>CM046854.1:64371923-65571923 GCA_025617745.1 Heliocidaris erythrogramma
GTCCGTGCGCGGCCGTGTGCGCGTTATGCGCGCGCGCAGCGCGTACATAACGTAAAAACGCCGTTTTTTCGCATGTTTGTCTTCCTGACACTGTTCTTGACAATTTCCAACTATTACAGTCATTTTTGACCATCCATAATGCCACACGCGTGCGTCAAAGTTTCAAATTCGTGCGCGCGTCAATGGCCATTCTAATGTAAAAAGTGGTAAAAACATGCCTATCTAAAATCCCCATAGCTCGTCAGAATGCGTGGAAACCCCCCAATTTCTTTACATATTCTGAAAGCCTGTGAGTTGTAGATTTGAATTCATGCAGAATTTTTGCTGATCTCATGTTTTGACGTCCTCATATTTGCATATAAACTCAAAAAATGATTTTGAAAAAATGACGTCATCATTTTTGTATTCATTTGCTAATATTACAGTAATAGGTGGTCGATTTTCTTCCAAGTTTTGATATGTTATAGCTGAGACAATTCTCTACAACGTTAGTCCCCACCATTTTTCATTTTGATGACGTCATCAAGTGAAATTTTCAATAAAAACGACATGTCAGAATTTCCCCTATTTGCGTGTTATGTCTATGGAAGATGATTTTTTTTCGAATCATGAATCTACATGACATCGTTCTCTGAGCAGTATCTCAGTTATTTTAGTCTATTTCCTTCCAGATTTAATATGTTAGCCTGATAAATACTCTTTCTATGAGGGTTCGGTTGTTTTTTAATCCGACATCGGGATCATTGTCAATTTTAAACTACAAAATGTGATTTGAGAATCCCGTTTTTCGTTTACGTGTTATCTCTATGGGAAATGTTTTGGTCTATTGGTCAAAGCACTTGCCTCCCATGCAGGTGACCCAAGTTCGATCCCCGGTGGGTCCATAATTTTTTTTTTTTTTTTTGCTTGTTTTTGCTTGTCATTTTACCATCCTCTTCGACTATTATAACATAAACAATCACAAATCATGTAATAAACTGCCTTATTTTCCATGTTATGTCTATTGGAAAGTAATGTGCAGTAGTTTGTGTACAACCCTATGGAAATTTTGATTCCCTGTCGTTTATTAGAGCTATGGGGTTTATCTCCCAAGTATCCTGCAATATCAAATCGTCCTATTTGATATCACAATTTCTCAAAATTGGCTTAGTCAATTATCTTCAAATTTTGGGCAGTCATCAGCCTAATAAGGTCAAGTTCCCGCATCTTTTCAAGGTCATCAGATTATGTGACGTCATCCAGCGCCATGTTGTAAAAATCAACTAATGATTGTATCTTCTTCACGAAATGTCATCTCTCTTTCATATTTGGCATGGCTAAGGTCAATGTCATTTCAGTCATGGTCATCATGATTATCATCATGATTATCATCAACATCATCATCATCACTGTGATGATATTCATGATGATGATGATTATCATCAACATCATTATTATCATCACTGTCATGATAATATAATGATCATCATCATGATTATCATCAACATCATTATCATCATCACTGTGATGATATTCATGATGATGATGATTATCATCAACATCATTATCATCGTCACTGTGATGATATTCATGATGAAGATGATTATCATCAACATCATTATTATCATCACTGTCATGATATTCATGATGATCATTATTATCATCAACATCATTATCATTACTGTCATGATGATATTCATAGTGATGATGATGGTGATTATCATTATTATCATCACTGTCATGATGATATGATGATATTCATGATGATGATTATCATCAACATCGTTATCATCATCACTGTCATGATGATATAATGATGATCATCATGATTATCATCAACATCATTATCATTACTGTCATGATGATATTCATAATAATGATGATGATGATTATCATCATTATCATCATCACTGTCATGATATCCACCAATCATCCAAAATTCATTTTCACACACTTTATGCCCCATTGAAACAAAGGTGGCGCTATTTCACTAAGGTAGGTAGTAGAGCCTACGAATTGAAAATGCTAGGAAAAGGCTGAAATCATAAAAATCGTGAATAGATTCATTATAATTAATCTCATCGTGATATCAACCTCATCCTTCACATTATCATTTTGTCATTCATCTTCGTCAAAAATATTAAGATCAAAAGACAGATCACCTAATTCGTCTCAGTGACGAATTAAATGTCTAGTTTATTTTTATTTTCTGGCCCTTTCTTGTTGCAACGAAATCTCAAAAACTTTTCAGTCAATTTTCATGACATTTCCGTCAGTCATCAGGTCATATAAGGTCAAGCTCCAAAATCTTTTTCAAGGTCATCAGGTCATCGTGACGTCATCCAGGCGCCATTTTGTGAAATCACATTATCAATCATATCTTCATAACGAGTCATCAAAAATGAACCATATTTGACACACATGAACTTCAGGTCAAGGGTCAACATAAAATGTCATCAAAATCCGCGCACGCTTCATGACGCGCACGTACGCGCGCGTCAAAATTTAGAAATGCTCAAAATCACTTTTTAATCAAATTAGAGTACGGATCAGGACATTTTAAGCATTTAAAAATTTTCCGTCCGTGCGCGTCCGTGTGCGCGTTATGCGCGCGCGCAGCGCGTACATAACGTAAAAATGCCGTTTTTCGCATGGTTTGTCTTCCTGACACTATTCTTGACAATTTCCAACTATTTACAGTCATTCTCGACCTTCCATAATGCCACACGCGTGCGTCAAACTTTAAAATTCGTGCGCGCGTCAATGGCCATTCTAATGTAAAAACTGGTAAAAACATGCCTATCTAAAATCCGCCATAACTCGTCAGAATGTGTGGAAACCCCCCAATTTCTTTACATATTCTGAAAGCCTGTGAGTTGTAGATTTGAATTCATGCAGAATCTTTGCTTATCTCATGTTCTGACGTCATCATATTTGCATATGAACTCAAAAAAATGATTTTGAAAAAATGACGTCATCATTTTTGTATTCATTGGATAATAATTCAGTAATAGGTGGTCGATTTTCTTCCAAATTTTGATATGTTATAGCTGAGACAATTCTCTACAAGATCAATTCCCACCATTTTTCATTTTGATGACGTCATCACAGTGAAATTTTCAATTAAAAACGACATGTCAGAATTTCCCCTATTTGCGTGTTATGTCTATGGAAGATGATTTTTTTTCGAATCATGAATCTACATGACATCGTTCTCTGAGCAGGTATCTCAGTTATTTTTAGTCTATTTCCTTCCAGATTTTAATATGTTGTAGCCTGATAAATACTCTTTCTATGAGGGTTCGGTTTTTTAAATCTGACATCGGGATCATTGTCAATTTTAAACTACAAAATGTGATTTGAGAATCCCGTTTTTCGTTTACGTGTTATCTCTATGGGAAATGTTTTGGTCTATTGGTCAAAGCACTTGCCTCCCATGCAGGTGACCCAGGTTCGATCCCCGGTGGGTCCATAATTTTTTTTTTTTTTTTTGCTTGTTTTTGCTTGTCATTTTACCATCCTCTTCGACTATCATAACATAAACAATCACAAACCATGCAATAAACTGCCTTATTTTCCGTGTTATATCTATTAGAAAGTAGTGGGCAGTAGTTTGTGTATAACCCTATGGAAATTGTGATTCCCTGTCGTGTATTAGAGCTATGGGATTTATCTCCCAGTATCCTGCAATATCAAATAGTCCTATTTGATATCACGATTTCTCAAAATTGGCTTAGTCAATTATCTTCAAATTTTGTCAGTCATCAGTCCTAATAAGGTCAAGTTCCCGCATCTTTTTCAAGGTCATCAGATTATTGTGACGTCATCCAGGCGCCATTTTGTAAAAATCAACTTATGATCGTATCTTCTTCACGAAATGTCATCTCTCTTTCATATTTGGCATGGCTAAGGTCAATGTCATTTCAGTCATGGTCATCACCATTATCATTATCATCATCATGATTATCATCAACATCATTATCATCATCACTGTGATGATATTCATGATGATGATGATTATCATCAGCATCATTATCATCACCAATCATCATTATCACCATCATCATCATGATTATCATCGTCATTATATTATCATCATTATCATCTAAAATCCGCCATAGCTCGGCAGAATGCCTGGAAACCCCCCAATTTCTTTACATATTCTGAAAGCCTGAGAGTTGTAGATTTGAATTCATGCAGAACTTTTGCCGATCTCATGTTCTGACGTCATCCTATTTGCATATGAACTAAAAAAAAAATGATTTTGAAAAAATGACGTCATCATTTTTGTATTCATTTGATAATAATTCAGTAATAGGATGTCGATTTTCTCCCAAATTGTGATATGTTATAGCTGAGACAATTCTCTACCAGACCAGTTTCCACGGTTTTTCATTTTGATGACGTCATCACAGTGAAATTTTCAATTAAAAACGACATGTCAGAATTTCCCCTATTTGCGTGTTATGTCTATGGAAGAGGATTTTTTTTCGAATCAATAATCTACATGACATCGTTCTTTGAGCAGTATCTCAGTTATTTTTCGTCTATTTCCTTCCAGATTTTAATATGTTGTAGCCTGATAAATACCCTTTCTATGAGGGTTCGGTTTTTTTCAATCTGATTTCGGAATCATTGTCAATTTTAAACTACAAAATGTGATTTGAGAATCCCATTTTTCGTTTACGTGTTATCTCTATGGGAAATATTTTGGTATATTGGTCAAAGCACTTGACTCCCATTCCGGTGACCCAGGTTCGATCCCCGGTGGGTCCATAATTTTTTTTTTTTTGCTTCTTTTTGCCTGTCATTTTACCATCCTCTTCGACTATTATAACATAAACAATCACAAACCATGCAATAAACTGCCTTATTTTCCGTGTTATATCTATTAGAAAGTAGTGTGCAGTAGTTTGTGTATAACCCTATGGAAATTGTGATTCCCTGTCGTGTATTAGAGCTATGGGATTTATCTCCCAGTATCCTGCAATATCAAATAGTCCTATTTGATATCACAATTTCTCAAAATTGGCTTAGTCAATTATCTTCAAATTTTTGTCAGTCATCAGTCCTAATAAGGTCAAGTTCCAGCATCTTTTTCAAGGTCATCAGATTATTGTGACGTCATCCAGGCGTCATTTTGTAAAAATCAACTTATGATCGTATCTTCTTCACGAAATGTCATCTCTCTTTCATATTTGGCATGGCTAAGGTCATTGTCATTTCTGTCATGGTCATCACCATTATCATTATCATCATCATGATTATCATCAACATCATTATCATCATCACTGTCATGATAATATAAATTGATCATTATCATCAACATCATTATCATCATCACTGTCATGATAATATCAATTGTTCATTATCATCAACATCATTATCATCATCACTGTCATGATATTCATGATGATGATGATTATCATCCACATCATTATCATCACTGTCATTATATAATCATCATCATGATTATCATCATCATCATCATGATTATCATCAACATCATTATCATTACTGTCATGATGATATTCATGATGATGATGATGATTATCATCAACATCATTATCATCATCATTGTCATGATATCCACGGATCATCCAAAATTCATGTTCACACACTCTATACCCCATTGAAACAAAGGGGGCGCTATTTCACTAAAATATGTAGTAGCTAGAACCTACGAATTGAAAATGCTAGGAAAAGGCTGAAATCATAAAAATCTTGATTAGATTCATTATAATTAATGTCATCGTGATATTGACGTCATCTTTCACATCATCATTTTGTCATTTGTGTTCGTCAAAAATATCAAGATCAAAAGACAGATCACCTAATTCGTCTTCAGTGACGAATTCAATGTCTAGTTTATTTATTAGGTGATCTGTCGTAGTCGACAGATCACCTCTTATATTCGTCAGAATTTTCTTTCTTTATTTATTATTTATTTTTATTTTCTGGCCCTTTCTTGTTGCAACGAAATCTCAAAAACTTTTCAGTCAGTTTTCATGACATTTCCGTCAGTCATCAGGTCATATAAGGTCAAGCTCCAAAATCTTTTTCAAGGTCATCAGGTCATCGTGACGTCATCCAGGCGCCATTTTGTGAAATCACATTATCAATCATATCTTCATAACGAGTCATCAAAAATGAACCATATTTAACACACATGAACTTCAGGTCAAGGGTCAACATAAAATGTCATCAAAATCTGCGCACGCATCATGACGCGCACGTACGCGCGCGTCAAAATTTAGAAATGCTCAAAATCACTTTTTAATCAAATTAGAGTACGGTTCAGGACATTTTAAGCATTTAAAAATTTTCCGTCCGTGCGCGTTCGTGTGCGCGTTATGCGCGTGCGCAGCGCGTACATAACGTAAAAATGCCGTTTTTTCACATGGTTTGTCTTCCTGACACTATTCTTGAAAATTTCCAACAATTTACAGTCATTCTCGACCTTCCATAATGCCACACGCGTGCGTCAAACTTTAAAATTCGTGCGCGCGTCAATGGCCATTCTAATGTAAAAAGTGGTAAAAACATGCCTATCTAAAATCCGCCATAGCTCGGCAGAATGCCTGGAAACCCCCCAATTTCTTTACATATTCTGAAAGCCTGAGAGTTGTAGATTTGAATTCATGCATAACTTTTGCCGATCTCATGTTCTGACGTCATCCTATTTGCATATGTACTAAAAAAAATGATTTTGAAAAAATGACGTCATCATTTTTGTATTCATTTGATAATAATTCAGTAATAGGCTGTCGATTTTCTCCCAAATTTTGATATGTTATAGCTGAGACAATTCTCTACCAGACTGGTTTCCACGGTTTTTCATTTTGATGACGTCATCACAGTGAAATTTTAAATTAAAAACGACATGTCAGAATTTCCCCTATTTGCGTGTTATGTCTATGGAAGAGGATTTTTTTTCGAATCATGAATCTACATGACATCGTTCTTTGAGCAGTATCTCGGTTATTTTTCGTCTATTTCCTTCCAGATTTTAATATGTTGTAGCCTGATAAATACTCTTTCTATGAGGGTTCGGTTTTTTCAATCTGATTTCGGGATCATTGTCAATTTTAAACTACAAAATGTGATTTGAGAATCCCATTTTTCGTTTACGTGTTATCTCTATGGGAAATATTTTGGTATATTGGTCAAAGCACTTGACTCCCATTCCGGTGACCCAGGTTCGATCCCCGGTGGGTCCATAATTTTTTTTTTTTTTTTTTGCTTCTTTTTGCCTGTCATTTTACCATCCTCTTCGACTATTATAACATAAACAATCACAAACCATGCAATAAACTGCCTTATTTTCCGTGTTATATCTATTAGAAAGTAGTGGGCAGTAGTTTGTGTATAACCCTATGGAAATTGTGATTCCCTGTCGTGTATTAGAGCTATGGGATTTATCTCCCAGTATCCTGCAATATCAAATAGTCCTATTTGATATCACGATTTCTCAAAATTGGCTTAGTCAATTATCTTCAAATTTTTGTCAGTCATCAGTCCTAATAAGGTCAAGTTCCGCATCTTTTCAAGGTCATCAGATTATTGTGACGTCATCCAGGCGCCATTTTGGAAAAATCAACTTATGATCGTATCTTCTTCACGAAATGTCATCTCTCTTTCATATTTGGCATGGCTAAGGTCAATGTCATTTCAGTCATGGTCATCACCATTATCATTATCATCATCATGATTATCATCAACATCATTATCATCATCACTGTGATGATATTCATGATGATGATGATTATCATCAGCATCATTATCATCACCAATCATCATTATCACCATCATCATCATGATTATCATCGTCATTATATTATCATCACCATAATCATCATGATTATCATCAACAACACAGTATCACCATCACTGTCATAATATTCATGATGATGATGATGATGATTATCATCCACATTATCATCATGACTGTCATGATGATATAATGATCATCATCATGATTATCATCAACATCATTGTCATCATCACTGTCATGATGATATTCATCATGATGATGATGATGATCAACATCATCTTCATCACTGTCATGATATTCATGATGATGATGATTATCATGATCATCGTCAACATTATCATCATCACTGTCATGATGATATAATGATCATTATCCTCAACATCATTATCATCATCACTGTCATGATGATATTCATGATGATGATGATTATCATCCACATCATTATCATCACTGTCATGATATAATCATCATCATGATGATTATCATCAACATCATTATCATTACTGTCATGATGATATTCATGATGATGATGATGATTATCATCAACATCATTATCATCATCATTGTCATGATATCCACGAATCATCCAAAATTCATGTTCACACACTTTATGCCCCATTGAACGAAAGGGGGCGCTATTTCACTAAAATATGTAGTAGCCACAGCCTACGAATTGAAAATGCTAGGAAAAGGTTGAAATCATAAAAATCTTGATTAGATTCATTATAATGAATGTCATCGTGATATCAACGTCATCTTTCACATTATCATTTTGTCATTCGTCTTCGTCAAAAATATCAAGATCAAGACAGATCACCTAATTCGTCTTCAGTGACGAATTCAATGTCTAGTTTATTTTTATTTTCTGGCCCTTTCTTGTTGCAACGAAATCTCAAAAACTTTTCTGTCAATTTTCATGACATTTCCGTCAGTCATCAGGTCATATAAGGTCAAGCTCCAAAATCTTTTTCAAGGTCATCAGGTCATCGTGACGTCATCCAGGCGCCATTTTGTGAAATCACATTATCAATCATATCTTCATAACGAGTCATCAAAAATGAACCATATTTGACACACATGAACTTCAGGTCAAGGGTCAACATAAAATGTCATCAAAATCCACGCACGCATCATGACGCGCACGTACGCGCGCGTCAAAATTTAAAAATGCTCAAAATCACTTTTTAATCAAATTAGAGTATGGGTCAGGACATTTTAAGCATTTAAAAATTTTCCGTCCGTGCGCGTCCGTGTGCGCGTTATGCGCGCGCGCAGCGCGTACATAACGTAAAAATGCCGTTTTTTCGCATGGTTTGTCTTCCTGACACTGTTCTTGACAATTTCCAACTATTTACAGTCATTCTCGACCTTCCATAATGCCACACGCGTGCGTCAAACTTTAAAATTCGTGCGCGCGTCAATGGCCATTCTAATGTAAAAACTGGTAAAAACATGCCTATCTAAAATCCGCCATAGCTCGGCAGAATGCCTGGAAACCCCCCAATTTCTTTACATATTCTGAAAGCCTGAGAGTTGTAGATTTGAATTCATGCAGATTTTTTGCCGATCTCATGTTCTTACGTCATCCTATTTGCATATGAACTCAAAAAAAATGATTTTGAAAAAATGACGTCATCATTTTTGTATTCATTTGATAATAATTCAGTAATAGGTTGTCGATTTTCTCCCAAATTTTGATATGTTATAGCTGAGACAATTCTCTACCAGACCAGTGTCCACGGTTTTTCATTTTGATGACGTCATCACAGTGAAATTTTCAATTAAAAACGTCATGTCAGAATTTCCCCTATTTGCGTGTTATGTCTATGGAAGAGGATTTTTTTTCGAATCATGAATCTACATGACATCGTTCTTTGAGCAGTATCTCGGTTATTTTTCGTCTATTTCCTTCCAGATTTTAATATGTTGTAGCCTGATAAATACTCTTTCTATGAGGGTTCGGTTTTTTCAATCTGATTTCGGGATCATTGTCAATTTCAAACTACAAGATGTGATTTGAGAATCCCATTTTTCGTTTACGTGTTATCTCTATGGGAAATATTTTGGTATATTGGTCAAAGCACTTGACTCCCATTCCGGTGACCCAGGTTCGATCCCCGGTGGGTCCATAATTTTTTTTTTTTTTTTGCTTCTTTTTGCCTGTCATTTTACCATCCTCTTCGACTATTATAACATAAACAATCACAAACCATGCAATAAACTGCCTTATTTTCCGTGTTATATCTATTAGAAAGTAGTGTGCAGTAGTTTGTGTATAACCCTATGGAAATTGTGATTCCCTGTCGTGTATTAGAGCTATGGGATTTATCTCCCAGTATCCTGCAATATCAAATAGTCCTATTTGATATCACGATTTCTCAAAATTGGCTTAGTCAATTATCTTCAAATTTTTGTCAGTCATCAGTCCTAATAAGGTCAAGTTCCCGCATCTTTTTCAAGGTCATCAGATTATTGTGACGTCATCCAGGCGCCATTTTGTAAAAATCAACTTATGATCGTATCTTCTTCACGAAATGTCATCTCTCTTTCATATTTGGCATGGCTAAGGTCAATGTCATTTCAGTCATGGTCATCACCATTATCATTATCATCATCATGATTATCATCAACATCATTGTCATCATCACTGTCATGATGATATTCATCATGATGATGATGATTATCAACATCATCATCACTGTCATGATATTCATGATGATGATGATTATCATGATCATCGTCAACATTATCATCATCACTGTCATGATGATATAATGATCATTATCATCAACATCATTATCATCATCACTGTCACGATGATATTCATGATGATGATGATTATCATCCACATCATCATAACTGTCATGATATAATCATCATCATGATGATTATCATCAACATCATTATCATTACTGTCATGATGATATTCATGATGATGATGATGATTATCATCAACATCATTATCATCATCATTGTCATGATATCCACGAATCATCCAAAATTCATGTTCACACACTTTATGCCCCATTGAACGAAAGGGGGTGTGCTATTTCACTAAAATATGTAGTAGCTACAGCCTACGAATTGAAAATGCTAGGAAAAGGCTGAAATCATAAAAATCTTGATTAGATTCATTATAATGAATGTCATCGTGATATCAACGTCATCTTTCACATTATCATTTTGTCATTCGTCTTCGTCAAAAATATCAAGATCAAGACAGATCACCTAATTCGTCTTCAGTGACGAATTCAATGTCTAGTTTATTTTTATTTTCTGGCCCTTTCTTGTTGCAACGAAATCTCAAAAACTTTTCAGTCAATTTTCATGACATTTCCGTCAGTCATCAGGTCATATAAGGTCAAGCTCCAAAATCTTTTTCAAGGTCATCAGGTCATCGTGACGTCATCCAGGCGCCATTTTGTGAAATCACATTATCAATCATATCTTCATAACGAGTCATCAAAAATGAACCATATTTGACACACATGAACTTCAGGTCAAGGGTCAACATAAAATGTCATCAAAATCCGCGCACGCATCATGACGCGCACGTACGCGCGCGTCAAAATTAAGAAATGCTCAAAATCACTTTTTAATCAAATTAGAGTACGGTTCAGGACATTTTAAGCATTTAAAAATTTTCCGTCCGTGCGCGTCCGTGTGCGCGTTATGCGCGCGTGCAGCGCGTACATAACGTAAAAACGCCGTTTTTTCGCATGGTTTTTCTTCCTGACACTATTCTTGACAATTTCTAACTATTTACAGTCTTTCTCGACCTACCATAATGCCACACGCGTGCGTGAAACTTTCAAATTCGTGCGCGCGTCAATGGGCATTCTAATGTAAAAAGTGGTAAAAACATGCCTATCTAAAATCCGCCATAGCTCGTCAGAATGCACGGAAACCTCCCAATTTCTTTACATATTCTGAAAGCCTGAGAGTTGTAGATTTGAATTCATGCAGAATTTTTGCCGATCTCACGTTCTGACGTCATCCTATTTGCATATGAACTCAAAAAAATGATTTTGAAAAAATGACGTCATCATTTTTGTATTCATTTGATAATATTTCAGTAATAAGTGGTTGATTTTCTTCTAAATTTTGATATGTTATAGCTGAGACAATTCTCTACAAGATCAGTCACCACGGTTCTTCATTTTGATGACGTCATCACAGTGAAATTTTCAATTAAAAACGACATGTCAGAATTTCCCCTATTTGCGTGTTATGTCTATGGAAGATGATTTTTTTTCGAATCATGAATGTACATGACATCGTTCTCTGAGCAGTATCTCAGTTATTTTTGGTCTATTTCCTTCCAGATTTTAATATGTTGTAGCCTGATACATACTCTTTCTATGAGGGTTCGGTTTTTTCAATCTAATGTCGGGATCATTGTCAATTTTAAACTACAAAATGTGATTTGAGAATCCCGTTTTTCGTTTACGTGTTATCTCTATGGGAAATATTTTGGTATATTGGTCAAAGCACTTGACTCCCATTCCGGTGACCCAGGTTCGATCCCCGGTGGGTCCATAATTTTTTTTTTTTTTAGCTTCTTTTTGCCTGTCATTTTACCATCCTCTTCGACTATTATAACATAAACAATCACAAACCATGCAATAAACTGCCTTATTTTCCGTGTTATATCTATTAGAAAGTAGTGTGCAGTAGTTTGTGTACAACCCTATGGAAATTGTGATTCCCTGTCGTGTATTAGAGCTATGGGGTTTATCTCCCAAGCATCCTGCAATATCAAATAGTCCTATTTGACATCACAATATCTCAGAATTGGCTTAGTCAATTATCTTCAAATTTTTGTCAGTCATCAGTCCTAATAAGGTCAAGTTCCCGCATCTTTTTCAAGGTCATCAGATTATTGTGACGTCATCCAGGCGTCATTTTGTAAAGATCAACTTATGATCGTATCTTCTTCACGAAATGTCATCTCTCTTTCATATTTGGCATGGCTAAGGTCAATGTCACTTCAGTCATGGTCATCACCATTATCATTATCATCATCATTATTATCATCAACATCAATATCATCATCACTGAGATGATATTCATGATGATGATGATTATCATCAGCATCATTATCAAACGCCGTGTTCAGCATCAATCATCATCATTAACACCATCATAATCATCATTATCATCGTCATTATATTATCATCATTATCATCATTATCATCACCATCATCATCGTCATGATGATATTCGGGATGATGATGATGATTATCAACATCATTATCATCATCACTGTCATGATATCCACGAATCATCCAAAATTCATGTTCACACACTCTATGCCCCATTGAAACAAAGGGGGCGCTATTTCACTAAAATAGGTATTAGAGCCTACGAATTGAAAATGCTAGGAAAAGGCTGAAATCATAAAAATTGTGAATAGATTCATTATAATTACCGATATCAACGTCATGTTTCACATTATCATTTTGTCATTCGTCTTCGTCAAAAATATCAAGATCAAAAGACAGATCACCTAATTCGTCTTCAGTGACGAATTCAATGTCTAGTTTATTTTTATTTTCTGGCCCTTTCTTGTTGCAACGAAATCTCAAAAACTTTTCAGTCAATTTTCATGACATTTCCGTCAGTCATCAGGTCATATAAGGTCAAGCTCCAAAATCTTTTTCAAGGTCATCAGGTCATCGTGACGTCATCCAGGCGCCATTTTGTGAAATCACATTATCAATCATATCTTCATAACGAGTCATCAAAAATGAACCATATTTGACACACATGAACTTCAGGTCAAGGGTCAACATAAAATGTCATCAAAATCCACGCACGCATCATGACGCGCACGTACGCGCGCATCAAAATTTAGAAATGCTCAAAATCACTTTTTAATCAAATTAGAGTACGGTTCAGGACATTTTAAGCATTTAAAAATTTTCCGTCCGTGCGCGTCCGTGTGCGCGTTATGCGCGCGCGCAGCACGTACATAACGTAAAAATGCCGTTTTTTCGCATGGTTTGTCTTCCTGACACTATTCTTGACAATTTCCAACTATTTACAGTCATTCTCGACCTTCCATAATGCCACACGCGTGCGTCAAACTTTAAAATTCGTGCGCGCGTCAATGGCCATTCTAATGTAAAAACTGGTAAAAACATGCCTATCTAAAATCCGCCATAGCTCGGCAGAATGCCTGGAAACCCCCCAATTTCTTTACATATTCTGAAAGCCTGAGAGTTGTAGATTTGAATTCATGCAGAACTTTTGCCGATCTCATGTTCTTACGTCATCCTATTTGCATATGAACTAAAAAAAAATGATTTTGAAAAAATGACGTCATCATTTTTGTATTCATTTGATAATAATTCAGTAATAGGTTGTCGATTTTCTCCCAAATTTTGATATGTTATAGCTGAGACAATTCTCTACCAGACCAGTGTCCACGGTTTTTCATTTTGATGACGTCATCACAGTGAAATTTTCAATTAAAAACGACATGTCAGAATTTCCCCTATTTGCGTGTTATGTCTATGGAAGAGGATTTTTTTTCGAATCATGAATCTACATGACATCGTTCTTTGAGCAGTATCTCGGTTATTTTTCGTCTATTTCCTTCCAGATTTTAATATGTTGTAGCCTGATAAATACTCTTTCTATGAGGGTTCGGTTTTTTCAATCTGATTTCGGGATCATTGTCAATTTCAAACTACAAAATGTGATTTGAGAATCCCATTTTTCGTTTACGTGTTATCTCTATGGGAAATATTTTGGTATATTGGTCAAAGCACTTGACTCCCATTCCGGTGACCCAGGTTCGATCCCCGGTGGGTCCATAATTTTTTTTTTTTTTTTGCTTCTTTTTGCCTGTCATTTTACCATCCTCTTCGACTATTATAACATAAACAATCACAAACCATGCAATAAACTGCCTTATTTTCCGTGTTATATCTATTAGAAAGTAGTGTGCAGTAGTTTGTGTATAACCCTATGGAAATTGTGATTCCCTGTCGTGTATTAGAGCTATGGGATTTATCTCCCAGTATCCTGCAATATCAAATAGTCCTATTTGATATCACGATTTCTCAAAATTGGCTTAGTCAATTATCTTCAAATTTTTGTCAGTCATCAGTCCTAATAAGGTCAAGTTCCCGCATCTTTTTCAAGGTCATCAGATTATTGTGACGTCATCCAGGCGCCATTTTGTAAAAATCAACTTATGATCGTATCTTCTTCACGAAATGTCATCTCTCTTTCATATTTGGCATGGCTAAGGTCAATGTCATTTCAGTCATGGTCATCACCATTATCATTATCATCATCATGATTATCATCAACATCATTGTCATCATCACTGTCATGATGATATTCATCATGATGATGATGATTATCAACATCATCATCACTGTCATGATATTCATGATGATGATGATTATCATGATCATCGTCAACATTATCATCATCACTGTCATGATGATATAATGATCATTATCATCAACATCATTATCATCATCACTGTCACGATGATATTCATGATGATGATGATTATCATCCACATCATTATCATAACTGTCATGATATAATCATCATCATCATGATTATCAACATCATTATCATTACTGTCATGATGATATTCATGATGATGATGATGATTATCATCAACATCATTATCATCATTGTCATGATATCCACGAATCATCCAAAATTCATGTTCACACACTTTATGCCCCATTGAACGAAAGGGGGTGCTATTTCACTAAAATATGTAGTAGCTACAGCCTACGAATTGAAAATGCTAGGAAAGGCTGAAATCATAAAAATCTTGATTAGATTCATTATAATGAATGTCATCGTGATATCAACGTCATCTTTCACATTATCATTTTGTCATTCGTCTTCGTCAAAAATATCAAGATCAAGACAGATCACCTAATTCGTCTTCAGTGACGAATTCAATGTCTAGTTAGGTGATCTGTCGTAGTCGACAGATCACCTCTTATATTCGTCAGAATTTTCTTTCTTTATTTATTAATTTATTTATTTATTTATTTTTATTTTCTGGCCCTTTCTTGTTGCAACGAAATCTCAAAAACTTTTCAGTCAATTTTCATGACATTTCCGTCAGTCATCAGGTCATATAAGGTCAAGCTCCAAATCTTTTTCAAGGTCATCATGTCATCGTGACGTCATCCAGGCGCCATTTTGTGAAATCACATTATCAATCATATCTTCATAACGAGTCATCAAAAATGAACCATATTTGACACACATGAACTTCAGGTCAAGGGTCAACATAAAATGTCATCAAAATCCGCGCACGCATCATGACGCGCACGTACGCGCGTGTCAAAATTAAGAAATGCTCAAAATCACTTTTTAATCAAATTAGAGTACGGTTCAGGACATTTTAAGCATTTAAAAATTTTCCGTCCGTGCGCGTCCGTGTGCGCGTTATGCGCGCGCGCAGCGCGTACATAACGTAAAAACGCCGTTTTTTCGCATGGTTTGTCTTCCTGACACTATTCTTGACAATTTCTAACCATTACAGTCTTTCTCGACCTTCCATAATGCCACACGCGTGCGTGAAACTTTCAAATTCGTGCGCGCGTCAATGGGCATTCTAATGTAAAAAGTGGTAAAAACATGCCTATCTAAAATCCGCCATAGCTCGTCAGAATGCATGGAAACCTCCCAATTTCTTTACATATTCTGAAAGCCTGAGAGTTGTAGATTTGAATTCATGCAGAATTTTTGCCGATCTCACGTTCTGACGTCATCCTATTTGCATATGAACTCAAAAAAATGATTTTGAAAAAATGACGTCATCATTTTTGTATTCATTTGATAATATTTCAGTAATAAGTGGTTGATTTTCTTCCAAATTTTGATATGTTATAGCTGAGACAATTCTCTACAAGATCAGTTACCACGGTTCTTCATTTTGATGACGTCATCACAGTGAAATTTTCAATTAAAAACGACATGTCAGAATTTCCCTATTTGCGTGTTATGTCTATGGAAGATGATTTTTTTTCGAATCATGAATGTACATGACATCGTTCTCTGAGCAGTATCTCAGTTATTTTTGGTCTATTTCCTTCCAGATTTTAATATGTTGTAGCCTGATACATACTCTTTCTATGAGGGTTCGGTTTTTTCAATCTAATGTCGGGATCATTGTCAATTTTAAACTATAAAATGTGATTTGAGAATCCCGTTTTTCGTTTACGTGTTATCTCTATGGGAAATATTTTGGTATATTGGTCAAAGCACTTGACTCCCATTCCGGTGACCCAGGTTCGATCCCCGGTGGGTCCATAAATTTTTTTTTTTTTTTTGCTTCTTTTTGCCTGTCATTTTACCATCCTCTTCGACTATTATAACATAAACAATCACAAACCATGCAATAAACTGCCTTATTTTCCGTGTTATATCTATTAGAAAGTAGTGTGCAGTAGTTTGTGTACAACCCTACGGAAATTGTGATTCCCTGTCGTGTATTAGAGCTATGGGGTTTATCTCCCAAGCATCCTGCAATATCAAATAGTCCTATTTGACATCACAATATCTCAGAATTGGCTTAGTCAATTATCTTCAAATTTTTGTCAGTCATCAGTCCTAATAAGGTCAAGTTCCCGCATCTTTTTCAAGGTCATCAGATTATTGTGACGTCATCCAGGCGTCATTTTGTAAAGATCAACTTATGATCGTATCTTCTTCACGAAATGTCATCTCTCTTTCATATTTGGCATGGCTAAGGTCAATGTCACTTCAGTCATGGTCATCACCATTATCATTATCATCATCATTATTATCATCAACATCAATATCATCATCACTGAGATGATATTCATGATGATGATGATTATCATCAGCATCATTATCATCACCATCAATCATCATCATTATCACCATCATAATCATCATTATATTATCATCATTATCATTATCATCAACATCATCATCGTCATGATGATATTCGGGATGATGATGATGATTATCAACATCATTATCATCATCACTGTCATGATATCCACGAATCATCCAAAATTCATGTTCACACACTCTATGCCCCATTGAAACAAAGGGGGCGCTATTTCACTAAAATAGGTAGTAGAGCCTACGAATTGAAAATGCTAGGAAAAGGCTGAAATCATAAAAATTGTGAATAGATTCATTATAATTACCGATATCAACGTCATGTTTCACATTATCATTTTGTCATTCGTCTTCGTCAAAAATATCAAGATCAAAAGACAGATCACCTAATTCGTCTTCAGTGACGAATTCAATGTCTAGTTTATTTTTATTTTCTGGCCCTTTCTTGTTGCAACGAAATCTCAAAAACTTTTCAGTCAATTTTCATGACATTTCCGTCAGTCATCAGGTCATATAAGGTCAAGCTCCAAAATCTTTTTCAAGGTCATCAGGTCATCGTGACGTCATCCAGGCGCCATTTTGTGAAATCACATTATCAATCATATCTTCATAACGAGTCATCAAAAATGAACCATATTTGACACACATGAACTTCAGGTCAAGGGTCAACATAAAATGTCATCAAAATCCGCGCACGCTTCATGACGCGCACGTACGCGCGCGTCAAAATTTAGAAATGCTCAAAATCACTTTTTAATCAAATTAGAGTACGGATCAGGACATTTTAAGCATTTAAAAATTTTCCGTCCGTGCGCGTCCGTGTGCGCGTTATGCGCGCGCGCAGCGCGTACATAACGTAAAAAATGCCGTTTTTTCGCATGGTTTGTCTTCCTGACACTATTCTTGACAATTTCCAACTATTTACAGTCATTCTCGACCTTCCATAATGCCACACGCGTGCGTCAAACTTTAAAATTTGTGCGCGCGTCAATGGCCATTCTAATGTAAAAACTGGTAAAAACATGCCTATCTAAAATCCGCCATAGCTCGGCAGAATGCCTGGAAACCCCCAATTTCTTTACATATTCTGAAAGCCTGAGAGTTGTAGATTTGAATTCATGCAGAACTTTTGCCGATCTCATGTTCTGACGTCATCCTATTTGCATATGAACTAAAAAAAAATGATTTTGAAAAAATGACGTCATCATTTTTGTATTCATTTGATAATAATTCAGTAATGGGATGTCGATTTTCTCCCAAATTTTGATATGTTATAGCTGAGACAATTCTCTACCAGTCTAGTTTCCACGGTTTTTCATTTTGATGACGTCATCACAGTGAAATTTTCAATTAAAAACGACATGTCAGAATTTCCCCTATTTGCGTGTTATGTCTATGGAAGAGGATTTTTTTTCGAATCATGAATCTACATGACATCGTTCTTTGAGCAGTATCTCAGTAATTTTTCGTCTATTTCCTTCCAGATTTTAATATGTTGTAGCCTGATAAATACTCTTTCTGTGAGGGTTCGGTTTTTTCAATCTGATGTCGGAATCATTGTCAATTTTAAACTACAAAATGTGATTTGAGAATCCCATTTTTCGTTTACGTGTTATCTCTATGGGAAATATTTTGGTATATTGGTCAAAGCACTTGACTCCCATTCCGGTGACCCAGGTTCGATCCCCGGTGGGTCCATAATTTTTTTTTTTTTTTTGCTTCTTTTTGCCTGTCATTTTACCATCCTCTTCGACTATTATAACATAAACAATCACAAACCATGCAATAAACTGCCTTATTTTCCGTGTTATATCTATTACAAAGTAGTGTGCAGTAGTTTGTGTATAACCCTATGGAAATTGTGATTCCCTGTCGTGTATTAGAGCTATGGGATTTATCTCCCAGTATCCTGCAATATCAAATAGTCCTATTTGATTTCACAATTTCTCAAAATTGGCTTAGTCAATTATCTTCAAATTTTTGTCAGTCATCAGTCCTAATAAGGTCAAGTTCCAGCATCTTTTTCAAGGTCATCAGATTATTCTGACGTCATCCAGGCGTCATTTTGTAAAAATCAACTTATGATCGTATCTTCTTCACGAAATGTAATCTCTTTCATATTTGGCATGGCTAAGGTCAATGTCATTTCTGTCATGGTCATCACCATTATCATTATCATCATCATGATTATCATCAACATCATTATCATCATCACTGTCATGATAATATAAATTGATCATTATCATCAACACCATTATCATCATCACTGTCATGATAATATAAATTGATCATTATCATCAACATCATTATCATCATCACTGTCATGATATTCATGATGATGATGATTATCATCCACATCATTATCATCACTGTCATTATATAATCATCATCATCATGATTATCATCAACATCATTATCATTACTGTCATGATGATATTCATGATGATGATGATGATTATCATCAACATCATTATCATCATCATTGTCATGATATCCACGGATCATCCAAAATTCATGTTCACACGCTCTATGCCCCATTGAAACAAAGGGGGCGCTATTTCACTAAAATATGTAGTAGCTAGAGCCTACGAATTGAAAATGCTAGGAAAAGGCTGAAATCATAAAAATCTTGATTAGATTCATTATAATTAATGTCATCGTGATATTGACGTCATCTTTTACATCATCATTTTGTCATTCGTGTTCGTCAAAAATATCAAGATCAAAAGACAGATCACCTAATTCGTCTTCAGTGACGAATTCAATGTCTAGTTTATTTTTATTTTCTGGCCCTTTCTTGTTGCAACGAAATCTCAAAAACTTTTCAGTCAATTTTCATGACATTTCCGTCAGTCATCAGGTCATATAAGGTCAAGCTCCAAAATCTTTTTCAAGGTCATCAGGTCATCGTGACGTCATCCAGGCGCCATTTTGTGAAATCACATTATCAATCATATCTTCATAACGAGTCATCAAAAATGAACCATATTTGACACACATGAACTTCAGGTCAAGGGTCAACATAAAATGTCATCAAAATCCGCGCACGTATCCTGACGCGCACGTACGCGCGCGTCAAAATTTATAAATGCTCAAAATCACTTTTTAATCAAATTAGAGTACGGTTCAGGACATTTTAAGCATTTTAAAAATTTCCGTCCGTGCGCGTCCGTGTGCGCGTTATGCGCGCGCGCATCGCGTACATAACGTAAAAACGCCGTTTTTTCGCATGGTTTGTCTTCCTGACACTATTCTTGACAATTTCCAACTATTTACAGTCATTCTCGACCTTCCATAATGCCACACGCGTGCGTCAAACTTTAAAATTCGTGCGCGCGTCAATGGCCATTCTAATGTAAAAAGTGGTAAAAACATGCCTATCTAAAATCCTCCATAGCTCGGCAGAATGCCTGGAAACCCCCCAATTTCTTTACATATTCTGAAAGCCTGAGAGTTGTAGATTTGAATTCATGCAGAACTTTTGCCGATCTCATGTTCTGACGTTATCCTATTTGCATATGAACTAAAAAAAAATGATTTTGAAAAAATGACGTCATCATTTTTGTATTCATTTGATAATAATTCAGTAATAGGTGGTCGATTTTCTTCCAAATTTTGATATGTTATAGCTGAGACAATTCTCTACCAGACCAGAGTCCACGGTTTTTCATTTTGATGACGTCATCACAGTGAAATTTTCAATTAAAAACGACATGTCAGAATTACCCCTATTTGCGTGTTATGTCTATGGAAGAGGATTTTTTTTCGAATCATGAATCTACATGACATCGTTCTTTGAGCAGTATCTCGGTTATTTTTCGTGTATTTCCTTCCAGATTTTAATATGTTGTAGCCTGATAAATACTCTTTCTATGAGGGTTCGGTTTTTTCAATCTGATTTCGGGATCATTGTCAATTTTAAACTACAAAATGTGATTTGAGAATCCCATTTTTCGTTTACGTGTTATCTCTATGGGAAATATTTTGGTATATTGGTCAAAGCACTTGACTCCCATTCCGGTGACCCAGGTTCGATCCCCGTGGGTCCATAATTTTTTTTTTTTTGCTTCTTTTTGCCTGTCATTTTACCATCCTCTTCGACTATTATAACATAAACAATCACAAACCATGCAATAAACTGCCTTATTTTCCGTGTTATATCTATTACAAAGTAGTGTGCAGTAGTTTGTGTATAACCCTATGGAAATTGTGATTCCCTGTCGTGTATTAGAGCTATGGGATTTATCTCCCAGTATCCTGCAATATCAAATAGTCCTATTTGATATCACGATTTCTCAAAATTGGCTTAGTCAATTATCTTCAAATTTTTGTCAGTCATCAGTCCTAATAAGGTCAAGTTCCCGCATCTTTTTCAAGGTCATCAGATTATTGTGACGTCATCCAGGCGCCATTTTGTAAAAATCAACTTATGATCGTATCTTCTTCACGAAATGTCATCTCTCTTTCATATTTGGCATGGCTAAGGTCAATGTCATTTCAGTCATGGTCATCACCATTATCATTATCATCATCATGATTATCATCAACATCATTATCATCATCACTGTGATGATATTCATGATGATGATGATTATCATCAGCATCATTATCATCACCAATCATCATTATCACCATCATCATCATGATTATCATCGTCATTATATTATCATCATTATCATCACCATAATCATCATGATTATCATCAACAACACAGTATCACCATCACTGTCATAATATTCATGATGATGATGATGATGATTATCATCCACATTATCATCATGACTGTCATGATGATATAATGATCATCATCATGATTATCATCAACATCATTGTCATCATCACTGTCATGATGATATTCATCATGATGATGATGATTATCAACATCATCATCATCACTGTCATGATATTCATGATGATGATGATTATCATGATCATCGTCAACATTATCATCATCACTGTCATGATGATATAATGATCATTATCATCAACATCATTATCATCATCACTGTCATGATGATATTCATGATGATGATGATTATCATCCACATCATTATCATCACTGTCATGATATAATCATCATTATGATGATTATCATCAACATCATTATCATTACTGTCATGATGATATTCATGATGATGATGATGATTATCATCAACATCATTATCATCATCATTGTCATGATATCCACGAATCATCCAAAATTCATGTTCACACACTTTATGCCCCATTGAACGAAAGGGGGCGCTATTTCACTAAAATATGTAGTAGCTACAGCCTACGAATTGAAAATGCTAGGAAAAGGCTGAAATCATAAAAATCTTGATTAGATTCATTATAATGAATGTCATCGTGATATCAACGTCATCTTTCACATTATCATTTTGTCATTCGTCTTCGTCAAAAATATCAAGATCAAGACAGATCACCTAATTCGTCTTCAGTGACGAATTCAATGTCTAGTATTAAAATTTACTTTCGCCAAAACGAGCTTTCCTTTTTCCGCCTACTTTTTGTTGCCACGAAATCTCAAAAACTGTCCAGTCAATTTTCATGACATTTCCGTCAGTCATCAGGCCCTATGAGATCAAGCTCAGAAATCTTTTTCAAGCTCATCAGGTCATCGTGACGTCATCCAGGCGCCATGTTGTGAAAATCAACTCATGGCCATATCTTCGTAACGGAAAGTCATTTCTTATTCATATATGGCATGATTGAAGCTAATATCAATCCGGTCAATTTCACAAACTTGGACGCGGGCGGACGCTTACCTTCGCGCGTAAGTGCCCCCACAACAATCAAATATGCCAACCCCGATTACTCCTAAACAAGACGGGCAATCTTTCTCAATCTTGCCACAATCATCCCATCTTGACCAAACATCATGCACAGAAGAAAGCAGATTCGTAGCTCAATTATATATTTTTTTTTTTTTTTTTTTTTTTTTTTAAGTGTCGACGTCGTTTTCTTGTCCATCTTTTCCTTAATATCTCCTCCACCCTGCCATCTACAACGAAAAAAAGGGTTCAACTTTGGAGGAAATGTGGCACCATTTTACTTCCAACTTCAAGATTCTTCACATTTGGGCTTATTTTCCTCCATTGACAAATGAAAAAACGGGGAAAAACGGGAAATTCCATACTAATTTCACCTTAATCCACCATTTATTATGCCAATTCCGATAAGTCCTAAACAAGACGGCCAATCCTTCTGAATCTTGCCACAATCATCCCATCTTGAACAACCCACATGCACACAAAAAAGCAGATTCGTAGCTCATTCAGTTTTTTTAATAAAAAATCATTTGTTGTCTTTTGGACCCCCCCCCCTTTTACGGGGCAAATAACTCGAAAACGAAAGAGTGAATCTTTTTCAAATTCGACGCAGTCATGAGACCTGATAAGAAGAGTTCACAGTAAAACTTTCAAGTTCACGACGTCATTATGACGTCATCCAGGCTTCATTTAGTCATTTTTTGGTGAAAAATGCCCTTTTCGGACCTCGAACGGGGTATCTAACTTCAGTTTGCGTGGTGCTAGAGACTTGGGACTTGATTCAGATGATAGAGCAAAAAATTCTACACAAAAAAGGCCCGTGTAGCTTTAACGTTTTAACGGGCGTTTATAGGGTGAAAATGGCTTTCAAAGTTAAAACTGCCCATTTTGCCATAGACACACACGTTGTAGGTATTATATTAAAATTTACTTTCGCCAAAACGAGCTTTCCTTTTTCCGCCTACTTTTTGTTGCCACGAAATCTCAAAAACTGTCCAGTCAATTTTCATGACATTTCCGTCAGTCATCAGGCCCTATGAGATCAAGCTCAGAAATCTTTTTCAAGCTCATCAGGTCATCGTGACGTCATCCAGGCGCCATGTTGTGAAAATCAACTCATGGCCATATCTTCGTAACGGAAAGTCATTTCTTATTCATATATGGCATGATTGAAGCTAATATCAATCCGGTCAATTTCACAAACTTGGACGCGGGCGGACGCTTACCTTCGCGCGTAAGTGCCCCCCACAACAATCAAATATGCCAACCCCGATTACTCCTAAACAAGACGGGCAATCTTTCTCAATCTTGCCACAATCATCCCATCTTGACCAA
Organism: Heliocidaris erythrogramma; assembly: GCA_025617745.1. NCBI lineage: Eukaryota > Metazoa > Echinodermata > Echinoidea > Camarodonta > Echinometridae > Heliocidaris > Heliocidaris erythrogramma. The sequence goes on from CM046854.1 coordinate 64,396,647, forward strand.
ACATCATGCACAGAAGAAAGCAGATTCGTAGCTCAATTATATATTTTTTTTTTTTTTTTTTTTTTTTTTTTTTTAAGTGTCGACGTCGTTTTCTTGTCCATCTTTTCCTTAATATCTCCTCCACCCTGCCATCTACAACGAAAAAAAGGGTTCAACTTTGGAGGAAATGTGGCACCATTTTACTTCCAACTTCAAGATTCTTCACATTTGGGCTTATTTTCCTCCCATTGACAAATGAAAAAACGGGGAAAAACGGGAAATTCCATACTAATTTCACCTTAATCCACCATTTATTATGCCAATTCCGATAAGTCCTAAACAAGACGGCCAATCCTTCTGAATCTTGCCACAATCATCCCATCTTGAACAACCCACATGCACACAAAAAAGCAGATTCGTAGCTCATTCAGTTTTTTTAATAAAAAATCATTTGTTGTCTTTTGGACCCCCCCCCCCCCCCTTTTACGGGGCAAATAACTCGAAAACGAAAGAGTGAATCTTTTTCAAATTCGACGCAGTCATGAGACCTGATAAGAAGAGTTCACAGTAAAACTTTCAAGTTCACGACGTCATTATGACGTCATCCAGGCTTCATTTAGTCATTTTTTGGTGAAAAATGCCCTTTTCGGACCTCGAACGGGGTATCTAACTTCAGTTTGCGTGGTGCTAGAGACTTGGGACTTGATTCAGATGATAGAGCAAAAAATTCTACACAAAAAAGGCCCGTGTAGCTTTAACGTTTTAACGGGCGTTTATAGGGTGAAAATGGCTTTCAAAGTTAAAACTGCCCATTTTGCCATAGACACACACGTTGTAGGTATTATTAGGTGGTCTGTCATCGACAGATCACCTCTTAATTTCGTCAGAATTTTCTTTCTTTATTTCTTTATTTTTATTTTTCCACCACTTTCTTGTTACCATGATTCCTCAATATCGGCTGAGTCAATTTTCATCAAAATCTCTACAGTCATGAGGACCTATCAGATCAAGCTCGGGTATCTATTTCAAGGTCATCAGGTCATCGTGACGTCATCCAGGCGCCATTTTGTGAAATCACATTATCAATCATATCTTCATAACGAGTCATCAAAAATGAACCATATTTGACACACATCAACTTCAGGTCAAGGGTCAACATAAAATGCCATCAAAATCCGTGCACGCATCATGACGCGCACGTAACGCGCGCGTCAAAATTTAAAAATGTTCAAAATCACTTTTTAATCAAATTAGAGTATGGTTCAGGACATTTTGAGCATTTCAAAATTTTCCGTCCGTGCGCGTTTGTCCTCGCGTTATACGCGCGCGCAGCGCGTACGGAAAATAGAAACGCCGTTTTTTTCGCATGGTTTGTCTTGCTGACACTATTGTTGACAATTTCCAACTATTTACAGTCATTCTCGACCTTCCATAATGCCACACGCGCGCGTCAAATTTTCAATTACGTGGGCGCGTCAATGGGCATTCTAATGTAAAAAGTGGTAAAAACATGCCTATCTAGAATTCGCCATAGCTCGTCAGAATGCACGGATACCCCCAAATTCCTCTACATATTCTGGAAGCCTGTGAGTTGTGGATTTGAATTCATGTAGAATTTTTGCCGATCTCATGTTCTAACGTCATCGTATCTGCCTATGAACTCAAAACTCTCATTTTGAAAAGAATGACGTCATCATTTTTGTGTTCATGTGATAATATTTCAGTAATAGGTGGTCGATTTTCTTCCAATTTTGATATGTTATAGCTGAGACCATTCTCTACTAGATCAGTTGCCACCATTTTTCATTTTGATGAAGGCATCATAGTGAAATTTTCAATTAAAGACGCCATGTCAGAATTCCCCCTATTTGCGTGTTATGTCTATGGAAGATGATTTTTTTTCGACTCATGAATCTACATGACATCGTTCTCTGGGCAGTATCTCAATTATTTTGGGTCTATTTCCTTCCAGATTTTGATATGTTGTAGCTGAGACTATAAGCTTTCATAAGTGTTGTCTCCAATTTTTGAACAGATGTCGGGATTATGCCCAATTTTCAACTACAAAATGGGATTTGAGAATCCCGCTTTTCGTTTACGTGTTATCTCTATGGGAAATATTTTGGTCTATTGGTCAAAGCACTTGCCTCCCATTCCGGTGACCCAGGTTCGATCCCCGGTGCGTCCATTAAAAAAAATTTTTTTAGGTGGTCTGTCGTAGTCGACAGACCACCTCTTAATTTCGTCAGAATTTTCTTTATTAGGTGGTCTGTCGTAGTCGACAGACCACCTCTTAATTTCGTCAGAATTTTCTTTATTATTAGGTGGTCTGTCGTAGTCGACAGACCACCTCTTAATTTCGTCAGAATTTTCTTTATTATTATTATTTATTATTTATTTTTATTTTTCCACCACTTTCTTGTTTCCATGAAATCTCGAGAACTTGTCAGTCAATTTTCATGAAATATCCGTCAGTCATCCGGGCAAATAAGGTCAAGCTGGGATTTGTTTTTCAAGGTCATCATGTCATCGTGACGTCATCCAGGCGCCATTTTGTGAAATCACATTATCAATCATAACTTCATAACGAGTCATCAAAAATGAACCATATTTGACATACATTAACTTCAGGTCACGGGTCAACAGAAAATGTCATCAAAATCCGTGCGCGCCTCATGACGCGCACGTACGCGCGCGTCAAAATTTAAAATTGCTCCAAATCACTTTTTAATCAAATTAGAGTACAGTTCAGCACATTTTACGCATTTCAAATTTTTCTGTCCGTGCGCGTCCGCGCGCGCGTTATGCGCGCACACAGCGGGTAGATAACGTAAAAACGCCGTTTTTTCGCATGGTTTGTCTTCCTGACACTATTCCTGACAATTTCCAACTATTGACAGTCATTATCGACCTTCCATAATGTCGTACGCGCGCGTCAAACTTTCAATTTGTGCGCACGTCAAAATGCATTCTAATGCAAAAAGTGGTAAAAACATGCCCATCTAGAATTCGCCATAGCTCCTCAGAAGGGGCGGAAACCTCCCAATTTCTTTACATATTCTGAAAGCCTGTGAGTTGTAGATATGAATTCATGTAGAATTTTTGCCGATCTCATGTTCTAACGTCATCATATTTGCATATGAACTCAAAAAAGTGATTTTGAAAAAATTATGTCATCATTTTTGTATTCTTTTGATAATATTTCAGTAATAGGTGGTCGATTTTCTTCCAAATTTTGATATGTTATAGCTGAGACAATTCTCTACAACATGAGTGCTCATTATTATTCATTTGGATGACGTCATCACACTGAAATTTTCAATTAAAGACGACATGTCAGAATTGTCCCTATTTGCGTGTTATGTCTATGGAAGATGATTTTTTTTCGAATCATGAATCTACATGACATCGTTCTCTGAGCTGTATCTCAGTTATTTTTGGTCTATTTCCTTCCAGATTTTAATATGTTGTAGCTGAGACTATAAGCTTTCATTAAGGTGGTCTCCAAATTTTGATCAGATGTCGGGATCATGCCCTATTTTGAACTACCAAATGGGATTCGAGAATCCCGTTTTTCGTTTACGTGTTATCTCTATGGGAAATATTTTAGTCTATCGGTAAAGCACATGACTACCATGGTCAAGGTACCTGGTTCGATCCCCGGGGCCGATTTTTTTTTTTTTTTTTTTTTTTGCTTCTTTTTGCCTGTCATTTTACCATCCTCCTCGACTATTGTACATAAAAAATCACAAATCATGTAATAAACTGCCTTATTTTCCGTATTATGTCTATTAGAAAGTAGTGTGCAGTAGTTTATGTACAACCCTATGGCAAATTGTGATTTCCTGTCCTGTATTAGAGCTATGGTGTTAATCTCCCAAGTATCCTGTATCATCATCATTATTATCATCACCATCATGATCATCATCGCTAGTATTATATCATCGCCATCATCATTATGTCATTATAATCATCATAATCACCGTTATCATCACCATAATCATTTTACAATGACCGATACACATTTTGCTACATTCCTGTCCTCAGGAAGCATCTCCATTCATGGCATTCTTGACATCCTGTCTTCTGTTTAGTATTTCCCCATTAATATGATCATCCTGATTACAATCATGATCGTGCAAATTTAAGGACAGACCACCTAATTCGTCTTCGTGACGAATTCAAGTCTAGTATTAAAATTTACTTTCGCCAAAACGAGCTTTCCTTTTTCCGCCTACTTTTTGTTGCCACGAAATCTCAAAAACTGTCCAGTCAATTTTCATGACATTTCCGTCAGTCATCAGGCCCTATGAGATCAAGCTCAGAAATCTTTTTCAAGCTCATCAGGTCATCGTGACGTCATCCAGGCGCCATGTTGTGAAAATCAACTCATGGCCATATCTTCGTAACGGAAAGTCATTTCTTATTCATATATGGCATGATTGAAGCTAATATCAATCCGGTCAATTTCACAAACTTGGACGCGGGCGGACGCTTACCTTCGCGCGTAAGTGCCCCCACAACAATCAAATATGCCAACCCGATTACTCCTAAACAAGACGGGCAATCTTTCTCAATCTTGCCACAATCATCCCATCTTGACCAAACATCATGCACAGAAGAAAGCAGATTCGTAGCTCAATTATATATTTTTTTTTTTTTTTTTTTTTTAAGTGTCGACGTCGTTTTCTTGTCCATCTTTTCCTTAATATCTCCTCCACCCTGCCATCTACAACGAAAAAAAGGGTTCAACTTTGGAGGAAATGTGGCACCATTTTACTTCCAACTTCAAGATTCTTCACATTTGGGCTTATTTTCCTCCCATTGACAAATGAAAAAACGGGGAAAAACGGGAAATTCCATACTAATTTCACCTTAATCCACCATTTATTATGCCAATTCCGATAAGTCCTAAACAAGACGGCCAATCCTTCTGAATCTTGCCACAATCATCCCATCTTGAACAACCCACATGCACACAAAAAAGCAGATTCGTAGCTCATTCAGTTTTTTTAATAAAAAATCATTTGTTGTCTTTTGGACCCCCCCCCCCTTTTACGGGGCAAATAACTCGAAAACGAAAGAGTGAATCTTTTTCAAATTCGACGCAGTCATGAGACCTGATAAGAAGAGTTCACAGTAAAACTTTCAAGTTCACGACGTCATTATGACGTCATCCAGGCTTCATTTAGTCATTTTTTGGTGAAAAATGCCCTTTTCGGACCTCGAACGGGGTATCTAACTTCAGTTTGCGTGGTGCTAGAGACTTGGGACTTGATTCAGATGATAGAGCAAAAAATTCTACACAAAAAAGGCCCGTGTAGCTTTAACGTTTTAACGGGCGTTTATAGGGTGAAAATGGCTTTCAAAGTTAAAACTGCCCATTTTGCCATAGACACACACGTTGTAGGTATTATTAGGTGATCTGTCATAGTGACAGATCACCTCTTATATTCGTCAGAATTTTCTTTATTAGGTGATCTGTCATCACAGATCACCTCTTAATTTCGTCAGAATTTTCTTTCTTTATTAGGTGATCTGTCATCACAGATCACCTCTTAATTTCGTCAGAATTTTCTTTCTTTATTTATTTATTTATTTATTTATTATTTATTTTTATTTTCTCCCACTTTCTTGTTTCCAATAAATCTCAAAAACTTCTCAGTCAATGTCATGACATTTCTATCAGTCATCAGGTCATATACGGTCAAGCTGAAAAATCTTTTTCAAGGTCATCAGGTCATCGTGACGTCATCCAGACGCCATTTTGTTAAATGACATTATCGTTGATATCTTCATAACGAGTCATCATAAATGAACCATATTTGACACACATGAACTTCAGGTCAAGGGTCAACATAAAATGTCATCAAAATCCGCGCACGCATCATGACGCGCACGTACGCGCGCGTAAAAATTTAGAAATGCTCAAAATCACTTTTTAATCAAATTAGAGTACGGTTCAGGACATTTTAAGCATTTAAACATTTTCCGTCCGTGCGCGTTCGTGTGCGCGTTATGCGCGCGCGCAGCGCGTACATAACGTAAAAACGCCGTTTTTTCGCATGGTATGTCTTTCTGACACTATTCTTGACAATTTCCAACTATTTACAGTCATTATCGACCTTCCATAATGCCACACGCGCGCGTCAAACTTTAAATTCGTGCGCGCGTCAATGGACATTCTAATGTAAATGTGGTAAAAACATGCCTATATAGAATCCGCCATAGCTCGTCAGAATGGGCGGAAACCCCCTAATTTCTTTACATATTCTGAAAGCCTGAGAGTTGTAGATTTGAATTCATGTAGAATTTTTGCCGACCTCATGTTCTGACGTCATCCTATTTGCATATGAACTCAAAAAAATGATTTTGAAAAAATGACGTCATCATTTTTGTTTTCATTTGATAATATTTCAGTAATAAGTGGTCAATTTTCTTCCAAATTTTGATATGTTATAGCTGAGACAATTCTCTACAAGACCAGTTTCCACGGTTTTTCATTTTGATGATGTCATCACAGTGAAATTTTCAATTAAAAACGACATGTCAGAATTTCCCCTATTTGCGTGTTATGTCTATGGAAGATGATTTTTTTTCGAATCATGAATCTACATGACATCGTTCTCTGAGCAGTATCTCAGTTATTTTTGGTCTATTTCCTTCCAGATTTTAATATTTTGTAGCCTGATAAATACTCTTTCTATGAGGGTTCGGTTTTTTTCAATCTGATGTCGGGATCATTGTCAATTTTAAACTAAAATATGTGATTTGAGAATCCCGTTTTTCGTTTACGTGTTATCTCTATGGGAAATATTTTGGTATATTGGTCAAAGCACTTGACTCCCATTCCGGTGACCCAGGTTCGATCCCCGGTGGGTCCATAATTTTTTATTTTTTTTTTTGCTTCTTTTTGCCTGTCATTTTACCGTCCTCTTCGACTATTATAACATAAACAATAACAAACCATGCAATAAACTGCCTTATTTTCCGTGTTATATCTATTGGAAAGTAGTGTGTACAACCCTATGGAAATTGTGATTCCCTGTAGTGTATTAGAGCTATGGGATTTATCTCCCAGTATCCTGCAATATCAAATCGTCCTATTTGATATCACAATTTCTCAGAATTGACTTAGTCATCAGTCCTAATAAGGTCAATTTCCCGCATCTTTTTCAAGGTCATGAGATTATTGTGACGTCATCCAGGCGCCATTTTGTAAAGATCAACTTATGATCGTATCTTCTTCACGAAATGTCATCTCTCTTTCATATTTGGCATGGCTAAGGTCAATGTCACTTCAGTCATGGTCATCACCATTATCATTATCATCATCATGATTATCATCAACATCAATATCATCATCACTGAGATGATATTGATGATGATGATGATTATCATCGGCATCATTATCATCACCATCAATCATCATCATTATCACCATCATAATCATCATTATCATCGTCATTATATTATCATCATTATCATCATTATCATCACCATCATCATCATCATCATGATATTCATGATGATCATGATGATTATCAACATCATTATCATCATCACTGTCATGATATCCACGAATCATCCAAAATTCATGTTCACACAGTCTATGCCCCATTGAAACAAAGGGGGCGCTATTTCACTAAAATAGGTAGTAGAGCCTACGAATTGAAAATGCTAGGAAAAGGCTGAAATCATAAAAATTGTGAATAGATTCATTATAATTACCGATATCAACGTCATGTTTCACATTATCATTTTGTCATTCGTCTTCGTCAAAAATATCAAGATCAAAAGACAGATCACCTAATTCGTCTCCAGTGACGAATTAAATTTCTAGTTTATTTATTATTTATTTATTTATTATTAGGTGATCTGTCATCACAGATCACCTCTTAATTTCGTCAGAATTTTCTTTCTTTATTTATTTATTATTTATTTATTTATTATTAGGTGATCTGTCATCACAGATCACCTCTTAATTTCGTCAGAATTTTCTTTCTTTATTTATTTATTATTAGGTGATCTGTCATCACAGATCACCTCTTAATTTCGTCAGAATTTTCTTTCTTTATTTATTTATTTATTTATTATTTATTTATTTTTATTTTCTCCCACTTTCTTGTTTCCAATAAATCTCAAAAACTTCTCAGTCAATGTTCATGACATTTCTATCAGTCATCAGGTCATATAAGGTCAAGCTGAAAAATATTTTTCAAGGTCATTAGGTCATCGTGACGTCATCCAGGCGCCATTTTGCAAAATGACATTATCAATAATATCTTCATAACCAGTCATCAAAAATGAACCATATTTGGCATATATTAACTTCAGGTCAAGGGTCAACAGAAAATGTCATCAAAATCCGCGCGCACATCATGACGCGCACGTACGCGCGCGTCAAAATTTAAAAATGCTCAAAATCACTTTTTAGTCAAATTAGAGTATGGTTCAGGACATTTTAAGCATTTCAAAATTTTCCGTCCGTGCGCGTCCGTGTGCGCGTTATGCGCGCGCGCAGCGCGTACATAACGTAAAAACGCCGTTTTTTCGCATGGTTTGTCTTCCTGACACTATTCTTGACAATTTTCAACTATTTACAGTCATTCTCGACCTTCCATAATACCACACGCGTGCGTCAAACTTTAAAATTCGTGCGCGCGTCAATGGGCATTCTAATGTAAAAAGTGGTAAAAACATGCCTATATAGAATCTGCCATAGCTCGTCAGAATGGGCGGAAACCCCCTAATTTATTTACATATTCTGAAAGCCTGGGAGATGTAGATTTGAATTCATGCAGAATTTTTGCCGATCTCATGTTCTGACGTCATCATATTTGCATATGAACTCAAAAAAATGATTTTGAAAAAATGACGTCATCATTTTTGTATTCATTTGATAATAATTCAGTAACAGGTGGTCAATTTTCTTCCAAATTTTGATATGTTATAACTGATACAATTATCTACAAGATCAGTGTTCACCATTTTTCATTTTGATGACGTCATCACAGTGAAATTTTCAATTAAAGATGCCATGTCAGAATTTTCCCTATTCGCGTGTTATGTCTATGGAAGATGATTTTTTTTCGAATCATGAATGTACATGACATTGTTCTGTGAGCAGTATCTCAGTTATTTTTCGTCTATTTCCTTCCAGATTTTAATATGTTGTAGCCTGATTAATACTCTTTCTATGAGGGTTCGGTTTTTTCAATCTGATGTCGGGATCATTGTCAATTTTAAACTACACAATTTGATTTGAGAATCCCGTTTTTCGTTTACGTGTTATCTCTATGGGAAATATTTTGGTATATTGGTCAAAGCACTTGACTCCCACGCCGGTGACCCAGGTTCGATCCCCGGGGGTCCATAATTTTTTTTTTTTTTTTTGCTTCTTTTTGCCTGTCATTTTACCATCCTCTTCGACTATTATAACATAAACAATCACAAACCATGCAATAAACTGCCTTATTTTCCGTGTTATATCTATTAGAAAGTAGTGTGTACAACCCTATGGAAATTGTGATTCCCTGGATCGTGTATTAGAGCTATGGGGTTTATCTCCAAAGTATCCTGCAATATCAAATAGTCCTATTTGATATCACAATTTCTCAGAATTGGCTTAGTCAATTATCTTCAAATTTTTGTCAGTCATCAGTCCTAATAAGGTCAATTTCCCGCATCTTTTTCAAGGTCATCAGATTATTGTGACGTCATCCAGGCACCATTTTGTAAAGATCAACTTATGATCGTATCTTCTTCACGAAATGTCATCTCTCTTTCATATTTGGCATGGCTAAGGTCAATGTCACTTCAGTCATGGTCATCACCATTATCATTATCATCATCATGATTATCATCAACATCAATATCATCATCACTGAGATGATATTCATGATGATGATGATTATCATCAGCATCATTATCATCAGCATCAATCATCATCATTATCACCATCATAATCATCATTATCATCGTCATTATATTATCATCATTATCATCATTATCATCACCATCATCATCACCGTCATGATGATATTCATGATGATCATAATGATTATCAACATCATTATCATCATCACTGTCATGATATTCACGAATCATCCAAAATTCATGTTCACACACTCTATGCCCCATTAAAACAAAGGGGGCGCTATTTCACTAAAATAGGTAGTAGAGCCTACGAATTGAAAATACTAGGAAAAGGCTGAAATCATAAAAATTGTGAATAGATTCATTATAATTACCGATATCAACGTCATGTTTCATATCATCATTTTGTCATTCGTCTTCGTCAAAAATATCAAGATCAAGACAGATCACCTAATTCGTCTCCAGTGACGAATTAAATTTCTAGTTTATTTATTTATTATTAGGTGATCTGTCATCACAGATCACCTCTTAATTTCGTCAGAATTTTCTTTCTTTATTTATTTATTATTTATTTATTTATTATTTATTTTTATTTTCTCCCACTTTCTTGTTTCCAATAAATCTCAAAAACTTCTCAGTCAATGTTCATGACATTTCTATCAGTCATCAGGTCATATACGGTCAAGCTGAAAAATCTTTTTCAAGGTCATCAGGTCATCGTGACGTCATCCAGACGCCATTTTGTTAAATGACATTATCGTTGATATCTTCATAACGAGTCATCATAAATGAACCATATTTGACACACATGAACTTCAGGTCAAGGGTCAACATAAAATGTCATCAAAATCCGCGCACGCATCATGACGCGCACGTACGCGCGCGTAAAAATTTAGAAATGCTCAAAATCACTTTTTAATCAAATTAGAGTACGGTTCAGGACATTTTAAGCATTTAAACATTTTCCGTCCGTGCGCGTTCGTGTGCGCGTTATGCGCGCGCGCAGCGCGTACATAACGTAAAAACGCCGTTTTTTCGCATGGTATGTCTTTCTGACACTATTCTTGACAATTTCCAACTATTTACAGTCATTATCGACCTTCCATAATGCCACACGCGCGCGTCAAACTTTAAAATTCGTGCGCGCGTCAATGGACATTCTAATGTAAAATGTGGTAAAAACATGCCTATATAGAATCCGCCATAGCTCGTCAGAATGGGCGGAAACCCCCTAATTTCTTTACATATTCTGAAAGCCTGAGAGTTGTAGATTTGAATTCATGTAGAATTTTTGCCGACCTCATGTTCTGACGTCATCCTATTTGCATATGAACTCAAAAAAATGATTTTGAAAAAATGACGTCATCATTTTTGTTTTCATTTGATAATATTTCAGTAATAAGTGGTCAATTTTCTTCCAAATTTTGATATGTTATAGCTGAGACAATTCTCTACAAGACCAGTTTCCACGGTTTTTCATTTTGATGATGTCATCACAGTGAAATTTTCAATTAAAAACGACATGTCAGAATTTCCCCTATTTGCGTGTTATGTCTATGGAAGATGATTTTTTTTCGAATCATGAATCTACATGACATCGTTCTCTGAGCAGTATCTCAGTTATTTTTGGTCTATTTCCTTCCAGATTTTAATATTTTGTAGCCTGATAAATACTCTTTCTATGAGGGTTCGGTTTTTTCAATCTGATGTCGGGATCATTGTCAATTTTAAACTAAAATATGTGATTTGAGAATCCCGTTTTTCGTTTACGTGTTATCTCTATGGGAAATATTTTGGTATATTGGTCAAAGCACTTGACTCCCATTCCGGTGACCCAGGTTCGATCCCCGGTGGGTCCATAATTTTTTATTTTTTTTTTGCTTCTTTTTGCCTGTCATTTTACCGTCCTCTTCGACTATTATAACATAAACAATAACAAACCATGCAATAAACTGCCTTATTTTCCGTGTTATATCTATTGGAAAGTAGTGTGTACAACCCTATGGAAATTGTGATTCCCTGTAGTGTATTAGAGCTATGGGATTTATCTCCCAGTATCCTGCAATATCAAATCGTCCTATTTGATATCACAATTTCTCAGAATTGACTTAGTCATCAGTCCTAATAAGGTCAATTTCCCGCATCTTTTTCAAGGTCATGAGATTATTGTGACGTCATCCAGGCGCCATTTTGTAAAGATCAACTTATGATCGTATCTTCTTCACGAAATGTCATCTCTCTTTCATATTTGGCATGGCTAAGGTCAATGTCACTTCAGTCATGGTCATCACCATTATCATTATCATCATCATGATTATCATCAACATCAATATCATCATCACTGAGATGATATTGATGATGATGATGATTATCATCGGCATCATTATCATCACCATCAATCATCATCATTATCACCATCATAATCATCATTATCATCGTCATTATATTATCATCATTATCATCATTATCATCACCATCATCATCATCATCATGATATTCATGATGATCATGATGATTATCAACATCATTATCATCATCACTGTCATGATATCCACGAATCATCCAAAATTCATGTTCACACAGTCTATGCCCCATTGAAACAAAGGGGGCGCTATTTCACTAAAATAGGTAGTAGAGCCTACGAATTGAAAATGCTAGGAAAAGGCTGAAATCATAAAAATTGTGAATAGATTCATTATAATTACCGATATCAACGTCATGTTTCACATTATCATTTTGTCATTCGTCTTCGTCAAAAATATCAAGATCAAAAGACAGATCACCTAATTCGTCTCCAGTGACGAATTAAATTTCTAGTTTATTTTTATTTTCTCCCACTTTCTTGTTTCCAATAAATCTCAAAAACTTCTCAGTCAATGTTCATGACATTTCTATCAGTCATCAGGTCATATACGGTCAAGCTGAAAAATCTTTTTCAAGGTCATCAGGTCATCGTGACGTCATCCAGACGCCATTTTGTTAAATGACATTATCGTTGATATCTTCATAACGAGTCATCATAAATGAACCATATTTGACACACATGAACTTCAGGTCAAGGGTCAACATAAAATGTCATCAAAATCCGCGCACGCATCATGACGCGCACGTACGCGCGCGTAAAAATTTAGAAATGCTCAAAATCACTTTTTAATCAAATTAGAGTACGGTTCAGGACATTTTAAGCATTTAAACATTTTCCGTCCGTGCGCGTTCGTGTGCGCGTTATGCGCGCGCGCAGCGCGTACATAACGTAAAAACGCCGTTTTTTTCGCATGGTATGTCTTTCTGACACTATTCTTGACAATTTCCAACTATTTACAGTCATTATCGACCTTCCATAATGCCACACGCGCGCGTCAAACTTTAAAATTCGTGCGCGCGTCAATGGACATTCTAATGTAAAATGTGGTAAAAACATGCCTATATAGAATCCGCCATAGCTCGTCAGAATGGGCGGAAACCCCCTAATTTCTTTACATATTCTGAAAGCCTGAGAGTTGTAGATTTGAATTCATGTAGAATTTTTGCCGACCTCATGTTCTGACGTCATCCTATTTGCATATGAACTCAAAAAAATGATTTTGAAAAAATGACGTCATCATTTTTGTTTTCATTTGATAATATTTCAGTAATAAGTGGTCAATTTTCTTCCAAATTTTGATATGTTATAGCTGAGACAATTCTCTACAAGACCAGTTTCCACGGTTTTTCATTTTGATGATGTCATCACAGTGAAATTTTCAATTAAAAACGACATGTCAGAATTTCCCCTATTTGCGTGTTATGTCTATGGAAGATGATTTTTTTTCGAATCATGAATCTACATGACATCGTTCTCTGAGCAGTATCTCAGTTATTTTTGGTCTATTTCCTTCCAGATTTTAATATTTTGTAGCCTGATAAATACTCTTTCTATGAGGGTTCGGTTTTTTCAATCTGATGTCGGGATCATTGTCAATTTTAAACTAAAATATGTGATTTGAGAATCCCGTTTTTCGTTTACGTGTTATCTCTATGGGAAATATTTTGGTATATTGGTCAAAGCACTTGACTCCCATTCCGGTGACCCAGGTTCGATCCCCGGTGGGTCCATAATTTTTTATTTTTTTTTTGCTTCTTTTTGCCTGTCATTTTACCGTCCTCTTCGACTATTATAACATAAACAATAACAAACCATGCAATAAACTGCCTTATTTTCCGTGTTATATCTATTGGAAAGTAGTGTGTACAACCCTATGGAAATTGTGATTCCCTGTAGTGTATTAGAGCTATGGGATTTATCTCCCAGTATCCTGCAATATCAAATCGTCCTATTTGATATCACAATTTCTCAGAATTGACTTAGTCATCAGTCCTAATAAGGTCAATTTCCCGCATCTTTTTCAAGGTCATGAGATTATTGTGACGTCATCCAGGCGCCATTTTGTAAAGATCAACTTATGATCGTATCTTCTTCACGAAATGTCATCTCTCTTTCATATTTGGCATGGCTAAGGTCAATGTCACTTCAGTCATGGTCATCACCATTATCATTATCATCATCATGATTATCATCAACATCAATATCATCATCACTGAGATGATATTGATGATGATGATGATTATCATCGGCATCATTATCATCACCATCAATCATCATCATTATCACCATCATAATCATCATTATCATCGTCATTATATTATCATCATTATCATCATTATCATCACCATCATCATCATCATCATGATATTCATGATGATCATGATGATTATCAACATCATTATCATCATCACTGTCATGATATCCACGAATCATCCAAAATTCATGTTCACACAGTCTATGCCCCATTGAAACAAAGGGGGCGCTATTTCACTAAAATAGGTAGTAGAGCCTACGAATTGAAAATGCTAGGAAAAGGCTGAAATCATAAAAATTGTGAATAGATTCATTATAATTACCGATATCAACGTCATGTTTCACATTATCATTTTGTCATTCGTCTTCGTCAAAAATATCAAGATCAAAAGACAGATCACCTAATTCGTCTCCAGTGACGAATTAAATTTCTAGTTTATTTTTATTTTCTCCCACTTTCTTGTTTCCAATAAATCTCAAAAACTTCTCAGTCAATGTTCATGACATTTCTATCAGTCATCAGGTCATATAAGGTCAAGCTGAAAAATATTTTTCAAGGTCATTAGGTCATCGTGACGTCATCCAGGCGCCATTTTGCAAAATGACATTATCAATAATATCTTCATAACCAGTCATCAAAAATGAACCATATTTGGCATATATTAACTTCAGGTCAAGGGTCAACAGAAAATGTCATCAAAATCCGCGCGCACATCATGACGCGCACGTACGCGCGCGTCAAAATTTAAAAATGCTCAAAATCACTTTTTAGTCAAATTAGAGTATGGTTCAGGACATTTTAAGCATTTCAAAATTTTCCGTCCGTGCGCGTCCGTGTGCGCGTTATGCGCGCGCGCAGCGCGTACATAACGTAAAAACGCCGTTTTTTCGCATGGTTTGTCTTCCTGACACTGTTCTTGACAATTTCCAACTATTTACAGTCATTCTCGACCTTCCATAATGCCACACGCGTGCGTCAAAGTTTCAAATTCGTGCGCGCGTCAATGGGCATTCTAATGTAAAAAGTGGTAAAAACATGCCTATCTAAAATCCGCCATAGCTCGTCAGAATGCACGGAAACCTCCCAATTTCTTTACATATTCTGAAAGCCTGAGAGTTGTAAATATGAATTTATGCATAATTTTTGCCGATCTCATGTTCTGACGTCATCCTATTTGCATATGAACTCAAAAAAATGATTTAGGAAAAATGACGTCATCATTTTTGTATTCATTTGATAATATTTCAGTAATAAGAGGTCAATTTTCTTCCAAATTTTGATATGTTATAGCTGAGACAATTCTCTACAAGATCAGTCACCATGGTTTTTCATTTTGATGACGTCATCACAGTGAAATTTTCAATTAAAAACGACATGTCAGAATTTCCCCTATTTGCGTGTTATGTCTATGGAAGATGATTTTTTTTCGAATCATGAATCTACATGACATCGTTCTCTGAGCAGTATCTCAGTTATTTTTGGTCTATTTCCTTCCAGATTTTAATATGTTGTAGCCTGATAAATACTCTTTCTATGAGGGTTCGGTTTTTTCAATCTGATGTCGGGATCATTGTCAATTTTAAACTACAAAATGTGATTTGAGAATCCCGTTTTTCGTTTACGTGTTATCTCTATGGGAAATATTTTGGTATATTGGTCAAAGCACTTGACTCCCATTCCAGTGACCCAGGTTCGATCCCCGATGGGTCCATAATTTTTTTTTTTTTTTTTGCTTCTTTTTGCCTGTCATTTTACCATCCTCTTCGACTATTATAACATAAACAATCACAAACCATGCAATAAACTGCCTTATTTTCCGTGTTATATCTATTAGAAAGTAGTGTGCAGTAGTTTGTGTACAACCCTATGGAAATTGTGATTCCCTGTCGTGTATTAGAGCTATGGGATTTATCTCCCAGTATCCTGCAATATCAAATCGTCCTATTTGATATCACAATTTCTTAAAATTGGCTTGGTCAATTATATTCAAATTTTTGTCAGTCATCAGTCCTAATAAGGTCAAGTTCCCGCATCTTTTTCAAGATCATCAGATTATTGTGACGTCATCCAGGCGCCATTTTGTAAAAATCAACTAATGATTGTATCTTCTTCACGAAATGTCATCTCTCTTTCATAATTGGCATGGCTAAGGTCAATGTCATTTCAGTCATGGTCATCATGATTATCATCATGATTATCATTAACATCATTATTATCATCACTGTCATGATATTCATGATGATGATTATCATCAACATCATTATCATCATCACTGTCATGATATAATGATCATCATCATGATTATCAACATTATTATCATCATCACTGTCATGATATAATGATCATCATCATGATTATCAACATTATTATCATCATCACTGTCATGATATAATGATCATCATCATGATTATCATCAACATTATTATCATTACTGTCATGATGATATTCATGATGATGATTATCATCAACATCATTATAACCATCACTGTCATGATATCCACGAATCATCCAAAATTCATGTTCACACACTTTATGCCCCATTGAAATAAAGGGGGCGCTATTTCACTAAAATAGGTAGTAGAGCCTATGAATTGAAAATGCTAGGAAGAGGCTGAAATCATAAAAATCGTCAATAGATTCATTATAATTAATGTCATCGTGATATCAACATCATATTTCACATTATCATTTTGTCATTCGTCTTCGTCAAAAATATTAAGATCAAAAGACAGATCACCTAATTCGTCCCCATGACGAATTAAATTTCTAGTTTATTTTTATTTTCTCCCACTTTCTTGTTTCCAATAAATCTCAAAAACTTCTCAGTCAATGTTCATGACATTTCTATCAGTCATCATGTCATATAAGGTCAAGCTGAAAAATATTTTTCAAGGTCATTAGGTCATCGTGACGTCATCCAGGCGCCATTTTGCAAAATGACATTATCAATAATATCTTCATAACCAGTCATCAAAAATGAACCATATTTGGCATATATTAACTTCAGGTCAAGGGTCAACAGAAAATGTCATCAAAATCCGCGCGCACATCATGACGCGCACGTACGCGCGCGTCAAAATTTAAAAATGCTCAAAATCACTTTTTAGTCAAATTAGAGTATGGTTCAGGACATTTTAAGCATTTCAAAATTTTCCGTCCGTGCGCGTCCGCGCGTGCGTCATGCGCGCGCGCAGCGCGTACATAACGTAAAATGCTGTTTTTTTGCATGGTTTGTCTTCCTGACACTATTCTTGACAATTTCCAACTATTTACAGTCAATATCGACCTTCCATAATGCCACACGCGTGCGTCAAAGTTTCAAATTCGTGCGCGCGTCAATGGGCATTCTAATGTAAAAAGTGGTCAAAACATGCCTATCTAGAAATCGCCATAGCTCCTCAGAATGCACGGAAACCCCCCAATTTCTTTACATATTCTGAAAGCCTGTGAGTTGTAGATTTGAATTCATGCAGAATTGTGGCTTATCTCATGTTCTGACGTCATCCTTTTTGCATATTAACTCAAAAAAATAATTTTGAAAAAATGACGTCATCATTTTTGTATTCATTTGATAATAATTCAGTAACAGGTTGTCAATTTTCTCCCAAATTTTGATATGTTATAGCTGAGACAATTATCTACAAGATCAGTGTCCACAATTTTTCATTTTAATGACGTCATCACAGTGAAATTTTCAATTAAATATGCCATGTCAGAATTTTACCTATTTGCGTGTTATGTCTATGGAAGATGATTTTTTTTCGAATCATGAATCTACATGACATCGTTCTCTGAGCAGTATCTCAGTTATTTTTCGTCTATTTCCTTCCAGATTTTAATATTTTGTAGCCTGATTAATATTCTTTCTATGAGGGTTCGGTTTTTTCAATCTGATGTCGGGATCATTGTCAATTTTAAAGTACAAAATTTGATTTGAGAATCCCGTTTTTCGTTTACGTGTTATCTCTATGGGAAATATTTTGGTATATTGGTCAAAGCACTTGACTCCCACGCCGGTGACCCAGGTTCGATCCCCGGTGGGTCCATAATTTTTTTATTTTTGTTTTGCTTCTTTTTGCCTTTCATTTTACCATCCTCTTCGACTATTATAACATAAACAATCACAAACCATGCAATAAACTGCCTTATTGTTCGTGTTATGTCTATGAAAGTACTGTGCAGTAGTTGTGTACAACCCTATAAGGAAATTGTGATTCCCTGTCGTGTATTAGAGCTATGGGATTTATCTCCCAGTATCCTGCAATATCAAATAGTCCTATTTGATATCACAATTTCTCAAAATTGGCTTAGTCAATTATCTTCAAATTTATGTCAGTCATCAGTCCTAATAAGGTCAAGTTCCAGCATCTTTTTCAAGGTCATCAGATTATTGTGACGTCATCCAGGCGTCATTTTGTAAAAATCAACTTATGATCGTATCTTCTTCACGAAATGTCATCTCTCTTTCATATTTCGCATGGCTAAGGTCAATGTCATTTCTGTCATGGTCATTACCCTTATCATTATCATCATCATGATTATCATCAACATCATTATCATTATCACTGTCATGATGATATAATAATCATATTTGCTTCTTTTTGCCTTTCATAATAATAATAATTATCATCATCACTGTCATGATGATATTCATGATGATGATTATCATCCACGTCATTATCATCACTGTCATGATATAATGATCATTATCATGATAATCATCAATATCATTATTATCAGCACTGTCATGATATTTATGATGATGCTTATCATAATCATCACCATTATCATGATCAGAATAGTCATTAACAGCATAATCATCACCATCAATCATCATCATTATCACCATCATCATTGTCATCGCCATTATCATCATCGCCATAATCGCCACAATCATTTCATATATATATCATCAGCATTATCATCATATCATCATTATTATCATTATATCCTTTGAGCATCATCATCATCATAATCACCATTATCATCATCCCCATTATCATCACCATTACCATGTTCATCACAACCACCATTACCATCATTATCCTCATCATCAGCAATGTCAGAATTTTCGATATTTGCGTGTCATGTCTATTGAAAGTGATTTCTTTTCACTCGTCAATCTACATTACAATTCTCTTTGAGCAATATCCGAGTTGTTTCTTTTCCATTTTGTCCTCTCTCCGTCTCTTTTCTCCCTTTTCCTTTACTCCTCTATCACTGTCCTATCTGGCTCTGTCTCCTTCTCTCTCTCTCTTTTCTCCCTTTCCTTTACGCCTCTCTCTCTCTCTTCTCTCATTTACTCTTCTATCACTGTCCTACCTGTCTTTTTCTGTCTCCTCTCTCTTCTCTCCTTTTTCCTTCACTCCTCTATCACTGTCCCATCTGTCTCTCTTTTTAAAATCTATTCATTATTCGTCCAGTGTTAATAATTTTTACCTCTCAAGTTTGTGTATTAATTTGCTCTGGAGCGCCTTGAGCATCTAATCAGGATGGAAAGTGCGCTATACAAGTCACATGTATTATATTATTATTATCTCTCTGTCTCTTCTCTCCATTATCTTTACTCCTCTCTCTCTCTCTCTCTCTTCGCTCCTTTTCCCTTTACTCCTCTATCACTCTCTTATCTGTCTGTCTTTTTTCTTTTTCTGTCTCTTCTCTCCCTTTCCTTTATTCCTCTCTCACTCTTTTACCTCCTCTTTTTGTCTGTTTCATCCTTATCTTTCCACGAATCGTCAAAAATTAATTTTTCACACGGTTTATGCCCTATTGAGACCAAAGGGGCGCTATTTCACTAAAATAGGTAGTAGAGTCTACGAATTGAAAATGCTAGGAAAAGGCTGAAATCATAAAAATCATTATCACCATTTCAACCATTATCATCACTATCATTACCATCGTCCTCATCACTGCCATAATCATAATCATTATCACTATTCCGAATATCATCTCACCATCATTATCTCCATCACTAGTATCACCATTCCATGATGGTCATCATAATCACCATCATCTTCCATATCATCACCATCATTCCACCATCACCATTCCAATCATGATTAATTACTATTCTATCATTATCACCAGCATAATCACCATCATTATCACCATTCCAAACATTATCACCATCATCTCCATCATTATCACCATTCCAACCATCATCACTATCTTCATCACTATTTCAACCATCATCACCATTCCAACCATCATAATCATCGTCATCATCTTCATTACCATTGCAACCATTCCAGCCATCATTATAATCATCACCATCATTATCACCGTGCTGTCATCTCCTTAAAGGAGAATTAAGCCCTGATTACAAATTTACTTATATTGGAAGGTGTAATATATTCCTAATATTGGCCTAAATCATTTTCTAATAAGATATCAGAAAAGGGTATAAATAAAGATATTCCAACACCCGGTATCGTCTCCTACTCATTTACATGGGGGCTGCAATTTTCTTGCTGATTTGGAGTTGTACATGAACCATTGAGAAATGTTCCAGTCAGGAAGATATTTTGAATCCAAACCCTAAATTGATTTTCTTCATTACCTAAAATCCCATATGTGACGGAAAATATAAAGTGGGTGTTTACATGTATTATAAAAATTAAATCTTTATAATGATACTTTTAAATTGTCTAGTTTTGCTTAACAAAAAATATTTTCTTGGGTTTGCCAAACAGAGCAGAACATAATATATGCAGCATGCATTCTGACTTTTCAAGTCCATTATCCGAAAGCAGGTGAATGCATAGTTTGCCGCTATAGATGCTCAGGGAAGAAGCATCCATAAAATTTGAATTAATTTGCTCCGTCCCATACGTCCAGTATCGAGAAAATAGATTTCTATTAAGCGAATATCGATTTTCAACAGAAATATATAAGGAAATCTTCAGTTTAAAAAATAAATTGACATATCTATTCTATATTTTAATCTCAAATGGGTTTTTAATTTTGAAAAAGGCAATTGAGCATTTGGATTAAGAAAATCTTCTTGTACACATAAACAAAATGGCAGCCCCCATGTGCTGCTAGCAGACGATACATATTGCTAGCAGATGGTAAATTTTGCTCAGAAAAATTTGATTTGTATCGATCTCGTATATTTTGACGCGAAGCCATATAGTCTAATAAGTAGGAATTAATAACACCTTTGAACACTATCGTTTTTATTTTTGAGCGTAATTCTCCTTTTAAGTATCACCATTCTAACTCTCATCATGATCACCATCACCATTATCACCATTTCAACTATTATCATCATTTCCCTATCATCTCTGATTCTGTGATTATTACCATGACCATTTATGAGCATCTTATGATATACTAAGGGACTTAAAATAATACCCAAAGGTTTTAATATACGAGAAACAAACCAGAGCCAAACTTTATTTTCATGTTAAAACTTGAAAGAATAGATGACACATGCAACATATTGTTGTAATCAATGATACTAAATGAAGTAAATAGGTTTTGAGAATTGCTGAGTAAAGAACTGTTCGTGGCATATGTATATGGTTCAAATACATGATTATTATTTAAAGAGAACATCATAATTTAGAAAACTCTATCTTTCAAGGTTTTTTCAAGAAAAAACCCCAATAATCTGGTAAATTTAGAAACTGGATAGTAATTATTGAGCATTGTAGAATCCACACCTTCTTTAATGACAAGAATTTAGGTTAATTTCAATAATAAGTTAAGGAAGTTTCACAAACACAATTATAATCTAACTGATTATCAATAATAATATAAGGGTTTTTTTAACATGATACTGAACAAGCAAAATTTGATGTTTGAAACAATTATGGCCGTTTTTCTCACATTAGTCTGTTTTTAATTTACAGCGACTTTCAATGTCTTTTTAAATAGACATACATGTAATCTTATGATATAGGTCTTCATGTTCTAATAATAGTTTTAATTGTAATAAAGATGAACCAGAGTAGGAGCTCTGGAGAGTAAATTATTGTCTTTCATATACATATGTATATTGTATATTGTATATTTCATGAGGCCAAGCCATAGCTGAGGCATAAGGTTTACTTCACTAGATATCAATATCAATATCAATTTCTCAAAAACTTTTAACAGTGTTACTATTTCACCGTACAAAAAAACACCATTCGCTTTCTCTTCAATAGGTGTAGTTTAGTTATAGGTTTTATGTAAACATTAAGATTTTCTACAAAATAAGTCAGAAATCCTGAAACATGATCGCACTGCTATAATGATTGACAACTGCATACTTGTCAAGTCTACAGATTTAAGCGGTAGATTGCCACTTTTCATGTAAATTATTCACCTACAGACTCTGAAACCTTTTTTTTTCAGCACAAAATCTGTATAATTGAATGAACCATAAGTTTCTTTTCTTACTATTTTACTAGAATAATCGTTCCATCACTCTCTTGTTTTTTTATTTCCACTTATGAAGTCATGAAATCTCAAGAATCTATAACCAGTTTTGAAATGATTTACTGATAATATCAATCACCTTTCAAGAGCAAGGATATAATGTGCATCATGATGTACACTATTAGTTTCCTCATATAGAAATCTTCTTAAAAGTGGTAGGGAGGTTTGTGAGAGGACTATCCAGCTAGAGATTTGAAACAGTGAAAACTACAACAGGCCTTATGGATTTGGCTATTAAACATGCTCTAAAATACAATGTTTGACTATTAAAAAATAAACAAAAATGCTCTTGCTCAGTTACTACTCTTCCTCATATGTAATGATAAAAATAAACTAATAAACAGCCTTTAGATATTAGTAATGAAGCTAGCTAAGTAAAAATTGGCTTATTACATGTCTGTGTTTGCACAACATTAAGCAAAGCTCCAAAATATGACATATTACACATATAACTATTAACCAACAAAGTTTTAAAATTGTGAACAACTTTCATATTACTACCAGCATGTAACAAGGGTATTAATGCAAGAAAAATATAACATAATCAAATAAATATATCAGAGCTGTGTAAAAAAAAAAATTGAAAAGCTGAAAAGTCATAAAAGAATGAAAATTATCTTGATAATTCTTTACCAGTAGAAACATAAAATGATTGTAAATAAATCTTTCGTTATTCTAGTATTCATATGTAGAAAATATGTAGAAAGTGCCATGAAAAAGGGAGTATTCTGTTGGACAAATAATTAAACAATGCATTTTCTCATTAAAATACTTAGATGAAGGCAGCGAGATACACGTACATGTAAGTCTTCACCATGATAATTCCCAGTCTGTATGCAATTAACTAAAAGTATAAATAGTATCACATTATTCTTCTAGGAGAACTGGGCGTTGTGGCCTGTAATCCAGCTACCAGTGGAAGATATAAACTGATTCAGCGAACCTAGGTTCGAGACTGAGTCGCGTCTTTCGGATGGTGACGTTAAAGGTCGGTCCCAGACGTAAATCATTATATCTGATTGATACACGTCTGTAAAAACCCAATTACACAAGCACACATTCTAGGAGGAGGGGGGGGGGGGGGGGGGGTGCAGTTGAAATATACTACTGTACACACACATAACCATAGGTATTCCAAATCCCTCTAACCTTTAATCCTCTGAAACATATTCTCTACAAAGAATATGTTTTTAACGAACTGAAGAAACAAATACTATTTTCTTTGAGTTTTAGCCTATATGATACCTTAAATATGTCATGCACTTTGACTAGCACGAACAGGCATTAAATCCATGATCAAGTGTGGCAACATCCTGATCTACATCGGTGTTTGATGAGAATGTGTAGTCTCGAAGGTGCATATGGTATATGAAGCTCAGGTTGAGGTAAATTCTGTAGTTCTTGGACATATACTGGACCTGCCGCTTAGCTTGGGACGGGCAGCTGTGGGTTCAGCACTTTGTTCTTAGGAATCTTCTTCTCCAGTTGCAGGCACTGCGAGGACATGTTATGCATTTCTCTACCTGTGAGTTATGTCATTATTTGTGAGGCCAGGAATTTAAGTGCACTGTAAGTACACTGCAGTGCCAAGCCAATGCCTTTACTTTACCCTGGAGACTCCAAGACTGGGGTCTACAAGATAGGATATGCACACTGGAACATGTTGAAGAAAGTGCAATCTCCATTCAAGACATGACTGGTAACAGGGTGTATGAAGTTAGCCTCTATGTCTGAAGTAGTTCTTCTTGACTCTCTGCTTTGTTGTCTTCTACAGGGCAATGGTGTATCATGCAATTAGCTCACAGCTTTGTAGTGACTTGCTATTTGTTGCTAGCCTGAGGCTGAGTGTATGAAGCTCATAAAGCTGCTTTTCATACAGAGTCCATGTATATCTTTGTCAGGCAAAATAATTTGAGGCAGATTTTCAATATGTGACTCCTGAAACCTCTACATTCAACTTCCTTTTCTCCTTTGCACGAACTTCAATAACTATTTCTACTTTCCTTCAAGGCGAGTATATAAGATCTACTATACTAGTATGTGGTGCGCTGATTATTTTTGGCAGGAAGACCGCTATGTGTTTGTCTTCATCTTACACGACATTTCTGTCCTTGAAGTTTGGAATTGTATCTTGTTGCTTGGCAACCTCCAAGTATTACTGCAGTATCAGGTGCTATTATTTAATGACTTCAAAGCAATGGCTGTACAAGTTTCCTTCTTGCAATCATTTGGTGGTTGTCTTCCTTGTACCAACTTTCCGAGTGCTGTATGTCTCTGATTGTACCTTCTAGTATGTAAGGTGTACTTGCAGAGTTGAATATGTACATCACTGTTGAGTTTATTGTATGTGGTCACTGCATAAGTTCCAAGTGCATGAGTAGTCCATATTTTGAGATTGGCTGGAGCAGGAAGTGTATCCTGTATTGCATTGAAATACCTTTGCTGACTTGGTTCATGAACAGTTATCTTTCTTTTTCATATACCTGCCTTTTCTCTTTTTTTGTTTTTCATGCATGTGTACAGTAATATATTTGACCAGCTCCCCCCCCCCCCCCCTTCCTAAACAGTCAAGATGAAGTGCCTCATCATCCCAATGATACACAAATTTGGGTAAAAATCACAATGATACATACATGTTTATAAAGGGAGCATATGCTAAATAAGATTAGCCCCATAAGATTCATTACATAAATAGCAAATTAATTGAAATATCTCATGCATCTGTTTTAAACATATTTACGTGTACAAGCAATGATAATAATTATAACGATAACAACAACAATAATGATAATAATAATTATATTATATTGGATGGCTCTGAATGGGATACCAGAGAATATTCCACGAGTTAGGGCCAATATTGCACGAATCGAAGATGAGTGCAATATTGGCCCTAACGAGTGTAATATTTTCTGGTAGTCCTTGAAATAAAGCGATCCAATATTAAATTATTATCTATACCCCACAGGAAAATGATTTAGAACTTAATAAAAATCATTTCAACAACTACATTCAGTTAATACAGCCCCTCTTCATACATCATTGTGATCACACAAGTTTGACTTAACCTCTTTATTATGTCATGTGCCTATGAGTGTATGCGTTGCATTATTTGCGTGCACTTGTGTGCACGCAAATAATGCAACACAAATAATGCAACGCAAATAATGCAACAGACCAGACAAAATACGGCACAATATTGCATGGCAAGTTTAGGACAGTAACCTATAGGGAATTGAGTGTTCTGTGCAATATGAAAGCATATTGCACGTGCAAATTAAGCAGACTAAAATATGCATTTTTAATGTGCGGCTAAAATGCCTTATATAGATAATATTTAACAAATATCAAGTGAGCTTTAAAAAATAGAATGAAATAATTTTGGTAATTTTGAAATTATCTACAGGTTGTTGAGCTCACCCCCCCCCCCCCCCCCACATTCTACACCTATGTATACAATTACATGTGCTCTTGGCTTGACAGATGTTTGGTTCTGTCTTTAATACACTTTGGACATGTACAACAACATAAACAAGAGTACATCATACATGAATAGTACATGGTCTATAATGTATTATATTGCACTAAAATACATTATGTGCAAGACAAATACATTATCCAAAGTGCAGTTTTGTTTCACTGAGGCCAAACATCAAGATGAAATAGAGTTGCACAATTGATAATTTAGTATTTTGAGTTCCTCTAGTCAAGTAATGGTGCATGCACTATTTGTTATATATGTACATGTAGTAGGCCTAAGTAGATCCTTAATCTAACAAATCACAGTGCGTATTATACATACATCCCCATTTGTTTAATATAGGATTCTTTGTGCATAAATGAAAGTTATAGTGCACAATCATGCACTATAACAAAATTTTCGAAATTTACACGATATAAATCTAACCAATCACAGTGCATATTATACATATATTCCTATTCATCTAACATGGGATTCCCTGTGCATAAATCAAAGTTATAAGGCACAATTGTCTACTTTAAGAAACTTTACGCAAGTGACATGATACAAATCTAAGCAATCACAGCGTGTATTATTACACAATAATGAATATAAGGGATATCATATAGTTACAATTCAAATAAAACAAAATAACATGTAAGTAATTGAAAATAATGGATTTTTTTCTTACACAAAAAAAGGCAGTGAGTTTAAAAGTGTAAGACTATAAGGTCATGTGTCATGAGGTCATTCCCTTTTGCGTTACATGGTGATTTTACTTTATGCAGTGTATTTCTGAATTTTAAACTGGTACCTTATCACCTGAACCAGAAGCCTCGTTCCACGTAGCATCCGCTGATATGGCGACTCGCGTTCCACCTTTTTCACGGCACCAGGACAGGAACATGTTTCGATGAATGTTGCCAAAAGGAGTTGACGATTTGTTGGACATATTCTCCCCATTGCCTTGGATTTCACAAACTTCTGAACTTACGTTGTGATATGTGACGTGAAAAAATCATCTTAAGAAGTCATCTGGGAAGTTAAAAAGAGTTTTAAAAAGTATTGTAGGCATGTTTTACAATTATGCATTTTGAATATTTTTATAAGCAAAATTCAGAAGTAAAATCTCCATAGCGTATCAAGTATTACAGTTCAAAATAGTATGTTCATTTTTGTTTATCATGATATGAATCATCATATCAGTGATGTCATTTGCCACAATATCTATTGCAGAACATTTTCACCATTCATACACATTCATATTAGCTCAATGATTTACAATGACAAGACTGGTTCTGGTACTAATACTGCTATTTTTTCTTTATTCTATAACTCTATTTTCTCTTTCTATCTCTTATGTTTTTCTTTTTTCTTTTTTTTTTGTCTCCTTTTTCTTACTTTTATGTTTTTGTATATCTGTATATACTATTGTTTCTTTTCTCTATGTCTATACTTTTCTTTCTTCCTTTGTCTTCATTCTTTTTCCCTTTCCACTCCATTCTTTCTCTTCTTTCTTTTTCCATTTTCTTTTTATATTTCATGACATTCTTTTTTTTTAATAGATTCTTTAACTGGTATTTGCTTAATTTTACAAAATTTAAATTAATGTCACAAAATCTACTGTTATATTTATCTGAATTTACAATTATTAAAACATAATTTTAACAGCTTCATGATAACTGTAGTATGTAGGGACAACTTCTGTTTCGAATGACTCTAATCCCTTGCTGTAAACATGATCTATCAATGTTCCATTCTCAGTAGTAGCATTTACAACATGCTGTTTGTAACCTTTTGTACACATTAACTGGTATATTTGTGAAGAACCTTTAAATAAATCCTCATTGAAATCACCCATCACAATGCATCTCGTGCTTCTTTTATTTAATTCATTCACTAAATTGTCTAGACATTCACAAAATGATTTTATATTATATGATGGAGGTCGATATACAACTGAGACAACAACAGAAACAGGATTGGTTACAAGAACTGCAATAAACTCCAAGTTGTTAACAGATATGTTTAATCTACTTGAATGTCTGTTCTTGATGTACATTCCAACACCTCCATGTGATCGTTCTTTAAACTCACTTGCAGCACCATATGAAAGATTTCTTGGCTGATGATAAAATCTAAAGTTATCTATAACAACATCAGAGATATTATCATCATTAATCCATGTTTCTGTCAAGCAAATAAAATCTGCATTCAAAAATTGACATTGGGATTGAAGATCCATAAAATGGTGTCTTAATCCTTGCACATTTTGTAAAATCAAAGAGGAGCTACATGTATATCCATCAATGTCTTCAGCAGTAATATTCTCAATAAATGCATTCATAATATCCATGCTTGGTTTGATTTCAGGATTACAGTGTATACGTTTTGGATCAAAATTTTCTATAACAAGTCCAGATAATGAACAAACACGACTAAGTCCAACATATGCCTGTCCAGATTCAAATATACCTTTTAATGATACCACAGCTTTGTCTAATGTCAAACCTTGTACTTTATGAATTGTGCATGCATAAGCAAGTTTGAGTGGAAATTGTTGCCTCAAATACTTCTTACCCAGGAATTCTTCAGATTTTTCAATTGAATGAATACCAACATCACCTTTGTCAAAATCAACTTTGATGCAAACTGGTTTAGACTTTGTCTGATCCATTATTATTTCAGTTACATTTCCAAAACATCCATTTGTCAGGCCTTTGCCAACATCAATGTTCTTCAGCAACATGACTCTCGCATTAACTGCAATCCACAGATAACTAGGCAACTGGCTTCTACACCCTGTGTAAGGTTTTTCACGAATTTTATTCTCTTTCTTGGCATCTTTCTCAGTGTCTTCTGCTTTTATACATATTACATTAGCACATTTTTTATGCAATAATTTCTTGTTCCATTCATCTACTTCTTTGTTACATGAATAAATGTGGAGATCATCTTCAAAGACTTCACCAGTTTCACGAGCCTTTAGCATTGCTAGGTCATCATCGCAGAGAATGTCATCACGTTCTTTTACGCGTAATCTATTCAGGAGGAGGGCAAATTCAGTATCATCTTTCTGTCTCATTATGTCATCAAGTTCCACTTTCTTGAAATTATCATTCCACAATGCACCTTGAACTGTGTCTTTATATAAAGGAATTCCAAAAACAGGAGGTAACTGATACATATCTCCCACAGCAATAACTGATACACCAGCAAAAGCAGTCTGATCACGTGATTGTTTTATTTGTCGTAGCCGACCATGGATGTAACACATTAACTTCTGATCTACCATTGATACTTCATCTATGATTAGAATTTGCAATTGAGCTAGCTTATTGCGGAGGACACTTATTTTCTCTTCACTGAGTGGCTTATAAGGCATTTGAGCTCTAATTGGAATTGAAAGAACACTGTGTATAGTATGACCATTGATATTGTATGCAGCTACTCCAGTAGGAGCCATTTTCAACACTGACACATCATCAGGATTATGCAACATTCGGGCTAGTATGCGTGTTGTTTCATAGTAAATACATTTCACTAAATGACTCTTTCCAGTGCCAGCACCACCAGTAATAAAAATATGAAAGGGTTCAACCAGTTTTCCAT
Source organism: Heliocidaris erythrogramma (assembly GCA_025617745.1). Taxonomy (NCBI): domain Eukaryota; kingdom Metazoa; phylum Echinodermata; class Echinoidea; order Camarodonta; family Echinometridae; genus Heliocidaris; species Heliocidaris erythrogramma. The sequence continues at coordinate 64,426,623 of CM046854.1, forward strand.
TTACTCTATCTAAACACCACTGTCGTATTTTGTAAAAGACAATCCTTTGCTTCTCGTTCAAAGACCTCATCATACAATGTCTATCCTGTTTAGAAATTTTCACAGATCTAAATTCTATGGTGTAATCATCACTTTTTGGCTTGTCCTTTAAATCAGGAATAGCAAGATCTTCATTGCAATCTTCGACATCTACATTCTCTCTGGGATGTTCAAGTCGTTCTACTTCACTCTCTGGACATAAAAGGGCCCATGCATCTTCTTGTACACCAAATTGCTTTAAATGCTCTTGTGCCTGATCAATTAAATCAGCATTTATTTCAAATTTCTTTTGATTGCTACACACAGCTGAGCTGACTTTCTCCAATTCGCATCCACACAATTTTACAAAACCTGTCTCATAGAACTCTTGATATGTGTTAAATCCTGGAGGCTTCAATTGCTCATCTTGGAAATATGGCAGAAAAAGTTGTAATATGCTTAAATAGTAGTTTTCTGGTGATATAGTGCGAGAGAATCGGGGATACCTTACGACTGCATCTTTACTACGTGTACGTTTCTGAATATATCCTAAATTGTTATCCAATTTGAAGACACTTTTACTCCTTGTACTTGTTATTTGCGATGATGTTAGAATTCTATACTGAGAACAAAATATTGCAAGACACATATTATTGAATTCTGGGTTTCTGGGTCGAGCTTTGTATCTATCGAGTTTGCTGGGCATCCAGATATTCTCATCGTCGTCATCACCATCTGGTCTTTTTTTTAACACGCTCAATGGTAAACTCATTCTGACAGGGTTAGGTCCAACAGGAATAAATTCCACTTTTCTAGAACACTCTTTCAATCTAAGACTGCAAACACGATAGACACTCTCTTGAGCAGATACTTCACGATTCTGCATGTACACTTGACCAAGCTTTTTCATGCTTTCCTTGGCATCTTTATTTCCTTCTTTCATCTCAGATACTGTATGACTCAAAAGCATTCCCATTTCTCGTTCAGCCTTTGACATGTACGATACAACGTACGTTACACATGCGAATGCGTTTGTTACGTACTGCAAATCCATATTAGCATTCCAGGCTCGAAGTAAATTTGGATTAAACTGATTTACCCATACATCCTGTGGTTCTCTTTTAATGATCATACTTTCCTGTGAGGCAATTTCATTATGTGCACTCTCAAACTGATTTTGGGTAATGCCAACTTTTTCAAAAAGATGCCTAGCACTGTTATATTCAGTTCCATCAGATAATGCATCTTTCACAGAATTCAACAATTCCTTAGCCTTGGTTTTAGCATTTTCAGAAGCTTTCGCTTGGCTTTCATCCTTTACTTCACATTTACTTCTATGCTTAGCTTTATTCTCTTCAACGGGTTTAATAATGAATGTTTTTTCAGAAGGTGGTCTTGGGAAATTAAATCTACATGCTGTTCCTTTCTTTTTACAAGATTTAGAATGCTTCTTACTGTGCTGTTGTACTGAGCTGATTATTTCGTATAGTTCTCGATCTTCTTCTTCATGAGGTTTTCGGCAGGAAATGTACTTATCAACGAATTGTACAACATTATCATCATTATCAATTCCCATCTGTGGAGCATGCTCAACCCAGAATAAAGCGTGTGTGTGAACTGATCCTCTCATTTGAAATTCATGTCGCAAAGCATAGTCAACTATGGGGCCTATTGGTGCAGCTGGAGATAAGATAACTTTATTCAGAAAAGTGTGAAATCTTTTGTCATACATTCGTGCTATTGTTACTGGATTCGATCTTATAAGACTACATTTTTCTGCCCAATCTAATTCACTTAATTTCCTGCTGTCTCCCTTTTGTCTTAGCAATGTATTGATTATTTCTGGCCATCTCATATCTGCACATGAAAATGATGCAAACCATGTTGGCTTCCCAAGTTGTCGTACCATTGCCAATACATCTTTCTGTGTCTTTTGCCAGTAAGGAGGTGTTCCACGAATTTGCTTTAGAAATTTATATCCCTTGTCTGATTTTAATATGTTTTGAACTTTCTCTGCATTTTTCAAATCCGAAGCAGTTATTGACGAAGAATCCTCTTTTTTGTTTTGACTTTGTCTCAATGCAATAGAAACTTGTGACAAAACTTGTTGAATCTCATAAATATACTGTGCATAAAAGATGTAATCCGTATTTTGAGCAAATCTGTTATCGACGTGCATCAGTCGGTTCAGCAAATAGCGTCCCAAAGTTATCTTTTCGTCTCTTCTATCATGGAATGTCGGTTGACCTTGCGGAAATAATACTGGAAAACATTTGGCCTCATTGCTTTCATCTTGCAGAAGTGATACAGGGCTTTTTCCTTCGCAAGGAGCACAGCATATTATGTCATCAAAATACTGATCTAGAATTTCTTGTCCGATATCGGCTGGCTGTAGACATGTATCTAAGTGAATCCCGTTTAATCGTTCCTCGATATCATCTTCAGTGTCATTGTCATCTACTTTCTTGTGTGGCTCAATATTATGTTCTATGTTTTCATTGGCCTTCTTGTCTTTGGACAAAATATAATGCAACTGTTCCTCCGTGTCCTTCCAATATTTTGCTAAACGAGCTTTACCAGAGGTTTCCATTATTTCTTCTTTTTCATTATCTTTTTCATTCCGTTCAAGTGTATTTTTCCATTCATCGTTCACAGTAACATCAAAATAATGCTTATTATTAGTTTTCAAGTATTGCAGAGCATTCAGCAATTTAGATTTATCTACAAATTTGTACTCATAATAACTTTTGTAAGACAATTTTCTTTTCAGTTTAACACGAATCAATTGATCTTCTGTCTGTGGTCTAGGCAATATCTGTACAGTTTCATAAGTGTTTGAAGGGACACAAACAACTGGGCCATGAATTCCATTTTGTCCACCTTTTGGCAAGGCCATTAACTTCAGAAAAGGGATATTCAGTGCAATCAAATGCTGTTCTAAAGTGTTTAAGTTGGCAAGTTCTTCTGGGACTTGATGTAATTGTAAATTATTGATGTTTGCTTCTGCTGGTACTTTTCCAGATTGCAACTTTCTGTGACAAGTATAGCATATCCATAGTGATGATCTAGCTGACTGGTGTATTTGACATTCTGATTTGCATTCTGAATTGCAAACATGCAAAAAAATTTCACTTATACATGTCTGAAATTTGTACTTGCTCTTCATGCATTTCATTACTTGGTTCTCAAAAAGAAGTTTAAAGCACACACAGCAAACATATTCTGGGCCATGAGATATAATCTTCCTAAACTCCTGTAGTACATTATCAAATTTGGACATTGTTAATTTTTTAACTAGAGCTCTTTTCAGATTCTGTTTCATTACTTTTTGTCTATATTTTTCTATTTTTTTATACTTAGTTTTTAGACTCATCAATTTCTTTTGCTTAACGTCTTTCCTTTATAACGAGTTTGGGACAGAATTTTCATAGTTGCCCTTTTCTTTTCCTTGAATTTAGCTTCCTTCTGATACCTATTTCTCATTCTTTCTTTCATAGTAGCCTTTTGCTTTTGCCTGAAATTCTTTAGGTTGCGGTACCTATTTCTCATGCTTTCTTTCATAGTAGCCTTTTGCTTTTGCCTGAAATCTTCATTTTTAAGGTATTTATCCTTTATGGTATTTCTCATAGTAGCCTTTTGCTTTTGCCTGAAATCTTCTTCTTTCTCATACCTATTTCTCATAGTAGCCTTTTGCTTTTGCCTGAAATCTTCATTTTTAAGGTATTTATCCTTTATGGTATTTTTCATAGTAGCCTTTTGCTTTTGCCTGAAATCTTCATTGTTAAGGTATTTATCCTTTATGGTATTTCTCATAGTAGCCTTTTGCTTTTGCCTGAAATCTTCATTTTTAAGGTATTTATCCTTTATGGTATTTTTCATAGTAGCCTTTTGCTTTTGCCTGAAATCGTCTTCTTTCTCATACCTATTTCTCATAGTAGCCTTTTGCTTTTGCCTGAAATCTTCATTTTTAAGGTATTTATCCTTTATGGTATTTCTCATGGTTGTTTTTAAATTTTCTTTGAATTGTTCATTTGTCCTATATCTCTGTTTATTTGCATTAAGCATTTTTTTTCTATACTGTACATCACAATGATATTTGTTTGTCATAGCAGTGACCTGTTTCTTCCTAAAACTTAGATCTTGTCTGTATTTTTTGTTTTTCTCTTCTTTGTATTTTTGTTTTACTTGATTTATTTTGTTAATTTTCCAGATAAGATCATTATGATATTTCTCTTTCTTTTCAGCTGCTCTCTTCAGTTTACGTATGTTTGCATTGTCAAGATGCTTTTCTTTCTTATTACTGTCCCCTTCCTTTGCCAAGGCTCGTTTTTCTCTCATGCGCTCTCTTTTCAGTTTGCTAGTTTCATTATAAGTTTTTCCTTTACGTTTTTTTCTTGAATTGTCAACATTTTTAACCCTTTCAGGTTCAGCAATCTTTGCTTGTTTCCTATTTTCATTTGCAATAGGTACATATCCTTCAACAACAGGACTGGAAAAAGAAGACGTATGTGCTATGTTTGCTCTTTGACAACATTTTTTCTTTCTCCTTTCATTCAGAGGCTTAAACCACAATGTCGAATGAACTTCTCCAATTATCATTAATTCCTCATTACTATCCATACATTCACTTTCATCAATTCTTAACGTATCATACTCTTTTTTTTTCACCAATTTAGTTTTTCGAACTTCCTTTAAGTCAATATCAACTTTTACATCCTTTTCAATATTACTGAATTTTCGTTTTTTACTTAAGGCTGAGTTAGAATCATGAACTTTGTCAACAAAATTTGCAAAATTTGTACAATTTTCTGAGTTTCCTTTCTGTTCATTAACATATTTTGTTTCGATATGGTCATTTTGTGGGTCAAGAAGCATTGGATCATGTGCTTTTTCAAAACAGTGAAGGAAATCTGGATTATCAATGATTTCTTGTGAAAGAATACTCTCATCCAAGCTTTGAATTTCATCAAAGTTTTCACACTGTGTGGGATATTCAGGCTGACTCTCACTGTGGCTACTTGATGATGGAATTTGGCTCAAAGGAATGTTCTGTAACTGTGGATAGCCTTTCAAGGTTTCATTCTTACCAGAAGTTGCTTTAGCACAGACACTGGTTACTTCATATTGACTGTTCATGGGGCATGCCATTGTTTTTGCTAACCTTATGCAATGCTTGTACACACCTTGCCAGCTTGAAGTATGAAGTAGAACACTGTATCCTCTTTCAATCAGTAAGCCTCGACTGCTTCTGGAATGTGAATCAAATATAAAGTAACCATCTTGACTTGATATGACCATAAAAGTACTGTCAGCAAAAGTCACAAAACATGCATCAGAATCGTTACAGAGTTCTCTTTCAAGAGCTTGCTTTAATGGCATTGAAAGACACACAGCCATATTCATTTCATCTCCATCTAACAATCCAGTGACTGATTCACGGCATTCTATCTCAAACAATTCATCATATGAGTCCAAATATTCAAATAGATCAGAGGTCAGCAAATAATCATGATTCACTGAAGTGAAGCGTCGTATGTAACGATACAATTCATCACCATTATTCAAAATTCTGTCTAGATCTGTACTTTTCCAGTCATTGGCATTTTTTATCTTGCTATACAACAGTGCAGATAGTGAATTAGCAACACACTGCTTTCCACTCGAATAACCAAATCTTATGTCACCTTGATTGTAGGTCCCTTGGGCAATATGTTTTATTTGTGTATCAACTCTTGTACATTTGTCTTTATGATCACTTTTAAGGGGTTCATGCCTGGTGTTACATTCGTTGCGAACTGATTCAGTCTGACGTTCACTCCTTAACTTACTTGTACACTGTTCATCTGTCATGTCAAAAAGATTTGCAGTACTTTCCCTCTTATCGTGATTTATTGTACCAGTCTCTAACGTAAGCCTTCGTTTGGTTGTCTTTGGGTCAACATGGTTTTGATATGTTTCTGGGGACTTATACACTTCTTCATCAATTTCTTTCTCTAACTGGCATTTGGATTTAGACTTGTTCAGCACATGCTTTACTTTAACATCAGTATGATTTGTTGGACATGGCAAAGTACTCTTTGACATTTCATCTTCTTTAGTTGTTCTTATCTGTTCCGATGAATTGAAGACAGAATCTACAGATTCAACAACATTAAAATGAATATTTCCTGTGTATAGTATATAAATTGCCTTATCAGATGTTACAATATTTATTCGTCCAGGTTTCTTTGCAGAGAACAGTTGCCAACATGGTATTTGGTCATTGTATGAATAAATATCAGTATCGATTAAATTTGCTAAAGCACTAATTTCAGTGTCTGAAGCCCACGTTCCGTCTTCCATTATTCTACGTTTCAAAACATATTCTCGGACTGTTCTAAACTCATGCCGCAATGTATTATTAAACATGTCCTTGGTCTGCAATAAATGTTTCACAGTGGCATTCCTTAAAATTGCATGATTATGCTCAGTTCCAGAAATTGCATATGAAATTGCCCGAAAGAAACAATTGCCATCACCATTAATTTGTTTAATGTGTAAAGGAACTCCAATAGAGCTATCTCTATGTAACGTTAAATCAGAGCTTGTGCCTATATATCTGATATTCAAATTTGTACAAATGTTCTCTTTGTCATTGTTCCGGAGGGGTAAGAATTTGAAATCTTTATCCGGTCTATCGTGTAATCCAAGATTTGCTACAAATTCAACTTCTTTTTCTATTCCATCAGTATATGAGTACACATTAGCATCTTTTACCTTTTCAATGTTTCCATATTCAATATCTGAATCTGAAGAAGATTCTAAAGGATTTTTGGAATGACCATGATCATTAAATGACATATCAGTATCACTGTCTGTATCTTGTTTTCCTGTATCAAAGCTTCTATTCTTTAACTCTGTATTCAAAATACTCTTGTCTGGAATGGTACGTACTGGTGAAACACGTCTATCGAACAAATCACATCCAGGACTTGTGTCTGAATCAGATTCTATATGATTTCTTGCACACAAACGTTTCACTGGTGTATGAATATCACTGCTACTATCATCATCTATTTCAATTTGCCTATTATCATCAAAATTGGGATTGTTCTTGGAATCAGTTTGGACAATTCCATTTGAAACTTGATCGTCTTTCATATTGCAGATATGCTGGTCTGAGTTTTCATCATTTTTACATGTATTTGTATCTAGTCCTTGGTCACCTGCATTCATAGAATTCTTTGTATCCAGCTTCTCAATCTTTACTGCTAATTCTATCTCTTCATCTTTGTCAAATCCAATCTTCAGTTTATCCGAGTAATTTGAAACAGGTCCATGGTCACAACAATTCACAAACTCCTTTTCATTTAGCTTCTCAGTGTCAACTGGTAATGCCCTTTTTTCATCTTTGTTACATGTGATTTTCAACATATCAGAAGACTTATTTCCATCAGTACCTTTTTTCCGTTTGATAAACCGACCTTTCTTGCTTCTTGCTTGACCTTGTTCTTTTTTCTTGCCACCAGCATGAACTCTGTACATTCGCAAATCCTTGACCTGTTCAAAAAGATTACAACTACGTGCATCAGTATCAACACTTGAATTTGTTCTTGACAGAGGAGATGAATTATTTGCTACATCAGCCCAAGATCGAGATTGCATTTTGTCGTATTGCTTCATTGATTGAGGCGACTTCACACTATATGCATACACACCCAAGAGAGTTTCTGTATAAGATTGCAAACTGACATCTTTCTCCACATTATTCACATTCTCCTTTCTCTTACATTCTTCTTTCTTCTGGTTTCTATTTTTTCTCTTACGACTTGTCTGGAAAATCTTGATTGCTCTCCCAATGTAAGTCACACCCGGTTCCAAGAATACACCATTGATTGATCTCATGTGTTTTTTGTCTGGCCCATAATCATTTCTTGATGTGGAATGTGATCTTGCTTCCTTTCTTTTCTCCATCAATTTTATTCTCTTTGATTTCACAGTTACCCACTCATCATCAGATTCCTCTCTCTGTAGGTTTTCATCTCTGGCTTGAAAAGCAATTTCCTTAGCTACAGGATCAGGTTTAGATCTGTTACATTCGCTACTTCTCATGTCATTTTTACTTTCTTTCTCTGTAAACACAGTGCTCTTTCGTCCTTTAACATACCTCTTGTTTGATCTGCCATTTTTTCTCCTTTTCTGTTTCTTGATTGGTTCCAGTTGTTCAAAGTTTTTCTCATCTTCAAGCATGTTGAGAGGCTCATATCTGTTATAATGAGATGGGATACATACTTTGTCAAAGATTCGATGACCAATGTTGTTACTACCACAGCATGAGCAAATCCAAATCAATCTCTGGTCAGTAAGTTTGTCTTCACAAGGGAATCCCATACATGTCACATGAAAATGCTTACTACAACACTCACATGTTGCATGACTTTCATTTTCTTTGATTTCATTGCTACAGACACAACATTCATTAAGCTCTGGGTTGGTTACCAATGCACAACTAGTCAGTATATCCAAGATTTCATCAAGTACTTTCTTAAATTCAATTGTATCCATCATGGTAAATTGTGCTTGTAATACAAAACTTGCAACGATTCAAGTTAATAATTACAGGTAAACAAATTAGTTTTCTCTTTCTAATGTTGATATATATTGTTGTATATATATTCCTTACTCCAAGTCTATTGCTTAAATAAAATTACTGTTGTGAATTATGAAACAATCCTTACTAATATTAAACTCTATGGTATTTCAATAGCCTAGATTGATATACAGTTGTACTGTGCAAGGAACTATAATGCTTTTGTCTCGAGATGGCGCTCTTTATCAAAATTACAAGTAGCTTAAGCTATGAAGTTTATCTAACCGTCTTTCCAGTTATACTCAATGTGCCTTTATCCACTCAATAAAGCTTAGCTTTTCTTAATTTCTCAAGTACTTTTGTATATCCTGCCTTATTTATACTCTTTGCAATCAAGTTCACTTTTGTCTTGGTTTCCTTCCACTGTCCCAGGCACTTTCCTTCTCTCTCTACCTAAAGAGAACGTTTACTTTTAATTCTGCACTTTATATCTTGCCCCCAAATTGCTCCTCTTAAAAGCTCACTTCTACTTCCAGGCTTTCGTATATCTGAACAAAACAATTTCTTCCCAACAATCGACTTCACATCCACTTGCACAATTCTTAAAACTTTTTTCTCTTTTCAATTAATTTCGCACTCTTTGCAATCAAGCTTACTCTATTTCTTTTCTCAAACTCACCGATACTTCTATTTCTACCGTTTTATTCTCCTTGCAATCAATCAAGCTCACTAATGAACCGTCTTTTATAAATCTTAACCCAAATATTTCTCAATACAACCAATCAATCACACGTTTTGTTTTTAATAATTGTATATATCCTGATCCCAACTCTCTTCTCCTGCCAATCAATTCAGCGTTCACACTTTACAATCAATCTTGTTTATTTCTATATATCCTGCTCAAATTCCTCTTCTCTCTGCAATCAATTTAGCTTACACACTTTACAATCGATCAATCTTATATTTCTATATATCCTGCTCCAAATCCTCTTTTCTCTGCAATCAATTAAGTTCACACACTTTACAATCTTAAGCTTATTCTATTTATCCTGCTTACTCAATTTACATTCAATCAAGCTCACTTTCTTCAGTAATACGAAATATTTAGTAGGATTCACTTTTGTGAAATAGAATAGAATCAGAAAGCTTGTAGGAATCACTTCTGTGATTAAAGAATCAAAACTTCTGTCTTGATAGGAGTTACTTCTGTAACTGGAATAGATGTGAAATAGAAAAATTGAATAATAAAGCTTGTAGGAATCACTTCTGTGATTAAAGAATCAAAACTTCTGTCTTGATAGGAGTTACTTCTGTAACTGGGATAGATCTGTTTCTCAGGAATATTCAATGAAAATTCTGCTGTTGCATTCAACTGTGGTATTCAACTTTGATATTCAACTTTGATATTCAACTTTGATATTCAACTTTGATATTCTGATTGTCTTCTGAAGATGGAATGGAGTGAAATGGGTAAAAGACACAGCCAATTCAAATTGGCTGAGGTGCACTCTCTTCTGAGAGGAGGATCTCTTCTGAGATTAAGAAAAGTGATGAAAGATGTATTACTTTTCCTTTATGTGAGAGAGGTGGATGGAATGGGTGTCGGTGAAATGGAATTCTCGGAGCCAACAAGCTCAATGAAAATGATAAATGAATGTAAACAAAAAACAAACACTATACAAGTAAACTAGCACAGACAATCACAAATATAACCCCAAGGACTTGACCTAGAAAAAAGAAAGAGAACAAAAAGTCTGGAATACCAAATGTACAAAAATGAATTATAATAAACTGTGTTAACTTCTTACTGAATTACATAAAAAGGATAGAAAAGTTGCAATCATAAGAATTTGCAATAAAATGCATTTGCCCATACCAATTGCTATAAAAACATATTACACACTTTTTGCTACACTCCATCAATCATTATTTAGGAATGTACATTTATTTTCAAATACAAGTACAGCCAACTCTCCTTATTCAAAACTGCTTGACAGAGAAATAATTTGGTATTCCTTGATGTCTGACGAGTCACAAAAGCCTTGTGACCAACATCACTTGTTTTTGCAGTTCCATGTCAGGTCAGTCATACGTATCACCCATGAGGACTCAACTAAATACTAAAATTACCCTCATTGTCTACCTTACTTACAATATGCCCTTTTGATGCTAGACCAACACACTGGAAGCGATTTTCCACAAGATCACCTAACATGAATATCAATTAGTCCTGATAAGTTTAACTCAGGTGGGTTGATAGCATTACAAAATATGTACCAAAATTTCATACTTTTTTGAACCACCAAGCCATCATCACAATTGCATAGAAAAAAATAAATAACAAAATCTTTGTCAAAGCTAAAGCTGACGATCAAACCCTCGCCTATAGAACAATGATCTGTGCAAAGTTCTTCTGCAAGAGTGGAGCTCTAACCACTGCTACAAACTGCCAATGCCTTAAGTGTCACCACAATTTTGGGTCATAAATGGTTATGACTAACTAACCTGATTGACTATACCATAATTATATATTAGGTAACCTGATGCACAAATTGCTTCCCTCACGTAAGGTTAGCATCAAAACTCCTTTAAAGGGATTCGGTAACTTTGTGGAGGCTTGATTTAATAAATTGTTGAATTTTGATATCTGTCTTGTAAAATGATGTTCAGAAAGATAAATGAATAGCCAGGCATAGAAAGGTTTTCAAATATATAATGCTATTATTAAGACATCTATGACTGAATACTCCCATTTACGAAAGCGTATAGTCATACGCTTACATCTAACACCGAGTCTATGGGAGAAAATGAGTCTGGCATTTCCGGTCACTTGCATATGTTTACTTTTGTGAAGCTCATGATAATTTTGAAGTGCTTTTTTTTCCTGGGCTTGCTTCAGTTTTACACCATATTACATACACTGATAGCATGTAAGGCCAGGCAGCTCAGATTTGATCAAGCCTCTGCAAAGTTACCAAATCACTTAAATACCTATAACTATACCTACACTCCAGGAACTTTACTTCTTGTAGAGTTGAAATCCCCAACTGTTACTTTAGAGATGCCACCTGTCCTTAAAAGAAAAATAGAAAAAGTATGGATAAAACATAAATGATAATTTATAGTCACATGAAAATTTACCTGTTTGATATTTGACCTAATAATCAACAGGTATTCAAGCACATTTTTGTGCACAAAATGAATGGCAATGACGCAACAAAGGACCTGCGCTCCCTGCACTTAACATGTCGTGTAATATTTTCTTGCATGTTATAAAATGTGCTCAAAAACCCCTCAACAAACCCCTAGGTTTTCCACCTCTTGTTTGAACAGGCCTTAACAAGGCTAAAACGTGAAATTTCTTAATTGACCTCTATGACCTTTGGACTATGTATCCCGAATATCTTATCAGACTATCTTCCTATAGTGATACATATTAGCATCAAGTTTGATGTTAATACCTCAAACAGTTCTTAAGATATTACATCAACAAAGATATAACTTGAAATTTCACTTTTATGACCTTTGACTTTTGACCTACTGTCAGGAAGGAAATTTATTTTTATTCTTTTTATTAATCTGCCAGACAAGGTATAGAATAGATTGTGACATGTAGGTTAATTAATTGTAAATTAAATTCATTTATGCCTAGCATTAAGGTTGTATGTCGGTTGAAGCTTGTGCAAGCCATTTAGTTGAATGAAAGAAGTATTTCTGTCTGGACGGTATTGTGTTTTATAGGTCTGAATAGAAATACCTGGTATTGTAATGGTTTCCGTTAGGACACATTTTAGGAAGTCCTTTTTAGAAAGAAATATTTAGTATTGTAATGCTTTTCCGCTCATACATATTTTCCTTAGTTAGGAAAGGTTATAAATAGAGGATCAAATTAGATACTCGGGGAGAACACTTTTAAGCTAGTCAATATGTCACACATCAGTTAGGGCAGAAGTACGTTTTTCTGGGGGTAATTCTTCTTCACGAGATGAGAGTTCCAACTGCCCGTTACACCGTTCTCGCATGAAAGGAACTCTATCTCGATCCGAGACTCATTGATGATATCAACCAAAGGGAGGCTCCAAGGGACTTTGACTGGGGACGGCGCTATTGGCGGAGGCTATTCGAGGGGCCGAGTCGGCGTGACGTCCAGCAGACGATATAGGCCTATACATCAAAGATGGATCGTCATATTTTTTATAAGATGAGTTTATTTATGTATGATTATCTGATCAATTCACCATAGTGTATGATTTAATTTCCAAACGTGCCACTAAAGACAAAAAATCAAAGAAAAGTAAACCTTGAATAATAAAGTAAAAATATAATTTTACATTTGTCTCTATCTCATTTATCGAGTTTTGTAGCAGTAAACAAACAAAAAAGTTCAAGAGGTTCATTTCTTGACACCTACATATCCCGAAATCTAATCAGATCGTCTTCCTAGGACGTTTAAAGTCTATACCTCAAATTGTCCTCGAGATATCGTGTTAACAAAGCTGTAACATGAAATTTCACATGCTGACCTCTGTAACCTTTGATGTACATACCCCGAAATTTAATCAGATTGTCTTCCTATGGTGATACATATTAGTAAAAAGTTTGAAGTTCATACCTCAAATGGTTCTTGAGATATTGTGCTAAGATAAAACCTAAAGTTTCACAATTTGACCTCTATGACCTTTGACCTACATATCCCAAAATCTAATCAGATTGTCTTCCTATGGTGATGTATACTGGCACCAAGTTTGAAGTTCATACCTCATATCATTCTCAAGATATATTGCTTTAACAAAGATATAACCTGAAATGTCACAATTTGAGCTCTATGACCTTTGACCTACATACCCCAAAATCTTACCAGTTGATCTTCCTATGGTGATACATACCGACACCAAGTTTGAAGTTCATACCTCCAACAGTTCTTGATATATCATGCTAACTATGATATAACCTGAAATTTCACAATTTCACCTCTATGACCTTTGACATTTGACCTATATACCCCAAAATCTAATCCCATTTTTATGGTGATATAATTATACTTGCACCAAGTTTGAAGTTCATACCTCAAATGATTCTCCGGACAGGCGGACAGCCGAACGGACAAACAACCCAAAACATAATGCCTCTGGCACCACCTTCAGTGGGCAGAGGCATAAAAATTATAAAACCAAGTTTGATTCAATCATAAAATTAAATTTGGTAAGATCTAATTTGCATACTTCGATGTGACATATGTTTAACCCAATTTACACTGGACAAATAAACTAATTTCTAGCAATTTTATGTTATATTGAAGTTTGCATTATATAGCCTTCCACTTTAAATCATATGTCTTTTCTAGAGAATTCCAATTTTCCAAAACTGAATTTAAAAAACTATTAAAGTACATTAATATTGAGTATATACACCATTTGCTGCTTGTATAAATGTTTCTTTAAACTAAACTTCACAATGCACTTTACAATGTGAAATTAAAAAAAAATCGAAACCACATTCAATCTCAATTGCTTCTTAACCAGTAATATGTGACAGAATTTGAATGACCAATGTACTATGTTAAAGGATACTGGAATATAAGCTATCATACCATGACATTCATTGATGGACAATTTTTTCATGAATTAAGTAATTCAAAATGAAATTTGGATTTGTATAAACTAAAATAAGGAATGATTGGATGCATTTAATTTCTCAACATTCTACAAGATTGCACGATTGCAATGTATGACCAAATATGAATATTAAACCAATATTATTTTCACCTGAAAGCTAATTTATTTATGCCATCATTTTTTCATTGCAATCAGTAGATGTATAGTGTATTTTGGGGGAATTTTTTTGATTTTTTTTTCGGATGGAGGGAGCAGTTGGTCACAAGAGTCAAGAAATTTGAGAATAAATCTGGGTTTCTTTTCTTTTAATCATACATTACACATACAGAGCCTACACGTCACTGTAATGCCCACTGCCACTTCCTCAATTCAGCTGTTGTAGAATCTGCAATTTAAAAAAACACACACAAATTCAATAGTACAACATCTACCTTCCATGCAAATCTCATGTTTTAACATACGTTATTAAAGTGCTCTTAACTTATAGCTGAAATATTGTCAGAAAACATGTTTTTATCGTGGTGTCAAACACAGTCGGCTTGCGCCTCGTGCGTATAGTACACCACGATAAAAACCTTTGAATTGTCAGATCGCACCAACGCACTCCCAACCATGTATTAATAGTATTAATAAATTAATGACTTGAGGCCTTTGATCTCATAACACAAAAAATTTATCACTTGATCCTCCCTCATACAATCAAATAACTACCACGCCTATAACAAGTTTAATTTCTAGCCCGTAAAACAAAGAAGAACACTGAAAATTATCTGTCACAAGTCAAAGAGAATGGCTGGATACAGCCACACGCCGGCATATATCACCACGTATTGTAAGTATATCACCGTCATCACAATCAAAATAACCTCATTTTTTCATTTAATTCTTACATTCTAAGCCACTTGAATCGTTTCAATTTTATTCTCACCGTCTTCACTCCTGGTTTTTCTAGTCTTGACAAACAAAGGTTCGTCTGCCGAAAGATTTGTTTACAAGGTTCGTCTGTTTAACAGCAGAATTTCACACTCTTTCTACTTATGTCATGTCCATTCTGGCTTGCTTTCGCGACGGCTCTGTCAGTCTGCGTAAATAATGTGCATGCTTATACTAGTGTGTATATGATGCAGGCATAAATGGCCACAAATCATGCACGCACACATCAGGCATGTACCATAGGCATGTACATACATAATACATGCACATTATTTACGCAGACTGACATAGCCGTCGCGAAAGCAAGCCAGAATGGACGTGACATAGCTAGAAAAAGTGTGAAAATTTGAAAATTAACCTGATGCACAAAACGCTTCCCTCACGTAAGGTTACTATCAAAACTGCTTTAAAGGGATTCGGTAACTTTGTGGAGGCTTGATTTAATAAATTATTGAATTTTGATAGCTGTCTTGTAAAATGATGTTCAGAAAGATAAATGAATAGCCAGGCATAGAAAGGTTTTCAAATATATAATGCTATTATTAAGACATCTATGACTAAATACTCCCATTTACGAAAGTGTATGCCCATACGCTTTAATCTATCACTGAGTCTAGGGAGAAAATGAGTCTATCGGAGAAAATGAGTCTGGCATTTCTGGTCACTTGCATATGTTTACTTTTGTGAAGCTCATGATGATTTTGAAGTGCTTTTTTTTCCTGGGCTTGCTTCATTTTTACACCATATTACATATACTGATAGCATGTAAGGCCAGGCAGCTCAGATTTGATTAAGCCTCTGCAAAGTTACCAAATCACTTAAATACCTATAACTATACCTACACTCCACGAACTTTGGTTCTTGTAAAGTTGAAATCCCCAACTGTTACTTTAGAGATGTCACCTGTCCTTAAAAGAAAAATAACAAAAGTATGGATAAAACATGATCAAAATATATTTTTAAAACAAGATGAATGCAACTGCATCTCCGATATGCCTCCGCCTAAATTCAATAAGTTTGTGGCTCAAACTCCTTAAATATTGTGATAAACAATAATAAATAATTTATAGTCACATGAAAATTTACCTGTTTGATATTTGACCTAATAATCAACAAGTATTCAAGCACATTTTTGTGCACAAAATGAATGGCAATGACGCAACAAATGACCTGTGCTCCCTGCACTTAACATGTCGTGTAATATTTTATTGCATGTTATAAAATGTGCTCAACCCCTCGACAAACCCCTAGGTTTTCCACCTCTTGTTTGAACAGGCCTTAACAAGGCTAAAACGTGAAATTTCTTAATTGACCTCTGACCTTTGGTCTATGTATCCCAATATCTTATCAGACTATCTTCCTATAGTGATACATATTAGCATCAAGTTTGATGTTAATACCTCAAACAGTTCTTAAGATATTACATCAACAAAGATATAACTTGAAATTTCACCTTTATGACCTTTGACTTTTGACCTACATATTCCGAAATCTAATCAGATCGTCTTCCTATGGTGATACATACTAGGACCACGTTTAAAGTCCATACCTCAAATTGTTCTCGAGGTATCGTGTTAACAAAGCTGCAACATGAAATTTCACATGCTGACCTCTGTGACCTTTGACGTACATACCACAAAATCTAATCAGATAGTCTTCCTATGGTGATACATATTAGTAAAAAGTTTGAAGTTCATACCTCAAACGGTTCTTCAGATATTGTGCTAAGATGAAACCTAAAGTATGACCTTTGACCTACATATCCCAAAATCTAATCATATTGTCTTCCTATGGTGATACATACTGACACCAAGTTTGAAGTTCATACCTCCAACAGTTCTTGATATATCATGCTAACTATGATATAACCTCACCTCTATGACCTTTGACATTTGACCTATATACCCCCAAATCTAATAGTTCCTATTTTTATGGTGATATATACTTGCACCAAGTTTGAAGTTCATACCTCAAATGATTCTGCGGACAGCACGGACAGACAAACAACCCCAAAACATAATGCCTCTGGCACCACATTCAGTGGGCAGAGGCATAAAAATTATAAAACCAAGTTAGATTCAATCATAAAATTAAATTTGGTAAGATCTAATTTGCATACTTCGATGTGACATATGTTTAACCCTATTTGCACTGGGCAAATAAACTAATTTCTAGCAATTTTATGTTATATTGAAGTTTGCATTATATAGCCTACCACTTTAAATCATATTTGTCTTTTCTAGAGAATTCCAATTTTCCAAAACTGAATTTAAAAAACTACTAAAGTACATTAATATTAAGTATATACACCATTTGCTGCTTGAATAAATGTTTCTTAAATCTTTACAATGCACTTTACATGTGAATTTAAAAAAAAATCGAAACCACATTCAATCTCAATTGCTTCTTAACCAGTAATATGTGACAGAATTTGAATGACCAATGTACTATGTTAAAGTATACTGGAATATAAGCTATCATACCATGACATTCATTGATGGACAATTTTTTTCATGAATTATGTAATTCAAAATGAAATTTGGATTTGTACAAACTAAAATAAGGAATGATTGGATGCATTTAATTTCTCAACATTCTACAAGATTCCAAGATTGCAATGTATGACCAAATATGAATAACCAATATTATTTTCACTTGAAAGCTAATTTATTTACGCCATCATTTTTTCATTGCAATCAGTATAGTGTATTTTGGGGGAATTCTTTTGATTTTTGTCACAAGAGTCAAGAAATTTGAGAATAAATCTGGGTTTCTTTTCTTTTAATCATACATTACACATACAGAGCCTACACGTCACTGGAATGCCCACTGCCACTTCAATTGAGCTGTTGTAGAATCTGCAATTAAAAAAAAACACACACAAATTCAACAATACAACATCCATGGAAATCTCATGTTTTAACATACGTTATTAAAGTGTTAACTTATAGCTGAAATATTGTCAGAAAACACTTTTTTGACATAGGCCTATCACCTTTGACTGTATAAGTTATAACACTAAATTTGAACAGGTGACTAGCTTTTTAAATCATACACCAGACCACTAAATTTCAAGGAACTACCATATTAGTTATCATGGCAGGGTGTATATATACAAATTAATTTAACAGTGACCTTTGAACTTATGTCTCTAAAATGTAAGCAAATGACTAGGTACAATGTGGTCATTCGTGTACATACTAAGTTTGTTTGGATAAAAAACGCCGTTCTTAATCTTAGGTTTATCTTGCTAACAACAAGCAATAATTGTTTGAACCCGAAATTATCATGATTTCCTTGCAGTCATAGATAAGCCATCCCAATTTTGTTTGAATACGATAGGCTTATCTCAATTTATTGCAGAAGTAAGATACAATAGCGGAAATTATAAAACGGGTTCAAGAATGTAGCCATCCTGATTGGTCAAATAACACCATGTGACCGTGCAAAAAACGCACGTCAAAATCGCCAATAACGAAGTTGTAATGTCCAAAAACAATAAGGAAGTTCGTCTGTATGAAAGCAATGCTCACGATAAAGAAAGCTATCCGAGAAGCCCCCCAGCTCATTACGGCGAACGTAGAGGGCTCACTTCCATGAAAATTCGCCCGTATTGGAGTATAGGCAATAACACGCAATAAACTGCATGTACAAAGTGAATGCGGAGTGGCTTCAACATAATTTTAATGCCAAAAAAAAAATAGGCAAAAGCTTAAGGATTTTTTCTTCACTTTCCCACATATTTCAGGCTCTGCATATTAACCTAGACATTTTCCGAATTAATTTCTTTCCATAAATTACGAATACATCACTATCATTCAATTTAAAATACTAAAATATAACAGTAAGAATTTTCGACAGCAACTTACCGGTTGAGGATAGTTCCTACAACTCGCAGTTACCTTTCAATTTGACGTCATAGAAATGAATATGTATAAGCTTGCGAAGGCAATATACGTAGTCTTGGTTCAAGTTGGAACACCAATAGGTCAGAGGAGTGTCTGGCGGCAATACTAGCATGATCAAAGTGGGGAGGGGAGGTGGAGGGAGAGGTTGAGGGGGGAGGGGGGAGTATGCAAAGCCGACGTCCAAGCACATTTGGGATGGAATTTTGCTTCCCTCTTGGTCAGGGGCGTCGGATGTGGGGGGCAATGAAGGTGTATAAGAGGCCTACCCTGCATTAGTTTTTTAACGCCTCTCAATTACCAACTTCTCCATGGTTACATGAAGCAGGCGTGGGCGGCGGGGCGTCTTTAAAAGTTGGGGCACCAGCAAAAACGGGCATCTACAAGGGAGAATTTGTGACATTGGTATTAACCGACAGTCTAATTAACATGATTAATACAGTATCAAGTATATTCTTTCTTTTTATTGTGGTTCTCAATTACCAGCTTCTCCATGGTTACATGAAGCAGACAGGGGCGGCGAAGCGACTTTCAGAGGGGGGGGGGGGGGGGGGGGGGGGGGTGGGGGGGGGGGGGGTGAGTGGAGGGCACCAGCAAAAAAGGGGCATCTACAAGGGAGAATTCGTGACATTGGTCTAATTAACATGATTAATACATTATTAAGTATCATCTTTTTATCATGTTTATTGTGTTTCTGGACACCGTTTCAGCTTCCCTATTTAGTAGTTGTATGTGATGGTCTAATGAATGATCCATGTGCAAGCGAGTTAAAATTTTCAGACTTCAGTTTTCTCATGCTGAAGTCCTTGGGTTGTGTATTATTTACAGCTATACATGTATATTGAAAATGACCACAGCAAATCAAATGTGGGGGGGGGGGGGGGTATATCGAATGATCTTTAAATTCGTATATTTACCCTGTCATTTTTTTTACATCGATATCAACATAATATATGCTTTTGCTTGATTTCACTATGTATTATAAGACCTAGCAAGCATAGCGAGCGAGATTTGGGGAAATTTTCAGAAAATATCGGAATGGGAATTAATCGGAATTATCAGATGGTTTTAAATTGTGGAAATTAGGCCTACATACGATATAGTTTAAAAGAGATTGAGTATTGACCTCTTTTTCGATATGAAATAAATTGCCAGGGATCGCAATCTAATTATCAACGTTGATTCTTTGATTTTTGTACAGCTGTGTAGTTTACAGATATTTCTTTCATTTTGTTCCCATTCAAAACCTTTGCAATTGTGCGGGATTTATGTTTTTGTTTAAATAATATTTCCTGACAGTTTGGTTCATGTACAAGCTAAAGGTCTTTTCTACGTGAAAAAGAAAGAAAGAAAGGTGCACAGTGGCTCTGGCTTTCACCGAAATGTGTAATTTTGGGCCTCGGACAGTTTGTAGAGGGGGCTATTGATAATAATAATAATAATAATAATAATAATAATAATACAACGCACTTATATTGCGCCATCTATCTAGTTAACTATTCCGAGGCGCATGATGAAAATGAAAGAAGCGAGAAGGTAGAAATAGAAAGGACTGAAGAATGCTACAAATCTGTGTTGAATTACATTTCACTGTATGCTTTAGAGAAAAGTACTGTCTTCAATTTTGACTTCAAAGAATCCAAAGTGTCTATGGCACGGATATTAGGAGGTAAGTTATTCCATAAACTAGGCGCCGCAGCTATGAAGGCACGGTCACCAAGAGATGATTTCGTTCTTTGTGCCACAATAAGATTTTTGCCAGAAGAACGCAGACAGCGAGTTGGTACATATTCAGAAATTAGATTTTCAATATACGAGGGGGCAGAACCATGTAATGCCCTCCAAGTAATAAGCAGAATTTTATACTCGATACGCTCTCTGACTGGTAGCCAATGAAACCCTTTCAAAATTGGTGAAATATGATCCCTTTTACGTGTCTTAGACAATATTCTGGCAGCAGCGTTTTGTGCTCTTTGTAGCTTAGCTATTTGAGAAGATGACACATTGTACAGAAGAGAATTGCAATAGTCAAGACGAGAAATTACAAATGCATGAATTATAGTGGCAACTGTTTTATCTGACAATATCTTTCTGATGTTACTGATACTACGTAGATGAAAATACATTGACTGATGATGGGGAGATTGGATGGGGAGATGCTTCACATTACTTCCTCGAGGCCGCACCCTCCCCCCCCCCCCCAAAAAAAAAAAATAATAAATAAATAAATAAATAAATAAATAAATAAAAAAAAAAATCAATAAATCAATAAATAAATAAACTTCCCTTTATAATGGTTCCTGTTAAGTGTGTTAGAATTTCTATTAAGGCAAAACCATGAAGAAAAGGGTCTTCAGGGCACTGCTCGCAAGCTGTCCTCGGAGATATGACGGGCCTCTGTTTGAACAACTTTATATCCCCATCCGCTGAGAATTATTGCTGTCAAGTTGTAGTCAAGTTTCTGTAATGAACAGAACAGAAGTTACCCTAAGTTTGCCGAAGGCCCATTTCGAACCGTTGCCCCTCTATATAAGGAGAGAGATTTAAACAAAATTGAGATATGTCCTAAACAACATTTATTTGTTAATCACAAACATGTCTTTTTATATAATGCACTATGAATGAAGCACTTCTCGTTCTAGAAAGGAAGATTTTTTTTAGAACTATAATTATAATTATCATGATTATAATGATATCTTACTTCGAGGGCGCTACGCCTGAGACTATATTATGTTAGTGTCCCTGTATTTAGAGAGTTGCGACAACTGGGGATTTGAACGCCATTTTGTTTCCACTATTACGTAACATTTCTATTCAATTTCGATGAGCACCTGGGTGTTCTCAGTAGAAAGAATTCGAAAGCCATTTTGTTTCCAGAAAAGTGGGACGTCCATGTCGCAACTCTTTAATGCAGTATGATCCTCACCGCGGGATGAAACATTTTGTTGACAAAAATTAATACATGTAATAAATAAATGAGTTCTAGCCCCTGCTGCAACTAACACCTGACTTAAAGGCGTACTCCGGCCTAAAAATAATATTAATTGAATGAATAGAATAAAATTAAACAAGCAAAACGCTGAAAATTTCATCGAAATCCGATAAAAAATAACAAAGTTATTGAATTTTTAAGTTTTGCATTATTTTGGGAAACAGTTCTATGCATGTCATCATGAATATGTAATGAGTGAGCTGATGATGTCACGTCCCCACTTTCCTTTTTTAACTATATTACATGAAATCTTCATTATTTCATTTTTCATACATGTCTATAAAAAGTATCTCCCTTGTAACAAAATAAGTTACAGCAATGATAAACTTACACATTAAATAAGGAATCAGTCCTTTTAGTTATATAGGCTTGGAGCAGAAAATTTGAATAATTGCAATTTCATAAAATAAAATACAAAAGAAAAAGTGGGGATATGACATCAGCTCACTCACTGCATATTCATGATGACGTGCATATCACTGTTTTACCAAAATAACGCAAAACTTAAAAATTCCATAACTTCATTGTTTTTCATCATCGATTTCGATGAAATTTTTAGTGATTCGTTTGTTTAATTTTACTCTATTTATTCAATTCATATTAATTTCAGGCCGGAGTACTCCTTTAATCTATCATTGTGTATATGCCGTTGATAACGAGTGAAAGTATCAGAATTTGTTTTCAAGGGTTTAGAGAGCAATATGATTTGAAATATTTTGTTTTGCGTTCTGTGATGTGACTTTCTTCAATAAAAGTAGGTGTTCACCTTTGAAAATTAAATTATTGCTGCTGATGCTCCCCTCGTACTAGCGCGTTCACTGTTTCTGAAGTAGAACGTGGCCTGTTAGAACGTGATAGTTTGAGGTTAATTAAAAGAACATTTAAGGAGATAAATGAGGAAAAGATGGAAGAAGAAAGAGAGAGAGATTCACAATAAATAGTTATGGTTCAATGTATTTTTATGACGATCTTAGGATTTTGATCGTTTCGGGTCGGGAAATTAAAATACCATGGCTAAAATTACATCTTTAATTGCAGCTTGATTTTCAGTGATTTTATTTGGTAGATAAACATTATCCAAATCTAGGATTAGTTCTTCCATATTATGTTACAATTATGTAGTACTTGCCCCCGAAAGAAACGAAAATATATAATCTCTACGAAATAATGTTTCCGTCAAAAGATGTGCATGTATTCTTGATAAAGAACGAATAGCTTTACAAATGGAGGTTTAGCAGGAACCGCGGAACCGGGGGGGGGGGGGGGGGGGGGTGGGGTGGGGGCTAGGGGCTGTAGCCCCCCCCCCCTTTTTCAGTAAACACGTGCAAACGTATGGCAGTGCAAAAATGTGGTTATACACGCAGCCCCCCCCCCCCCCCCCCCCACTCAGCCCTTCCACTTTTCCGCGCCCCTGTTTAGGCCTGTGGAAATCGAAGTACATGTGTTACCCGACTATAAAGTACCATATACCAGTGAAACAAACAAATAGCCAAACAAATCTTGTCTTCCCCTGTGAGAGATACTATTGAAATCATGATTCATACATATAACAGAGTCAATATTAGACCTTTAAAAATACATGGTATTATTAAAAGCGATCATGAAAACGGAGCAACAGGAACCCTGGACGTCACACATGCATGGCATGATTGTATTGTTACATAATTCATAGGGCGTAAATTAATGATAATGAAATTTAGGGTCCTCGGTGGTTATAGTATCTGCATCAGTGACAAGATCGAAAATCGCGAGGCTAACGAACCCCTCCCCCCTATGCCCACTTTTTTTTTTAACTGATAAAGTTACTTAGTATCTTTTATGTTATTCGTTACATCTATGTTTTAAAACAAACCTGTTTACATTCATTTATACCTTTTAAAGCTTAGAAAATATGCTTCAAATTTTAGCCTGAATAAGAGATCAGAGTAGAGAAAAGGGGATCATTGATTTTTAGCTCACCTGAGGCTAAGGCTCGAGTGAGCTATTGCGATGGAAATTTGTCCGGCGTCCGTCGTCCGTCGACCGTTAACTTTTTACATTTTCATCTTCTTCTCAAAATCCATGATCGGAATTCAACCAAACTTGGTAGGAATCATCCTTAGGGTAGGGGACCCAAAGTTGTTAAAATGGTACATGTGGGAGGGCCCCCAATTGTAAAAGCTATGTACATTTCAAACATCTTCTTCTCCAGAACCAGGTATAGCTCAGACGTGGTATTGTGTATGCAGATATATACCTCTATAGATGAAGAATGAATGTTTTCATGAAATTCTCTGAGTGGCCCTATACGGCCCTGTGGGGTAACATACTGGAGGGGGGGGGGCGCTGCCAGGCAAAATGTACATTCTGATCTTCTTCTCCAAAACACATGATCGGAATTCAACCGACTTGTAGGAATCATCCTTAGGGGTAGGGACCCAAAGTTGCTAAAATGGTACATGTGGCCCCCAGGGGCGCAGGGGGAGCCCCCCCCCCCCCAATTGTAAAAGCTATGTAAATTTCAAACATCTTCTTCTCCAGAACCAGGCATAGCTCAGACTTGATATTGTGTATGGAGATACCTCTATAGGTGAAGAATGAATGTTGTTCATGAATTTTCTCTGAGTGGCCCTATAGGGGCCCTGTGGGAGTAACATACTGAAGGGGGGGGGGGGTGGCGCTGCCAGGCAAAATGTACATTCTGATCTTTTCCAAAACACATGATCGGAATTCAACCAAACTTGGTAGGAATCGTCCTTAGGGGTAAGGACACTTGGTGGGAATCAGCCTTAGATGTAGGAGATTCAAATAACACATGACATTGTAGATCATGTGGTGGGGGATTATATTTCTAACATCATCTCATGTACATCCTCCAGTTGTTTCAATTCTAACATATCTCCTGGTGGTGCTAGAGAGAACATGCACCAGATGTGAATTGATCCACCTCAGGTGAGCGTCGTGCCCCCTGCCCTTGTTTATTTTGATTTGCACTCGTCATTTAAATACCGTAACTGTATTGCATATCAAGAGGCCTAACCACTGTATTTGTGTATTTAGTAAACGTTTTTTTAAAGGGTGAATAATTTCATAATCATAAGCGTTCAGTATTAAAAGAATGCAGATACCGTAAAGAAACCCCAAAAGGCCCGAACTTCTTTTTTGATAATTTTTTTATTAAAATATATTTATTCTACATCACAAGAATCAGATACCAAAAAACAGGAGATCTGTATTACAGATCGGTCCTGACGAATAATAATGTAATACATAGGAAATCAATCATGCTAAAAAATAATAAAATATAAAATATAAACAAACGGATGTGTATCCTCTTTATTTCTGAAAAATGCCCCTATCTCCCTGATAAATGCCCTTTTTACTACTAAAAGCCCCTTTCTTTGTAATACGTGCCCGTTCCCCTTCTGATAAGTGCCCCTTTCTCTATCTGATATGTGCCCTTTTCCTCTTCTCATAAGTGCACCTTTTTCACCTCTTATAAGTGCCCCTTTACATCTGATAAGCGCCCTTTCCTCTTCTGATAAATGCCCCATTTTTACATATACAGGTATTTCCCACTGTTTATTACAAAAAAGAGCCATATCTATAGCTTCAAAGAATCGGTACGGCTTTAGTAACAGGTACCCATAGTACTACAACTACAATGTAAAGCTGGAGGCAAGAAAGGCATAATTCCTATCCCCCCCCCCCCCCCCCCCCACGAAGGAATTTATTATTCCGCTCCCTCAAATGTGCCCATAATTTACACGAAGTAAGGGCAATATTTTCTGGAAAATTCTCCAAAAGTCGCTCGCTATGCTCGCTAGGTCTTATTATACAGATTGAAGCAATGAGCATATCCCATGAAGTATGGTGATATCGATATAATGCCAAAGAAAAAAGACAGGGTTAATGTACGAATTAAAAAATCATTCGATATACCCCCCCCCCCCAAAAAAAAATTAATTTGCTGTTGTCATTTTCAATAATTATATAGCTGTAAATAATACACAACCCAAGGACTTCAGCATGAGAAAAAAGTCTAAAATTTTAACTCGCTTGCACATGGATATATAGACCATCACATACAACTGCTAATTAGGGAAGCTGAAACAGTGTCCAGAAACACAATAAACATGAAAAAAGAAGATGATACTTAATAATGTATTAATCATGTTAATTAGACCAATGTCACAAATTCTCCCTTGTAGATGCCCCTTTTTGCTGGTGCCCTCCCCCCCCCCCCTCTGAAAGTCGCTTCGCCGCCCCCCGCCTGCTTCATGTAACCATGGAGAAGCTGGTAATTGAGAGGCGTCAACAATCATAGTAGGATGAAGTGTAGGATGGGGGTTGTGTGTCCAGACACTTAACAAAATTTAGCCTGTCAATTTTGCCGTCAGATTTTACGAAAATATGCATTAGGTAACACTAAAATCAGTGAATATAATAATTTTCAACCTATCCTATGAAAGATTTTTGACGATTTGCATGGAAAGTTGTTCAATTTACTGTTTAAAAATGACCTGTCCGGATAACCAACCTGTCGGACACACAACGTCTGGGTATACTATAGGCATACCCGGTTCATTGACCAAACCCCCCCCCCCCCCCCCTCCATCTTACGCCCCTGCCCATGAGGGAAGCAAAATCCATCTCAAAGTGCTTGGACGTCAGCTCTGCATGCCCCCCCCCCCAACCCTCAACATCTCCCTCCACATGCCCCTCCCCACTTCGATCATGCTATTATTTACTGCTCTAGAGCCGCAAGACACTCCCCTAACTTATTGGTGTTCTAACTTGAATCAAGACTACTTACATTGCCTTCGCAAGCTTATACATATTCATTTCTATGACGTCAAATTGAAAGGTAACTGCGAGCTGCAGGAACTATCCTCTACCCAACTTACCGAGTGTTCCGAAATATCAAACACCTTTTTCTTTTTTCGTTGTATGGTATCGGCAAACAGTCAAATTTCACTATTGTTGCCAATGACGTTATATGTACATGTAATTCAAATTCAGTATTTCTGACTCCTTCTCTCTTTTAATTTACATTTAAAATCAAGTAAACTTTAATACTGTATATACATCTGTATTTAAAACTTAAGAAAATAACAAAAGACCACATGCTTCAGCTCAGTTCCAACTAGCGCTTGCCTAGCCCTTTCATAGATGCAATCTTACCGATACGGAGCGGTACTTAGCGCCGTTTTTTTTTACATAAACACACTACGAGTATATGGTACAGTGTCTCCAAAAACGTCGAATCAAAAAGAAAAACACAACTCTGTTTAAATTAAGGTTCAATATTCTATCAAAAGTGTTTCGTCAAAATTATCAAGATCAAGACAGATCACCTAATTCGTCTCCAGTGACGAATTAAATTTCTAGTTAGGTGATCTGTCATCACAGATCACCTCTTAATTTCGTCAGAATTTTCTTTCTTTATTTATTTATTTATTTATTATTTTTTTATTTTTATTTTCTCCCACTTTCTTGTTTCCAATAAATCTCAAAAACTTCTCAGTCAATGTTCATGACATTTCTATCAGTCATCATGTCATATAAGGTCAAGCTGAAAAATATTTTTCAAGGTCATTAGGTCATCGTGACGTCATCCAGGCGCCATTTTGCAAAATGACATTATCAATAATATCTTCATAACCAGTCATCAAAAATGAACCATATTTGGCATATATTAACTTCAGGTCAAGGGTCAACAGAAAATGTCATCAAAATCCGCGCGCACATCATGACGCGCACGTACGCGCGCGTCAAAATTTAAAAATGCTCAAAATCACTTTTTAGTCAAATTAGAGTATGGTTCAGGACATTTTAAGCATTTCAAAATTTTCCGTCCGTGCGCGTCCGCGCGTGCGTCATGCGCGCGCGCAGCGCGTACATAACGTAAAACGCTGTTTTTTCGCATGGTTTGTCTTCCTGACACTATTCTTGACAATTTCCAACTATTTACAGTCAATATCGCCTTCCATAATGCCACACGCGTGCGTCAAAGTTTCAAATTCGTGCGCGCGTCAATGGGCATTCTAATGTAAAAAGTGGTCAAAACATGCCTATCTAGAAATCGCCATAGCTCCTCAGAATGCACGGAAACCCCTCAATTTCTTTACATATTCTGAAAGCCTGTGAGTTGTAGATTTGAATTCTGCATGAATTGTGGCTTATCTCATGTTCTGACGTCATCCTTTTTGCATATTAACTCAAAAAAATAATTTTGAAAAAATGACGTCATCATTTTTGTATTCATTTGATAATAATTCAGTAACAGGTTGTCAATTTTCTCCCAAATTTTGATATGTTATAGCTGAGACAATTATCTACAAGATCAGTGTCCACAATTTTTCATTTTAATGACGTCATCACAGTGAAATTTTCAATTAAAGATGCCATGTCAGAATTTTACCTATTTGCGTGTTATGTCTATGGAAGATGATTTTTTTTTCGAATCATGAATCTACATGACATCGTTCTCTGAGCAGTATCTCAGTTATTTTTTTCGTCTATTTCCTTCCAGATTTTAATATTTTGTAGCCTGATTAATATTCTTTCTATGAGGGTTCGGTTTTTTCAATCTAATGTCGGGATCATTGTCAATTTTAAAGTACAAAATTTGATTTGAGAATCCCGTTTTTCGTTTACGTGTTATCTCTATGGGAAATATTTTGGTATATTGGTCAAAGCACTTGACTCCCACACCGGTGACCCAGGTTCGATCCCCGGTGGGTCCATAATTTTTTTATTTTTGTTTTGCTTCTTTTTGCCTTTCATTTTACCATCCTCTTCGACTATTATAACATAAACAATCACAAACCATGCAATAAACTGCCTTATTGTTCGTGTTATGTCTATGAAAGTACTGTGCAGTAGTTTGTGTACAACCCTATAAGGAAATTGTGATTCCCTGTCGTGTATTAGAGCTATAGGATTTATCTCCCAGTATCCTGCAATATCAAATAGTCCTATTTGATATCACAATTTCTCAAAATTGGCTTAGTCAATTATCTTCAAATTTTTGTCAGTCATCAGTCCTAATAAGGTCAAGTTCCAGCATCTTTTTCAAGGTCATCAGATTATTGTGACGTCATCCAGGCGTCATTTTGTAAAAATCAACTTATGATCGTATCTTCTTCACGAAATGTCATCTCTCTTTCATATTTCGCATGGCTAAGGTCAATGTCATTTCTGTCATGGTCATTACCCTTATCATTATCATCATCATGATTATCATCAACATCATTATCATTATCACTGTCATGATGATATAATAATCATATTTGCTTCTTTTTGCCTTTCATAATAATAATAATCATCATCACTGTCATGATGATGATTATCATCCACGTCATTATCATCACTGTCATGATATAATGATCATTATCATGATAATCATCAATATCATTATTATCAGCACTGTCATGATATTTATGATGATGCTTATCATAATCATCACCATTATCATGATCAGAATAGTCATTAACAGCATAATCATCACCATCAATCATCATCATTATCACCATCATCATTGTCATCACCATTATCATCATCGCCATAATCGCCACAATCATTTCATATATATCATCAGCATTATCATCATATCATCATTATTATCATTATATCCTTTGAGCATCATCATCATCATAATCACCATTATCATCATCCCCATTATCATCACCATTATCATGTTCATCACAACCACCATTACCATCATTATCCTCATCATCAGCAATGTTAGAATTTTCGATATTTGCGTGTCATGTCTATTGAAAGTGATTTCTTTTCACTCGTCAATCTACATTACAATTCTCTTCGAGCAATATCCGAGTTGTTTCTTTTCCATTTTGTCCTCTCTCCGTCTCTTTTCTCCCTTTTCCTTTACTCCTCTATCACTGTCCTATCTGGCTCTGTCTCCTTCTCTCTCTCTCTTTTCTCCCTTTCCTTTACGCCTCTCTCTCTTCTCTCATTTACTCTTCTATCACTGTCCTACCTGTCTTTTTCTGTCTCCTCTCTCTTCTCTCCTTTTTCCTTCACTCCTCTATCACTGTCCCATCTGTCTCTCTTTTTAAAATCTATTCATTATTCGTCCAGTGTTAATAATTTTTACCTCTCAAGTTTGTGTATTAATTTGCTCTGGAGCGCCTTGAGCATCTAATCAGGATGGAAAGTGCGCTATACAAGTCACATGTATTATATTATTATTATCTCTCTGTCTCTTCTCTCCATTATCTTTACTCCTCTCTCTCTCTCTCTCTCTTCGCTCCTTTTTCCTTTACTCCTCTATCACTCTCTTATCTGTCTGTCTTTTTTCTTTTTCTGTCTCTTCTCTCCCTTTCCTTTATTCCTCTCTCACTCTTTTACCTCCTCTTTTTGTCTGTTTCATCCTTATCTTTCCACGAATCGTCAAAAATTAATTTTTCACACGGTTTATGCCCTATTGAGACCAAAGGGGCGCTATTTCACTAAAATAGGTAGTAGAGTCTACGAATTGAAAATGCTAGGAAAAGGCTGAAATCATAAAAATCATTATCACCATTTCAACCATTATCATCACTATCATTACCATTTCAACCATCGTCCTCATCACTGCCATAATCATAATCATTATCACTATTCCGAATATCATCTCACCATCATTATCTCCATCACTAGTATCACCATTCCATGATGGTCATCATAATCACCATCATCTCCATATCATCACCATCATTCCATCATCACCATTCCAATCATGATTAATTACTATTCTATCATTATCACCAGCATAATCACCATCATTATCACCATTCCAAACATTATCACCATCATCTCCATCATTATCACCATTCCAACCATCATCACTATCTTCATCACTATTTCAACCATCATCACCATTCCAACCATCATAATCATCGTCATCATCTTCATTACCATTGCAACCATTCCAGCCATCATTATAATCGTCACCATCATTATCACCGTGCTGTCATCTCCTTAAGTATCACCATTCTAACTCTCATCATGATCACCATCACCATTATCACCATTTCAACTATTATCATCATTTCCCTATCATCTCTGATTCTGTGATTATTACCATGACCATTTATGAGCATCTTATGATATACTAAGGGACTTAAAATAATACCCAAAGGTTTTAATATACGAGAAACAAACCAGAGCCAAACTTTATTTTCATGTTAAAACTTGAAAGAATAGATGACACATGCAACATATTGTTGTAATCAATGATACTAAATGAAGTAAATAGGTTTTGAGAATTGCTGAGTAAAGAACTGTTCGTGGCATATGTATATGGTTCAAATACATGATTATTATTTAAAGACAACATCATAATTTAGAAAACTCTATCTTTCAAGGTTTTTTCAAGAAAAAACCCCCATAATCTGGTAAATTTAGAAACTGGATAGTAATTATTGAGCATTGTAGAATCCACACCTTCTTTAATGACAAGAATTTAGGTTAATTTCAATAATAAGTTAAGGAAGTTTCACAAACACAATTATAATCTAACTGATTATCAATAATAATATAAGGGTTTTTTTAACATGATACTGAACAAGCAAAATTTGATGTTTGAAACAATTATGGCCGTTTTTCTCACATTAGTCTGTTTTTAATTTACAGCGACTTTCAATGTCTTTTTAAATAGACATACATGTAATCTTATGATATAGGTCTTCATGTTCTAATAATAGTTTTAATTGTAATAAAGATGAACCAGAGTAGGAGCTCTGGAGAGTAAATTATTGTCTTTCATATACATATGTATATTGTATATTGTATATTTCATGAGGCCAAGCCATAGCTGAGGCATAAGGTTTACTTCACTAGATATCAATATCAATATCAATTTCTCAAAAACTTTTAACAGTGTTGCTATTTCACCGTACAAAAAAACACCATTCGCTTTCTCTTCAATAGGTGTAGTTTAGTTATAGGTTTTATGTAAACATTAAGATTTTCTACAAAATAAGTCAGAAATCCTGAAACATGATCGCACTGCTATAATGATTGACAACTGCATACTTGTCAAGTCTACAGATTTAAGCGGTAGATTGCCACTTTTCATGTAAATTATTCACCTACAGACTCTGAAACCTTTTTTTTTCAGCACAAAATCTGTATAATTGAATGAACCATAAGTTTCTTTTCTTACTATTTTACTAGAATAATCGTTCCATCACTCTCTTGTTTTTTTATTTCCACTTATGAAGTCATGAAATCTCAAGAATCTATAACCAGTTTTGAAATGATTTACTGATAATATCAATCACCTTTCAAGAGCAAGGATATAATGTGCATCATGATGTACACTATTAGTTTCCTCACATAGAAATCTTCTTAAAAGTGGTAGGGAGGTTTGTGAGAGGACTATCCAGCTAGAGATTTGAAACAGTGAAAACTACAACAGGCCTTATGGATTTGGCTATTAAACATGCTCTAAAATACAATGTTTGACTATTAAAAAATAAACAAAAATGCTCTTGCTCAGTTACTACTCTTCCTCATATGTAATGATAAAAATAAACTAATAAACAGCCTTTAGATATTAGTAACGAAGCTAGCTAAGTAAAAATTGGCTTATTACATGTCTGTGTTTGCACAACATTAAGCAAAGCTCCAAAATATGACATGTTACACATATAACTATTAACCAACAAAGTTTTAAAATTGTGAACAACTTTCATATTACTACCAGCATGTAACAAGGGTATTAATGCAAGAAAAATATAACATAATCAAATAAATATATCAGAGCTGTGTAAAAAAAAAAAATTGAAAAGCTGAAAAGTCATAAAAGAATGAAAATTATCTTGATAATTCTTTACCAGTAGAAACATAAAATGATTGTAAATAAATCTTTCGTTATTCTAGTATTCATATGTAGAAAATATGTAGAAAGTGCCATGAAAAAGGGAGTATTCTGTTGGACAAATAATTAAACAATGCATTTTCTCATTAAAATACTTAGATGAAGGCAGCGAGATACACGTACATGTAAGTCTTCACCATGATAATTCCCAGTCTGTATGCAATTAACTAAAAGTATAAATAGTATCACATTATTCTTCTAGGAGAACTGGGCGTTGTGGCCTGTAATCCAGCTACCAGTGGAAGATATAAACTGATTCAGCGAACCTAGGTTCGAGACTGAGTCGCGTCTTTCGGATGGTGACGTTAAAGGTCGGTCCCAGACGTAAATCATTATATCTGATTGATACACGTCTGTAAAAACCCAATTACACAAGCACACATTCTAGGAGGAGGGGGGGGGGGGGGGGTGCAGTTGAAATATACTACTGTACACACACATAACCATAGGTATTCCAAATCCCTCTAACCTTTAATCCTCTGAAACATATTCTCTACAAAGAATATGTTTTTAACGAACTGAAGAAACAAATACTATTTTCTTTGAGTTTTAGCCTATATGATACCTTAAATATGTCATGCACTCTGACTAGCACGAACAGGCATTAAATCCATGATCAAGTGTGGCAACATCCTGATCTACATCGGTGTTTGATGAGAATGTGTAGTCTCGAAGGTGCATATGGTATATGAAGCTCAGGTTGAGGTAAATTCTGTAGTTCTTGGACATATACTGGACCTGCCGCTTAGCTTGGGACGGGCAGCTGTGGGTTCAGCACTTTGTTCTTAGGAATCTTCTTCTCCAGTTGCAGGCACTGCGAGGACATGTTATGCATTTCTCTACCTGTGAGTTATGTCATTATTTGTGAGGCCAGGAATTTAAGTGCACTGTAAGTACACTGCAGTGCCAAGCCAATGCCTTTACTTTACCCTGGAGACTCCAAGACTGGGGTCTACAAGATAGGATATGCACACTGGAACATGTTGAAGAAAGTGCAATCTCCATTCAAGACATGACTGGTAACAGGGTGTATGAAGTTAGCCTCTATGTCTGGAGTAGTTCTTCTTGACTCTCTGCTTTGTTGTCTTCTACAGGGCAATGGTGTATCATGCAATTAGCTCACAGCTTTGTAGTGACTTGCTATTTGTTGCTAGCCTGAGGCTGAGTGTATGAAGCTCATAAAGCTGCTTTTCATACAGAGTCCATGTATATCTTTGTCAGGCAAAATAATTTGAGGCAGATTTTCAATATGTGACTCCTGAAACCTCTACATTCAACTTCCTTTTCTCCTTTGCACGAACTTCAATAACTATTTCTACTTTCCTTCAAGGCGAGTATATAAGATCTACTATACTAGTATGTGGTGCGCTGATTATTTTTGGCAGGAAGACCGCTATGTGTTTGTCTTCATCTTACACGACATTTCTGTCCTTGAAGTTTGGAATTGTATCTTGTTGCTTGGCAACCTCCAAGTATTACTGCAGTATCAGGTGCTATTATTTAATGACTTCAAAGCAATGGCTGTACAAGTTTCCTTCTTGCAATCATTTGGTGGTTGTCTTCCTTGTACCAACTTTCCGAGTGCTGTATGTCTCTGATTGTACCTTCTAGTATGTAAGGTGTACTTGCAGAGTTGAATATGTACATCACTGTTGAGTTTATTGTATGTGGTCACTGCATAAGTTCCAAGTGCATGAGTAGTCCATATTTTGAGATTGGCTGGAGCAGGAAGTGTATCCTGTATTGCATTGAAATACCTTTGCTGACTTGGTTCATGAACAGTTATCTTTCTTTTTCATATACCTGCCTTTTCTCTTTTTTTTTTTTTTTTCATGCATGTGTACAGTAATATATTTGACCAGCTCCCCCCCCCCCCCCCCCTTCCTAAACAGTCAAGATGAAGTGCCTCATCATCCCAATGATACACAAATTTGGGTAAAAATCACAATGATACATACATGTTTATAAAGGGAGCATATGCTAAATAAGATTAGCCCCATAAGATTCATTACATAAATAGCAAATTAATTGAAATATCTCATGCATTTGTTTTAAACATATTTACATGTACAAGCAATGATAATAATTATAACGATAACAACAACAATAATGATAATAATAATTATATTATATTGGATGGCTCTGAATGGGATACCAGAGAATATTCCACGAGTTAGGGCCAATATTGCACGAATCGAAGATGAGTGCAATATTGGCCCTAACGAGTGTAATATTTTCTGGTAGTCCTTGAAATAAAGCGATCCAATATTAAATTATTATCTATACCCCACAGGAAAATGATTTAGAACTTAATAAAAATCATTTCAACAACTACATTCAGTTAATACAGCCCCTCTTCATACATCATTGTGATCACACAAGTTTGACTTAACCTCTTTATTATGTCATGTGCCTATGAGTGTATGCGTTGCATTATTTGCGTGCACTTGTGTGCACGCAAATAATGCAACACAAATAATGCAACGCAAATAATGCAACAGACCTGACAAAATACGGCACAATATTGCATGGCAAGTTTAGGACAGTAACCTATAGGGAATTGAGTGTTCTGTGCAATATGAAAGCATATTGCACGTGCAAATTAAGCAGACTAAAATATGCATTTTTAATGTGCGGCTAAAATGCCTTATATAGATAATATTTAACAAATATCAAGTGAGCTTTAAAAAATAGAATGAAATAATTTTGGTAATTTTGAAATTATCTACAGGTTGTTGAGCTCACCCCCCCCCCCCCCCCCACATTCTACACCTATGTATACAATTACATGTGCTCTTGGCTTGACAGATGTTTGGTTCTGTCTTTAATACACTTTGGACATGTACAACAACATAAACAAGAGTACATCATACATGAATAGTACATGGTCTATAATGTATTATATTGCACTAAAATACATTATGTGCAAGACAAATACATTATCCAAAGTGCAGTTTTGTTTCACTGAGGCCAAACATCAAGATGAAATAGAGTTGCACAATTGATAATTTAGTATTTTGAGTTCCTCTAGTCAAGTAATGGTGCATGCACTATTTGTTATATATGTACATGTAGTAGGCCTAAGTAGATCCTTAATCTAACAAATCACAGTGCGTATTATACATACATCCCCATTTGTTTAATATAGGATTCTTTGTGCATAAATGAAAGTTATAGTGCACAATCATGCACTATAACAAAATTTTCGAAATTTACACGATATAAATCTAACCAATCACAGTGCATATTATACATATATTCCTATTCATCTAACATGGGATTCCCTGTGCATAAATCAAAGTTATAAGGCACAATTGTCTACTTTAAGAAACTTTACGCAAGTGACATGATACAAATCTAAGCAATCACAGCGTGTATTATTACACAATAATGAATATAAGGGATATCATATAGTTACAATTCAAATAAAACAAAATAACATGTAAGTAATTGAAAATAATGGATTTTTTTCTTACACAAAAAAAGGCAGTGAGTTTAAAAGTGTAAGACTATAAGGTCATGTGTCATGAGGTCATTCCCTTTTGCGTTACATGGTGATTTTACTTTATGCAGTGTATTTCTGAATTTTAAACTGGTACCTTATCACCTGAACCAGAAGCCTCGTTCCACGTAGCATCCGCTGATATGGCGACTCGCGTTCCACCTTTTTCACGGCACCAGGACAGGAACATGTTTCGATGAATGTTGCCAAAAGGAGTTGACGATTTGTTGGACATATTCTCCCCATTGCCTTGGATTTCACAAACTTCTGAAATTACGTTGTGATATGTGACGTGAAAAAATCATCTTAAGAAGTCATCTGGGAAGTTAAAAAGAGTTTTAAAAAGTATTGTAGGCATGTTTTACAATTATGCATTTTGAATATTTTTATAAGCAAAATTCAGAAGTAAAATCTCCATAGCGTATCAAGTATTACAGTTCAAAATAGTATGTTCATTTTTGTTTATCATGATATGAATCATCATATCAGTGATGTCATTTGCCACAATATCTATTGCAGAACATTTTCACCATTCATACACATTCATATTAGCTCAATGATTTACAATGACAAGACTGGTTCTGGTACTAATACTGCTATTTTTTCTTTATTCTATAACTCTATTTTCTCTTTCTATCTCTTATGTTTTTCTTTTTTCTTTTTTTTTTGTCTCCTTTTTCTTACTTTTATGTTTTTGTATATCTGTATATACTATTGTTTCTTTTCTCTATGTCTATACTTTTCTTTCTTCCTTTGTCTTCATTCTTTTTCCCTTTCCACTCCATTCTTTCTCTTCTTTCTTTTTCCATTTTCTTTTTATATTTCATGACATTCTTTTTTTTTAATAGATTCTTTAACTGGTATTTGCTTAATTTTACAAAATTTAAATTAATGTCACAAAATCTACTGTTATATTTATCTGAATTTACAATTATTAAAACATAATTTTAACAGCTTCATGATAACTGTAGTATGTAGGGACAACTTCTGTTTCGAATGACTCTAATCCCTTGCTGTAAACATGATCTATCAATGTTCCATTCTCAGTAGTAGCATTTACAACATGCTGTTTGTAACCTTTTGTACACATTAACTGGTATATTTGTGAAGAACCTTTAAATAAATCCTCATTGAAATCACCCATCACAATGCATCTCGTGCTTCTTTTATTTAATTCATTCACTAAATTGTCTAGACATTCACAAAATGATTTTATATTATATGATGGAGGTCGATATACAACTGAGACAACAACAGAAACAGGATTGGTTACAAGAACTGCAATAAACTCCAAGTTGTTAACAGATATGTTTAATCTACTTGAATGTCTGTTCTTGATGTACATTCCAACACCTCCATGTGATCGTTCTTTAAACTCACTTGCAGCACCATATGAAAGATTTCTTGGCTGATGATAAAATCGAAAGTTATCTATAACAACATCAGAGATATTATCATCATTAATCCATGTTTCTGTCAAGCAAATAAAATCTGCATTCAAAAATTGACATTGGGATTGAAGATCCATAAAATGGTGTCTTAATCCTTGCACATTTTGTAAAATCAAAGAGGAGCTACATGTATATCCATCAATGTCTTCAGCAGTAATATTCTCAATAAATGCATTCATAATATCCATGCTTGGTTTGATTTCAGGATTACAGTGTATACGTTTTGGATCAAAATTTTCTATAACAAGTCCAGATAATGAACAAACACGACTAAGTCCAACATATGCCTGTCCAGATTCAAATATACCTTTTAATGATACCACAGCTTTGTCTAATGTCAAACCTTGTACTTTATGAATTGTGCATGCATAAGCAAGTTTGAGTGGAAATTGTTGCCTCAAATACTTCTTACCCAGGAATTCTTCAGATTTTTCAATTGAATGAATACCAACATCACCTTTGTCAAAATCAACTTTGATGCAAACTGGTTTAGACTTTGTCTGATCCATTATTATTTCAGTTACATTTCCAAAACATCCATTTGTCAGGCCTTTGCCAACATCAATGTTCTTCAGCAACATGACTCTCGCATTAACTGCAATCCACAGATAACTAGGCAACTGGCTTCTACACCCTGTGTAAGGTTTTTCACGAATTTTATTCTCTTTCTTGGCATCTTTCTCAGTGTCTTCTGCTTTTATACATATTACATTAGCACATTTTTTATGCAATAATTTCTTGTTCCATTCATCTACTTCTTTGTTACATGAATAAATGTGGAGATCATCTTCAAAGACTTCACCAGTTTCACGAGCCTTTAGCATTGCTAGGTCATCATCGCAGAGAATGTCATCACGTTCTTTTACGCGTAATCTATTCAGGAGGAGGGCAAATTCAGTATCATCTTTCTGTCTCATTATGTCATCAAGTTCCACTTTCTTGAAATTATCATTCCACAATGCACCTTGAACTGTGTCTTTATATAAAGGAATTCCAAAAACAGGAGGTAACTGATACATATCTCCCACAGCAATAATTGATACACCAGCAAAAGCAGTCTGATCACGTGATTGTTTTATTTGTCGTAGCCGACCATGGATGTAACACATTAACTTCTGATCTACCATTGATACTTCATCTATGATTAGAATTTGCAATTGAGCTAGCTTATTGCGGAGGACACTTATTTTCTCTTCACTGAGTGGCTTATAAGGCATTTGAGCTCTAATTGGAATTGAAAGAACACTGTGTATAGTATGACCATTGATATTGTATGCAGCTACTCCAGTAGGAGCCATTTTCAACACTGACACATCATCAGGATTATGCAACATTCGGGCTAGTATGCGTGTTGTTTCATAGTAAATACATTTCACTAAATGACTCTTTCCAGTGCCAGCACCACCAGTAATAAAAATATGAAAGGGTTCAACCAGTTTTCCATTTACTCTATCTAAACACCACTGTCGTATTTTGTAAAAGACAATCTTTTGCTTCTCGTTCAAAGACCTCATCATACAATGTCTATCCTGTTTAGAAATTTTCACAGATCTAAATTCTATGGTGTAATCATCACTTTTTGGCTTGTCCTTTAAATCAGGAATAGCAAGATCTTCATTGCAATCTTCGACATCTACATTCTCTCTGGGATGTTCAAGTCGTTCTACTTCACTCTCTGGACATAAAAGGGCCCATGCATCTTCTTGTACACCAAATTGCTTTAAATGCTCTTGTGCCTGATCAATTAAATCAGCATTTATTTCAAATTTCTTTTGATTGCTACACACAGCTGAGCTGACTTTCTCCAAGTCGCATCCACACAATTTTACAAAACCTGTCTCATAGAACTCTTGATATGTGTTAAATCCTGGAGGCTTCAATTGCTCATCTTGGAAATATGGCAGAAAAAGTTGTAATATGCTTAAATAGTAGTTTTCTGGTGATATAGTGCGAGAGAATCGGGGATACCTTACGACTGCATCTTTACTACGTGTACGTTTCTGAATATATCCTAAATTGTTATCCAATTTGAAGACACTTTTACTCCTTGTACTTGTTATTTGTGATGATGTTAGAATTCTATACTGAGAACAAAATATTGCAAGACACATATTATTGAATTCTGGGTTTCTGGGTCGAGCTTTGTATCTATCGAGTTTGCTGGGCATCCAGATATTCTCATCGTCGTCATCACCATCTGGTCTTTTTTTTAACACGCTCAATGGTAAACTCATTCTGACAGGGTTAGGTCCAACAGGAATAAATTCCACTTTTCTAGAACACTCTTTCAATCTAAGACTGCAAACACGATAGACACTCTCTTGAGCAGATACTTCACGATTCTGCATGTACACTTGACCAAGCTTTTTCATGCTTTCCTTGGCATCTTTATTTCCTTCTTTCATCTCAGATACTGTATGACTCAAAAGCATTCCCATTTCTCGTTCAGCCTTTGACATGTACGATACAACGTACGTTACACATGCGAATGCGTTTGTTACGTACTGCAAATCCATATTAGCATTCCAGGCTCGAAGTAAATTTGGATTAAACTGATTTACCCATACATCCTGTGGTTCTCTTTTAATGATCATACTTTCCTGTGAGGCAATTTCATTATGTGCACTCTCAAACTGATTTTGGGTAATGCCAACTTTTTCAAAAAGATGCCTAGCACTGTTATATTCAGTTCCATCAGATAATGCATCTTTCACAGAATTCAACAATTCCTTAGCCTTGGTTTTAGCATTTTCAGAAGCTTTCGCTTGGCTTTCATCCTTTACTTCACATTTACTTCTATGCTTAGCTTTATTCTCTTCAACGGGTTTAATAATGAATGTTTTTTCAGAAGGTGGTCTTGGGAAATTAAATCTACATGCTGTTCCTTTCTTTTTACAAGATTTAGAATGCTTCTTACTGTGCTGTTGTACTGAGCTGATTATTTCGTATAGTTCTCGATCTTCTTCTTCATGAGGTTTTCGGCAGGAAATGTACTTATCAACGAATTGTACAACATTATCATCATTATCAATTCCCATCTGTGGAGCATGCTCAACCCAGAATAAAGCGTGTGTGTGAACTGATCCTCTCATTTGAAATTCATGTCGCAAAGCATAGTCAACTATGGGGCCTATTGGTGCAGCTGGAGATAAGATAACTTTATTCAGAAAAGTGTGAAATCTTTTGTCATACATTCGTGCTATTGTTACTGGATTCGATCTTATAAGACTACATTTTTCTGCCCAATCTAATTCACTTAATTTCCTGCTGTCTCCCTTTTGTCTTAGCAATGTATTGATTATTTCTGGCCATCTCATATCTGCACATGAAAATGATGCAAACCATGTTGGCTTCCCAAGTTGTCGTACCATTGCCAATACATCTTTCTGTGTCTTTTGCCAGTAAGGAGGTGTTCCACGAATTTGCTTTAGAAATTTATATCCCTTGTCTGATTTTAATATGTTTTGAACTTTCTCTGCATTTTTCAAATCCGAAGCAGTTATTGACGAAGAATCCTCTTTTTTGTTTTGACTTTGTCTCAATGCAATAGAAACTTGTGACAAAACTTGTTGAATCTCATAAATATACTGTGCATAAAAGATGTAATCCGTATTTTGAGCAAATCTGTTATCGACGTGCATCAGTCGGTTCAGCAAATAGCGTCCCAAAGTTATCTTTTCGTCTCTTCTATCATGGAATGTCGGTTGACCTTGCGGAAATAATACTGGAAAACATTTGGCCTCATTGCTTTCATCTTGCAGAAGTGATACAGGGCTTTTTCCTTCGCAAGGAGCACAGCATATTATGTCATCAAAATACTGATCTAGAATTTCTTGTCCGATATCGGCTGGCTGTAGACATGTATCTAAGTGAATCCCGTTTAATCGTTCCTCGATATCATCTTCAGTGTCATTGTCATCTACTTTCTTGTGTGGCTCAATATTATGTTCTATGTTTTCATTGGCCTTCTTGTCTTTGGACAAAATATAATGCAACTGTTCCTCCGTGTCCTTCCAATATTTTGCTAAACGAGCTTTACCAGAGGTTTCCATTATTTCTTCTTTTTCATTATCTTTTTCATTCCGTTCAAGTGTATTTTTCCATTCATCGTTCACAGTAACATCAAAATAATGCTTATTATTAGTTTTCAAGTATTGCAGAGCATTCAGCAATTTAGATTTATCTACAAATTTGTACTCATAATAACTTTTGTAAGACAATTTTCTTTTCAGTTTAACACGAATCAATTGATCTTCTGTCTGTGGTCTAGGCAATATCTGTACAGTTTCATAAGTGTTTGAAGGGACACAAACAACTGGGCCATGAATTCCATTTTGTCCACCTTTTGGCAAGGCCATTAACTTCAGAAAAGGGATATTCAGTGCAATCAAATGCTGTTCTAAAGTGTTTAAGTTGGCAAGTTCTTCTGGGACTTGATGTAATTGTAAATTATTGATGTTTGCTTCTGCTGGTACTTTTCCAGATTGCAACTTTCTGTGACAAGTATAGCATATCCATAGTGATGATCTAGCTGACTGGTGTATTTGACATTCTGATTTGCATTCTGAATTGCAAACATGCAAAAAAATTTCACTTATACATGTCTGAAATTTGTACTTGCTCTTCATGCATTTCATTACTTGGTTCTCAAAAAGAAGTTTAAAGCACACACAGCAAACATATTCTGGGCCATGAGATATAATCTTCCTAAACTCCTGTAGTACATTATCAAATTTGGACATTGTTAATTTTTTAACTAGAGCTCTTTTCAGATTCTGTTTCATTATTTTTTGTCTATATTTTTCTATTTTTTTATACTTAGTTTTTAGACTCATCAATTTCTTTTGCTTAACGTCTTTCCTTTTATAACGAGTTTGGGACAGAATTTTCATAGTTGCCCTTTTCTTTTCCTTGAATTTAGCTTCCTTCTGATACCTATTTCTCATTCTTTCTTTCATAGTAGCCTTTTGCTTTTGCCTGAAATTCTTTAGGTTGCGGTACCTATTTCTCATGCTTTCTTTCATAGTAGCCTTTTGCTTTTGCCTGAAATCTTCATTTTTAAGGTATTTATCCTTTATGGTATTTCTCATAGTAGCCTTTTGCTTTTGCCTGAAATCTTCATTGTTAAGGTATTTATCCTTTATGGTATTTCTCATAGTAGCCTTTTGCTTTTGCCTGAAATCTTCATTTTTAAGGTATTTATCCTTTATGGTATTTTTCATAGTAGCCTTTTGCTTTTGCCTGAAATCGTCTTCTTTCTCATACCTATTTCTCATAGTAGCCTTTTGCTTTTGCCTGAAATCTTCATTTTTAAGGTATTTATCCTTTATGGTATTTCTCATAGTAGCCTTTTGCTTTTGCCTGAAATCTTCATTTTTAAGGTATTTATCCTTTATGGTATTTCTCATAGTTGTTTTTAAATTTTCTTTGAATTGTTCATTTGTCCTATATCTCTGTTTATTTGCATTAAGCATTTTTTTTCTATACTGTAATCACAATGATATTTGTTTGTCATAGCAGTGACCTGTTTCTTCCTAAAACTTAGATCTTGTCTGTATTTTTTGTTTTTCTCTTCTTTGTATTTTTGTTTTACTTGATTTATTTTGTTAATTTTCCAGATAAGATCATTATGATATTTCTCTTTCTTTTCAGCTGCTCTCTTCAGTTTACGTATGTTTGCATTGTCAAGATGCTTTTCTTTCTTATTACTGTCCCCTTCCTTTGCCAAGGCTCGTTTTTCTCTCATGCGCTCTCTTTTCAGTTTGCTAGTTTCATTATAAGTTTTTCCTTTACGTTTTTTTCTTGAATTGTCAACATTTTTAACCCTTTCAGGTTCAGCAATCTTTGCTTGTTTCCTATTTTCATTTGCAATAGGTACATATCCTTCAACAACAGGACTGGAAAAAGAAGACGTATGTGCTACGTTTGCTCTTTGACAACATTCTTTCTTTCTCCTTTCATTCAGAGGCTTAAACCACAATGTCGAATGAACTTCTCCAATTATCATTAATTCCTCATTACTATCCATACATTCACTTTCATCAATTCTTAACGTATCATACTCTTTTTTTTTCACCAATTTAGTTTTTCGAACTTCCTTTAAGTCAATATCAACTTTTACATCCTTTTCAATATTACTGAATTTTCGTTTTTTACTTAAGGCTGAGTTAGAATCATGAACTTTGTCAACAAAATTTGCAAAATTTGTACAATTTTCTGAGTTTCCTTTCTGTTCATTAACATATTTTGTTTCGATATGGTCAATTTGTGGGTCAAGAAGCATTGCATCATGTGCTTTTTCAAAACAGTGAAGGAAATCTGGATTATCAATGACTTCTTGTGAAAGAATACTCTCATCCAAGCTTTGAATTTCATGAAAGTTTTCACACTGTGTGGGATATTCAGGCTGACTCTCACTGTGGCTACTTGATGATGGAATTTGGCTCAAAGGAATGTTCTGTAACTGTGGATAGCCTTTCAAGGTTTCATTCTTACCAGAAGTTGCTTTAGCACAGACACTGGTTACTTCATATTGACTGTTCATGGGGCATGCCATTGTTTTTGCTAACCTTATGCAATGCTTGTACACACCTTGCCAGCTTGAAGTATGAAGTAGAACACTGTATCCTCTTTCAATCAGTAAGCCTCGACTGCTTCTGGAATGTGAATCAAATATAAAGTAACCATCTTGACTTGATATGACCATAAAAGTACTGTCAGCAAAAGTCACAAAACATGCATCAGAATCGTTACAGAGTTCTCTTTCAAGAGCTTGCTTTAATGGCATTGAAAGACATACAGCCATACTCATTTCATCTCCATCTAACAATCCAGTGACTGATTCACGACATTCTATCTCAAACAATTCATCATAGGAGTCCAAATATTCAAATAGATCAGAGGTCAGCAAATAATCATGATTCACTGAAGTGAAGCGTCGTATGTAACGATACAATTCATCACCATTATTCAAAATTCTGTCTAGATCTGTACTTTTCCAGTCATTGGCATTTTTTA
The DNA here is from genome assembly GCA_025617745.1 of Heliocidaris erythrogramma. Taxonomy (NCBI): domain Eukaryota; kingdom Metazoa; phylum Echinodermata; class Echinoidea; order Camarodonta; family Echinometridae; genus Heliocidaris; species Heliocidaris erythrogramma. The sequence goes on from CM046854.1 coordinate 64,471,495, forward strand.
TCTTGCTATACAACAGTGCAGATAGTGAATTAGCAACACACTGCTTTCCACTCGAATAACCAAATCTTATGTCACCTTGATTGTAGGTCCCTTGGGCAATATGTTTTATTTGTGTATCAACTCTTGTACATTTGTCTTTATGATCACTTTTAAGGGGTTCATGCCTGGTGTTACATTCGTTGCGAACTGATTCAGTCTGACGTTCACTCCTTAACTTACTTGTACACTGTTCATCTGTCATGTCAAAAAGATTTGCAGTATTTTCCCTCTTATCGTGATTTATTGTACCAGTCTCTAACGTAAGCCTTCGTTTGGTTGTCTTTGGGTCAACATGGTTTTGATATGTTTCTGGGGACTTATACACTAACTATGAAATGGCCGGCCATTCTCTCTCAATACTTTCTCATGTTTGACTCATAATTGTTTCGACAGGTCTCAAAGGCCGCTAATTTATTCCTTGGACATTTTATCTTGAAATGACCTCAATTAGGATTTGTGAAAAGACTTAATTGAGAAGAAGAAAAAACATTTTTTATATTCTCTGTACAGCACTTGGGTCTATGGGGAACTTAAACTGATCTTGATGTTTTTATTACGCTAATAAATTATTGCCAAACCTCTGGAAGCGGTCTCCATAAGAACCCCATTATTATGACATGAGGAAGGACATTCAGTCTTGGGTTTGCTCGCAAACTAGTTTATGTATTCATACCCGTTGCACATTTAATTCATTTATTCTCTCATTTTATCGAGTAAATTAACCAAGACTCATTATTCCATCAATATAAAATGTATTATATCAATACCACATATCAATGAAACATCTTTCTGTATTTCAGATCGGATATCAATATATTATCACCCACTGTTTGTCCCAACTGATGTGAATTGTACATATATAGGTCTGGGCGAACAACTATGCCTGGAGACCGTTAATTCCCTCCTATTAGACAGACAAGGTCATGGGGCTGGCTCACCTACGGAAAATACAAAATATGGTTGTTTCTATCATTTCTATTAACAATTTTCAGAAAAAAACTAAAAAAATGAATAGAGTGGGAAATTCCATGTTAAAATAAACTTCGAACGAAATGAATTGACCAACGATTAGTCAACTTTCTTCATAAGGAACATAGTCTCACGTCAAGACGTCGGCTGTAAAACCGTGTAAATTTATTTTAAAAATGCGCCCTTGTTTTACAAATTATAATGCGTATACATTTTTTACAAAGATTTACCAGGGAAGTAACACTTCCCTGGCTTTACAGTGAAATTCAGTTCTAATAATATTGTAGTGTATTGTCCCGTCATTTCTGAATACAAATAACAATGAATAAATGAAATAAATTGTGCTTAAAGTCCGAAGGACAACATATTATTTAATCTTTAATGATTAAATACTCAGGAGTCAAATAAAAACACCGCAGGATCCAAAAATTTGTACTAATATATATATATATATATATAACTGTATATATATATATATATATATAAACACCTATCGGGTACATTAGGAGGACAGTTTTTGTTCTTTTTCTTTGTCCAACTGTCGACTTAATGTACCAACTGTCGACCTAATGTAGGGGTCTCTATTATGACGAAATAAACTGTATTGTCAACTGTCGACCTAATGTACCCGTTAGTCAAATATATTTATATATAATATATACATTAACTGTGTGGGTACGTACACCTTCGACCTTCTTTGTTCCTCTTTGTCAATGCCAGCACGTGAAATATGAACATATTATATTCGAATTGAATTAGCTTGATATGTGGCCCACTCATTTGGCCTATCCTACCCCCCCCCCCCCCCCCCCCCCCCCCGTCGAAACTAAGGCTGAGCATGAGGATATTATCAAAATACATGTACCCATGTTAGGTTATGTAGCTAATAAATAACCAGTGACCTCCCTGATATAAAAGTTTTCTAATTATGAAACATTGTTTTGATTGGGAACCTCAATATTCATCCTCTCGATTTAATATGATTCCCGGCTCCTGAAAAAATATTTCTCAACCCCCATGTTTTTCTTTTCTCATGACTGAAATAACTGTTCTTGGTCAGAAAATATACACCAGGACCAGGTGTGGAGAAAGTAGAAGAAAGAAGCCATAAATATCCCATGACTATTAAACTTTTTAGCATCAGTCCATTAGAACAAATTACATTCATGACATTACTTTTACTGAAGGTTTTGTTTATCCTGCGTCACAATTATGTTAATATTTTCATGAAGAAGAATTAGATTGAACTAGAGTCTCTAGTACAGAATTAGAATGACAGAAATCATTGTAGTGGTTTCAACTTGATTCATTATCTATTATAATATAATAATAACAATATCATAACATTATAATACATGAAATGGAGGCGGGATGAAGTGAAGGAAGTGTTGAAGAGAAACTAGGAACCACTTTTATTTGCCTTTACTATTAGGGGGGGGGGGGGTGGTTGGAATTCCCCTCCTTAAAAATAAGGGGTAGATAGTTATCTCCCCATCCGCTACGGGATATCCGCGGCAAAAAATAACTCCATTATCATTATTACTGGGCATGCATGCAAAATATGAAATAGAAAATACCTGTATACCAGTACTGTAGGGCTGTAAGTATGATGCTGCATGGTGATGGTGTTATTTCATCACGCATATGTCATTATGTCCTTTATGAAATCAGGGAGGTGTCTCGCTTCCACCTCCCTGGTAAAATGTTCCTCACTAAAAGTATCAACGTCGCCAAATGTGCATCCTAGAAATGAGAGCTTGACCAGCAACATATATGATAATATTCCTGTAATTTCCCATCGGTGATATAAAAGGAGCACTGAAAACATGATGCTAGAGCATATAGTAGAAAACGAAGTTCGAACGCGCCAAATGGTGGAAACCCGCCAAACTCATTGAAAAGGTCCACGTGCTTTCTGTTTATTATGCCATATGAATGTGTGTTGCATGTTTTATGGATGACACATGCAACTAACTGCCTGTCAGGCCTGGGCTCTGGTCAAGGGAATCGATTGACCTTGTCTCTGAGTGTCTGCAAGTACTAGTCTCTGATTAGAAAATTTGACATATTATTTTGTCGAAATAACACGAAAATGTGTCTGTAGAGCATGGACCCATGGGTAGAAGGGGTTGGGGAGGGCAAACTGAGACCATGAAGTAGCTTCATGCTGAGACCAAGTTCCGCGGGGAAAGGGGCAGTTGTTTATCAGATGTAAAAAAAAAAAAAACCGCCTCCATACATTATTATTCTTAGTCCACTGCCTGAACTGTCTTCGTGTATCGCGCGATCGCGATCCTGATCCTAAATTACACCCTCAGTGCTAACACGATAGGCCAGTCCTTTATCCCACCGATATCCACCCTCGCAGACAGTCCATTCAAATTTGTTCCCGCCCACAGGCGTAGAATTTGCATCATTCATGATGATTACGTAATATTCAGTTTTCAGTGGCGTTTTATCGGGTCGATGGGCAGGCCAGAGAGATCTAGGGCATTTTGTATATATCTACGAGGTACCTCCTTGGGTATTTAGACAGATATGTTGCAAGGTTTTGAAAATCGTTGTTCCTTTGGATCATTGTAAACCATATATAGGCATATCAAAACAACAAATAGCTTGTACTTTTGTTTAAGGAAAATATCTGTTTTCTTTATATCTCTCATACTATCTCTCATACTAGTAGTATTAGATTTCGCATTGAACTGTTTATAACAATAATTAACTTGCCTATATTTCAGTGTTCTGGGGATTGACCTTTGTTGATAAGTCAATTAGCCTCTGTTACCACCCCATACATGTTTTGATTTGTATTACTTCGTTTTTATCTACATGTATTTTATAATTTGGATATGCTTATCCCTGTTTTTCTAGTTTTAGTTTCATTCAATCTGTGGAAATAAAACAGAACCGTATGTTCGTATCACGCCTCTGTTCACACTAACTAATAGGAAACTAATTTTTAAACAGTTTTTTAGGCATTACTCCCAGTGTTAAAGATCGTATGCTCGGTCTGTAATGAAAATCATCACAAGTCAGAAAAATTGGAACCAGTGGGATTCGAACCTGTCATCTACTGCTTGCCGGGCAGCGACATAACCACCAGGCTATTCTGGTTCACGGCCAAGTCACGATGAACTGGAATCAAATACCCAAGATCCTCTTTTTTCTGACTCATTAATATTGAACGGTCCGCCGTGGTTAGTAAATGAAAAAGCTTAATGGGAGGAATTTTAATGTGTATTTTTTTTTTAGGCTTTGCTCCCAGTGTTAAAGATCGTATGCTCGATCTGTAATGAAAATCACAAGTCAGAAAAAATTGGAACCAAAGAAATTGGAAAAAAAAAACACACAAAAAAAAATGAAAATTATCCAAACTCATTGTGTTTGATCTTGAAATACCATCACATTCTTAAGTACGGAAATCAGAAATGCCGTAATTTCAATGCGAAAATATCGAAGAAAATTCGTTCGCTAGCATTTTCCATTGGCGTATAGATCTGTAGATCCGTACTTTCTTTATTCCAGTTGAAATTCTTGCATATATATTCACGCCCATGGTTCCGTCGATAACAATTTACCTAAATGCTATTATATCACCTGTTTATTACTTGCATTACTGATATTGGTATTGATACTGATATTACAAAATATGTAAATTCGGTAATAATGGGGGATCTGTACCCATATAATTCTCCATTCTGCCAATAAAGATAATTTGCGACCTTACCAAAATGAGTAAAGTGACAGTGTCACGATAATTATCTTGTTACTCAAGTTTATTTTATCGCAACGCTGCCTAACCAATGTTTAGCCGGTTAATTATCATGATCTCATCATAAACATGACAAATAGTTGTCAAATAGAGTCAGCGGGGGCTTAGGCGGATCCGGGGGCACTTCTGGCCCATGCCCCCCTCGCTTTAGAATGAAAACTTAGGAAGAAAAGTATGCATTTTGACCATAAAGGATCCACCCTTTTGTCGATTGTGCCCCCCCCCCCCACTTTTAGAATGAAAACTTTTTTTGCAGAGAATTATGGAGGAAAACTGGACCCCCATAACCCCCAAAATAATCATTTTCTTACAAATCGCTGCTCATTTGTCCGATCTTCCATTTATTTTATTTTATTTTGAAACTTCAACTCTGAAGTTATTAACTTTGGGTAAAGGATCGTGTATGGCGTGTATAGATCACATCGTTTTAAATGTTTGGTTACAGTTTGCAAAACTGCTGCTCTCTATCTCTCTCTCTCCCAAGTTATCTAAAGTTCCATCGGGTGTGATCGGTTTTTTAGATAATAACATTTGGGATAGAAACATATATCGTGCGCATGCCATTGGGGTTAATATGGGTCGTAATAATTATTATGGTCACCTATAGCCTAGGCTATTAAGCCAAAGATACGTTTTGAAACCTCAACTCACTACTCTATTTCGGTGTCTGAGTAAATTGCATTATGATACTTTTGGCAAATTGTGTACACCACTTGGTCTACTTTTATATATTTTTGGGGTAAATACATGCGCCTTCCCCTCTGAAAAAAAACCCCTGAAGATACGCAGAGTGAACATTCACCTAACAAACTTCTCTTATCAACAGGTAATGCATGTGACCTACAATGAAATTTGCTGAGAGTAATAATGTCTCTTTAGCCTATATAGGACAAAAAGTATCTTTCAATTTTAAGGTCATTTTTAAACATTCTGTAATTCATACAGATTATGTTAGACCACATGGATAATTTCCGTTCCTTTTGGAACATGCACATATTATGTCAGAGAGCCTCAGTTTTAAAGCATTGAGTATCCATTGTCAGCTATTATCCACTACCCTGAGACAGCCAGACGTTCTCAGAGCCCGAGTATTGAATAGTATCTTCAATGAATTGAGACCAAGGTGATATGAAATGATATGAAGCGACTCATGTCTTTTATGCATGCACCTGAGTGAGTTATAAAAAATATTTCAATACTTCTGCTGCTTTCCCTTTAACTACCCTTAACCAGTATCAGACAATTCTACATTGTACATGGTTTAATATCAATCCACGACCAGTTTCACCTTAGACCATACAGACCATGCTTATTTACATGCCAATTAACACTGTCCTAAAAAATATATGGGAAACTTGAAATTGAAATATACATTGAAACTCCCAGACCTCACTACCCAGGCCCGTAACTAGGATTTTTGCGGGGGGGGGGGGGGGGGTTCAACATTGGAAAAAGTGGACCTTTCTGAGGGAGCGAAGCGACCGAGTAGGGGTGTCGGGTGAGGGGGTGTGCCCCTACAAGGGTATGGGCATGAGCGTAGTCAGAATTATTTGACAGGGGGTGGGTCAAATGTGAAGCAATAACATATAATACCACTGTGTAGGATTCCAAATACTGCGAGCGAGAGAAAAATAAAAATGTACTTTTAAATTTATTGCATTAGTCACCAATAGGTGAAATGTAAAGCTATATCTCCGGTCATCTATCTGTCATATGTAGGAATCATTCATATTAATAAAGTTTTTAGGAAGTGAAGCGGACGGGGGGGGGGGGGGGGGCACTTTGTCTGGGCGCTATGGCGATAGGGCAGTGACGTGCCAAAAATTGTCATAACATTGAATATTTATGGACCTCCCTGCATGAAACATCTCGTTTATAAGGTTTGCGAGCGAGCGAAGCGAGCGAGGAGAAATGCAATTTACTTTGCTATTGCGCATTTCAATATATAAAGTAGACCTTACAAGTATTCGGGTGCCATGGCGATAGGGCAGCGACGTGCCTGAATATTGCAATAACATCCTATGGAAATATTCATGGACCTCGTTGACTTAAACTATCTCATTTCTTAGATTTGCGAGCGAGCGAAGCCAGCGAAGAAAATGTACTTTGTTGTTGCTCATTTCAATATAAAGTAAGGTAACCATAATTTCTGGGCGCCATGGCGATAAGGCAGACGTTCCCGAAATTGTCATAACATTGAATATTCAATAAACATACTATAGAAATATTCTCGCTGCCTGAAACTATCTCGTTTCAGAATTTTTGTGAATGAGCGAAGCGAGCGACGGAAAACGCACTTTACCATCTCCCAAATGTTTCCAAAACACCCCAAGTGTTATGTTGGGGCATCTTGTTATTTCTGATTATAGTTTCCAAGAAGTCGATGTTTTATGAAATACTCTCATGGCACTCCGGTTGAACAGGCTGTATTAGAGGGCCATGATTTAAGGGCCTGAATGACTAGACCGGGTCCGCAAGGAGTATTCAACTTGAGAGCGGGAAAATTTTCCATTTTAAAGTGAACAGACACATTAAATACCCCTCTCTCTTTTCCAGTAATATTTTGAATCCTACACAGTGGTAGTATATGTTCGGGCTTCACATTTGACCCACCCCCTGTCAAATAATTCTGACTACGCTCATGCCCATACTCTTGGAGGGGTACACCCCCTGACCCGACACCCATACTAGGTCGCTTCGCTCCCTCAGAAAGGTCCACTTTTTCCAATGTTGAACCCCCCGCCCCCGCACAAATCCTAGTTACGGGCCTCAGTATGGTTTCTATATTTCACTTTTATATTCCATTACCACAGATTTCATTTGAGTCTTCTCATGCTTGTCACTGCTTATCTTCCCACGTTATCTTTGTACGGTGTTTTAAGCAATCTATCTCCTTGTATTGTCAGGATTTCCTGTCCAATCTAACACTTCTCAAAGATCAAAATACCCTTCATTTTCGTCCTATAGTCTGATAGGAATCTATAATCATCCAAATGTCAGATGTCTAAGATAGTTTAATAATTAGAAATGTCATTCAACAGCTTCAATGGTCAATCAACTTCAACATATCTCCATTCCATTTTCGTCAGATTTCATTCAAATTCGTCCGACCTGGCAATCCGCTGCAAAATTTTATCATCAAATCCATCTTCGCATGGCAAGTCGATTTCAAGAAATTGTCATTCAAATTCGTCACATACTTGTAGACAAGACCTTACAACGAGCAGGTGACGATTTTGAATAACTCTTTGAACTCTTGATCAGTCTTTGACAAAAATCGATAGCGAAATGAAAAATAAATTCCGAAAATGAATGGCCAAAGACGTATGTTGACTAGGCCTTATTATTAAGTTGCAGGACAAAAGAAAATTAAAAAAGTGTTCAAATTGACTGGAAACCCTATTATCTCACATTAATTTCCACTGTCCTTCCTCTCTCCCCTTTCACGTGACCCCCTTGTGCGCCCCTTCCCTATCTAAGCCAGTTGGTATGAAAATGTTTTAAAAAATTTAACCCAAAATCACTATTCTGATGTCACTTTGGATATTTTTTTCGCCTTATGATTCTTTTATGTTGTTGTTCAAGCAGATTTCTGCTCGCCAGCTTGGGGCGATATACGAATTTAAATAATTATTTGAATGACGCTTTGAAAAAAATCGATTCCAACATGGCATAACACCCAATCGAAAATGAATGGTGAAAGACGACATTGATTAAAATTTTATAGATTTGCCAGATTAGGAAGTTACGGGACAAAATCAAAATCAAATGTATTAAAAGAGACGAAAGGACCGTTATTTTATCACGTTATTTTGCCTTTCCATCATCTCTCCCCTCGCTTCTTCTTTTTTTTTATTTGTCTTTTTTTAAGAGGACCTTTGCTCGCCAACGGGGGGGGGGGGGGGGGGTTCCCCTGAACCCCCCCCCTAGTTACGGGCCTGCTACCATACAATTTAATAACATTGTATATGAACTGATAGCTGTAATCCCTTATCTTTCACCAAAAGACTTTCCGAGCCTGTGCTACTTGCCTGAATTTGTTTTTTAAGTTGCAATTATAAGTGAATCTTATGCTCAGGAATATAAAATCATCAACCACATATACATCAGTCACGTTACCATTCTAAGTAAAAGTTGGAATTCTTCAGATTTTCCCTTTGGAGGAAATAATTTTTGTCTTACTTGTGTGTACAGTTATTGTTTTCCAATAATCTGCCATGCTATTCGATGATACAGTAATTGCAAATCTTCCTGCCATTCAAACAAAATTGTAGTATCATCAGCATATAACCAGATATAAGGCAATATAGTTATGTAAAAGTTCCTTCTGCATTATTTAGATGGCTATAAACATCACTTGCCGAGGAATCAAGTCCCTCATAGAATCTCACTATAATGTTTCTGAGAATCATTTAAATACATTGCAAATAGCGAGGGGGAGGGTTCTCTATATACCTCACGTGAATAAATCTGAATACTTTCCATCGACTGCAACGCATTATTTTGCATATTTACAAATGTTATTAATGATACCAAAGGGCTTGCCATTTAGGCCCAGCATCATTTTTTTTAACCATTAGTTTCTGTCATTCAGGTCAAATGCTTATTGAACATAAATAAATTATCAATTATATTGTACACGTCATTTCTATGTATTTCTACGAAGCATGTGAATCAAATCGAACTGAAAAAAATTAACTGAAAAAAAGTTATTTTAAAAACCTTTGAACATAAACAAAAATAGGCGTTTCTCCTTTCGGATGATCAAGTATCAATTATAAATTATCAATTATTGTCTTCAGAACAAGTATTTGATAAGTTGTTGAATATCCTGAACGGAAACATCATGAGCCCAGGACATGATGAAACCAGTGGCGTAGACACGAACACGCTTTCTATTGTTAAATTCTCATTACATTGCTATTAATTATATTGTACAAATCATTTCTATCTATAGAATTTCTACGAAGCATGCGAATAAAATCTAATTGAAAAATATGTAAGTTATTCTAAAACTTGACAGTCCCCTTACAACCAAACACCCATGCTAGGTCTACGGTACCTCTGACCTCTCCCCGCCAGAGTTCAGGGGAGAGAACCACCTAGGTTTTGTGTTGATTTTTATATTTTACCAAACTTAAATTCTCATTATATTGCTATAAATTATATTGTACAAATCATTCTTGTCTATAGGATTTCTACGAAGCATGTGAATAAAATCTAACTTTAAAAACTCCAAGTTATTCTAAAACAGGACAGTCCCCTTACAACCAAACACCCATGCAGGGTCTATTTACCAAACTTAAATTCTCATTATATCGCTATAAATTATATTGTACAAATCATTCTTGTCTATAGGATTTCTACGAAGCATGTGAATAAAATCTAACTTTAAAAACTCCAAGTTATTCTAAAACAGGACAGTCCCCTTACAACCAAACACCCATGCAGGGTCTACGGTTACCCTGACCTCTCCCTGCCAGAGTTTAGGGGAGAAGCGCACGTATGTTTTGTGTCGATATTTATATTTTACCAAACTTAAATTCTCATTACATTGCTATCAATTATATTGTACACGTCATTTCTATGTATTTCTACGAAGCATGTGAATCAAATCGAACTGAAACAAATTAACTGAAAAAAAAGTTATTTTAAAACCTTTGAACATAAATAAAGGCGTTTCTCCTTTCGGATGATCAAGTATCAATTATAAATTATCAATTATCGTCTTCAGAACAAGTATTTGATAAGTTGTTGAATATCCTGAACGGAAACATCATGAGCTATCACTTTCTATTGTTAGTGGGGGGGGGGGGGGGGGGGTGATGAATAGATCATCCCCCCCCCCCCCCACTAACAATGGATAATTATGCGTGTCTACGCCCGTGCATGAAACTGATAGTTCTGAAACAGTCAATACACAATGGCTGCAGTGCTAATAAGCATATATCTACACAAAGTGAATGTTGTCCGGAATTTTTGAAAATTGCTAAATTCTTGCCTTTATTCAAAAAGGGAAAGAAAAATCTGTGTACAAATTACCGCCCAGTTTCCCTTGTGTCTATTTTTGCAAAAGTTTCCTTACAACCAAACCCCAATGCTGGTTCTAAGTAGCCCTAACCTCTCTCTGCCAGAGTTTAGGGGATAGAAGCACCTAGGTTTTGTGTTGATTTTTATATTACACAAAACTTAAATTACCATTACATTGCTATTAATTATATTGTACAAATCATTTCTATCTATAGAATTTCTAGGAAGTATGTGAATAAAATCTAACTGAAAAATCCAAGTTATTCTAAAACCTGACACTCCCCTTACAACCAAACACCCATGCTATGTCTACGGTTACCCCTGACTTCTCCCTGCCAGAGTTCAGGGGAGAGAACCACCTAGCTTTTGTGTCGATTTTTATATTTTACCAAACTTAAATTCTCATTACATTGCTATTAATTGTATTGTACAAATCATTTCTATCTATAGAATTTCTAGGAAGTATGTGAATAAAATCTAGCTGAAAAAAATCCAAGTTATTCTAAAACCTGACACTCCCCTTACAACCAGATATCTATGCTGAGTCTACGGTTACCCCTGACCTCTCCCTGCCACAGTTCAGGGGAGCGAAGCACCTAGTTTTTGTGTCGATTTTTATATTTTACCAAACTTAAATTCTCATTACATTGCTATTAATTATATTGTACAAATCATTTCTGTCTATAGAATTTCTACGAAGCATGTGAATAAAATCTAACTTTTAAAACTCCACGTTATTCTAAAACCTGACAGTCCCCTTACAACCAAACACCCATGCTGGGTTTACGGTTACCTCTGACCTCTCCCCGCCAGAGTTCAGGGGAGAGAACCACCTAGGTTTTGTGTTGATTTTTATATTACACCAAACTTAAATTCTCATTACATTGCTATTAATTATATTGTACAAATCATTTTTATCTATAGAATTTCTACGAAGCATGCGAATAAAATCTAATTGAAAAAAATCCAAGTTATTCTAAAACCTGATAGTCCCCTTACAACCAAACACCTATGTAAGGTGTATGGTTACCTCTGACCTCTCCCCGCCAGAGTTCAGGGGAGAGAACCATCTAGGTTTTGTGTTGATTTTTATATTACACCAAACTTAAATTCTCATTACATTGCTATTAATTATATTGTACAAATCATTTTTATCTATAGAATTTCTACGAAGCATGCGAATAAAATCTAATTGAAAAATATGTAAGTTATTCTAAAACTTGACAGTCCCCTTACAACCAAACACCCATGCTAGGTCTACGGTTACCTCTGACCTCTCCCCGTAAGAGTTCAGGGGAGAGAACCACCTAGGTTTTGTGTCAATTTTTATATTTTACCAAACTTAAATTCTCATTATATTGCTATAAATTATATTGTACAAATCATTTTTGTCTATAGGATTTCTACGAAGCATGTGAATAAAATCTAACTTTTAAAACTCCAAGTTATTCTAAAACAGGACAGTCCCCTTACAACCAAACACCTATGCAGGGTCTACGGTTACCCTGACCTCTCCCTGCCAGAGTTTAGGGGAGAAGAGCACGTATGTTTTGTGTCGATATTTATATTTTACCAAACTTAAATTCTCATTACATTGCTATCAGTTATATTGTACACGTCATTTCTATGTATTTCTACGAAGCATGTGAATCAAATCGAACTGAAAAAAAATTAACTGAAAAAAAAGTTATTTTAAAACCTGGCAGTCTCCTGACAACCAAAAATTAGTAATACGGGTATAACCCTGAGCGGTCTAGCCCGAAATTTAGGGGAGAACACAACCCAGGTCTCAATGCCTAGATCCTGCCTGCCTGTCTCACATTCACTTTTTAAAAACCTACTAATACTTTCTTCCATGTAAATATTTGTCAATATCGTGACAATAACTATTTCTTGAATCGTTTTATAAATGCTACAATAACGAATCAAAGAGTTATGATCCATCGCCATGAAAATGAATGAGATGTATTTTAAGTGTTACTTGCTTGATGCGTCTTTCCAAAGTAATTTTCAATTGAAAACCTAAAGTGCTGTTCAGCTAAAATTTCAGAATTTGAATCCTCTGATATATTATGCTTTGTCATTTCAATTCGATGATTTTACGCCAGGTTCTTATATTTAAAAAAAATGATCTTAATGTTTCTTCTTACGCCCTCTAGGATTTGTGTACTTGTATTATGTATTTTTTTTGTTTTTGCTTTTGTTTTTGTTTGTTTGTTTTGGGTTTTTTGCTGGGGCTGTCTACAAAGCGACACATATTTCCATTGTTTCAAAAAGGTTTGAAATATTCAAACTGGACCCCGTCTTTTAAAGAGCTGCGATCGATTCGAATCAATTGCAACTCCTTATAAGTCTGTAAGACTGGGCCCTGGTCTTACCTATTCCATTTCATGCCATTCATTAGTAAATGTGTGAGATTCGACATAATTTTGTTATTTTACTTTAAAATGATGACTATAATTATATTGTTGTGTGGCAGTTGGTCAAGCTAACATCCCGATTCAGGTCAATGATCCAACGAAAGAAAATAACCCAAATATCTACAGACAGACGTGACAAAATCTATTTTATCTACGACCTTCAATCTATGGATTTTTCATTGTAGGCCAATTGTGTATTTGGGGGATACAGATGTAATACTGGAGCGCAAGGGGTGTCAATGTACCAGACATGAGCACTATGCAAGAACCCATCATTATTATTACCCCGAACTGATAATAATTTCATTTGTACAAAAGGAAATACTTTGGAAAGTTACTAACTTTAAGATAGGTTTTGCGGTACAAATTTAATTCAGCGTGGTTCTAGGTATAATTTAAGGTCAAAATTGAAATTGTCTATACATCTCTCATATAACAAAACTAAGTCGAATGTTCTTTCACTTAAAAAAGAAAAATAGGTACAATAAGTGTGATTTCCATGGAACTGGCTATAGTAGTTCATTCATATCGGGTACTTATGGGCAGTTATTTGTTTGAGAGAATGCTTTTAAGTCTTTAGTTTAAAATATGGGAGAGAAAATTTAGTCCGAAGCCTAATCTGTTTTCAATCAAGTAAAGTTTGAACAATAGATAATTCAAAGGCACTTTGAACTTTTTTATATCTGTGTAACATACCAAGATGAATATACATTGGCCCCAGATGATTCAGACTCCTGCATATTATCATTATTCATTTCCATGTACTTACATGACTAATTTGAAGACATATACCCAAACACATTTGCCAAAAGGGACACTTTACGGGATTTTAGGAACAAATGGTGGGGGGGGGGCATTTGAAAAAAAAACCTGGTGGAAAATCAACAATCAACAATCTAAGCTGTGGATTGTCAACTTTTCAACATGGGTTTGAAAGATGGAAATCATCAACTGTTAGGGAACTATAGCAACACTTTTGTATGAGAACTGTCTGTCACTAGAGCGTTTTGTATTTAATAATAGCCATTCAAGTTTTATTGGGTTTAATCCTATTCTGTACAGGCTTTATGTGAAAGCGCACCAATTTTGTCATGTCTTGGACAGTATATGATGCCATAAGAAAAGGCATCGTCACGAGAGTTGTACCTATTTACTTAAAAATGAATTTTTTCTCTCTTTGGGGAAACAAAATTTTGGGGATACCAGCTGCCACACCCTCTAAATTTCGGCGTTGATGCACGGCAACATCCTAAAGCAATGTTGATCTGTGATAATGGGAAGCAAACCAAGTCATAAAGTGACAAGAACATGGATGGAATTACGAATTTCCAAAATACCTAGTAGATATTGAACGATGCTATGGTATGATGAGAGTCTGTAAATGTACAAAGGATATTTTTAGCTGTTTTTAAATGTTAAACAGAATATTTGTAATTCGTGTAATTGAATTTCAAAGTCTGAGCACATGAAGAAAGACGGCAGGAACAGTCAGAAAGTAAATGAAATTCACACATTGAGGCGTGCAATGTGGCAATGTAATGATAAATATACTATTAAAAGCAACAACAATATAATAATAATAATGATAATAATAATATAATAGGACATTTAGAGTCCACAGGACTTTCACCTTTCTATGGCAACTGCAGTAGTAATAAAAGCACTGGCAAAGTTATACAGCTGTAGTAGTAGTAGTAGTAGTAGTAGTAGTAGTAATATAGTACTATGCCTACTACACTTACTAGTATATTATAGTAGTAATATCAGTAGCAATATAGTAGTAGTAGTAGTTGTAGTAGTAGTAGTAGTAGTATAGTAGTGCTAGTACTAGTAGTAGCAGTAGTAGTAGAACTAATAGTATAGTAGTAGTAGTAGTAGTATAGTAGAAGTAGTAGGAATAGTAATATAGTAGTAGCAGTAGTAATGTAGTAGTAGCAGTAGTAGTAGTAGTATAGTAGAAGTATAGCAGCAGCAGTAGCAGTGGTAGTGTATATAGTGGCAGTAGAACTACTGGTAGTAGTAGTAGTAGTAGTAGTATAAAGTAGTATCGTAGTAGTAGTAGTAGTAGTAGTAGTAGTACGCGAGGCGTATCTATGGATTCTGGCGCCCGGGGCAAATAAAGAAGTTGCGTCCCCCTCCTCCTTCTTCGTGCCTCAACCTACTTGTACAAGCAAGGGAGCGAAGCGACCGAGCGGCAATCTTTTTTTGTTTTGAAGTTATACTTATTGAGTAATTATCTAGTTGATTCTTCTTAATTTTAATTATTACATGTATTGTAACATGATTTTTTTTTAAATTTACTACTGTAGAGCAACTGTCGACTGGACTCTCCTTATTTCCTTTCCTCTCCCGCCTGTAGACTGATTTTCTTTTTTTCTTTTCTTTTCTTTTCTTTTATTTGTGTCGCTTCCTGAATGTCCTTTTCTTTATATGTATCTCATCCCCTCCCCTCTTTCTGTACATAATCCCTCCTCCCCATCCTTTTAATGATTTAGTTATTTCATGTCTATAAAATATACAAACTTATTTGACAAAAGTTATACAGCTGTAGTAGTAGTAGTAGTAGTAGTTGTAATATAGTACTAGGCCTAGTACACTTACTAGTAATATTATAGTAGTAATAGCAGTAGTGCTAGTACTAGTAGTAGCAGTAGTAGTAGAACTAATAGTATAGTAGCTGTAGTTATACAGCTGTAGTAGTAGTAGTAGTAGTAGTAATATAGTACTAGGCCTACTACACTTACTAGTAATATTATAGTAGTAATAGCAGTAGTGCTAGTACTAGTAGTAGCAGTAGTAGTAGTAGTAGAACTAATAGTATAGTAGTAGTAGTAGTAGTATAGTAGTAGGAATAGTAATATAGTAGTAGTAGTAGTAGTAGTAGTATAGTAGAAGTATAGCAGCAGCAGTAGCAGTGGTAATGTATATAGTAGCAGTAGAACTACTGGTAGTAGTAGTAGTAGTAAGTAGTATCGTAGTAGTATAGTAGTAGTATAGTAGTAGTAGTAGTAGTACGCGTGGCGTATCTATGGATTCTGGCGCCCGGGGCAAATAAAGAAGTTGCGTCCCCCTCCTCCTTCCTCGTGCCTAAACCTACTTGTACAAGCAAGGGAGCGAAGCGACCGAGCGGCAATTTTTTTTGTTTTGCACTAACCCTTAAAAGCACAATTTTTGCGCATTTTAGTGACCACTGCAACCATGCAGTTGAGAAGTTCGAATTTTGTACATTGATAAACGGTTTTCTATTCACTCCCTTCTAAAATTGGGAGCAAAATTAACGAAAACCCTTGAGAAATAGTCGAGGAATTTAGCAAATCGACTGAAAGTTGAGATTTATTTTAAATGTTGACCCTCTGCAAATGCTTTATCCTGCATTTCATCCTATATTGGAGGCGCAATACTTAGCAAGAGGCAGATGAAACTTACATGTTAGCGAGCAAAGCAACGACATTTTCATCTTTATTTTCGAAATTCTGAACCCTTAAAAAAGCTATTTAAGAACTATATACCGGGCGCGCGAAATTACGAGATCCTGAAAGACAATAATTATCTGAGGGGGCAAAGCGACTGAGCTTTAGAAAATTTGCGCATTTTAAACCCTCAAAAACTGTATTTCTAATGCTTTTACCCTACCGATTGGGGGGGGGGGGCGGGGCGCATAATCCTTAAGAATTGTGCTTTTTCTTTCTCTCTTTTGCGTTCTTTGCGCCTTGTCCAAGTGCCACGCGGGGCACGTGTCCCCCTGCCCCCTAAATAGGCCACTGAGTAGAACTACTAGTAGTATAGTAGTAGTAGTAATATAGTAGTAGTGGTGGTAGTAGCCTAGTAGTAGTAGTTGAAGTAGTATGGTATAATAGTATAGTAGTAGTAGTAGAATAACTAGTGGTAGTAGTAGTAGTTCTACTTCTACTAAAAAAACCAGCAGAAGCAGAAATAACGAATATTATTTTGCTGGGTGATGCTATATACTATTGCTCGAAGTAGAACTTCATTTGCCACTTTAAACCACATACCCAAAACTGGTTTTATAAATGCCAGGACACCCCATCTTTATGTACACAACACTGGAACACGCAATGCAATGCAGTACAACCACAACTTTCCTTCCATCCTTGGTTGTGGAATGTCTCTGCTTAATTCATGCAAGGACAGGTCATGACCCCACTGTTTTTGATGCAGGCTTGCTTTTCACAAAATCCTCAACCATACCATGAAGCTACATTCATGACCATACCAAGGAGTTCGGTGATAACTCCTTGACCAAACCCACCCGTGCCCCCCCCCCCCCCCCCATTCATACATCGAAAAGAAGAGAGGAAGAGAATATAAGAAAGAAAGAAATGGACCAATGAATTTACAAAGAAGGCGAAAGAAACCTCTAATCGGTGTTCAAGATCCAAGTATTACCAATGCTCCCAGTTTACACATCTTCAAACGTAAACTGAAGTTATACTTATCTAGTTGATTCTTCTTAATTTTAATTATTACATGTATTGTAACATGATTTTTTTTTTTAATTTACTACTGTAGAGCAACTGTCGACTTGACTCTCCTTATTTCCTTTCCTCTCCTGCCTGTAGACTGATTTTCTTTTTTCTTTTCTTTTCTTTTCTTTTATTTGTGTCGCTTCCTGAATGTCCTTTTCTTTATAATTATGTATCTCATCCCCTCCCCTCTTTCTGTACATAATCCCTCCTCCCCATCCTTTTAATGATTTAGTTATTTCATGTCTGTCAAATAAGTGTTTGTATATTTTATAAACAGTTGTTATTTGTTATGTTAGCTCGTTAGGTATATTTTCTTCTATTAAACATTTGTTTTTTATCTTCTTTATGGTTTGCTTTGAGGGACCTGACTTTTACAAGCTAAGCTTTACCCAAGGTCTCCTCGTCTTTCCTTATCTTACTTTATGTTTATCTATAATGGATCATTGATCATACTCAGTATGACATTTCATTTTAAATTTGTAAAACTGTGTAATATGTTTGTTGAAAGAAAGACAAATAAACTTGAACATGAAACTTGAACTTGAACTTGAACTCATGTGCCATTTATGTCGATACCCCCTCCCCAAGATGAAAACGCGTACTGTATAAGTTGTTCGTAGACCTGTCAAGTAAAAAAGAAAGGATACATTTTCTTTTTTCCTTTCCATATTATAGCACACGATAATTACAGATATGTATGGACGTGGGCAGACAAAGAGAAGAAGAAGAAGAAGAGAGAGAGAGAAAGAAAGAGAGAAACTGAGAGAAATGGGGAAAGAGGGCGGGGAGAGAAAGGGAGAGAGAGAGAGAGAGGGGGAGGGGAAAGAAGGCGGGGAGAGAGAAAGAGAGGGAGAGGGAGGGAGGGAGAGAAAACAAGAGCCCCAGGGGGCACGACGCTCACCTGAGGTGGATCAATTCACATCTGGTGCATGTTCTCTCTAGCACCACCAGGAGATATGTTAGAAATTGAACAACTAGGAGGATGTACATGAGATGATGTTAGAAATTAACATAATCCCCCCCCCCCCCCCCACCCCCATGGTCTACTTTGGATCCCCTACCCCTAAGGATGATTCCTACCAAGTTTGGTTGAATTCCGATCAGAGAAATTTCATGAACATTCATTCTTTCTTCTATAGAAGTATCTCCAAACACAATATCAAGTCTGAGCTACATGTATGCCTGGTTCTGGAGAAGAAGATGTTTGAAACTTACATAGCTTTTACAATTGGGGGCCCTCCCCCTGGGCCCCCTGGGGGCCACATGTACCATTTTAGCAACTTTGGGTCCCCTACCCCTAAGGATGATTCCTACGAAGTTTGGTTGAATTCCGATCATGTGTTTTGAAGAAGAAGATCAGAATGTACATTTTGCCTGGCAGCGCCCCCCCCCCCCCCCTCCAGTATGTTACCCCCACAGGGCCCCTATAGGGCCACTCAGAGAAATTTCATGAACAACATTCATTCTTCATCTATAGAGGTATCTCCATACACAATACCAAGTCTGAGCTATGCCTGGTTCTGGAGAAGAAGATGTTTGAAATTTACATAGCTTTTACAATTGGGGGCCCTCCCCCTGGCCCTCCTGGGGGCCACATGTACCATTTTAGCAACTTTGGGTCCCCTACCCCTAAGGATGATTCCTACCAAGTTTGGTTGAATTCCGATCATGGGTTTTGGAGAAGAAGATGAAAATGTAAAAAGTTAACGGACGACGGACGACGGACAAATTTCCATCGCAATAGCTCACTCGAGCCTTATGCTCAGGTGAGCTAAAAAGGAGAGAGGGAGGGACAGAAAGTGAGAGAGGAGGGGGTGGGGAAGAAAGCGAAGAGAGAGTGATTTTGCGAGCTCCTCTCCCATTTGCCCTCTATACTAACAAATCATATTGTAACTAGCAGAAGCAGCCCGTGGACATCCACGGGCGCTAGCTGTGTTTATCATTAATCACCGTACCGTATATTAAATATTTTGTCACAACAATAAAGTGAATGAAAAGAAAAGTCGGGTAAAGTGTTATTTTTTTACCGAGAAGTATTTACAACATATTAATATGTGTTACTTATCCAAATCTTACATGAGGTCTGAAGAAAATACATTTTCATTTTGATGAAGACTAAAATAATGACGATTGTTCTTTATGAATGACTTAATAATGATTTTAGTTATGGTACGTCGGCCCTGTGGCCTGTGGATGACACACGATCTCATTTACACCGGGGCGGGATTCTCGCACATAGAGCATGGATATAATTAAAATAGTATATCCATAGTGTTTCCAACGGTATGAGGCAGTGGCGTATTAATGGGGGCAGAGGGGGCACGTGCCTCGGGTGGCACTTGAAGGGGGTGGGGTGGAAAAAACGCAAAAGAGAGAAAGAAAAGGGCGAGAATGCTGAAACTTTCTAAAACTCAGTCGCTTCGCTCCCTCGCATAATTACGTTCAAATTCCAATTGACTCTAATTTATTTGCCCCCCCCCCCTTCCCCGCATTAGGCAGGAGCTTGTTAAATTTTGCGCCCCCAGATTGGATATAAGTGCAATCATAAATTTGCCTTGCACTTGCCTTACTAAATATCCTCAAATTTATTTCTTCAGGGATTTCATTTATTTTTGCGCCCCCAAAATAGGAATACTCAAAATTTCAACAACAAAAAATCTGTTGGTAGGTCGCTGTATTCCCTTGATTTTTTATTTATTATTTTTATTATTATTATTATTTTTTTTTTTTTGGGGGGGGGGGGGGTAAAGGTAGAATACACAAGAAATATCAATTTGAGGAGTGGAAATTGGGGGGGGGGGGGGGGAATCTGCCGCTCGGTCGCGTTGCTCCCTCGTTTATATCATAACCCCGGCTTATGTGCATCAAAACTCACTTTCACGTAGTATCATCAGGGGCAGATTTTGATACCCTAAACAGGGAAACCCGTCTATCTCTGATTTTATACGATTAACAGCAAAATCTTGCTTGGTATTTTACATCCTATATTTGAGGATTAGGCCTACATCATCACCGCATAGACCTCTTTTTAGCCAAAAAGCAACCGTAAAAGAAATGTAACCTAATTTGGAGCACATTACCGAACTATAGGCCTAACCCCCCCCCCCCCCCCCCCGGGCTTCTTCTTATCAGTCTCTGAATTTGATACCCTTTTCTTGATTTTGCTTTTTTATGCGGCCCGGGTTATGCGCTTGTTAAAATACACGTTTAGGCCATCTAACAGCTGACATTATTACCTTTGGGCTTGACCAAACACACCACAAATCATATTTCACGTATTTGAGAAAATCTAACTTAAAATCGCAAAAGTGCTACGATTTTACGTGAAGCTGTATGCAGCCATTTTCTTTGGGCTTCCTGGGAAGTGTGACGTTTCTGCGCTATGGGTGTGTGATTGGCTACTGTGGCCAATACTCACTATTTAAACTCACAATAAACTTTGACACTTAAAAATTGTTTTTAGTCGTAATTTAAACTAAAAATATTATTAAACGAAGAAGCTTGATGGGAGGAATTTTAATTTGTAAACAAATTTTTAGGCATTTTACTCCCAGTGTTAAAGATCGTATATGCTCGATCTGTAATGAAAAACACAAGTCAGAAAAAATTGGAACCAGCGGGATTCGAACCTGTCATCTACTGTTTGCCGGCGCGTCTTTTTTTTTTGTAACCAAGCCTAGGCAGAAACCCCTTTTTGAAGACTTTGAAACAGACTACAAGTATCGGACTTGTATTTTCTAAACCCTAACCCTAACCCTAACCCTAACCCTAATAAGCAAAAGAAAATTTCGTAATATAATCTTCTGCCGAGGTTCGAACTCGTGGTTCCTTCACCAAGAGAGGACTGGATTATCCGATTGCGCCACACAGAACAGCTGCTCGATGCTCTTGCTCGTTTTATTATATAGCTAAAATTCGTTTTCATGAATATTCATGCCGATTAGTCTTGACGGAATAAACCGTATTAGTATGAAAAAATGCGAAATCTGCCTAGGCTTGGTTACCAAAAAATAACACGCTTGCGGGGCTGCGACTTAACCAATTTTTTCTGACTTGTGTTTTTTCATTACAGATCGAGCATACGATCTTTAACACTGGGAGTAAAATGCCTAAAAATTTGTTTACAAATAAAAATATTATGTTTAGCAAGCTTTTATTATTTTTTATCTTAGTTAATTTTATTGTATTTTCTCTTGTTTAAGAGCGTAAATTATATCGATTTTTTTTTAATCATCAAATTGATTATCGAGCTCCTCGCTTCATGCGTGCGTGCGCTAGTCTACTACCGCATACTCTATTTCGTCATTTCATTCATTCGTGTCCATTTTCTGGATCGAAAGGTTTAGTGTTTAAACGTTATAATTAACGATAAGTAAGCTCTAGATTTGTTACTTTTTGTGAATTTATACTATTATGACTGGCCCAGTGGCCTACGGATATGAACCAGTGTTTTCAGAGCGTGAAATTGAGCAGCGACGGCTTGAAGCAGCTGCAGACATGGCAGAAGGAGCTGGTGGGAGCGGCTCAGACAGCGATGACGATCGCCAAGCTCCCCCTACCCCCCCCCCCCCCCCCCCCGGCCCACAACCCACTCCTGAAAAAGTTCCTTGTTTTTCACTGGGTTTGGGAAGGAATGGAACGTTTTCCCACTTGTCTTTCCACTTTTGTTGATACATCCGAAGGCTTGACAGTACGGCATCTTATTGACGGTACTGCATGTACGTATACAGCTAGGAGCGCACGTATGGTAGCATTGCATTGCATAGTACAGTATAGTAGAGCGCAATTTCGTACAGGGGTCTCTGTATTCGCACACAAAATGGCACCCCCTGAAGACCGAATACGCGTCTCGTAGCAGACGATGATCGCATTTAAAAATTTGAATATTTTTGTTATTTTGGGACCTACAGACTTGCCAGATACACCAAATTGTAGGTAATGATGTTCTCTATTGAGATAAATTGGTATATCTGCGAAACTTTATTCTCTTTTGCCTCCCACTACTCTAAGAACCATTCCCCACCCGTGGGTACCAAAAGGCGGGTACTAAAAGCCGGGGACCGAAAGGGCCAGGGGAGGAGCCTATTTGAACAAAAAAAAAAAGAGCACCAAATCCTTAGCGTAATATATTAATAGATTTCCTCTGTACATGACCAGGGAAATGTAACATTTCCTTGCATGCACCATTGATAATAGCTTCACATATGTTTTACAAAAAAAAAAACATGTATGAAACAAATCTTTTCCATCATTGCATCAACAGCTAAGAAAATTTATGAAATATGAACTCGCAAGAGTTGCCGATTTGTGTAAGATTGATCACAGCTTCAAGACTTTATGATTTTCTTATTTCTTCTCGGGTTTTACTCAAAGTTTTACTCACTGTTTTCTTTCATTTATCTGATTTTATTAAAATAAACTAAATACGAGGGTGGACTTCCCTTTTGATCTTTATTTCTTACTCGCTCATTCTATTTATATTTCATACGAATACCAGTATTACCCATCCCCCGTCACGTATCCAGAAGCACACCGCACGAACATAAGGCGGAAGTTAAAATACATTACTTTTCTTTTTATACATTATGGAGTTTTTCCAACGAAAATTAATTGGAACATTATAATCAATATTTAGTTGCACAGTACGTAAATTTACATTATCGATCGTAAGAAGAGATACACGCAAATGATCAATGACGTATAGATGTTACGCACTTTCATATCATATAATCATATTCTATATATTTATAGTCAGGGGCGGATCCAAGATTATGTAAAAAAAAAAGGGGGGGGCAAAAATCTCAGAAAATTTTCTTACAAGCATAAAAAAAAGGTTATCATTTCAAAAGGGGGGCATAATGTAGACTTTTCTTTCAAAAGGGGACACACGGGCCGGAAGTGCCACCCCTAATATGTATACTAATACTAATATACAGAATACGGAAAATCATATACGAATGAATCTTAAAATATAGACACGGCCCGAAGTGCCACCCCCTAATATTTATACTAATATCAATATACAATATACGGCAAATCATATACGGATGAGTTAAAAATATGTCAGATGACGTTAAAATATTCGGAACATATTCTGAGGTAAAGTTTGAATGTCCAGCGAGCTGCAATATTTTTAACTGAGATCAATTTCATGGAGGTGTCGTGGTATAGTGGTTCATTCACTTGACTCTTAATCAAAAGGTTGAGGGTTCGAATCCCAGCCCGGCACTAACGTCCTTTGGCAAGACATTAATCCACATTTGCCACTCTCCACCCAGGTGTAAATGGGTACCCGATATGCTAGAGCGCTACATATTTGGCTGCTATAAGCTATGACCGGGGTAATAATGAAGCGCCAGGAGCGTCACAACGTGACGGACATGAGCGCTATACAAGAAGCCACCATCATTATTATTATTATAAGTCATTTAATATAACACCAGGATTAATTCAATCGGGTCTAATAACATCTTTCAAAAGTCAAGTTCAGATAACATGGAAAATCATTATTATGACAGATGGAAAATTGTTTCATTACACACATATCATATCCAATGAATCTCACAATATACATGTAGGCTGACACTTAATAACATTGTACTATAGTCAATACATGAAAACATGGGAAATGATAAAACAGATTCAAATCATATTTCAGAATAATATAATATCAACTTTGATGAGGTATTAATAACGAAGTTATATATTTGTAAATTGAAAGTAAAAATATTATTGCAAAGCCTTTCAAACATGTTATTCATCCGATCAAGATAACAAATCCCTACCATTTTGATTGAGTAGGCTAGTGAGCCTTTGCCTTTGCCAATATTATTGGTAAAACTTCCATATTACATTTACAACTAAAAGTAGGTCCAGACTAAATCCTCATTCAACCCGCTACAGTTTCGATAGATGGCCGGCACTTTCTAGTCAGAGCTGTGTATTCTGCCACCCCGGACCCCTCATCCCCTTCCACAGAAGAGCATGTATTCTTCTATCTGTCCTTCTCCTTTAGATTCTCATTCTTTTTTTCTCATCTTCTAGTCTATTGAAGATGCATTATTTATGATAATCCATGGGGGAGCTATTGATTTGTCAGATATACATGGACGCGACAACACCGTTAACACCACCCGCTCTCCCTCTCTCTCTTCGATCTCTGCTGAACAACACCGTTTCTTGTGAGGTTTTGACAGGATCTAGATTGATAGTAACCTTTCCGTGTAATATTAACCTTATTATTTCGGGGGGGGGGGGGGGTAGGAAATTTATCAGGGTTGGCTAACTGCCCCTTACCCCTTCAAATACACTCCTGCAGCATGTTGTTATACATCCCCATATGTTGGGTTTTGTGTAAACATGATAAAAATCGCAAATTTTGGGGGAGTTGAATTTAATTTATTTCAAAGTAAATGTGATAGTTTCATCAAGTAAAATATTACTTACAGAGTGATTACCGCGCACAGGTATATTATTAGAGTCTCTTTACATTAAAGGGTTATACATGAAGCTACAAACCAATGGTTAGGCCCGTACGTTGTTCACTTTTACACTGATGTAGGCAATTAAGCATAGCGATATATGCCAACGTCCGACTATAATTATGTGTGTATCATTCCCAAACCCCTCTTTATTAACAATCAACTAGGATTGCAGTCTTTGTATTATGTTGGACGTTTTGTTAGCAACATAACACAGAGCACCCCACCCCCGCCCACCCTAAACTCTTTTCTTCCCTTCGCACCACGTTTTTATTATTATTCTAATCAATATCTTAATAATGTAAGAAATTTCACAATATGCATATCACTTGCTCTATAATCTCGTACTGCTCGTACTCTATCTTTGATATGTGCTTGCATATTTCAATGCTTGTGTATAAAGCAAGGACAAGGAGACTGGAACGGAGAATACGCATATCACTGGCCAAAGCTGGAGGTAGCCTTGGGATCGTAAAATCCATCATCTAGGTCATTTGCCTGGACTATTCGGAGCATTAACGGTCATTAAATTCAAGTTAGGTTTTAGGTGTGACCATTGGAAAGATCTATAAAACTTACACTGATCTCGAAACAATCAAGCACAGAAAAGGTTAACAAACAGAATGAAAAAAGGCATTCATCAGATCTATAAAGGGCTTCTTTAATGAGAGAGAAACAAGGGCAAATCTTGCTCGTGTTCATAGTGACTTCTTCATCAATTTCTTTCTCTAACTGGCATTTGGATTTAGACTTGTTCAGCACATGCTTTACTTTAACATCAGTATGATTTGTTGGACATGGCAAAGTACTCTTTGACATTTCATCTTCTTTAGTTGTTCTTATCTGTTCCGATGAATTGAAGACAGAATCTACAGATTCAACAACATTAAAATGAATATTTCCTGTGTATAGTATATAAATTGCCTTATCAGATGTTACAATATTTATTCGTCCAGGTTTCTTTGCAGAGAACAGTTGCCAACATGGTATTTGGTCATTGTATGAATAAATATCAGTATCGATTAAATTTGCTAAAGCACTAATTTCAGTGTCTGAAGCCCACGTTCCGTCTTCCATTATTCTACGTTTCAAAACATATTCTCGGACTGTTCTAAACTCATGCCGCAATGTATTATTAAACATGTCCTTGGTCTGCAATAAATGTTTCACAGTGGCATTCCTTAAAATTGCATGATTATGCTCAGTTCCAGAAATTGCATATGAAATTGCCCGAAAGAAACAATTGCCATCACCATTAATTTGTTTAATGTGTAAAGGAACTCCAATAGAGCTATCTCTATGTAACGTTAAATCAGAGCTTGTGCCTATATATCTGATATTCAAATTTGTACAAATGTTCTCTTTGTCATTGTTCCGGAGGGGTAAGAATTTGAAATTTTTATCCGGTCTATCGTGTAATCCAAGATTTGCTACAAATTCAACTTCTTTTTCTATTCCATCAGTATATGAGTACACATTAGCATCTTTTACCTTTTCAATGTTTCCATATTCAATATCTGAATCTGAAAAAGATTCTAAAGGATTTTTGGAATGACCATGATCATTAAATGACATATCAGCATCACTGTCTGTATCTTGTTTTCCTGTATCAAAGCTTCTATTCTTTAACTCTGTATTCAAAATACTCTTGTCTGGAATGGTACGTACTGGTGAAACACGTCTATCGAACAAATCACATCCAGGACTTGTGTCTGAATCAGATTCTATATGATTTCTTGCACACAAACGTTTCACTGGTGTATGAATATCACTGCTACTATCATCATCTATTTCGATTTGCCTATTATCATCAAAATTGGGATTGTTCTTGGAATCAGTTTGGACAATTCCATTTGAAACTTGATCGTCTTTCATATTGCAGATATGCTGGTCTGAGTTTTCATCATTTTTACATGTATTTGTATCTAGTCCTTGGTCACCTGCATTCATAGAATTCTTTGTATCCAGCTTCTCAATCTTTACTGCTAATTCTATCTCTTCATCTTTGTCAAATCCAATCTTCAGTTTATCCGAGTAATTTGAAACAGGTCCATGGTCACAACAATTCACAAACTCCTTTTCATTTAGCTTCTCAGTGTCAACTGGTAATGCCCTTTTTTCATCTTTGTTACATGTGATTTTCAACATATCAGAAGACTTATTTCCATCAGTACCTTTTTTCCGTTTGATAAACCGACCTTTCTTGCTTCTTGCTTGACCTTGTTCTTTTTTCTTGCCACCAGCATGAACTCTGTACATTCGCAAATCCTTGACCTGTTCAAAAAGATTACAACTACGTGCATCAGTATCAACACTTGAATTTGTTCTTGACAGAGGAGATGAATTATTTGCTACATCAGCCCAAGATCGAGATTGCATTTTGTCAATTTGCTTCATTGATTGAGGCGACTTCACACTATATGCATACACACCCAAGAGAGTTTCTGTATAAGATTGCAAACTGACATCTTTCTCCACATTATTCACATTCTCCTTTCTCTTACATTCTTCTTTCTTCTGGTTTCTATTTTTTCTCTTACGACTTGTCTGGAAAATCTTGATTGCTCTCCCAATGTAAGTCACACCCGGTTCCAAGAATACACCATTGATTGATCTCATGTGTTTTTTGTCTGGCCCATAATCATTTCTTGATGTGGAATGTGATCTTGCTTCCTTTCTTTTCTCCATCAATTTTATTCTCTTTGATTTCACAGTTACCCACTCATCATCAGATTCCTCTCTCTGTAGGTTTTCATCTCTGGCTTGAAAAGCAATTTCCTTAGCTACAGGATCAGGTTTAGATCTGTTACATTCGCTACTTCTCATGTCATTTTTACTCTCTTTCTCTGTAAACACAGTGCTCTTTCGTCCTTTAACATACCTCTTGTTTGATCTGCCATTTTTTCTCGTTTTCTGTTTCTTGATTGGTTCCAGTTGTTCAAAGTTTTTCTCATCTTCAAGCATGTTGAGAGGCTCATATCTGTTATAATGAGATGGGATACATACTTTGTCAAAGATTCGATGACCAATGTTGTTACTACCACAGCATGAGCAAATCCAAATCAATCTCTGGTCAGTAAGTTTGTCTTCACAAGGGAATCCCATACATGTCACATGAAAATGCTTACTACAACACTCACATGTTGCATGACTTTCATTTTCTTTGATTTCATTGCTACAGACACAACATTCATTAAGCTCTGGGTTGGTTACAAATGCACAACTAGTCAGTATATCCAAGATTTCATCAAGTACTTTCTTAAATTCAATTGTATCCATCATGGTAAATTGTGCTTGTAATACAAAACTTGCAACGATTCAAGTTAATAATTACAGGTAAACAAATTAGTTTTCTCTTTCTAATGTTGATATATATTGTTGTATATATATATTCCTTACTCCAAAAGTCTATTGCTTAAATAAAATTACTGTTGTGAATTATGAAACAATCCTTACTAATATTAAACTTTATGGTATTTCAATAGCCTAGATTTATATACAGTTGTACTGCACTGTGCAAGGAACTATAATGCTTTTGTCTCGAGATGGCGCTCTTTATCAAAATTACAAGTAGCTTAAGCTATGAAGTTTATCTAACCGTCTTTCCAGTTATACTCAATGTGCCTTTATCCACTCAATAAAGCTTAGTTAGCTTTCTTTCTTAATTTCTCAAGTACTTTTGTATATCCTGCCTTATTTATACTCTTTGCAATCAAGTTCACTTTTGTCTTGGTTTCCTTCCACTGTCCCAGGCACTTTCCTTCTTTCTCTACCTAAAGAGAACGTTTACTTTTAATTCTGCACTTTATATCTTGCCACCAAATTGCTCCTCTTAAAAGCTCACTTCTACTTCCAGGCTTTCGTATATCTGAACAAAACAATTTCTTCCCAACAATCGACTTCACATTCACTTGCACAATTCTTAAAACTTTTTTCTCTTTTCAATTAATTTCGCACTCTCTTTGCAATCAAGCTTACTCTATTTCTTTTCTCAATCAAACTCACAGATACTTCTATTTCTACCGTTTTATTCTCCTTGCAATCAATCAAGCTCACTAATGAACCGTCTTTTATAAATCTTAACCCAAATATTTCTCAATACAACCAATCAATCACACGTTTTGTTTTTAATAATTGTATATATCCTGATCCCAACTCTCTTCTCCTGCCAATCAATTCAGCGTTCACACTTTACAATCAATCTTGTTTATTTCTATATATCCTGCTCAAATTCCTCTTCTCTCTGCAATCAATTTAGCTTACACACTTTACAATCGATCAATCTTATATTTCTATATATCCTGCTCCAAATCCTCTTCTCTCTGCAATCAATTAAGTTCACACACTTTACAATCTTAAGTTTATTCTATTTAACCTGCTTACTCAATTTACATTCAATCAAGCTCACTCAGTAATACGAAATATTTAGTAGGATTCACTTTTGTGAAATAGAATAGAATCAGAAAGCTTGTAGGAATCACTTCTGTGATTAAAGAATCAAAACTTCTGTCTTGATAGGAGTTACTTCTGTAACTGGAATAGATGTGAAATAGAAAAATTGAATAATAAAGCTTGTAGGAATCACTTCTGTGATTAAAGAATCAAAACTTCTGTCTTGATAGGAGTTACTTCTGTAACTGGGATAGATCTGTTTCTCAGGAATATTCAATGAAAATTCTGCTGTTGCATTCAACTGTGGTATTCAACTTTGATATTCAACTTTGATATTCAACTTTGATATTCAACTTTGATATTCTGATTGTCTTCTGAAGATGGAATGGAGTGAAATGGGTAAAAGACACAGCCAATTCAAATTGGCTGAGGTGCACTCTCTTCTGAGAGGAGGATCTCTTCTGAGATTAAGAAAAGTGATGAAAGATGTATTACTTTTCCTTTATGTGAGAGAGGTGGATGGAATGGGTGTCGGTGAAATGGAATTCTCGGAGCCAACAAGCTCAATGAAAATGATAAATGAATGTAAACAAAAAACAAACACTATACAAGTAAACTAGCACAGACAATCACAAATATAACCCCAAGGACTTGACCTAGAAAAAAGAAAGAGAACAAAAAGTCTGGAATACCAAATGTACAAAAATGAATTATAATAAACTGTGTTAACTTCTTACTGAATTACACAAAAAGGATAGAAAAGTTGCAATCATAAGAATTTGCAATAAAAATGCATTTGCCCATACCAATTGCTATAAAAACATATTACACACTTTTTGCTACACTCCATCAATCATTATTTAGGAATGTACATTTATTTTCAAATACAAGTACAGCCAACTCTCCTTATTCAAAACTGGTTGATAGAGAAATAATTTGGTATTCCTTGATGTCTGATGAGTCACAAAAGCCTTGTGACCAACATCACTTTTTTTTGCAGTTCCATGTCAGGTCAGTCATACGTATCACCCATGAGGACTCAACTAAATACTAAAATTACCCTCATTGTCTACCTTACTTACAATATGCCCTTTTGATGCTAGACCAACACACTGGAAGCGATTTTCCACAAGATCACCTAACATGAATATCAATTAGTCCTGATAAGTTTAACTCAGGTGGGTTGATAGCATTACAAAATATGTACCAAAATTTCATACTTTTTTGAACCACCAAGCCATCATCACAATTGCATAGAAAAAAATAAATAACAAAATCTTTGTCAAAGCCAAAGCTGACGATCAAACCCTCGCCTATAGAACAATGATATGTGCAAAGTTCTTCTGCAAGAGTGGACCTCTAACCACTGTGCTACAAACTGCCAATGCCTTAAGTGTCACCACAATTTTGGGTCATAAATGGTTATGACTAACTAACCTGATTGACTATACCATAATTATATATTAGGTAACCTGATGCACAAATTGCTTCCCTCACGTAAGGTTAGCATCAAAACTCCTTTAAAGGGATTCGGTAACTTTGTGGAGGCTTGATTTAATAAATTGTTGAATTTTGATATCTGTCTTGTAAAATGATGTTCAGAAAGATAAATGAATAGCCAGGCATAGAAAGGTTTTCAAATATATAATGCTATTATTAAGACATCTATGACTGAATACTCCCATTTACGAAAGCGTATAGTCATACGCTTACATCTAACACCGAGTCTATGGGAGAAAATGAGTCTGGCATTTCCGGTCACTTGCATATGTTTACTTTTGTGAAGCTCATGATAATTTTGAAGTGCTTTTTTTTCCTGGGCTTGCTTCAGTTTTACACCATATTACATACACTGATAGCATGTAAGGCCAGGCAGCTCAGATTTGATCAAGCCTCTGCAAAGTTACCAAATCACTTAAATACCTATAACTATACCTACACTCCAGGAACTTTACTTCTTGTAGAGTTGAAATCCCCAACTGTTACTTTAGAGATGCCACCTGTCCTTAAAAGAAAAATAGAAAAAGTATGGATAAAACATAAATGATAATTTATAGTCACATGAAAATTTACCTGTTTGATATTTGACCTAATAATCAACAGGTATTCAAGCACATTTTTGTGCACAAAATGAATGGCAATGACGCAACAAAGGACCTGCGCTCCCTGCACTTAACATGTCGTGTAATATTTTCTTGCATGTTATAAAATGTGCTCAAAAACCCCTCGACAAACCCCTAGGTTTTCCACCTCTTGTTTGAACAGGCCTTAACAAGGCTAAAACGTGAAATTTCGTAATTGACCTCTATGACCTTTGGACTATGTATCCCGAATATCTTATCAGACTATCTTCCTATAGTGATACATATTAGCATCAAGTTTGATGTTAATACCTCAAACAGTTCTTAAGATATTACATCAACAAAGATATAACTTGAAATTTCACTTTTATGACCTTTGACTTTTGACCTACATATCCCGAAATCTAATCAGATCGTCTTCCTAGGACGTTTAAAGTCTATACCTCAAATTGTCCTCGAGATATCGTGTTAACAAAGCTGTAACATGAAATTTCACATGCTGACCTCTGTAACCTTTGATGTACATACCCCGAAATTTAATCAGATTGTCTTCCTATGGTGATACATATTAGTAAAAAGTTTGAAGTTCATACCTCAAATGGTTCTTGAGATATTGTGCTAAGATAAAACCTAAAGTTTCACAATTTGACCTCTATGACCTTTGACCTACATATCCCAAAATCTAATCAGATTGTCTTCCTATGGTGATGTATACTGGCACCAAGTTTGAAGTTCATACCTCATATCATTCTCAAGATATATTGCTTTAACAAAGATATAACCTGAAATGTCACAATTTGAGCTCTATGACCTTTGACCTACATACCCCAAAATCTTACCAGTTCATCTTCCTATGGTGATACATACTGACACCAAGTTTGAAGTTCATACCTCCAACAGTTCTTGATATATCATGCTAACTATGATATAACCTGAAATTTCACAATTTCACCTCTATGACCTTTGACATTTGACCTATATACCCCAAAATCTAATCCCATTTTTATGGTGATATAATTATACTTGCACCAAGTTTGAAGTTCATACCTCAAATGATTCTCCGGACAGGCGGACAGCCGAACGGACAAACAACCCAAAACATTCAGTGGGCAGAGGCATAAAAATTATAAAACCAAGTTTGATTCAATCATAAAATTAAATTTGGTAAGATCTAATTTGCATACTTCGATGTGACATATGTTTAACCCAATTTACACTGGACAAATAAACTAATTTCTAGCAATTTTATGTTATATTGAAGTTTGCATTATATAGCCTTCCACTTTAAATCATATGTCTTTTCTAGAGAATTCCAATTTTCCAAAACTGAATTTAAACAAGAGCCCCAGGGGGCACGACGCTCACCTGAGGTGGATCAATTCACATCTGGTGCATGTTCTCTCTAGCACATGAACAACTTTCATTCTTCATCTATAGAGGTATCTCTATACACAATACCAATTCTGAGCTTCCTACCAAGTTCGGTTAAATTCCAATCATGGGTTTTGGAGAAGAAGCTGAAAATGTAAAAAGTTTATGGATGGCGGACAACTTGCCCCACCCCCCCTCCAGTATGTTACCCCCACAGACCCCCACATGTACCATTTTAGCAACTTTGGGTCCCCTACCCCTAAGGATGATTCCTACCAAGTTTGGTTGAATTCCGATCATGTGTTTTGGAGAAGATCAGAATGTACATTTTGCCTGGCAGCGCCCCAACCCCCCTCCAGTATGTTACCCCCACAGGGCCCCTATAGGGCCACTCAGAGAAATTTCATGAACAACATTCATTCTTCATCTATAGAGGTATCTCCATACACAATACCAATGAGCTATGCCTGGTTCTGGAGAAGAAGATGTTTGAAATTTACATAGCTTTTACAATTGGGGGCCTTCCCCCTGCCCCCCCCCCCCCCCCCTGGGGGCCACATGTACCATTTTAGCAACTTTGGGTCCCCTACCCCTAAGGATGATTCCTACCAAGTTTGGTTGAATTCCGATCATGTGTTTTGGAGAAGATCAGAATGTACATTTTGCCTGGCAGCGCCCCCCCCCCTCCAGTATGTTACCCCCACAGGGCCCCTATAGGGCCACTCAGAGAAATTTCATGAACAACATTCATTCTTCATCTATAGAGGTATCTCCATACAAAATACCAAGTCTGAGCTATGCCTGGTTCTGGAGAAGAAGATGTTTGAAATTTACATAGCTTTTACAATTGGGGGCCCTCCCCCTGGGCCCCCTGGGGGCCACATGTACCATTTTAGCAATTTTGGGTCCCCTACCCCTAAGGATGATTCCTACCAAGTTTGGTTGAATTCCGATCATGGGTTTTGGAGAAGAAGATGAAAATGTAAAAAGTTAACGGACGACGGACGACGGACGACGGACGACGCACGACGGACGACGCACGACGGACGACGGACAAATTTCCATCGCAATAGCTCACTCGAGCCATAGGCTCAGGTGAGCTAAAAACTATTAAAGTACATTAATATTGAGTATATACACCATTTGCTGCTTGTATAAATGTTTCTTTAAACTAAACTTCACAATGCACTTTACAATGTGAAATTTAAAAAAAATCGAAACCACATTCAATCTCAATTGCTTCTTAACCAGTAATATGTGACAGAATTTGAATGACCAATGTACTATGTTAAAGGATACTGGAATATAAGCTATCATACCATGACATTCATTGATGGACAAATTTTTCATGAATTAAGTAATTCAAAATGAAATTTGGATTTGTATAAACTAAAATAAGGAATGATTGGATGCATTTAATTTCTCAACATTCTACAAGATTGCACGATTGCAATGTATGACCAAATATGAATATTAAACCAATATTATTTTCACCTGAAAGCTAATTTATTTATGCCATCATTTTTTCATTGCAATCAGTAGATGTATAGTGTATTTTTGGGGAATTTTTTTGATTTTTTTTCGGATGGAGGGAGCAGTTGGTCACAAGAGTCAAGAAATTTGAGAATAAATCTGGGTTCTTTTAATCATACATTACACGTACAGAGCCTACACGTCACTGTAATGCCCACTGCCACTTCCTCAGTTCAGCTGTTGTAGAATCTGCAATTAAAAAAAAACACACACAAATTCAACAGTACAACATCTACCTTCCATGCAAATCTCATGTTTTAACATACGTTATTAAAGTGCTCTTAACTTATAGCTGAAATATTGTCAGAAAACATGTTTTTATCGTGGTGTCAAACACAGTCGGCTTGCGCCTCGTGCGTATAGTACACCACGATAAAAACCTTTGAATTGTCAGATCGCACCAACGCACTCCCAACCATGTATTAATAGTATTAATAAATTAATGACTTGAGGCCTTTGATCTCATAACACAAAAAATTTATCACTTGATCCTCCCTCATACAATCAAATAACTACCACGCCTATAACAAGTTTAATTTCTAGCCCGTAAAACAAAGAAGAACACTGAAAATTATCTGTCACAAGTCAAAGAGAATGGCTGGATACAGCCACACGCCGGCATATATCACCACGTATTGTAAGTATATCACCGTCCTCACAATAAAAATAACCTCATTTTTTCATTTAATTCTTACATTCTAAGCCACTTGAATCGTTTCAATTTTATTCTCACCGTCTTCACTCCTGGTTTTTCTAGTCTTGACAAACAAAGGTTCGTCTGTTTAACAGCAGAATTTCACACTCTTTCTACTTATGTCATGTCCATTCTGGCTTGCTTTCGCGACGGCTCTGTCAGTCTGCGTAAATAATGTGCATGCTTATACTAGTGTGTATACGATGCAGGCATAAATGGCCACAAATCATGCACGCACACATCAGGCATGTACCATAGGCATGTACATACATAATACATGCACATTATTTACGCAGACTGACATAGCCGTCGCGAAAGCAAGCCAGAATGGACGTGACATAGCTAGAAAAAGTGTGAAAATTTGAAAATTAACCTGATGCACAAAACGCTTCCCTCACGTAAGGTTACCATCAAAACTGCTTTAAAGGGATTCGGTAACTTTGTGGAGGCTTGATTTAATAAATTATTGAATTTTGATAGCTGTCTTGTAAAATGATGTTCAGAAAGATAAATGAATAGCCAGGCATAGAAAGGTTTTCAAATATATAATGCTATTATTAAGACATCTATGACTAAATACTCCCATTTACGAAAGTGTATGCCCATACGCTTTAATCTATCACTGAGTCTAGGGAGAAAATGAGTCTATCGGAGAAAATGAGTCTGGCATTTCCGGTCACTTGCATATGTTTACTTTTGTGAAGCTCATGATGATTTTGAAGTGCTTTTTTTTCCTGGGCTTGCTTCATTTTTACACCATATTACATATACTGATAGCATGTAAGGCCAGGCAGCTCAGATTTGATTAAGCCTCTGCAAAGTTACCAAATCACTTAAATACCTATAACTATACCTACACTCCACAAACTTTGGTTCTTGTAAAGTTGAAATCCCCAACTGTTACTTTAGAGATGTCACCTGTCCTTAAAAGAAAAATAACAAAAGTATGGATAAAACATGATCAAAATATATTTTTAAAACAAGATGAATGCAACTGCATCTCCGATATGCCTCCGCCTAAATTCAATAAGTTTGTGGCTCAAACTCCTTAAATATTGTGATAAACAATAATAAATGATAATTTATAGTCACATGAAAATTTACCTGTTTGATATTTGACCTAATAATCAACAAGTATTCAAGCACATTTTTGTGCACAAAATGAATGGCAATGACGCAACAAATGACCTGTGCTCCCTGCACTTAACATGTCGTGTAATATTTTATTGCATGTTATAAAATGTGCTCAACCCCTCGACAAACCCCTAGGTTTTCCACCTCTTGTTTGAACAGGCCTTAACAAGGCTAAAACGTGAAATTTCTTAATTGACCTCTGACCTTTGGTCTATGTATCCCAATATCTTATCAGACTATCTTCCTATAGTGATACATATTAGCATCAAGTTTGATGTTAATACCTCAAACAGTTCTTAAGATATTACATCAACAAAGATATAACTTGAAATTTCACCTTTATGACCTTTGACTTTTGACCTACATATTCCGAAATCTAATCAGATCGTCTTCGTATGGTGATACATACTAGGACCACGTTTAAAGTCCATACCTCAAATTGTTCTCGAGGTATCGTGTTAACAAAGCTGCAACATGAAATTTCACATACTGACCTCTGTGACCTTTGACGTACATACCACAAAATCTAATCAGATAGTCTTCCTATGGTGATACATATTAGTAAAAAGTTTGAAGTTCATACCTCAAACGGTTCTTCAGCTATTGTGCTGAGATGAAACCTAAAGTATGACCTTTGACCTACATATCCCAAAATCTAATCATATTGTCTTCCTATGGTGATACATACTGACACCAAGTTTGAAGTTCATACCTCCAACAGTTCTTGATATATCATGCTAACTACGATATAACCTCACCTCTATGACCTTTGACATTTGACCTATATACCCCCAAATCTAATAGTTCCTATTTTTATGGTGATATATACTTGCACCAAGTTTGAAGTTCATACCTCAAATGATTCTGCGGACAGCACGGACAGACAAACAACCCGAAAACATAATGCCTCTGGCACCACATTCAGTGGGCAGAGGCATAAAAATTATAAAACCAAGTTAGATTCAATCATAAAATTAAATTTGGTAAGATCTAATTTGCATACTTCGATGTGACATATGTTTAACCCTATTTGCACTGGACAAATAAACTAATTTCTAGCAATTTTATGTTATATTGAAGTTTACATTATATAGCCTACCACTTTAAATCATATTTGTCTTTTCTAGAGAATTCCAATTTTCCAAAACTGAATTTAAAAAACTACTAAAGTACATTAATATTAAGTATATACACCATTTGCTGCTTGAATAAATGTTTCTTAAATCTT
The DNA here is from genome assembly GCA_025617745.1 of Heliocidaris erythrogramma. Taxonomy (NCBI): domain Eukaryota; kingdom Metazoa; phylum Echinodermata; class Echinoidea; order Camarodonta; family Echinometridae; genus Heliocidaris; species Heliocidaris erythrogramma. Next base: position 64,509,126 of record CM046854.1, read on the forward strand.
TACAATGCACTTTACATGTGAATTTAAAAAAAAATCGAAACCACATTCAATCTCAATTGCTTCTTAACCAGTAATATGTGACAGAATTTGAATGACCAATGTACTATGTTAAAGTATACTGGAATATAACCTATCATACCATGACATTCATTGATGGACAATTTTTTTCATGAATTATGTAATTCAAAATGAAATTTGGATTTGTACAAACTAAAATAAGGAATGATTGGATGCATTTAATTTCTCAACATTCTACAAGATTCCAAGATTGCAATGTATGACCAAATATGAATAACTAATATTATTTTCACTTGAAAGCTAATTTATTTACGCCATCATTTTTTCATTGCAATCAGTATAGTGTATTTTGGGGGAATTCTTTTGATTTTTTTTCGGGGGGAGGGAGCAGTTGGTCACAAGAGTCAAGAAATTTGAGAATAAATCTGGGTTTCTTTTCTTTTAATCATACATTACACATACAGAGCCTACACGTCACTGGAATGCCCACTGCCACTTCAATTGAGCTGTTGTAGAATCTGCAATTAAAAAAAAACACACACAAATTCAACAATACATCCATGGAAATCTCATGTTTTAACATACGTTATTAAAGTGTTCTTAACTTATAGCTGAAATATTGTCAGAAAACACTTTTTTGACATAGGCCTATCACCTTTGACTGTATAAGTTATAACACTAAATTTGAACATTAGTTTTTAACATATTAGTTATCATGGCAGGGTGTATATTAGACAGCTGAAAACCGTCTGTTTCGGAGGAGTCTTTAACATTTTCTTATTTTTACCTTCTCCTCCTACACAGACGGCTACCCAACCTTCGCGGTAGATAAGGGGATCTTACATTACATGGCCTATGAGGAAATCCCCCCAAAAAGGGGGATCTGATTTTCCATCCCTATAAGCCATCCCCTTTCTCTAAAAATTCACATAGATGGTGCTAGGGTTCTCATATTTCAATACATCATAAAAAACCCCGAAAAATATACAGATAATTAACAAAATTTCGGACTTACTCTGGTTTGAACTCCCTTCGCACTGACTGACTGAGTATTCGCTGCGTTTTACTACACAATCTCTATACGCTTCCGACTAGGCCTACTTCCGGGTCATGTGATTATAACCAAGAATGGCTGTCAGCGACTCGCTACTGACGTGCAACTTCCATGCTTCAAATGATCAGATTCGTGTACCAGACAAGGAATTTGGGGTAAGAAATTTATTCAAGCATATTATATTACCGTTGTTCTCATTCTGAGTTGTTTATTTTAATAAAATAATGTATTTATTGGAAAATGAAAATTCGTCCTTAGTCCCTGGTACAGAGTGAGAGACGAACTTCAGTCTATGTAAGGAGGTGTAGTGAAGCAAGACGTAGTCCAGTGGAACACCCGACGAACAGAGACTGAAGCTTTCGGTCTAGGTGTATATATACAAATTAATTTAACAGTGACCTTTGAACTTGTGTCTCTAAAATGTAAGCAAATGACTAGGTACAATGTGGTCATTCGTGTACATACTAAGTTCGTTTGGATAAAAAACGCCGTTCTTAATCTTAGGTTTATCTTGCTAACAACAACCAATAATTGTTTGAACCCGAAATTATCATGATTTCCTTGCAGTCATAGATAAGCCATCCCAATTTTGTTTGAATACGATAGGCTTATCTCAATTTATTGCAGAAGTAAGATACAATAGCGGAAATTATAAAACGGGTTCAAGAATGTAGCCATCCTGATTGGTCAAATAACACCATGTGACCGTGCAAAAAACGCACGTCAAAATCGCCAATAACGAAGTTGTAATGTCCAAAAACAATAAGGAAGTTCGTCTGTATGAAACTTGAAAGCAATGCTCACGATAAAGAAAGCTATCCGAGAAGCCCCCAGCTCATTACGGCGAACGTAGAGGGCTCACTTCCATGAAAATTCGCCCGTATTGGAGTATAGGCAATAACACGCAATAAACTGCATGTACAAAGTGAATGCGGAGTGGCTTCAACATAATTTTAATGCCAAAAAAAAAATAGGCAAAAGCTTAAGGATTTTTTCTTCACTTTCCCACATATTTCAGGCTCTGCATATTAACCTAGACATTTTCCGAATTAATTTCTTTCCATAAATTACGAATACATCACTATCATTCAATTTAAAATACTAACACTAACAGTAAGAATTTTCGACAGCAACTTACCGAGTGTTCCGAAATATCAAACACCTTTTTCTTCTTTCGTTGTATGGTATCGGCAAACAGTCAAATTTCACTATTGTTGCCAATGACGTTATATATGTACATGTAATTCAAATTCAGTATTTCTAACTCCTTCTCTCTTTTAATTTACATTTAAAATCAAGTAAACTTTTAATACTGTATATACATCTGTATTTAAAACTTAAGAAAATAACAAAAGACCACATGCTTCAGCTCAGTTCCAACTGGCGCTTGCCTAGCCCTTTCATAGATGCAATCTTACCGATACGGAGCGGTACTTAGCGCCGTTTTTTTTACATAAACACACTACGAGTATATGGTACAGTGTCTCCAAAAACGTCGAATCAAAAAGAAAAACACAACTCTGTTTAAATTAAGGTTCAATATTCTATCAAAAGTGTTTCGTCAAAATTATCAAGATCAAGACAGATCACCTAATTCGTCTCCAGTGACGAATTAAATTTCTAGTTTATTTTTATTTTCTCCCACTTTCTTGTTTCCAATAAATCTCAAAAACTTCTCAGTCAATGTTCATGACATTTCTATCAGTCATCAGGTCATATAAGGTCAAGCTGAAAAATCTTTTTCAAGGTCATCAGGTCATCGTGACGTCATCCAGGCGCCATTTTGTGAAATCACATTATCAATCATATCTTCATAACGAGTCATCAAAAATGAACCATATTTGACACACATGAACGTCAGGTCAAGGGTCAACAGAAAATGTCATCAAAATCCGCGCACGCATCATGACGCGCACGTACGAGCGCGTCAAAATTTAGAAATGCTCAAAATCACTTTTTAATCAAATTAGAGTATGGTTCAGGACATTTTAAGCATTTAAAAATTTTCCGTCCGTGCGCTTCCGTGTGCGCGTTATGCGCGCGCGCAGCGCGTACATAACGTAAAAACGCCGTTTTTTCGCATGGTTTGTCTTCCTGACACTATTCTTGACAATTTCCAACTATTTGCAGTCATTCTCGACCTTCCATAATGCCACACGCGTGCGTCAAACTTTAAAATTCGTGCGCGCGTCAATGGCCATTCTAATGTAAAAAGTGGTAAAAACATGCCTATCTAAAATCCGCCATAGCTCGTCAGAATGCACGGAAACCCCCCAATTTCTTTACATATTCTGAAAGCCTGGGAGTTGTAGATTTGAATTCATGCAGATTTTTTGCCGATCTCATCTTCTTACGTCATCCTATTTGCATATGAACTCAAAAAAATGATTTTGAAAAAATGACGTCATCATTTTTGTATTCATTTGCTAATATTTCAGTAATAAGTTGTCAATTTTCTTCCAAATTTTGATATGTTATAGCTGAGACAATTGTCTACAAGATCAGTCACCACGGTTTTTCATTTTGATGACGTCATCACAGTGAAATATTCAATTAAAGACGACATGTCAAATTTTTCCCTATTTGCGTGTTATGTCTATGGAAGATGATTTTTTTTCGAATCATGAATCTACATGACATCGTTCTCTGAGCAGTATCTCAGTTATTTTTGGTCTATTTCCTTCCAGATTTTAATATGTTGTAGCTGAGACTATAAGCTTTTATTAGTAAGCCCTCCAATTTTTGATCAGATGTCGGGATCATGCCCAATTTTTCAGTACCAAATGGGATTTGAGAATCACGTTTTTCGTTTACGTGTTATCTCTATGGGAAATATTTTGGTCTATCGGTAAAGCACATGACTACCATGGTCAAGGTACCTGGTTCGATCCCCGGGGCCGATTTTTTTTTTTTTTTTTTTGCTTCTTTTTACTTGTCATTTTACCATCCTCTACGACTATTATAACATAAACAATCACAAACCAAGTAATAAAATGCCTTATTTTGCATGTTATGTCTATTGCAAAGTGCTGTGCAGTGGTTTATGTATATCCCTATGGAAAATCTGTTTCACTGACGTGTATTAAAGCTATCCTACAATATCATTAGTCCTATTAGATATCACAATTTCTCAAAATTGGCTTAGTCAATTATCTTAATTATCTTATTGTGACGTCATCTAGACGCCATTTTCTACAAATCAACTTATGGTCGTATCTTCATAACGAAATGTGATTTCTCGTTCATATTTGGCATGGTTAACGTCACTGTCATTGCAGTCATGATCCTTACCATTATCCCCATCATTATCATCATTATCATTATCATCATTATATCATCAATCATCTTCAAAATCACCAACACCATAATCATCATGAATATCATTATCATCACCATCATTATATTATCATCTTCATCATCATCACCATTATCATCATCACCGTAATCTTTTTACAATGACCGTTTCACACATTTTGCTACATTCCTGTCCTCAAGAAGCATCTCCATTCATGGCATTCTTGACTTCCTACCTTCAGTTTAGCATTTCCCCATTATTATGATCATCCTGATTACAATCATGATCGTACAAAGTGAAAGACAGATCACCTAATTCGTCATGACGAATTAAACTCTAGTTTATTTTTATTTTCTCCCACTTTCTTGTTTCCAATAAATCTCAAAAACTTCTCAGTCAATGTTCATGACATTTCTATCAGTCATCAGGTCATATACGGTCAAGCTGAAAAATCTTTTTTTAGGTCATCAGGTCATCGTGACGTCATCCAGACGCCATTTTGTTAAATGACATTATCGTTGATATCTTCATAACGAGTCATCATAAATGAACCATATTTGACACACATGAACTTCAGGTCAAGGGTCAACATAAAATGTCATCAAAATCCGCGCACGCATCATGACGCGCACGTACGCGCGCGTAAAAATTTAGAAATGCTCAAAATCACTTTTTAATCAAATTAGAGTACGGTTCAGGACATTTTAAGCATTTAAACATTTTCCGTCCGTGCGCGTTCGTGTGCGCGTTATGCGCGCGCGCAGCGCGTACATAACGTAAAAACGCCGTTTTTTCGCATGGTATGTCTTTCTGACACTATTCTTGACAATTTCCAACTATTTGCAGTCATTCTCGACCTTCCATAATGCCACACGCGTGCGTCAAACTTTAAAATTCGTGCGCGCGTCAATGGCCATTCTAATGTAAAAAGTGGTAAAAACATGCCTATCTAAAATCCGCCATAGCTCGTCAGAATGCACGGAAACCCCCCAATTTCTTTACATATTCTGAAAGCCTGGGAGTTGTAGATTTGAATTCATGCAGATTTTTTGCCGATCTCATCTTCTTACGTCATCCTATTTGCATATGAACTCAAAAAAAATGATTTTGAAAAAATGACGTCATCATTTTTGTATTCATTTGCTAATATTTCAGTAATAAGTTGTCAATTTTCTTCCAAATTTTGATATGTTATAGCTGAGACAATTGTCTACAAGATCAGTTACCACGGTTTTTCATTTTGATGACGTCATCACAGTGAAATATTCAATTAAAGACGACATGTGAAATTTTTCCCTATTTGCGTGTTATGTCTATGGAAGATGATTTTTTTTCGAATCATGAATCTACATGACATCGTTCTCTGAGCAGTATCTCAGTTATTTTTGGTCTATTTCCTTCCAGATTTTAATATGTTGTAGCTGAGACTATAAGCTTTTATTAGTAAGCCCTCCAATTTTTGATCAGATGTCGGGATCATGCCCAATTTTTCAGTACCAAATGGGATTTGAGAATCACGTTTTTCGTTTACGTGTTATCTCTATGGGAAATATTTTGGTCTATCGGTAAAGCACATGACTACCATGGTCAAGGTACCTGGTTCGATCCCCGGGGCCGATTTTTTTTTTTTTTTTTTTTGCTTCTTTTTACTTGTCATTTTACCATCCTCTACGACTATTATAACATAAACAATCACAAACCAAGTAATAAAATGCCTTATTTTGCATGTTATGTCTATTGCAAAGTGCTGTGCAGTGGTTTATGTATATCCCTATGGAAAATCTGTTTCACTGACGTGTATTAAAGCTATCCTACAATATCATTAGTCCTATTAGATATCACAATTTCTCAAAATTGGCTTAGTCAATTATCTTAATTATCTTATTGTGACGTCATCTAGACGCCATTTTCTACAAATCAACTTATGGTCGTATCTTCATAACGAAATGTGATTTCTCGTTCATATTTGGCATGGTTAACGTCACTGTCATTGCAGTCATGATCCTTACCATTATCCCCATCATTATCATCATTATCATTATCATCATTATATCATCAATCATCTTCAAAATCACCAACGCCATAATCATCATGAATATCATTATCATCACCATCATTATATTATCATCTTCATCATCATCACCATTATCATCATCACCGTAATCTTTTTACAATGACCGTTTCACACATTTTGCTACATTCCTGTCCTCAAGAAGCATCTCCATTCATGGCATTCTTGACTTCCTACCTTCAGTTTAGCATTTCCCCATTATTATGATCATCCTGATTACAATCATGATCGTACAAAGTGAAAGACAGATCACCTAATTCGTCATGACGAATTAAACTCTAGTTTAGTTTAAAATTGACAATGATGCCGAAATCAGATTTTAAAAAACGAACCCTCATAGAAAGAGAATTTATCAGGCTACAGCATATTAAAATCTGGGAGGAAATAGACCAAAAATAACTGAGATACTGCTCAGAGAACGATGTCATGTAGATTCATGATTCGAAAAAAAATCATCTTCCATAGACATAACACGCAAATAGGGAACATTCTGACATGGCGTTTTTAATTGAAAATTTCACTGTGATGACGTCATCAAAATGAGAAATGGTGGTCACTGTTTTTGTAGGGAATTGTCTCAGCTATAACATATCAAAATCTGGAAGTAAATTGACCACTTATTACTGAAATATTATCAAATGAATACAAAAATGATGACGTCATTTTTTCAAAATCATTTTTTTGAGTTCATAGGCAAATATGATGACGTTAGAACATGAGATCGGCAAAAATTCTACATGAATTCAAATCTACAACTCCCAGGCTTTCAGAATATGTAAAGAAATTGGGGGGTATCCGTGCATTCTGACGAGCTATGGCGGATTCTAGATAGGCATGTTTTTACCACTTTTTACATTAAAATTCACATTGACGTGCGCACGAATTTGAAAGTTTGACGCACGCGTGTTGCATTATGGAAGGTCGAAAAGGACTGTAAATAGGTGGGAATTGTCAAGAATAGTGTCAGGAAGACAAACTATGCGAAAAAACGGCGTTTTTACGTTATTTACGCGCTGCGCGCGCGCATAACGCGCGGACGGACGCGCACGGACGAAAAATTTTGAAATGCTTAAAATGTGCTGAACCGTACTCTAATTTGATTAAAAAGTGATTTTGAGCATTTCTAAATTTCGACGCGCGCGTACGTGCGCGTCATGACGCGTGCGCGGATTTTGATGACATTTTATGTTGACCCTTGACCTGAAGTTCATGTGTGTCAAATATGGTTCATTTTTGATGACTCGTTATGAAGATATGATCGATAATGTCATTTTACAAAATGGCGTCTGGATGACGTCATGATGACCTGATGATCTTGAAAAAGATTTTTGAGCTTGATCTCATAGGGCCTGATGACTGACGGAAATGTCATGAAAATTGACTGAAAACTTTTTGAGATTTCGTGGAAACAAGAAAGTGGGAGAAAAAAAAAAGACCAAGAAAGGCAATTCGTACGAATACAATAGGTGATCTGTCGACTACGACAGATCACCTAATAATACCTACAACGTGTGTGTCTATGGCAAAATGGGCAGTTTTATCTTTGAAAGCCATTTTCACCCTGAAAACGTCCGTTAAAACGTTAAAGCTACACGGGCCTTTTTTGTGCAGAATATTTTGCTCTATCATCTGAATCAAGTCCCAAGTCTCTAGCACCACGCAAACTGAAGTTAGAGGTCCGAAAAGGGAATTTTTTCATCAAAAAATCACTAAATGAAGCCTAGATGACGTCATAATGACGTAGTAAACTTCAAATTGTTACTGTGAACTCTTCTCATCAGGTCTCATGGCTGTGTTGAATTTGAAAAAGATTCACTGTTTCGTTTTCGAGTTATTGTCCCCGTAAAAAGGGGAGGGGGGTCCAAGAGACAATAAATTATTTTTTATAAAAAAAAACTGAATGAGCTACGAATCTGTTTTTTTGTGTGCATGATGTTTGGTCAAGATGAGATGATTGTGGTAAGATTCAGAAAGATTGGCCGTCTTGTTTAGGAGTTATTGTCCCCGTAAAAAGGGGGGGGGGTCCAAGAGACAATAAATTATTTTTTATAAAAAAAACTAATTGAGCTATGAATCTGCTTTTTTGTGTGCATGATGTTTGGTCAAGATGGGATGATTGTGGAAAGCTTCAGAAAGATTGGCCGTCTTGTTTAGGAGTTATCGGGATTGGCATTTTTCATTGTTGTGCGCGCACTGACGCGCGAACATAAGCGTACGCGCGCGTCTAATTATCTGAAATTGACCGGATTGGTATTTGCTTTAATCTTGCCAAATATGAATGAGAAATGACTTTCCGTTACGAAGATATGAGCATGAACTAATAGACGACGGGAATCAAAATTTCCATAGGGTTGTACACAAACTACTGCAGACTACTTTCCAATAGACATAACATGCAAAATAAGGCAGTTTATTACATGGTTTGTGATTGCTTGTTATAATAGTCGATATGATATTGCAGGATACTGGGAGATAAATCCCATAGCTGTAATACACGACAGGGAATCACAATTTCCATAGGGTTGTACACAAACTACTGCACATTACTTTCTAATAGACATATATAACACGCAAAATAATGCAGTTTATTGCATGGTTTGTGATTGTTTATGTTATAATAGTCGAAGAGGATGGTAAAATGACAGGCAAAAAGAAGCAAAAAAAAAAAAATTTTATGGACCCGCCGGGGATCGAACCTGGGTCACCTGCATGGGAGTCAAGTGCTTTGACCAATAGACCAAAATATTTCCCATAGAGATAACACGTAAAGGAAAAACGGGATTCTCAAATCACATATTTTAGTTTAAAATTGACAATGATGCCGAAATCAGATTTTAAAAAACGAACCCTCATAGAAAGAGAATTTATCAGGCTACAGCATATTAAAATCTGGGAGGAAATAGACCAAAAATAACTGAGATACTGCTCAGAGAACGATGTCATGTAGATTCATGATTCGAAAAAAAATCATCTTCCATAGACATAACACGCAAATAGGGAACATTCTGACATGGCGTTTTTAATTGAAAATTTCACTGTGATGACGTCATCAAAATGAGAAATGGTGGTCACTGTTTTTGTAGGGAATTGTCTCAGCTATAACATATCAAAATCTGGAAGTAAATTGACCACTTATTACTGAAATATTATCAAATGAATACAAAAATGATGACGTCATTTTTTCAAAATCATTTTTTTGAGTTCATAGGCAAATATGATGACGTTAGAACATGAGATCGGCAAAAATTCTACATGAATTCAAATCTACAACTCCCAGGCTTTCAGAATATGTAAAGAAATTGGGGGGTATCCGTGCATTCTGACGAGCTATGGCGGATTCTAGATAGGCATGTTTTTACCACTTTTTACATTAAAATTCACATTGACGTGCGCACGAATTTGAAAGTTTGACGCACGCGTGTTGCATTATGGAAGGTCGAAAAGGACTGTAAATAGGTGGGAATTGTCAAGAATAGTGTCAGGAAGACAAACTATGCGAAAAAAACGGCGTTTTTACGTTATTTACGCGCTGCGCGCGCGCATAACGCGCGGACGGACGCGCACGGACGAAAAATTTTGAAATGCTTAAAATGTGCTGAACCGTACTCTAATTTGATTAAAAAGTGATTTTGAGCATTTCTAAATTTCGACGCGCGCGTACGTGCGCGTCATGACGCGTGCGCGGATTTTGATGACATTTTATGTTGACCCTTGACCTGAAGTTCATGTGTGTCAAATATGGTTCATTTTTGATGACTCGTTATGAAGATATGATCGATAATGTCATTTTACAAAATGGCGTCTGGATGACGTCATGATGACCTGATGATCTTGAAAAAGATTTTTGAGCTTGATCTCATAGGGCCTGATGACTGACGGAAATGTCATGAAAATTGACTGAAAACTTTTTGAGATTTCGTGGAAACAAGAAAGTGGGAGAAAAAAAAAAGACCAAGAAAGGCAATTCGTACGAATACAATAGGTGATCTGTCGACTACGACAGATCACCTAACTAGACATTGAATTCGTCACTGAAGACGAATTAGGTGATCTGTCTTTTGATCTTGATATTTTTGACGAAGACGACTGACAAAATGATAATGTGAAAGATGAGGTTGATATCACGATGAGATTAATTATAATGAATCTATTCACGATTTTTATGATTTCAGCCTTTTCCTAGCATTTTCAATTCGTAGGCTCTACTACCTATTTTAGTGAAATAGCGCCCCCTTTGTTTCAATGGGGCATAAAGTGTGTGAACATGAATTTTGGATGATTCGTGGATATCATGACAGTGATGATGATAATGATGTTGATGATAATCATCATGACAGTAATGATAATGATATTGATGATAATCATGATGATGATCATTATATCATGACAGTGATGATGATAATGATGTTGATGATAATCATCATCATGGTGATGATGATGATGCTATAATGATGATGATGATGGTGATGATGATGATGATAATGGTGATGACCATGACTGAAATGACATTGACCTTAGCCATGCCAAATATGAAAGAGAAATTACATTTCGTGAAGAAGATACGACCATAAGTTGATTTTTTACAAAATGGCGCCTGGATGACGTCACAATAATCTGATGACCTTGAAAAAGATGCGGGAACTTGACCTTATTAGGATTGATGACTGACAAAAATTTGAATATAATTGACCAAGCCCATTTTGAGAAATTGTGATATCAAATAGGACTATTTGATATTGCAGGATACTGGGAGATAAATCCCATAGCTCTAATACACGACAGGGAATCACAATTTCCATAGGGTTGTACACAAACTACTGCACACTACTTTCTAATAGATATAACACGGAAAATAAGGCAGTTTATTGCATGGTTTGTGATTGTTTATGTTATAATAGTCGAAGAGGATGGTAAAATGACAAGCAAAAACAAGCAAAAACAAGCAAAAAAAAAAAAAAAAAAATTTATGGACCCACCGGGGATCGAACCTGGGTCACCGGAATGGGAGTCAAGTGCTTTGACCAATATACCAAAATATTTCCCATAGAGATAACACGTAAACGAAAAACGGGATTCTCAAATCACATTTTGTAGTTTAAAATTGACAATGATCCCGACATCAGATTGAAAAAACCGAACCCTCATAGAAAGAGTATTTATCAGGCTACAACATATTAAAATCTGGAAGGAAATAGACGAAAAATAACTGAGATACTGCTCAGAGAACGATGTCATGTAGATTCATGATTAAAAAAAAAATCATCTTCCATAGACATAACACGCAAATAGGGGAAATTCTGACATGTCGTTTTTAATTGAAAATTTCACTGTGATGACGTCATCTAAATGAAAAACCGTGGTGACTAATCTTGTAGAGAATTGTCTCAGCTATAACATATCAAAATTTGGAAGAAAATAGACCACCTATTACTGAAATATTATCAAATGAATACAAAAATGATTACGTCATTTTTTTTAAATCATTTTTTTGAATTCATATGGAAATATGATGACGTCAGACCATGCGATCGGCAAAAATTCTGCATGAATTCAAATCTACAACTCCCAGGCTTTCAGAATATGCAAAGAAATTGGGGGGTTTCCTCCCATTCTGACGAGCTATGGCGGATTCTATATAGGCATGTTTTTACCACATTTTACATTAGAATGCCCATTGACGCGCGCACGAATTTGAAAGTTTCACGCACGCGTGTGGCATTATGGAAGGTCGAGAAAGACTGTAAATAGTTGGAAATTGTCAAGAATAGTGTCAGGAAGACAAACCATGCGAAAAAACGGCGTTCTTACGTTATGTACGCGCTGCGCGCGCGCATAACGCGCACACGGACGCGCACGGACGGAAAATTTTTAAATGCTTAAAATGTCCTGAACCGTACTCTAATTTGAATAAAAAGTGATTTTGAGCATTTCTAAATTTTGACGCGCGCGTACGTGGGCGTCATAATGCGTGCGCGGATTTTGATGACATTTTATGTTGACCCTTGACCTGAAGTTCATGTGTGTCAAATATGGTTCATTTTTGATGACTTGTTATGAAGATATGAACGATAATGTGATTTCACAAAATGGCGCCTGGATGACGTCATGATGACCTGATGACCTTGAAAAAGATTTTGGAGCTTGACCATATATGACCTGATGAGTGACGGAAATGTCATGAAAATTGACTGAAAAGTTTTTGAGATTTCGTTGCAACAAGAAAGTGGGAGAAAATAAAAATAAACTAGACATTGAATTCGTCACTGAAGACGAATTAGGTGATCTGTCTTTTGATCTTGATATTTTTGACGAAGACGACTGACAAAATGATAATGTGAAAGAGGAGGTTGATATCACGATGAGATTAATTATAATGAATCTATTCACGATTTTTATGATTTCAGCCTTTTCCTAGCATTTTCAATTCGTAGGCTCTACTACCTATTTTAGTGAAATAGCGCCCCCTTTGTTTCAATGGGGCATAAAGTGTGTGAACATGAATTTTGGATGATTCGTGGATATCATGACAGTGATGATGATAATGATGTTGATGATAATCATCATGACAGTAATGATAATGATATTGATGATAATCATGATGATGATCATTATATCATGACAGTGATGATGATAATGATGTTGATGATAATCATCATCATGGTGATGATGATGATGCTATAATGATGATGATGATGATGGTGATGATGATGATGATAATGGTGATGACCATGACTGAAATGACATTGACCTTAGCCATGCCAAATATGAAAGAGAAATTACATTTCGTGAAGAAGATACGACCATAAGTTGATTTTTTACAAAATGGCGCCTGGATGACGTCACAATAATCTGATGACCTTGAAAAAGATGCGGGAACTTGACCTTATTAGGATTGATGACTGACAAAAATTTGAATATAATTGACCAAGCCCATTTTGAGAAATTGTGATATCAAATAGGACTATTTGATATTGCAGGATACTGGGAGATAAATCCCATAGCTCTAATACACGACAGGGAATCACAATTTCCATAGGGTTGTACACAAACTACTGCACACTACTTTCTAATAGATATAACACGGAAAATAAGGCAGTTTATTGCATGGTTTGTGATTGTTTATGTTATAATAGTCGAAGAGGATGGTAAAATGACAAGCAAAAACAAGCAAAAACAAGCAAAAAAAAAAAAAAAAAATTTATGGACCCACCGGGGATCGAACCTGGGTCACCGGAATGGGAGTCAAGTGCTTTGACCAATATACCAAAATATTTCCCATAGAGATAACACGTAAACGAAAAACGGGATTCTCAAATCACATTTTGTAGTTTAAAATTGACAATGATCCCGACATCAGATTGAAAAAACCGAACCCTCATAGAAAGAGTATTTATCAGGCTACAACATATTAAAATCTGGAAGGAAATAGACGAAAAATAACTGAGATACTGCTCAGAGAACGATGTCATGTAGATTCATGATTCAAAAAAAAATCATCTTCCATAGACATAACACGCAAATAGGGGAAATTCTGACATGTCGTTTTTAATTGAAAATTTCACTGTGATGACGTCATCTAAATGAAAAACCGTGGACACTAATCTTGTAGAGAATTGTCTCAGCTATAACATATCAAAATTTGGAAGAAAATAGACCACCTATTACTGAAATATTATCAAATGAATACAAAAATGATTACGTCATTTTTTTTAAATCATTTTTTTGAATTCATATGGAAATATGATGACGTCAGACCATGCGATCGGCAAAAATTCTGCATGAATTCAAATCTACAACTCCCAGGCTTTCAGAATATGCAAAGAAATTGGGGGTTTCCTCCCATTCTGACGAGCTATGGCGGATTCTATATAGGCATGTTTTTACCACATTTTACATTAGAATGCCCATTGACGCGCGCACGAATTTAAAAGTTTCACGCACGCGTGTGGCATTATGGAAGGTCGAGAAAGACTGTAAATAGTTGGAAATTGTCAAGAAGAGTGTCAGGAAGACAAACCATGCGAAAAAACGGCGTTTTTACGTTATGTACGCGCTGCGCGCGCGCATAACGCGCGCACGGACGCGCACGGACGGAAAATTTTAAAATGCTTAAAATGTCCTGAACCGTACTCTAATTTGATTAAAAAGTGATTTTGAGCATTTCTAAATTTTGACGCGCGCGTACGTGCGCGTCATGATGCGTGCGTGGATTTTGATGACATTTTATGTTGACCCTTGACCTGAAGTTCATGTGTGTCAAATATGGTTCATTTTTGATGACTCGTTATGAAGATATGATTGATAATGTGATTTCACAAAATGGCGCCTGGATGACGTCATGATGACCTGATGACCTTGAAAAAGATTTTGGAGCTTGACCTTATATGACCTGATGACTGACGGAAATGTCATGAAAATTGACTGAAAAGTTTTTGAGATTTCGTTGCAACAAGAAAGTGGGAGAAAATAAAAATAAATAATAATAATAATAATAAAGAAATAAAGAAAGAAAATTCTGACGAATATAAGAGGTGATCTGTCGACTACGACAGATCACCTAATAATAATAATAAAGAAATAAAGAAAGAAAATTCTGACGAATATAAGAGGTGATCTGTCGACTACGACAGATCACCTAATAATAACTAGACATTTAATTCGTCACTGAGACGAATTAGGTGATCTGTCTTTTGATCTTAATATTTTTGACGAAGACGAATGACAAAATGATAATGTGAAGGATGAGGTTGATATCACGATGAGATTAATTATAATGAATCTATTCACGATTTTTATGATTTCAGCCTTTTCCTAGCATTTTCAATTCGTAGGCTCTACTACCTACCTTAGTGAAATAGCGCCCCCTTTGTTTCAATGGGGCATAAAGTGTGTGAAAATGAATTTTGGATGATTGGTGGATATCATGACAGTGATGATAATGATGATAATCATCATCATCATCACTATGAATATCATCATGACAGTAATGATAATGATGTTGATGATAATCATGATGATCATTATATTATCATGACAGTGATGATGATAATGATGTTGATGATAATAATCATCATCATGAATATCATGACAGTGATGATAATAATGATGTTGATGATAATCATCATCATCATGAATATCATCACAGTGATGATGATAATGATGTTGATGATAATCTTGATGATAATCATGATGACAATGACTGAAATGACATTGACCTTAGCCATGCCAAATATGAAAGAGAGATGACATTTCGTGAGGAAGATACAATCATTAGTTGATTTTTACAAAATGGCGCCTGGATGACGTCACAATAATCTGATGACCTTGAAAAAGATGCGAGAACTTGACCTTATTAGGACTGATGACTGACAAAAATTTGGAGATAATTGACTAAGCCAATTTTGAGAAATTGTGATATCAAATAGGACGATTTGATATTGCAGGATACTTGGGAGATAAACCCCATAGCTCTAATACACGACAGGGAATCAAAATTTCCATAGGGTTGTACACAAACTACTGCACATTACTTTCCAATAGACATAACATGGAAAATAAGGCAGTTTATTACATGATTTGTGATTGTTTATGTTATAATAGTCGAAGAGGATGGTAAAATGACAAGCAAAAACAAGCAAAAAAAAAAAAAAAAAAAAATTATGGACCCACCGGGGATCGAACCTGGGTCACCTGCATGGGAGGCAAGTGCTTTGACCAATAGACCAAAACATTTCCCATAGAGATAACACGTAAACGAAAAACGGGATTCTCAAATCACATTTTGTAGTTTAAAATTGACAATGATCCCGATATCAGATTAAAAAAACCGAACCCTCATAGAAAGAGTATTTATCAGGCTACAACATATTAAAATCTGGAAGGAAATAGACTAAAAATAACTGAGATACTGCTCAGAGAACGATGTCATGTAGATTCATGATTCGAAAAAAAATCATCTTCCATAGACATAACACGCAAATAGGGGAAATTCTGACATGTCGCTTTTTATTGAAAATTTCACTGTGATGACGTCATCAAAATGAAAAATAGTGGAAACTATTGTTGTAGAGAATTGTCTCAGCTATAACATATCAAAATTTGGAAGAAAATCGACCACCTATTACTGAATTATTATCAAATGAATACCAAAATGATGACGTCATTTTTTCAAAATCATTTTTTTGAGTTCATATGCAAATATGATGACGTCAAAACATGAGATCGGCAAAAATTCTGCATGAATTCAAATCTACAACTCACAGGCTTTCAGAATATGTAAAGAAATTGGGGGGTTTCCACGCATTCTGACGAGCTATGGCGGATTTTAGATAGGCATGTTTTTACCACTTTTTACATTAGAATGGCCATTGACGCGCGCACGAATTTGAAACTTTGACGCACGGGTGTGGCATTATGGAAGGTCAAAAATGACTGTAAATAGTTGGAAATTGTCAAGAACAGTGTCAGGAAGACAAACCATGCGAAAAAACGGCATTTTTACGTTATGTACGCGCTGCGCGCGCGCATAACGCGCACACGGACGCGCACGGACGGAAAATTTTTAAATGCTTAAAATGTCCTGACCCATACTAATTTGATTAAAAAGTGATTTTGAGCATTTTTAAATTTTGACGCGCGCGTACGTGCGCGTCATGATGCGTGCGCGGATTTTGATGACATTTTATGTTGACCCTTGACCTGAAGTTCATGTGTGTCAAATATGGTTCATTTTTGATGACTCGTTATGAAGATATGATTGATAATGTGATTTCACAAAATGGCGCCTGGATGACGTCATGATGACCTAATGACCTTGAAAAAGATTTTGAAGCTTGACCTTATATGACCTGATGACTGATAGAAATGTGATGAAAATTGACTGAGAAGTTTTTGAGATTTCGTTGCAACAAGAAAGTGGGAGAAAATAAAAATAAATAAATAATAATAAACTAGACATTGAATTCGTCACTGAAGACGAATTAGGTGATCTGTCTTGATCTTGATATTTTTGACGAAGACGAATGACAAAATGATAATGTGAAAGATGACGTTGATATCACGAGGACATTAATTATAATGAATCTAATCAAGATTTTTATGATTTCAGCCCTTTCCTAGCATTTTCAATTCGTAGGCTCTAGCTACTACATTATTAGTGAAATAGCGCCCCCTTTGTTTCAATGGGACATAAAGTGTGTGAACATGAATTTTGGATGATTCGTGGATATCATGACAATGATGATAATGATGTTGATGATAATCATCATCATCATCATGATTATCATCATGACAGTAATGATAATGATGTTGATGATAATCATGATAATGATTATATCATGACAGTGATGATAATGATGTTGATGGTAATGATCATTATATCATCATGACAGTGATGATGATAATGATGTTGATGATAATCATGATGATGATCATTATATCATGACAGTGGTGATGATAATGATGTTGGTGATAACGATGATGATCATTATATCATCATGACAGTAATGATGATAATGATGTTGATGATAATGATCATTATATCATCATGACAGTGATGATGATAATGATGTTGATGATAATCATGATGATGATCATTATATCATGACAGTGGTGATGATAATGATGTTGATGATAACGATGATGATCATTATATCATCATGACAGTAATGATGATAATGATGTTGATGATAATCAACATCATCATCATGAATATCATCACAGTGATGATGATAATGATGTTGATGATAATCATGATGATGATAATGATAATGGTGATGACCATGACTGAAATGACATTGACCTTAGCCATGCCAAAAATGAAAGAGAGATGACATTTCGTGAAGAAGATACAATCATTAGTTGATTTTTACAAAAATGGCGCTTGGATGACGTCACAATAATCTGATGACCTTGAAAAAGATGCGAGAACTTGACCTTATTAGGACTGATGACTGACAAAAATTTGAAGATAATTGACCAAGCCAATTTTGAGAAATTGTGAAATCAAATAGGACGATTTGATATTGCAGGATACTTGGGAGATAAACCCCATAGCTCTCATACACGACAGGGAATCAAAATTTCCATAGGGTTGTACACAAACTACTGCACACTACTTTCTAATAGACATAACACGGAAAATAAGGCATTTTATTACATGGTTTGTAATTGTTTATGTTATAATAGTCGAAGAGGATGGTAAAATGAAAGGCAAAAAGAAGCAAAAAAAAAAAAAAAAAAAAAATTGGCCACGGGGATCGAACCAGGTACCTTGACCATGGTAGTCATGTGCTTTACCGATAGACTAAAATATTTCCCATAGAGATAACACGTAAACGAAAAACAGGATTCTCGAATCCCATTTGGTAGTTCAAAATAGGGCATGATCCCGACATCTGATCAAAATTTGGAGACCAGCCTAATGAAAGCTTATAGTCTCAGCTACAACATATTAAAATCTGGAAGGAAATAGACCAAAAATGACTGAGATACTGCTCAGAGAACGATGTCATGTAGATTCATGTTTCGAAAAAAAATCATCTTCCATAGACATAACACGCAAAAAGGGGAAATTCTGACATGGCATTTTTGATTGAAAATTTCACTGTGATGACGCCATCAAAATGAAAAGTGGTCGAGACTAATCTTGTAGAGAATTGTCTCAGCTATAACATATCGAAATTTGGAAGAAAATTGACTACTTTTTACTGAAATATTAGCAAATGAATACAAAAATGATGACGTAATTTTTTCAAAATCATTTTTTTGAGTTCATATGCAAATATGATGACGTTAGAACATGAGATCGGCAAAATTTCTACATGAATTCAAATCTACAACTCCCAGGCTTTCAGAATATGTAAAGGAATTTGGAGTTTTCCGTGCATTCTGAGGAGCTATGGCGGATTCTAGATAGGCATGTTTTTACCACTTTTTACATTAGAATGCCCATTGACGTGCGCACGAATTTGAAAGTTTGATGCGCTCGTACGACATTACGGAAGGTCGAGAATGACTGTAAATAGTTGGAAATTGTCAAGAATAGTATCAGGAAGATGAAACATGCGAAAAAATGGCATTTTTACGTTCTCTACGCGCTGTGCGCGCGCATAACGCGCGCGCGGACGCGCACGGACAGGAAATTTTAAAATGCTTAAAATGTCCTGAACAATACCCTAATTTGATTAAAAAGTGATTTGGAGCATTTTTAAATTTTGACGCGCGCGTACGTGCGCGTCATGATGCGCGCACAGATTTTAATGACATTTTATGTTGACCCTTGACCTGAAGTTCATGTGTGTCAAATATGGTTTATTTTTGATGACTCGTTATGAAGATATGATTGATAATGTGATTTCCCAAAATGGCGCCTGGATGACGTCACGATGACCTAATAACCTTGAAAAAGATTTTGGAGCTTGACCTTATATGACCTGATGACTGACTGAAATGTCATGAAAATTGACTGAAAAGTTTTTGAGATTTCGTTGCAACAAGAAAGTGGGAGAAAATAAAAATAAATAAATAAATAATAATAATAAAGAAAATTCTGACGAATATAATAGGTGATCTGTCGACTACGACAGATCACCTAATAATAAAGAAATAAAGAAAGAAAATTCTGACGAATATAAGAGGTGATCTGTCGACTACGACAGATCACCTAATAAATAAATAATAAATAAAGAAAGAAAATTCTGACGAATATAAGAGGTGATCTGTCGACTACGACAGATCACCTAATAAATAAATAAATAATAAATAAAGAAAGAAAATTCTGACGAATATAAGAGGTGATCTGTCGACTACGACAGATCACCTAATAATAATAATAATAAAGAAATAAAGAAAGAAAATTCTGACGAATATAAGAGGTGATCTGTCGACTACGACAGATCACCTAATAAATAATAATAACTAGAAATTTAATTCGTCATGGGGACGAATTAGGTGATCTGTCTTTTGATCTTGATATTTTTGACGAAGACGAATGACAAAATGATAATGTGAAACATGACGTTGATATCGGTAATTATAATGAATCTATTCACGATTTTTATGATTTCAGCCTTTTCCTAGCATTTTCAATTCGTAGGCTCTACTACCTATTTTAGTGAAATAGCGCCCCCTTTGTTTCAATGGGGCATAGAGTGTGTGAACATGAATTTTTGGATGATTCGTGGATCTCATGAGAGTGATGATGATAATGATGTTGATAATCATCATGATCATCATGAATATCATCATGACGATGATGATGATGATGGTGATGATAATGATGATAATGATGATAATATAATGACGATGATAATGATGATTATGATGGTGATAATGATGATGATTGATGGTGATGATAATGATGCTGATGATAATCATCATCATCATCAATATCATCTCAGTGATGATGATATTGATGTTGATGATAATCATGATGATGATAATGATAATGGTGATGACCATGTCTGAAGTGACATTGACCTTAGCCATGCCAAATATGAAAGAGAGATGACATTTCGTGAAGAAGATACGATCATAAGTTGATCTTTACAAAATGGCGCCTGGATGACGTCACAATAATCTCATGACCTTGAAAAAGATGCGGGAAATTGACCTTATTAGGACTGATGACTGACAAAAATTTGAAGATAATTGACGAAGCCAATTCTGAGAAATTGTGATATCAAATAGGACTATTTGATATTGCAGGATACTTTGGAGATAAACCCCATAGCTCTAATACACTACAGGGAATCACAATTTCCATAGGATTGTACACACTACTTTCTAATAGATATAACACGGAAAATAAGGCAGTTTATTGCATGGTTTGTGATTGTTTATGTTATAATAGTCGAAGAGGACGGTAAAATGACAGGCAAAAAGAAGCAAAAAAAAAAAAAAATTATGGACCCACCGGGGATCGAACCTGGGTCACCGGAATGGGAGTCAAGTGCTTTGACCAATATACCAAAATATTTCCCATAGAGATAACACGTAAACGAAAAACGGGATTCTCAAATCACATTTTGTAGTTTTAAATTGACAATGATTCCGACATCAGATTAAAAAAACCGAACCCTCATAGAAAGAGTATGTATCAGGCTACAACATATTAAAATCTGGAAGGAAATAGACCAAAAATAACTGAGATACTGCTCAGAGAACGATGTCATGTAGATTCATGATTCGAAAAAAAATCATCTTCCATAGACATAACACGCAAATAGGGGAAATTCTGACATGTCGTATTTAATTGAAAATTTCACTGTGATGACGTCATCAAAATGAAAAATGGTGGTGGCTGATCTTGTAGACAATTGTCTCAGCTATAACATATCAAAATTTGGAAGAAAATTTACCACTTATTACTGAAATATTATCAAATGAATACAAAAATGATGACGTCATTTTTTCAAAATCATTTTTTTGAGTTCATATGCAAATAGGATGACGTCAGAACGTGAGATCGGCAAAAATTCTGCATGAATTCAAATCTACAACTCTCAGGCTTTCAGAATATGTAAAGAAATTGGGGGGTTTCCTCCCATTCTGACGAGCTATGGCGGATTTTAGATAGGCATGTTTTTACCACTTTTTACATTAGAATGCCCATTGACGCGCGCACGAATTTGAAAGTTTCACGCACGCGTGTGGCATTATGGAAGGTCGAGAAAGACTGTAAATAGTTGGAAATTGTCAAGAATAGTGTCAGGAAGACAAACCATGCGAAAAAACGGCGTTTTTACGTTATGTACGCGCTGCGCGCGCGCATAACGCGCACACGGACGCGCACGGACGGAAAATTTTTAAATGCTTAAAATGTCCTGAACCGTACTCTAATTTGATTAAAAAGTGATTTTGAGCATTTACAAATTTTGACGCGCGCGTACGTGCGCGTCAGGATGCGTGCGCGGATTTTGATGACATTTTATGTTGACCCTTGACCTGAAGTTCATGTGTGTCAAATATGGTTCATTTTTGATGACTCGTTATGAAGATATGATTGATAATGTGATTTCACAAAATGGCGCCTGGATGACGTCACGATGACCTGATGACCTTGAAAAAGATTTTGGAGCTTGACCTTATATGACCTGATGACTGACGGAAATGTCATGAAAATTGACTGAAAATTTTTTGAGATTTCGTTGCAACAAGAAAGGGCCAGAAAATAAAAATAAACTAGACATTGAATTCGTCACTGAAGACGAATTAGGTGATCTGTCTTGATCTTGATATTTTTGACGAAGACGAATGACAAAATGATAATGTGAAAGATGACGTTGATATCACGATGACATTCATTATAATGAATCTAATCAAGATTTTTATGATTTCAGCCTTTTCCTAGCATTTTCAATTCGTAGGCTGTAGCTACTACATATTTTAGTGAAATAGCGCCCCCTTTCGTTCAATGGGGCATAAAGTGTGTGAACATGAATTTTGGATGATTCGTGGATATCATGACAATGATGATGATAATGATGTTGATGATAATCATCATCATCATCATGAATATCATCATGACAGTAATGATAATGATGTTGATGATAATCATCATGATGATGATTATATCATGACAGTGATGATAATGATGTGGATGATAATCATCATCATCATGAATATCATCGTGACAGTGATGATGATAATGATGTTGATGATAATGATCATTATATCATCATGACAGTGATGATAATGTTGACGATGATCATGATAATCATCATCATCATGAATATCATGACAGTGATGATGATGATGTTGATAATCATCATCATGATGAATATCATCATGACAGTGATGATGACAATGATGTTGATGATAATCATGATGATGATCATTATATCATCATGACAGTCATGATGATAATGTGGATGATAATCATCATCATCATCATCATGAATATTATGACAGTGATGGTGATACTGTGCTGTTGATGATAATCATGATGATTATGGTGATGATAATGATGATAATATAATGACGATGATAATCATGATGATGATGATAATGATGATTGGTGATGATAATGATGCTGGTGAGAATCATCATCATCATGAATATCATCACAGTGATGATGATAATGATGTTGATGATAATCATGATGATGATAATGATAATGGTGATGACCATGACTGAAATGACATTGACCTTAGCCATGCCAAATATGAAAGAGAGATGACATTTCGTGAAGAAGATACGATCATAAGTTGATTTTTACAAAATGGCGCCTGGATGACGTCACAATAATCTGATGACCTTGAAAAAGATGCGGGAACTTGACCTTATTAGGACTGATGACTGACAAAAATTTGAAGATAATTGACTAAGCCAATTTTGAGAAATCGTGATATCAAATAGGACTATTTGATATTGCAGGATACTGGGAGATAAATCCCATAGCTCTAATACACGACAGGGAATCACAATTTCCATAGGGTTATACACAAACTACTACCCACTACTTTCTAATAGATATAACACGGAAAATAAGGCAATTTATTGCATGGTTTGTGATTGTTTATGTTATAATAGTCGAAGAGGATGGTAAAATGACAGGCAAAAAGAAGCAAAAAAAAAAAAAAAATTATGGACCCACCGGGGATCGAACCTGGGTCACCGGAATGGGAGTCAAGTGCTTTGACCAATATACCAAAATATTTCCCATAGAGATAACACGTAAACGAAAAATGGGATTCTCAAATCACATTTTGTAGTTTAAAATTGACAATGATCCCGAAATCAGATTGAAAAAACCGAACCCTCATAGAAAGAGTATTTATCAGGCTACAACATATTAAAATCTGGAAGGAAATAGACGAAAAATAACCGAGATACTGCTCAAAGAACGATGTCATGTAGATTCATGATTCGAAAAAAAATCCTCTTCCATAGACATAACACGCAAATAGGGGAAATTCTGACATGTCGTTTTTAATTGAAAATTTCACTGTGATGACGTCATCAAAATGAAAAACCGTGGAAACTGGTCTGGTAGAGAATTGTCTCAGCTATAACATATCAAAATTTGGGAGAAAATCGACATCCTATTACTGAATTATTATCAAATGAATACAAAAATGATGACGTCATTTTTTCAAAATCATTTTTTTTTAGTTCATATGCAAATAGGATGACGTCAGAACATGAGATCGGCAAAAGTTCTGCATGAATTCAAATCTACAACTCTCAGGCTTTCAGAATATGTAAAGAAATTGGGGGGTTTCCAGGCATTCTGCCGAGCTATGGCGGATTTTAGATAGGCATGTTTTTACCACTTTTTACATTAGAATGGCCATTGACGCGCGCACGAATTTTAAAGTTTGACGCACGCGTGTGGCATTATGGAAGGTCGAGAATGACTGTAAATAGTTGGAAATTGTCAAGAATAGTGTCAGGAAGACAAACCATGCGAAAAAACGGCATTTCTACGTTATGTACGCGCTGCGCGCGCGCATAACGCGCACACGGACGCGCACGGACGGAAAATTTTTAAATGCTTAAAATGTCCTGACCCGTACTCTAATTTGATTAAAAAGTGATTTTGAGCATTTCTAAATTTTGACGCGCGCGTACGTGCGCGTCATGATGCGTGCACGGATTTTGATGACATTTTATGTTGACCCTTGACCTGAAGTTCATGTGTGTCAAATATGGTTCATTTTTGATGACTCGTTATGAAGATATGATTGATAATGTGATTTCACAAAATGGCGCCTGGATGACGTCACGATGACCTGATGACCTTGAAAAAGATTTTGGAGCTTGACCTTATATGACCTGATGACTGACGGAAATGTCATGAAAATTGACTGAAAAGTTTTTGAGATTTCGTTGCAACAAGAAAGGGCCAGAAAATAAAAATAAACTAGACATTGAATTCGTCACTGAAGACGAATTAGGTGATCTGTCTTTTGATCTTGATATTTTTGACGAAGACGAATGACAAAATGATAATGTGAAACATGACGTTGATATCGGTAATTATAATGAATCTATTCACAATTTTTATGATTTCAGCCTTTTCCTAGCATTTTCAATTCGTAGGCTCTACTACCTATTTTAGTGAAATAGCGCCCCCTTTGATTCAATGGGGCATAGAGTGTGTGAACATGAATTTTGGATGATTCGTGGATATCATGACAGTGATGATGATAATGATGTTGATAATCATCATCATCATCCCGAATATCATCATGACGATGATGATGTTGATGATAATGATGATAATGATGATAATATAATGACGATGATAATGATGATTATGATGGTGATAATGATGATGATTGATGGTGATGATAATGATGCTGATGATAATCATCATCATCATGAATATCATCTCAGTGATGATGATATTGATGTTGATGATAATAATGATGATGATAATGATAATGGTGATGACCATGACTGAAGTGACATTGACCTTAGCCATGCCAAATATGAAAGAGAGATGATATTTCGTGAAGAAGATACGATCATAAGTTGATCTTTACAAAATGACGCCTGGATGACGTCACAATAATCTGATGACCTTGAAAAAGATGCGGGAACTTGACCTTATTAGGACTGATGACTGACAAAAATTTGAAGATAATTGACTAAGCCAATTCTGAGATATTGTGATGTCAAATAGGACTATTTGATATTGCAGGATGCTTGGGAGATAAACCCCATAGCTCGAATACACGACAGGGAATCACAATTTCCGTAGGGTTGTACACAAACTACTGCACACTACTTTCTAATAGATATAACACGGAAAATAAGGCAGTTTATTGCATGGTTTGTGATTGTTTATGTTATAATAGTCGAAGAGGATGGTAAAATGACAGGCAAAAAGAAGCAAAAAAAAAAAAAAATTTATGGACCCACCGGGGATCGAACCTGGGTCACCGGAATGGGAGTCAAGTGCTTTGACCAATATACCAAAATATTTCCCATAGAGATAACACGTACACGAAAAACGGGATTCTCAAATCACATTTTATAGTTTAAAATTGACAATGATCCCGACATTAGATTGAAAAAACCGAACCCTCATAGAAAGAGTATGTATCAGGCTACAACATATTAAAATCTGGAAGGAAATAGACCAAAAATAACTGAGATACTGCTCAGAGAACGATGTCATGTACATTCATGATTCGAAAAAAAATCATCTTCCATAGACATAACACGCAAATAGGGGAAATTCTGACATGTCGTTTTTAATTGAAAATTTCACTGTGATGACGTCATCAAAATGAAGAACCGTGGTGACTGATCTTGTAGAGAATTGTCTCAGCTATAACATATCAAAATTTGGAAGAAAATCAACCACTTATTACTGAAATATTATCAAATGAATACAAAAATGATGACGTAATTTTTTCAAAATCATTTTTTTGAGTTCATATGCAAATAGGATGACGTCAGAACGTGAGATCGGCAAAAATTCTGCATGAATTCAAATCTACAACTCTCAGGCTTTCAGAATATGTAAAGAAATTGGGAGGTTTCCGTGCATTCTGACGAGCTATGGCGGATTTTAGATAGGCATGTTTTTACCACTTTTTACATTAGAATGCCCATTGACGCGCGCACGAATTTGAAAGTTTCACGCACGCGTGTGGCATTATGGTAGGTCGAGAAAGACTGTAAATAGTTAGAAATTGTCAAGAATAGTGTCAGGAAGACAAACCATGCGAAAAAACGGCGTTTTTACGTTATGTACGCGCTGCGCGCGCGCATAACGCGCACACGGACGCGCACGGACGGAAAATTTTAAAATGCTTAAAATGTCCTGAACCGTACTCTAATTTGATTAAAAAGTGATTTTGAGCATTTCTTAATTTTGACGCGCGCGTACGTGCGCGTCATGATGCGTGCGCGGATTTTGATGACATTTTATGTTGACCCTTGACCTGAAGTTCATGTGTGTCAAATATGGTTCATTTTTGATGACTCGTTATGAAGATATGATTGATAATGTGATTTCACAAAATGGCGCCTGGATGACGTCACGATGACATGATGACCTTGAAAAAGATTTTGGAGCTTGACCTTATATGACCTGATGACTGACGGAAATGTCATGAAAATTGACTGAAAAGTTTTTGAGATTTCGTTGCAACAAGAAAGGGCCAGAAAATAAAAATAAATAAATAAATAAATAAATAAAGAAAGAAAATTCTGACGAATATAAGAGGTGATCTGTCGACTACGACAGATCACCTAATAAATAAATAAAGAAAATTCTGACGAATATAAGAGGTGATCTGTCGACTACGACAGATCACCTAATAAATAAATAAATAATAAAGAAATAAAGAAAGAAAATTCTGACGAATATAAGAGGTGATCTGTCGACTACGACAGATCACCTAATAAAGAAATAAAGAAAGAAAATTCTGACGAATATAAGAGGTGATCTGTCGACTACGACAGATCACCTAATAATAGTAACATCAAAAATTCACCGTACTTTCATATTGAAAAAGTAAAGTATTTACATTTCCATAATGGCCAAATGAAGAAAATAATGGTCATCTTTTGATATCTTCACTTCTGGCATTTATACCACTATATTTACCTTTGACGTTTTTACCTCTTGCATTTTTACTTCTTACATTTATCGCCACTGATATTATTACAACTATCATTTTTACATATGAATTTTTTACCTCTGGCCTTTTTACCTCCAATCTACTTCTGACATCTTTACCTGTTTTACCCCTGATATCTTGAAAACGGAACAACATATTTTGATTTATTATTGATATATAATCAACTACATGTAATAGACCAATTTCTAGATAAATACAGAATAACAATACATTGCTACAAGGTTTGGATACTACATTGGAAGAAAAAAGGAAAGGTAAAAAGTTATGCATTGGCTTTATTGCTTCTGCAATCCTAGAAGCATGACCATACATTTATGTGACTTAACATTAGACCGCTTCGGTAATGTATGCAAATTTTATGCATACCTTTCAAACAAAGGTTCTTCTTGACAACCTGAAAATGTTCATAACCCCTCCTTCCCGCATACACCACACACCCACACACACACACACACACACACGCAAACCCGCGATCCTGAGTCAAAACGGATTGACTACAAATAAGCTCACTAATATACACACAGAATATTGTCTCACCTCATATTTATTTGTGTGTGTATCACGGTATCTCATGAACATTTTGCATGCACCTACTCAACCAAAGAAGAGCGCACCAATCACAGTCCACGATCAAGTCCCTCCAGTAAACGACGCCATTTTTGCTGAGAAAAAAAATTCGCACAGTTTGGGTATGAACTTTATTCGAACAAGCGAATTGAATTCCAAATAGTTTCATATATCCATCCTTTTTTACACGATTAACGTAATCATCTACATACCTGCATAGATTATGTAATGGCAAGACTATTAAATGCAATGAATATACCCTTAGATGTCGGAAAGTTGAAAAAATCGCAGTAACTGTGAATCAAAACGGAGAACACAGATTCCACATGATGCCAACTAATCATTAAGTAACATTCACTGCCACAAAGTTACAATATTCGATGCAAGCAAAGCTCAAACACCGTTGGACCATGCATTCCTATTTGCATAACAATAAAAATGATAAAGCAACAACCTCAACTATGAACTCCGAATATCATGACCTCTTGTATTCTATGCGTTCACAGTATGACGTTGGGTGTACATTTATAATAATGCCCGATGTCGTTTCGACAGCGTTTCTACATAAACTTATCTTTAACTAAATATAGGTAATGATGAAATATATGTGACCCGACGCCTCAAAACCTACAATAAGTCGCCAAAATTATTTTTCTTGTTTTATACATTTTCTGAAAGTAGAGATTCTCACCTTTCCAATGGTATATCACTTGCCTAGTTTAGTCAATGATAACACATTTAAATATCACATTTAGAATCAGCATTCAATAACTCCTATTCAGAGAAAATGGCCAATTAAGTTCGGAACAAAAGAGTGCTAAACCTTCGCTCTCTGTGTGCACCCAAGTAAAACTGGGTATTCAAATGGCGTAGCAACAGGTATGAAGGCATTATCAGATTAGGCTGAATTTTGGCACACTGCTCCAGGAGGACCTATTCATTACTCACTCCAAAAATCAATTTAATACCGTTAGAGGTAAAGTAGTAATTTGGCATTGTATGAAAGTATTACAAAAGCTCTCCAGACATTCATTAGCTTGACAGGTGAAAAAAAGGAGTCATTTTAAAATGCCCCCAAAACATATTTCTAAGTCGAATTACGACTCACAAACTTGAGACATGATAGAATGATAATGAAACTACCCATTTCTATCAAAAACAGAAAATCGACTGATCCAAGCAAATTTACTATTTTGGGCTGTTTGCTGCGTTGTGGTCCGTGCGACTTATTGTAGGTTTTGAGGCGGCGGGTCACATATATAAGCAATGAATTTATCTCCATGTTTTCACCTTTTATTTTCTATTCACTTTTTTTACGTGACGCTCACATATATTTCATTTTATAAAACAAATAACACCCGGCTCTAAATCGTTCATTGGTTAAATTAGGGCACTGGCAATAGAATTGTCCAAGGTAACTCCGCTACGCGTCGTGGCTTCTAAAGTTATCGCTTGTGCTAATTTTAACCAATGCACTTACAGCCACTTGTTATTTGTATAATATTACATGATGTCACACAAACTTATTGCATGGACCCCGCCAACCAAAGATGAGCGCACCAATCACAGTCCACGATCAAGTCCCTTGAGTAAACGACGCCATTTTTGCTCCACCAGGCATCTGCACAGTTTGGGCATGTGCTTCATTCCAGCAAGAGATTTGTACTTCATACAGTTTTACAAATCTAACTTCCCACAAACGATAAACGAAACCATCCTACAAAATTATATCAACCATATAATGTCAAAACTATTACATCTGAAGAGTAAGCAAATGATAACGGCGTATCGAACAAAGTCGCATAAACTAATGAGCAAACCAGAGAAGAAAGTTTGTGGATGATAGAAGATGTAGGGGATGTAATCGTCTACAACTAAATAGAGGAAATATAGGGGAAGCAAGTAGTATTCAAGTTCCTTAGGGTCTTTCGGCAGAATTACATTTACTTTTTAAACAGGATGTAGGTGGGTAGATATGTTGTCGAAAGGAAGAAGGTTCTCTTTCAGAGGAAATTAAATCTTGCATTTTATAATCTAAATAATGAAGACCGAAAGACAAGTAAAGAATAAACGGTGTTGTACTTTTGTTTCACTAGTCTATAGTTTAATTACTCTGCAATCCTAGAATTTGAGGTATTCCACCTGTTCTTTCCACAATATGCAGCACAAGTCCCGAAGCCAATGATTGAGAGCTTTTAAGTTCGTCACCATGGTAATATGAACCACCGATAACTCCTTTTGAAGTTTCCATATGCAATAACAAACACAAAGGGAAATTCTAAAGGTACCATTTTCCGTTCATGGGATTCCTTCACCGTATATTCTCTTACGGCGTATTTGCACTAGGTTTAAATACAATAGGCTGAAAAGTAAGTTTTGGACTAAATCTTCCCAGGTCCCTTCTGCCCGTCTGACTCATCTTGCCACAGACAATGAACTAGACTATAGTTATCCCACAGTGCAGTGACATGTACAGAGCGCCCCAGAAAAAAAAAGAAAACCTCACGGACGGTGCCCCTTAATTTATTCTTTAAAGGAAATATCACTTCAATATCAATTGTTTGATATACAATTTAATAATACATTCAAAAGACAATATAACAAAAATATTCAACAATTATTGCTTACTAAGGAAAGACCATTTTTTCTTGTTTTGTTTTGTTTTTACAGTTTTCATGTTTAAAGTTTAGAGTTTTATCTATATTTCATTACTCGGTACTTGCAAGATTCTTACTGTAATTATTCAAATGATCAAGATGATTTGGTTGGTGTGCGATTTAACAAGACAGTCTTATTGTTGGCATATCTAGTCCATACCCCATTTCCATTCATTTTCTTCAACTTATCATATTATCATTATTTACGTTTTGCCAACAGTACTTTAATATTTGTTTTGTTTCTCTGTCTGTCAATTTAATGATTTATTTGCAATTAAAAAACATGTTTTAGTTCTTTGTTTTCGTTTGTATCACTTTTAATGCATTAGTAATAAATGCTGAATTGAATTTTTTTGTTTAAATCATTGTTTATAATGATTGGATCTTGATCATCCTTTACTTCATTATGCGGACATTATCCGTGACCTCATTATTAAAAGAAGCACAACAAATCTTCTCATTTGGGTTTTTAAGTTTATATTTCCTTCAGGTCATTAGGATTTTACATGTCATTTTCAAGACCATGAAGCTCGATAAGGCATGTATGAATGGACGCCATCAAAGTATCGATTGTAGATACATTAAATTACTTTAAGGAAAATAAATAATCATATACATAGAACACATAGTTTCATTACAACAACCCCTCTAGTGATATATATATTTTGTTTGAGATTTACATTTCATCTCCGAGCAGAACTTCAAGTTTTAAGATATATATATCTATATATGTACCTAAATCCTACTTAAGGCGAAATTCTGTGCAAAAAAAAAATCGAATGATGGGGGTAGGCGATGTTAAGTCGAATTTTTCGATTCGCCTTAGCGTTTTTCGGCACTGTCTTTCCCATTTCCGTAGGGGTAGGAGGCATTCTATCGATATGAACGTAGAGAGCGCCAAATTACTTATATTGCTGCAAAGATTTGTTCAGTAGGGAGAACTCATTTTCGTATAATATAACGTGGAAAATCTATATATGCATAACTCATGGGTACCTAACGTCCTAAGTTGGACTTAGGCAGTCAGACCCAAATTCGGAAAACCGAGCACAGGTTTATTCTCCGAACACGGCGTTTAGTGTATGATGAATATAGAGCCCTCATCGTTCAGTGCGAGACAGTGTGTACAAAAGGCATTGGGGAAATCCTGGGATGTCGACCTGCTGTGGATAATATAATTTTCAAAAATAATGCTGCGGATATATTAATTTCAAATGTTTGCCCTTTCAAAGTCATTTGATATGGCGAATCATTCACGGATTTTGAAGGTAATTGACAAGCAGCATTATTTTTAAGAATATAATATCTTTGGCAGGTTGACTTTGCAAGATTTTCCCCATGCCATTTGTACACACTGCCTCGCACTGAACGATGAAGGCTCTGTATTCATACGCCGTTTTCGAAGTATATACCTGTGCTCGGTTTTCCGAAGTTGGGTCTGACTGTTAGGGCGATGTCTGTTTTTCTTTATTATATCAATAGTTTGGGGATTACTAAAAATACCTTATCGAACATATAAGGTAGTTATTATACGATTCCTTTTGCCATAACTTTTTGACGTAACTCCGTAACGTCCTTTTTGCGATGATATACGTATTTACAATTTAAAAAAAAAAATCGCCTTTTAGTAGAATCTAGATATGAATATAGATATATATATATATATATATATATATATATATATATATGACTAAATGGTACATTACCTGGACACACAACAATGCGGTTTATTCCGTCATAATAGCGCCACCTACATTAGCGGGACAGTTGAGTATAGAAATAAGACAAAAACTGTCCAGCTAATGTAGCCTTTAGAGTTAGATGTACAATTTGAAAATATCCTCCAAAATCATAATTTCACAGTATTGACACAATTTGTTTCTGGTACAAGTATGGGTAAGGGTTTGTTTCATCGGATGACACTATGAGTATTGACAATATTTTACGCTTGAGTTAGTACTTTTGTTGATTTAAACCATTTTAATCGTCATACCTATACATGGCAGTGCACACCCACAATGGCGTATCCAGAAATTGATTGGGGAGCGTGAAGTTTACAATACATGTGGGGTTAAATGTGTCTGGACAGCTCCGTTCTCGTAAAAGCATACTAAGCATATCATGTTGTACTGTTTTGTTTTTTCCTGGGCCTTCAAGAAGGAGCTACGCCAGCTTCACCCATTGTCGGATATGCCATTGCCCCCAACCCACAACCGCCACCACCATTGCAGGAGGTGCCTTTCCAGCACAAATCATCTCCATCATTACTCATTTTTACCAGAAGAGTATTGGAAAGACTGAATCCAATAACGGGAGGAGAACCCTAACATTTACACACTTTCTGCTTCATTTTTTTTTGTTATTCCTCTTACAAGATAAATGACCCCGAAACAACGTCTTGTATGACGAATAAGAATTTAAAAGAGAATATAATTTATTGATAATTTTTTTTTTTTACATTTCTTCGATTAAACATGTACATGTGCAATATATCAACATGAATACAGAGTATCCTATCCACATGCCGCAGACAGTAACGCATCCTCAACAGCTTGGAACAGATGGGGCAAGGAAAGAAAAAACCTTAAATGATCAAACTTTTTTTAAAATCACTCTTCTTGAAAATGGAACATAATTTAGGTCCATCTTCCTGTTAAGAAATGCAATTTGCATCATATCGACATGCTCCAGTCAAGAAATATGGCTGTGTGCAGAAAGACATGGTCCTGCAGCAATTGTCGTCTTTTTCTGTGTGTGACTGATTCAAACCCTAATGGAAATTGCTTACTTAACGAAACAAACTGCATAGAGAGAAATAGTGTGGATTTATATAGCACCTCATGCAAACGCCTCTTTCACGCTTTTCAGATATTATTACCTTGTTTTCATGCCCGCTTACAATACCTTATCTCTGCTCTCTTGTAGTAGTCCAACCCTATGGTCACCATACATTAGTAAACAATAGTTACCTTTGAGATGGAATTTTCATATAAATAAGGAAAAAAAAATTGTTGTTCTTCTTCTCTTTCTCTTTCTCTCTTTCTTTAACTATCTCTCTCTCTCTCTCTTTCTTTAACTATCTCTCTTTCTCCTTTTCTTTCACTATGTCTTTCTCTTTCTCTTTTTCTTTCACTATCTCTCTCTTTCTCTTTTTCTTTCTATCTCTTTCTCTTTTTCTTTCACTATCTCTCTTTCTCTTTTTCTTTCACTATCTCTCTCTTTCTCTTTTTATTTCACTATCTCTCTCTTTCTCTTTTTCTTTCTATCTCTTTCTCTTTTTCTTTCACTCTCTCTCTCTTTCTATTTTTCTTTCACTATCTCTCTCTATCCCTGTCTCCCTCAAATAACCCTCGGTCACTCGCCCTCTTTATCTTCCTGTGTATCTCACCTTTTCCTCTCTATCCCACATACTTCTTGTCTTTTCTTTTTTTCTCTCTCTCTCTCTTTCACTCTCTCTCTCTAATATTTTCTTCTTTACTCTCTTTCACGCACTCTGTCAATCTGCCTGTGTGTCTGTCTCTTTCTATGTCTTTCTCCTCTTGTTTATATTCAGCTCTCAGTTCCGGAATAAAGTAACTGATCAGGTGCTTCCAGCATTTGAGAAGTTTTTGGTAAGTTCCCCCTTCCTCCTCATATTTTTTTCTATAGTTGTGTGATCTGTTCTGAATTTTGCTGACTCTTTATATTATCCTGTTTTTCTTGCACCCTAGTTAAGACATGTTAACAGAGCGTTGACATATATGCAAAAAATATCTGTAATATTTGTATGAAGTTGCACTTTTCTTCTCCAAATGCAATGCAGGGTTTACATGTGTTTGGTCATTTCAATAATTCTTTTCTTCTTTTTCATGTAAAGGTGGATAACTTGCAGTTCAAATTTGTGAAACTGCACTTTCATGAATTTGAATTTCAAGTTATGTGCCTGTACATGAACACATTTCATGTAATATTTCCTGAGTTACTTAATTTTAGGTTGAGTATTTATCTTTATGTAGACATCTGAATTATCCATTTATGAATTCAAAATCTGAAAAGGTTTTAGTTGTCGATATTAGGTTCAGCTGTTAGTATGAAGGGTTGTGATTTACTAAAATATACATTGTAGAGAGATAAATTGACTGTGACATCAATGATAATTCGAAAATATCTGTATACAAAAATAATGGATTGTGCTGTATCTGAATTACATTGTGTGATGTGATCAATTTTCTACCTTCTTCTCTTTTTCTTTCAACCCCCCCCCCCCCCCCCCCATTGACGCAGACCCTATTAATATTTGTATTAATTATGAAAAAAAAATTAAATGGTCTGCTTCATTCTAGCAATAAAATATTCTCCCCAGAATGATGCAGACCCCATTACTTTTTGTATTAATTAATTGTGGAGGGGGGGGGGGGGGGAATGAAAGAAAATGGTTTGCATCATTCTAGAAATGAAATTTGGCTTCCTATTCACCTTTTCCACTTTTTGTTCCTGTTGTTGCTCTTCGTTACAACATTTTATGGTAAGGAAAATATAAGCTTGTTATATCTCTGTGTATTCTATCTGAATAACATTTTGTGATGCTATGAATGACTATGTCCCTCTCCTTCCAGACGCATAGTATCTCGTCCAAGAAGAGTGATGTCTTCCCATCATGCATTTCCTTCATGGGAAACATGGCGCATGACCCGGTCATCAGGAAGCAGATCGCTAGCAGGAAGGAATTCTGGGAAGCATCTATCAGTGTTCTAGTGAGTGTCATATTGGTTCTAGGACACACGCTTCAATGACAAATTTTACTCAACAGTCAATTTAACACATCAACTGAATTATGGGACTTCACCCCTGGGGAACGTTTCATCAAGCGTTTTGTCAATGATTTTTACCAACAAATGTTATTAGCTACTGAAATCCATCTGATTGGCTGAGAGCAAAGTTGTCAGTAAAAATCACTGACAAAACGCTTGATGAAACGCTCCCCTGGACTAAACACAATACCCAGCCATAACTCTAGCCATGAAGTTAACTTAACACCCAATCGCAACCCTATCTTTAAACTTTATATGTGTGAGTAAAGCCTGGACCAAATGTCTGGCAGCTTCTTTTTTTTTAATATTCGGATTGTAATGATATACTTCTGAAGGATTTTTTTTTTATTCTATGTTTTTGTTTCTTAAGTTCCTCTCATGTCCTGCATGTAGATATTTTTAATATTCACCTGTTGTTTTCATCATCTATCCATGTATTTATAAGTTATTTATACTCCTTATCGCAATATATCAAGAACAATATGAGGCAGAACTAAATATAGTTGGACGCATATTGGAGACACAGTTGCATTAATCTTGTTAATGTTCCATCTGTCGTTTTCATAATCTAATATGCGTTTGGTCACCCTTGTATTTGTGTTGATATCACAAGTTTCCAGTTGTCCATTCATACATGTATGATGAGGAACCTAAAGCTACGCATTTTGTTTCCACTTGCTATTAAGTCATTTTTTCATTGATTTATGTGAATTTCTTATATATATTTTGCTTCTACATACTCTGAAATTAAATCCCTGAGAAAATTATGATGGACAAATGTCAACATCCATTTTCAAGTCGATGTCGATGCCCATGTCAAATTTTGTTCGACAAAATTTAAAGGGTTCTAAAGCTACGCACGCGTACTAAATGAATGCAAATTTTGATTTTGAAGCTGCCTGATGTGAATTTCTCCCCGAATTCCAAATAGCGATCATAATATAATGTAAAAAAAAGTAAATTACTCATTCTTTTTGGCAAACGTAGATGATAATCTCGTTGCTGAGTCATACCAAAAGTTTGGCGCATTGAACGCATCGCATGCGCTTATTTGCGGGATGCGTAGCTTAGGACACATGACCATACATGTATTTCATTTGCTCTGTTTTTCAGACATTCCATTGCAAGCATCTAACCAAGTCCAGCAGCAGAGAAATGGTTTTCACCACTCTTGGTCTCCTCATGAATATCACTATGGAAACCAGTCAAGCTTTCAAGGACCAGTCAGAGGAGCTAAGTAATCAGATGCTTCCATTATTAAAGAGCTCTGACATGGAACTAAGAGAGGTATTTGTTATAAGATAGTAATAATGATATTTGGTTCTCGTAAAGCGCATAATTATGACACATTCATCAACGTCTCTATATGAGTTTCCAAAGAGCTTTACATTATTACCCCCATAATGAAGTAATGAAGGTTCCATTTGCTCACTTTATCATACTCATGGAACAATAAGTGGACTGCTTTGGTCACACATACAGTGTGTAAGGATACTGCAGACAATGTGGCATTCTAGGGTTTCAATCCATAGCAAATAAAGAGTCAAGACAATATGCATTTCGATTGAAAGACATTTATTTGGGGGGAGCTGAGGCTGAGAAAATGACGATGGCTTGATGGCTTGAGGTAGTAATGAGGTATTAATGTTTTAAAACTCGAGTATGGATTTATGAGTATTGCAGTGAATACCTCTAATTACTTGATTACGGTAAATATGACCAAAAATGTCACTCGGGTATGTTCAATAACACTCCGAAAAATGTACCATTCGTTAAAATGCTATTTTTCTCTGTTTTGATTTTGAAACTGTTATTGTGTCGTTCTTTTGGAAACACTATTTGAATTTTGCCAATTTCACCAACAATTATCCCTTTTGTGTTCTCGACTCATCCTCGTTATAGGTGGCTACATTTTGCTAAGCTAGTTGAAAGAAGTGCTCCTAGATGACGAGTGGTAATTTCATTTTATATTTATATATATATAGTTGTAAAGAAATGTAGATGGGAGAACGTATAGAAAAAATAATTTAAAGTAAGATAAAGTTCACTCCGAGAATAAAGACATAGTAGATATCCGCAGGTTTTCTTCCACAAGCGCTTTCGTTTAATTCTTCAGGTGGAATGGGATTGATGTAGAATGAGGGGTATCCTTGCCGCACAAGCTCCCTGGACTGGCATTCCACCTGAAGAATTAAACGAAAGCGCTTGTGGAAGAAAACCTGCAGATATCTACTATGTCTTTATTCTCGGTGTGAACTTTATCTTACTTTAAATTATATATATGTATGTATGTTTTGGTTCATATCTAGAGAGCAGCTGGATTACTGGGCAGGGCATTACCTCATGGGACTGGGGCAGTCCAGGGAGCTTGTGAGGCAAGGATACCCCTCATTCTACATCAAGCTCTACAGGTAAATCCATTCATACATGTATCACTATCTTCTTATATTCAAGTCAGATAGTAGTGGATTCTCATGGGGAATTTGAGACCATTCGGGTGTTTACCTTATAACACGTGTTGTCAATCACATGGAGAATGGAATCCATTTTTAATGAAAGGTAGTTTTTATGGAATGCTTTGTTCCCTCCTACAGAGTAAGGAAATGTCGTCATCATAAATCTCCCGAGCTGGAGTAATTCTATGATGGGACAGATCCATGATCAGACCCATCTCCCTGCCTGCCTGCCTGCCTGGGAGACCTAACACACATTAATTGGTCATTTAACCAAAGTGCAAACCCTCTATAATGTGCTTACAAGTCCGGTAATTCATCCATTACATCATCACTGTGAAGAAGCCACAAAACTGATCCAGATAAGCTGTAAATTATGCATTCTTACATGTGATGACATAAATGGTACCCTGGGGTACCAAATAAAAATCGGACTACGTACACGCACTGCATTCATAACTCTGGGGTTGTACTCGAGTGGACGTGAGATGGCGCTACACAACCGGGGTACAACGCTACCCCGGGGTAACGCGTGGTGCATCATATATTGTATTCATAGAGCTCAGATCTATGAAATCCAAGTCTTCAGTGAGTAGATGTTTAGCTGTGTTTACACATGTCAACAAAGATCCCACTAATCTAAACAAGATTAATTTTAAATATATACTTTTACATGTATATTGTATCTTCAGAGTGCAGATCTGTCCATGGAATCCAAGTCTGCATTGAGTAGATGTTAAGCTGTGTTTACACAAGTCAGTGAAGATGCCTTTAACCGCGGGCTATATAGCGTTGAATCAAGATTAACTTTAGTTAATATACATGACTTACATACATGAATATATTGTATCCATAGAGTTCAGATCTGTCCATGGAATCCAAGTCTTCAATGAGTAGATGTCTAGCTGTGTTTACACAAGTCAGTGAAGACGCCAGGAATCAGATTACACAAGCCGATCCAGGTAAGACTAGGAGATAATGGCATTTATTCTTGAAGGGGACCGAACATGAAAACTGCTGGTTTGTACATTGTTAAAAGACATAAAATCACTTTTATATTTACACAAAAAGAGCTAGAAGTTGAATTCATTTAACCCGTTGAAAACTGACTTCTTCTGTTTTCCATAGACATAACGCAGGATCCACCCGGTTCCTGTTGACAATTTGTTGATATAACTCTGTATCATTAATATGGAGGATCTTAATTCTCTCTTGAATTAACTTATAGTGATACAAAGAGTGTTATTAGACTGGTGTATGAGTCTGGATATCATCTCATGAGTGACAAAAGGGCATTTGTTCTTTTCAGAAGGAGACAAGTTAACCGCCTTCTCGCTCTCAACAGATGATACAGTGGAATCTCGTTATAAAGAACACTGATATAACAAACTCTCATTATAACAAGGTGATTTGGCGGGTCCCACTTTGTTTTATTCTATTTTTATTAAGCCCTGATATAACAATGTTTCGATATAACATCAGAACGATATTGTCAGATAAAACAGTAGCCACTATAATTCATGCATTTGTAATTTCTCGTCTTGACTATTGCAATTCTCTTCTGTACAATGTGTCATCTTCTCAAATAGCTAAGCTACAAAGAGCACAAAACGCTGCTGCCAGAATATTGTCTAGGACACGTAAAAGGGATCATATTTCACCAATTTTGAAAGGGTTACATTGGCTACCAGTCAGAGAGCGTATCAAGTATAAAATTCTGCTTATTACTTGGAGAGCATTACATGGTTCTGCCCCCTCATATATTGAAAATCTAATTTCTGAATATGTACCACCTCGCTGTCTGCGTTCTTCTGGCAAAAATCTTATTGTGGCACAAAGAACGAAATCATCTATTGGTGACCGTGCCTTCATAACTGCGGCGCCTAGTTTATGGAACAGCTTACCTCCTACTATCCGTGCCATAGACACTTTGGATTCTTTAAAGTCAAAGTTGAAGACAGTCCTTTTCTCTAAAGCATACAGTGAAATGTAATTCAACACAGATTTGTAGTATTCTTCAGTCCATTCTATTTCTACCTTCTTGCTTCTCTCATTTTCATCATGCGCCTCGGAATAGTTAACTAGATAGATGGCGCAATATAAGTGCGTTGTATTATTATTATTGTTATTATTATTATTATTATAAAGAGGTAATTAATATAGTTTGTTGATATATTTTTCAAATAGACTCATACCTCTTCTGATTAATTTTTGATATATCTTTTTCTTTCTTTCTCTCTTATTTTGCCTTTATATTGTATTCTCCGTTGTTTACTTTCTCTTTGACCTGATTTTCATCGTGTGGATCTTAATCCCATTCTCTCTCTCCCTCTTTCTCTCTCTTTCTGTCTTTCTCTTTTTCTGTCTTTCTCTCTCCTCTTCCTGTGTCTCTCCATCTTTTTGTATCTCTCTTCCTCTTTTTCTTTCTCTCCCATGTGTTTTTATTTCTCACTTTCCCTCTCTTTCATTCCTTTAACTTCTACACACCATACACTGACAGGCACTTAGAGAGACTGCGTGATCTTGGTGGTATTGGAATTCTTCATACCTGCTCCAAGTACGCCCTGAGGTAGCGTTGTGTGATTACCTGCTTTACCTACAAACGGATCCAGTCCATTCCAAAAGATATTTCATAATGTCCTTTTCGTTGCAGTTACACACCATCGGACTATAATAGATCCCTTCAAAAGACTAATTAAACCAATACGATC
Organism: Heliocidaris erythrogramma; assembly: GCA_025617745.1. NCBI lineage: Eukaryota > Metazoa > Echinodermata > Echinoidea > Camarodonta > Echinometridae > Heliocidaris > Heliocidaris erythrogramma. The sequence continues at coordinate 64,550,344 of CM046854.1, forward strand.
CATATTCTCTATGCAAACTAAATTAGACTTCGGGGGGGGGGGGGGGGGGGGGGGGGGGCTTTTATCAAGCGTCTTGTCAGTGATTTTTGCCTACAAATTTGCTTTCAGCCAATCAGATGCAAGGATTTCAGTAGCTTATAACAGTAGCCTATAACTTGTCATTGATGACAAGTTCTATGAAACAGGGCCCAGGAGTTGAGCCATTGTGTGACATAATTATGTATTGTAAACCTTCTGAATGTTTCAAATAATCTAGTACTTTCTCCTTGACACATAGAATGTTTGTATGTATTAAGCTGCCAAGCATGGATATTTTGCTTTTTCATAAACACCCTTGTGTTTCGTTGTTTTTTAGGGCAAGGTCATTGTTTTTGGATAAATTATTACAGCTGCCAAAAATGTTACATTTTTCGCCATGGGAGATTCATAATTTCGGCAATGAAAGATTCGCAGATATGCCTTAGGCAAGGAAGCAAATTTAGATGATCTTTGAAGGTTTGCATGGTGGAGCTTATAACGTGGAGAAGGTTTACGGTTCACCATGTGTGTTGGTAGGAGGAAAGGGAAAAAAGGAAATTAGACATGGATAGAAAAATTTTCCTTTTTTTCCCTTTCCTCCTACCAACACACATGGTGAACCGTAAACCTTCTCCACGTTGGAAGCAAATTCGTCATGGTATATAACAGTGATGTATGAAAGCAAATTGAAGTGTTCCAATCACCTGAAAAAATAATTTGTGTACAGCTAAAAAGTATAAAATCAACCTCAACTAACTTTGCTGGCATTCTATAGGCCAAAAGTTGAGTATGAAGGAAATATAGGATAACATGAAGGTGTGCGTGCAGAACCGAAATATAAGTGTGGTTCCGTGCGAGCCCGTATCTTGGCGAGCGCGTACGGGTGTGTTTAGCAGTCTACTCACGAGTCGCTTTTAAGGTTACAGAGAGTGTAATTAACTTGCAAAATATCTCTTTACAGAGGTAATATTTGCATCCCATATATTGAATATAGTATAACGACAGGGAACCTCTAACATACAGAGCAGAGAGCTAAATATTTGTTGGTGATTCGTACCCTTCAAATCACTGATAAAAATCCTTGAATACTGAGCCAAAGATAACTCATGCTGGAGTGTATGGAATTGTGTGTTATACGAAAATCACTTTGTATCCAGTGGGCTAACAGTAACCTGAATACTCAGCCAGAATCATTTTAAAGGCTACTGAAATAATGAAAACTTTCCTCCTTTCTCTTTTAAAAAAAAAACAATCAATCATGATCGATGATAACTGGTGTGTAGTGATGATAAATGTTTACATGTAGGAATTTTCCAATCGGGATCGTAAAGTTATTTCTATATATTGACGTAGAGGCAATTTTAATAGCTAGTGTATGGTGTATGGAAAATTGCAAACAATACAGTAACATCTTGCATGATCCTAATAATAGTTTCTGTAGGCCATACAATAGCATTCTGGAATTTCCCTCAGGATGTATCCAGTTTCAGTTACAAGTGAATAATTGTAGTACTTTAGTTATTTATGCTATTACCCATTATTGTATTTGATAACAGATTGATATTGCTTAGCTGTTTTGCATCATTTGCACGTACATGTGTTACAGTTTAGCTTTACATTCGCATAAAAATGATAGTATGCATTATAAATTTGCTTTACATGCGTTATATATTAAGATCTAAAACATTCCAAAGTTGGTATAATATAAGAATAAATTCATTTTGAATTCCTATCATTCTTATGAAGATGCATTTCTCTCTTTTTGATATGCATGTAATGCATGCGTATGAAAGGTTATTCAAATAACTTTAAATAAGTAAAGATGAGAGAGAAACCAAAAGAAATCAGAGAGAGCAGATAATGGATATTGAAACAGAGATTTATATTGGACAGTTGGAAAGAAAAAGGTGATATGTCGTGATATGAGCAGAAATAAAGAGTGTGGGAGAGAGAAAAAGAGAGAGTATAATTCTGGGGGTGTTTACAGGGATGACAACCTAAACTGCAGTATTCAGAACTCTTTAAAAATATTTCGTGTCGTTGCTCAATAGGATTGAGATTTCATCACTGTGCAAGCAACTACTCTGTTAGGTAGGATCCAACCACCTATATGATACAACTTATAAAAAATCTCCTGGGTTAATTGTGCCGAGGGTCATAAATCTGTAGGGGTGATTTTGTAGGAAGTAGTTGTTCATTTTTATCACGAGTCGGCTAGTAAATAAATGTAGAATGCTCGGGAGTACAATATAACAAACTATATAAACATATAACAGACACATTCAGAATTTCCGATTGATGATTATGAATACTTACTTGCTACTTCCATTACCAGTATGTTGCATATAAATTAGGGCATTTCTTGGAGAATATTCTATTGGATGAAAAGCTATCACGTGACACTCAATGAGTCATCATAAACTCAAACAAGTTCTGCAATTCAAGTTTGAGCGTTCATATTATGTCAATATTTGAATTTGGCATTATTTAAAAGCCTGTTTAATTCCTTTCACAATGGAACCATGTTTGTAATCATGGACTGTGTAGTATAACTGGATACGGGACCGAGACAAAAATTAAATGTTGCAAAATGCATTTTTATTGTCAACATTTGTTTAGAGGATGGATTGTGTTTTAACGATGTTGAGACAGTCGTTCATTAATGCCAATTCTACCAAATGCGAATTCTACCAAATGCGGGAGGCAATCTGAATTCGTAATCGGGGATGACCTGAATGGAAACAAGAACCCTTAACTTTACACGATAAATGGAACGCATACAGTTGTTCAGTAGAGCATATATATAATTCATCTTCGAATTTATGAATTCCCTACTAATATTTCAAACTCGGCCTGCGGCCTTGATGAAATACAAAATCACTCTGGAAAATCTGAATTTGTCGGTGCATTTATTTTTTGTGAATTATATTGAACTTAGGAGCATGCAATAGTTTCATCATATGAATTCCCCAACCGGGCGTCGCCCTATAATCCATATTTTTTTGTTTTTCAATAGTTTTTATTCATTTCTATATTTTTATAAAGGAACATTCGTCTTGAATGAAAATAACAAATTACAAACAATAAAATCATTGAAACAAGGCATATACAACAAAATATCATTGAATGAAATGTAATCAAAAGAAAAGACGAACACCCCCCCCCCCCCTCCTTACCTCAAACAATGAATATCAAACTTTATAACATAATACATTCTTACTATAGACTCCTTATTCCACTTTACTTCCATCTCCCGTCCGCCCTTTCATCCCCTACTTAACCCATATCACAGCACATACACGCACACCCACACTGCACACATAAACACAAAAGCACCCACACGCATCCATCTATTCATAATATCGTCTAAGGTTCCCCCCGCCTGTCCAACACTCCTGACTTGAATATTTGAATGAGCAATAAGCAACGACATATACCCATAACTGGAGGAAATAATCGAGCATAGAATGAATGGGAAACCGGGAATGAACTGAAAATAATAGAAAATACCCCAAGGTCAATCAATCCAGGTTTATATGTTCCCATTTTCGTAAATGCAAGTGCAGTGTACCTGCTTTTGACGCTAGAGCTTTTTCATTCTCTATAAATTCCGAAATAATTTTTATTATCTTTTCTCTGGTTGGCAAGTTATTTTCTGACCTAGATTTAAAAATAGTATATTTCAACATAATTATCAGACTATTTACACACTTAGAGCTATCAGAATTACCCGTATTATTATTCATATACACTTAAACATACTCCCACGCACACACTCACCCACATGCGCGCGTACACACACTCAACCCAGGGCCTTGGTCAATAAATCGGCTTTACAGTTTTCAAAAATCGTTTATTTATCCAATAAAAAACACGTATTACATACATGTATCATCTATCAAAGCAACAACGTGGATCTTTCCTGTTTACATAGACTTAGTATCCCTCTCATCAACAAATTATTTGACTGTAGATCTGTGGGGCATATGTTAATCAATATATATGAAAGACATGTTGTATATATGCACTAATGGTGCAGTCACTTGACTTGTTGATATTATATTGTTCAGCAATCTTATGAAAACAATGATGCATCGACTGTGAAATTGCCCTTGGCGAAAGAGAAAAAAATGCACATGAAAACAAGAAAAAAAAAAAACATTTGCATAGACTTCACTCTCTTACATATCATGATAAGAAGTAAGAGAACAATGAAATACTTTCCATTATAATACAAAATTAGTTATCAAACAAATATGACAACTTTTCTCATCATATTTATACATACAAATGAAAATATAAACCCAACATAAACATAAATATAAAATCAATTCCTGTGGACTGACATAAAATTCCAATAACTCAAGGGTAGGTCTACCCTCACATGTAAGGTTTTCTTTGAGAACTTGGACTATCAACATTCCACTTTGTATTCTATACATACATAAACATGAGAAAAAAAATGAAGTCATTTATTAACAATATTCTGTATATTACGTATCACATACTTTCATTGATTAGGCCTTCATGAGAGGAAGGAGGCCCAAAAATAACCCAACTCCATCAAAACAGATTAAGAAATTATAATGTAAGAAACAGAGTTATTTAATTTGCAGTGATCCTTTACAACAACAAAAATACAATATTTAATACTATTTAATATGCTGTTAAAGTTATCCACTTTTAAGGCGGAAAATTGTTGGTTATTGGCAACTAAATTAACATGGAGTGTGATAGATAATGTAAATAGTTTAATGTCCTTGTTATACGTAGATTTATCTTCGAAACATTTTTAATTTCATTACTTTTTTAATTAAAAGTATGGTGACAATAGAGATTTTCACCACATTGACATTAGTCAAGCGTAAACACAACAAATCAACCTTTTAAAACAGTTAAAGTAACAGTCCTTTGCTTCGAGAATTCATGAAAAGTCAAACTTCTATAAGGTCAGGGGGCCAGTAATTTTATGGGGGAATTATCCGGGGGGTGGGGTTATTGCCCTCTGGGTGATTATCCTTCGGGGTAATTTTCCGGGGGGTAATTGTCCTCGGGGTGGTTAATCTTGGGGATAATTTTCCGGGGAAGGGGGGGGGGGGGTAATTTTCCGGGGGTAATTGTCCTCAGGGGTTGGTTGTCCTTGGGGGGGGGGAGGGGGGGGGGTAATTTTCGGGGGGTTAATTGCCCTCGGGGGTGGTTGTCCTTGGGGGTAATTTTCCGGGGGTAATTGCCCTCGGGAGTGGTTGTCCTTGGGGGGTAATTTTCCGGGGTAATTGTCCTCAGGGGTGGTTGTCCTTGGGGGGGGGGGGGGGGGGGGGGTAATTTTCCGGGGGTAATTGTCCATGGGGGTAATTGTCCGGGGGGTAATTGTCCTCGGGGTTGATTGTCCTTGGGGTAATTTTCAGGGGGGTAATTGTCCTCGGGGGTGATTGTCCTCGGGGGTGGTTGTCCTTGGGGGGTAATTTTCCGGGGAAGGGGGGGGGGGGGGTAATTTTCTGGGGAGTAATTTTCCGGGGTTAATTGCCCTCGGGGGTGGTTGTCCTTGGGGGTAATTTTCCGGGGGTAATTGCCCTCGGGAGTGGTTGTCCTTGGGGGGTAATTTTCCGGGGTAATTGTCCTCAGGGGGTGGTTGTCCTTGGGGGGGGGGGGGGGGTAATTTTCCGGGGGTAATTGTCCATGGGGTAATTGTCCGGACACGCTGGATACGGGGCCAACACAAAAATGAAATCTTGCAAAATGCATTTTTATTGTCAACATTTGTTTGGAGGATGGACTGTGTTTTAACGATGTGGAGACGGTCGTTCATTGATGCCAATTCCGCCAAATGCGGAAGGCAATCTGAATTCGTAATTGGGGATGACCTGAAACGAAACAAAACAAGAGATAGGTAAAATCCTAAACTTTACACGATTAAATTGAACGCATACAGTTCTTCAGCACAGCATAATTCGCCTTTGAATATATGAATTCCCTAATAATATTTCAACCTCGGCCTGCCGCCTCGATGAAATACAAGATCACTCTTGAAATTCTGAATGTGTCGGCTCATTTTTTAAATCACAAAAGAATTCTTTTGTGAATTATATTTAATGCACATGAAAACAACAACAACAAAAAAATCCCACACAAACCAGCATTTGCATAGATTTCACTCTCTTACATATCATGATAAGGAGTAAGAGAACAATAAAATACTTTCCATTATAATACAAATTAGTTATCAAACAAATATGACAACTTTTCTTATCATATATACATACAAATGAAAATATAAACCCAACATAAACATAAATATAAAGTCAATTCCTGTGGACTGACATAAAATTCCAATAACTCAAGGGTAGGCAGATACCCTCACATGTAAGGTTTTCTTTAAGAACTTGGACTATCAACATTCCACTTTGTATTCTATACATACATAAACATGAAAAAAATTAAGTCACTTGTTAACAATACTCTGTATATTATGTATCACACACTTTAATTGAATAGGGCTTCATGAGAGGAAGGAAGCCCAAAAAGAACCCAACTCCATCAAAACAGATTAAGAAATTATAATGTAAGAAACAGAGTTATTTAATTTGCAGTGATCCTTTACAACAACAAAAAATACATTATTGAACAGATGAAGATAAAAAACTTTGCACCTATGGTTTTCTTACTACGAAAACAATGTTTTTGATGGAGCTGGGTCCGCCTTCCTTGTAATCAATTACAGGTACCATAAGGTACCTTTACTTGGACAGCTGAAATATGATGAGGCTGAGGAGAGCTACAAAGAGAAACTCAAATATGACCTGAAACAACAGAAATTGGTCAATAGTAAGTATTAATGTTGTTTAAGAGAGAGATAGAGAGAGAAAGAAAGAAAGAAAGAAAGAAAGAAAGACACTTCTTGGACAGCTGAAATATGATGAGGCTGAGGAGAGCTACAGTGAGATACTCAAATATGACCTGAAACAACAGAAAATGTTCAATAGTAATTATGTAGTTAAGTGTGCAGTTCAGTCAAATCTGTTGGGACCTCAAAAAATAGTTTGACTTATGCAAATTCAACTTAGGATATGTAAATAACACATATTGATTGATATTGATTCGACTTCGAGAACGTTCTTCTAATGCGAATGCGAGTTATGCAAGGTTAGCTGTATTAATGTTAAAAGAGAGCGAGAGAGAGAGAGATAGATAGAGGAGGAGGAGGAGAAGGGTTAGAGAGGGGGAGGGAGAGAGAGATAGAAATAGAAAGAAAGAAAGACCCTACTTGTACAGCTCCTGTATGATGAGGCTGAAAAGAACTACAGACAGTTACTCAAGTATGACCCAAAGAAACAGAAATGGCAGAAAGTAGGGACATATATCCATGTCATTCAGAGAGGGAGAGAGAATGAGCGGATTGGGAGGGAGGGAGAGATAGACACGTGAAGAGAGGATTAGGTGGGGGGGGGGGGGGGAACGGTTGTTTGACATCGCCCGAAAATGTTTGAGAAAAATGTTTTCATGTAGATTGAGAACACAAAGACTGCAAGAGAGAGAGAGAGATAGAGAGAGAAGGGGGGGGGGGGGGGGGTGAGGAATGAGGAATGTATTTTACATAAAGTGTTTAATTGACGGGTGGGCAATGCTTGCATTTAATAATCTGCTATTAATCACTTTGATTCGTGGTGTTTTTCAAAACATAATGAAAGCTTAACAATATCCCCATTTCAGAGTATGTCCTTGAAGCCAAACAAGCAAGGGCAGCCGCCGAGGCAGAGGAGGCCGCAAACAGAACACTGGAAGGAGGTGACATGCATTCTAAGACCATGACAGACGTCTTAACCAAGCTATGGAGACCTAATCAAAACCTTATGTACTATGCTGGAGGAATGAGGGTACTAACAGAAATGATACAGGATGGTATGTGAAGCTGGAAAGTTGACATTTCGTCCAATTTAAATTTGTCCAATCAAAATGTCTCATAATGCATTTTGTCTAAACCTTTATAGTTTATCTCCACATATTAAGTCTGCTCTATTTCTACTCTCTACTTGACCTCTTGAAAGCTAGAATGCCCACTTTCTTTTTCTTTTTCTTTTTTTGGTATTATTATCTATTTAAGTCTAATCATTGCTCTTTGGTTTCTAACTTATTTGGTCTTATATCCATTTGGTCCAGTAAGAGGATTGCTAGCATACAGTGGAAGAGTGAGAGAGTAGAAATAGTATTAGTACAAACATATTTGATGTTTTATGAGTGGAATGGTGAAAACTATTTCATTTGGTGAAAGATGCAACCATTCCATTAAACTGAATGAATAGTTCCTAGACCACTGGATTTGGTGCATTATAAATCATATGCATTATTATTATTATACATTGTATGTACAATGTCTAGAAAAGGACACACTTTAGTGTAGTCTATTGAGTCTTTCATCAGATCATTTCTGGGCCCTGTTTCATAAAACTTGTCATCAGTAACAACTGCCCCATTTCTATGAAAAATTTGCTATCAGCCAATCAGATTGAAGGATTTCAGTAGCTTATAAAACAATTATTGTAACTTGTTATCGATAGCAAGTTTTATTTATGGAACGGGGCCCTGCTTTTAGTGCTGGTTTAAATGAATTGTCTTCATTCTCTTTCTTCAAACAGATACAGCTAGAACATTATTCAGAACAGGCAAGGGATTTGATTTATTGACTCAGGCACACATTAAAAGGTGAGTTTTTCACCTGTAGGAATATCATAACATCCTCATTTTCATCTGTTTCCAGCTGAAATATGTTTTTGGATGGTCAGCATTTGCACTTCTCATCCACAGTCAATCGTAGGATCAATCGCTAAGCTTTGTGTTATGGGGTATAGCGATGGCAGTGTTCATGGAATTAAACCGTTGATATAAAGATGAATGGGGTACTAAAATATTTTCAGGATAGCGTTTCATCAAGTGTTATGTCAGTGATTTTTTACCGACAACTGTTATAAGCTACTGAAATCCTTGTATCTGATTGGCTGAGAGCAAATTTGTCGGTAAAAATCACTGACTTTTATGTGTAATTGAAAACATACATAGTAAATGTGAATGAAACTGCAATATCCTGTGATCAAACGTGCATTAATTTGGTAGACAAAAATTGCACTTTTTAGAAGTGCATAATAAATTGTAAAAATAATGTAGGTCAGGTGATATGTTATTGACAATCAGATTCTTTCTACATAAGTCATCTTTATTGTAAGTCAGTAAAATCTAAGATGTTACATTGAAAATACCCAGGGGAGCGTTTCATCAAACTTTTTGTCAGTGATTTTTACTGACAACTGTTATAAGCTACCAAAATCTTTGCATCTGATTGGCTGAGAGCAAATTTTTGTCGGTAAAAATCACTGACAAAACACTTGATGAAACGCTCCCCAGGTCCTCTGCCAGAAGGAGAGAAATGTTTCCTCCTTAACTGAGAAGAGGCAGGGTCACAAACTATAATAATAAATACAATAAATACAACAGAACAAGAGAGAGAAAAAAGAAAAATTTTAACAAGGATAAGAACGATAACAATTAAGGCAGTAACAAATATTCCTACATTGTGTCAGTATCAGACGACATGTTATACATGTATATGACTTGTATTATATGTTATATCCCGATATCACATATTCTTGTTTCAAATGATATACATGTAGGTGTTTATCAAAAGTCATTGAAGGGAAGAAGAAGCCAGAGGCAGTAGAAGTCACTCATTCTCTCTTGGAATGACTTATTCAAGTTGTCATCCAGAATGGTAAGCTTACCGTATTATCATTGATGATCTTTTGTTCTTTGCCACCAAGTTACTGAGCCATTGTCATAAATGAACTTCCAAGTGTTAAAATTTGTTTTGAATCTGGTTTTATTATTTAACAGTTGCATAATTGTATCATTTATAATGATTGATGAATATTGTCAGGACTCTTTGAGTATTATAATCATTGTTTTTTATCATGAATTTTATATTGTTACTGTTCTTAATGAGTGATATTTACTCAATAAAATACTTTAATTTCAATCAAGGGGGGGGGGGGGGGTGGAAACAAATCATAGCTGGTTACAACAATACCCTCTCTGTGTAATCACCTATCTCTGTGTCAGATAGAAACACAAGAAGTGCACTTAACTTAATATTTAATTTTACCATGGCATTTGGGAGAGAGAAAAACCAAAGATTTTCTATTTTTATTGAAGAATGGGCCTTTTGTATTCAATTGTTAATATAATTCCTTCCCACTCTTTCTCCAGATGAGAACAGTCGAGCTGTAGTGGAATCAGAAGACTTTACTTCAACTTTCTTGGGTCTGCTTGGCTGTGGTGACCCAGATGTATCAAGGCTGTGTGTAGCTCTTCTTCTTAGGCTCACAGAGAGTTCTGTATCTAGGCAATGCATCATCGCTACTTTTGATAATGCAAGGTGAGTAAATCCTTAGACAATTCATCATCGTGATCGCTATATTTAATATTGCAAGGTTAATAGTTCATTAGGTACTGGATATATTGTATGTAAAAGAAATTTTAAAAGTGAAAACAAGATTGTGGTACGAGGATTGTTAAGAGTTGAAAATAATAGTAGTAGCAAGGTATAATTCTCAGTATAAAACAAACAGGCTGCTTGTAAGGAAAATGAAAGAGCTGCCAATTTGTGTTTGATAGACTACACCTTTTAAAACTATGACATAATATGATTTCGAGTCTACCTCTAATTTTCATATTCCTGTTTCCTCTCCTGTGTCTGTTCATACTAAAACCAATATGAAATTAGCAAGGACTTTAACTGTAATCCTTTCATTCTGTCAACTACATGTATATGTACCTTAATATCATATTATTAAATGATTATCAACTATTAAAAGGCTTTAATCTGATTTTTATCCTATGACCTTTTGTTTTCTTCAGTTTGCTAGTTGGATTACTTGCCTATGTCCAGACATCACAGACAGGATCAGTAGAAGCTGCAAAGGTCTTGAACAATCTTGCGCTTGAGGACAAGTAAGATATGACACTTACATAACTGGAGATGTCGTGGTATAGTGGTTCATTCACTTGACTCTCATTCTAAGGGTTGTGGGTGCAATTCCCAGCCCTTTACTTACAACCTTTGGCAAGACATTAATTCACATTTGCCACTCCTTACCCAGGTGTTATTTGGTACTCGATATGCTAAAGCACTGCATATTTGGCCGCTCGGCTATGACCGGACTGATAATGTATGAGTGCTTGGACGGACATGAAGCCACCATTATTGTTATTCTGAATCAACCCTAATGGAAATTGCTTATTTGATGAAAACAAACTGAATAGAGACAAATAGTGTGGATTTATATAGCACCTCATACAAATGCCTCTTTCATGCTTTTCAGATATTATTAGCTTGTTTTCATGCCCGCTTACAATATGCATTATCTCTGCTCTCTGGTAGTAGTCCATCATATGGTCACCATATATTAGGAAACAATAGGTATGTTTGAGATGGAGTTTTCATATAAACAAGAAAAAAAAAATTGTTCTTCTCTTTCTCTTTCTCTCTCTTGCTCTTTTTCTTTAACTATCTCTCTTTTTCTTTTTCTTTCACTATCTCTCTCTCTTTCATTTCACTATCTCTTTCCCTGCCTCCCTCTAATAACTCTCGGTCATTCGCCTCTTTATCTTCGTGCATATCTCTATCCCACGTCCTGTCTTTTCTTTATCTTTCTCTCTCTTTCTCTCTTTCACTCTCTCTCTATTATTTTCTTCTTTACTCTCTTTCATGCACTCTGTCAATCTGCCTGTGTGTCTGTCTCTCTCTCTATGTCTTTCTCTTCTTGTTTAGATTCAGCTCTCAATTCAGGAATAAAGTGACTGATCAGGTGCTTCCAGCATTTGAAAAGTTTTTGGTAAGTTCCCACTTCCTCCTCACATTTTGTTTCTGTAGTTGCTGATCTATTCTGATTTTGGCTGACTCTATATATTATCCTGTTTTTCTTGCACCCTCTTTAAGACATGTTAACAGAGCATTGACATATATGCAAAAAAAATTTAATATTTGTATGAAGTTGCACTTTTCTTCTCAAAATGCAATGCAGGGTTTACATGTGTTTGGTCATTTCAATAATTCTTTTCTTCTTTTTCATGTAAAGATGGATAATTTGCAGTTCAAATTTGTGAAACTGCACTTTCATGAATTTGAATATCAAGTTATGTGCCTGTACATGAACATATTTCATGTAATATTTCCTGAGTTACTTAATTTTAGGTTGAGTATTTATCTTTATGTAGACATCTGAATTATCCATTTATGAATTCAAAATCTGAAAAGGTTTTAGTTGTCGATATTAGGTTCAGTTGTCAGTATGAATGGTAGTGATTTACTAAGATATACATTGACATCAGTGTTAATTTGAAAATATCTGTATACAAAAATAATGGAGTGTGCTGGATCTGAATTAAATTTTGTGATGTGATCAATTTTCTACCTTCTCTAATTCTTTCAACCCCATTGACGCAGACCCTATTAATATTTGTATTAATTCTGGGAAAAAAAATTAAAATGGTCTGCATCATTCTAGCAATAAAATATTCTCCCCCAGAATGAAGCAGACCCTATTCCTTTTTAATTAATTAATTGTGAAAATAAAAATGATAAAAAATGGTTTGCATCATTCTAGCAATAAATTTTTCTCCCCAGAATGTAGACCTTATTAATATTTTGTATTAATTAATTGTAAAAAAAAAATGATAAAAAAATGGTCTGTATCATTCTAGCAATAAAGTTTTGTCGTCCTATTTGCCTTTTCCAATTTTTGTTCCTATTTTTGCTATTCGTTACTGTAGGTAAACAACATTTTATGGTAAGGGAAAAGTATAAGCTTGTTATATATAAATTTCTGTGTATTCTAATCTGAATAACATTTTGTGATGCTATGAAACATGTCCCTCTCCTTCCAGACGCACAGTATCTCGTCCAAGAAGAGTGATGTCATCCCATCATGCATTTCCTTCATGGGAAACATGGCGTGTGACCCGGTCATCAGGAAGCAGATCGCTAGCAGGAAGGAATTCTGGGAAGCATCTATCAGTGTCCTAGTGAGTGTTATATTGGTTCTAGGACACACGCTTCAATGACAAATTTTACTCAACAGTCAATTTAACAATCAACTGAATTATTTGACTTCACCCTGGGGAACGTTTCATCAAGCGTTTTGTCAGTGATTTTTACCGACAACTGTTATTAGCTACTGAAATCTTTGCATCTGATTGACTGAGAGCAAAGTTGTCAGTAAAAATCACTGACAAAACGCTTGATGAAATGCTCCCCTGGTCTAAACACAATACCCAGCCATAACTAAATATAGTTGGAGGAATATTGGAGACGCAGTTGCATTAATCTTGTTGATGTTCCATCTGTTGTTTTCATAATCTGTCCTTGTGTTTGGTCACGCTTTTATTTGTCTTGATATCACAAGTTTCCAGCAGTTGTCCATTCATACATGTATGATGGGTAACCTAAAGCTACGCAGTTTGTTTCCAGTTGCTAATAAGTCATTTTTTTCAATGATTTATGTGAATTTCTTTAATAAATTTTTTTTCTACTTACTCTGAAATTAAATCCCTGAGGAAATTATGATGGACAAATGTCAACATCCATTTTCAAGTCGATGTCGATGCCCAAGTCAAATTTTGTGTGACAAAATTAAAAGGTTCTAAAGCTACGCACGCGTACAAAATGAATGCAAATCTTGATTTTGAAGCTGCCTGATGTGAATTTCACCCTGAATACCAAATAGCTGTAATATAATGAAATAAAAGAAAATTACTCGTTCTTTTTGGCAAACGTAGATGATAATCTCGTTGCTCAGTCATACCAAAAGTTTGGCGCATTGAACGCGTCGCATGCGCTTATTTGCGGGGTGTGTAGCGTTAGGACACATGACCATACATGTATTTAATTTGCTCTGTTTTTCAGACATTCCATTGCAAGCATCTAACCAAGTCCAGCAGCAGAGAAATGGTTTACACCACTCTTAGTCTCCTCATGAATATCACTATGGAAACCAGTCAAGCTTTCAAGGACCAGTCAGAGGAGCTAAGTAATCAGCTGCTTCCATTATTAAAGAGCTCTGACATGGAACTAAGAGAGGTATTTGTTATAAGATAGTAATAATGATATTTGGTTCTCGTAAAGCGCATAATTATGACACATTCATCAACGTCTCTATATGAGTTTCCAAAGAGCTTTACATTATTACCCCCATAAGAAAGTAATGAAGGTTCCATTTAACCCCTTGCTCACTTTATCATACTCATGGAACAATAAGTGGACTGCTTTGGTCACACATACAGTGTGTAAGGATACTGCAGACAATGTGGCATTCTAGGGTTTCAATCCATAGCAAATAAAGAGTCAAGACAATATCACACAAAATGCATTTCGATTGAAAAACATTTATTTGGGGGGAGCTGAGGCTGAGAAAATGACGATGACTTGATGGCTTGAGGTAGTAATGAGGTAGTAATGATTTAAAACTCGAGTATGGATTTATGAGTATTGCAGTGAATACCTCTAATTACTTGATTACGGTAAATATGACCAAAAATGTCACTCGGGTATGTTCAATAACACTCCGAAAAATGTACCATTCGTTAAAATGCTATTTTTCTCTGTTTTGATTTTGAAACTGTTATTGTGTCGTTCTTTTGGAAACACTATTTGAATTTTGCCAATTTCACCAACAATTATCCCTTTTGTGTTCTCGACTCATCCTCGTTATAGGTGGCTACATTTTGCTAAGCTAGTTGAAAGAAGTGCTCCTAGATGACGAGTGGTAATTTCATTTTATATTTATATATATATAGTTGTAAAGAAATGTAGATGGGAGAACGTATAGAAAAAATAATTTAAAGTAAGATAAAGTTCACTCCGAGAATAAAGACAAAGTAGATATCCGCAGGTTTTCTTCCACAAGCGCTTTCGTTTAATTCTTCAGGTGGAATGGGATTGATGTAGAATGAGGGGTATCCTTGCCGCACAAGCTCCCTGGACTGGCATTCCACCTGAAGAATTAAACGAAAGCGCTTGTGGAAGAAAACCTGCAGATATCTACTATGTCTTTATTCTCGGAGTGAACCTTATCTTACTTTAAATTATATATATATATATATATATATATATATATATATATATATATATATAGATGTATGTATGTTTTGGTTCATATCTAGAGAGCAGCTGGATTACTGGGCAGGGCATTACCTCATTCCACTGGGGCAGTCCAGGGAGCTTGTGAGGCAAGGATACCCCTCATTCTACATCAAGCTCTACAGGTAAATCCATTCATACATGTATCACTATCTTCTTATATTCAAGTCAGATAGTAGTGGATTCTCATGGGGAATTTGAGACCATTTCGGGTGTTTACCTTATAACACGTGTTGTCAATCACATCGAGAATGGAATCCATTTTTAATGAAAGGTAGTTTTTATGGAATGCTTTGTTCCCTCCTACAGAGTAAGGAAATGTCGTCATCATAAATCTCCCGAGCTGGAGTAATTCTATGATGAGACAGATCCATGGTCAGGCCCATCTCCCTGCCTGCCTGCCTGGGAGACCTAACACGCATTAATTGGTCACTCAACCAAACTGCAAACCCTCTATAATGTGCTTACGAGTACGGTAACTCATCCATTACATCATCACTGTGAAGAAGCCACAAAACTGATCCAGATAAGCTGTAAATTATGCATTCTTACATATGATGACATAAATGGTACCCTGGGGTACCAAATAAAAATCGGCCATTTTGTTGAATTATTATTTTTTTTTTAGGGCTGTACCCTGGGTTACCAAGGAGTGGGAAATTATTTTGGTGTGATTTTTTCAACATTCAATTGTGTCCCATGTTCTTGTAAAAAATCCTATATATGTAAGTCATGTATTTTTCTCAAATTCATTGTTGTTGTGAGTAATTATTCTATTATTGATTTCTATTTCTTCGATTTGAGAGAGGGCTTGGGCCAGCAGGGTCATAATAACACCATCAGACTGCTCCTTGTCTCGCCCGTCACTCGCCTTCCTAAAAACCGCTATCATGTACACAGATCAGCGGCCTGCTCGTCCCCCAACTTCTGTATTGCACGACATTGTGCTCTTTCTACTTTCTCTGTCCATCACCTTCCACCATTGTCTAAGTTTGAAAGTTTGACAGCTAAAATACAGTAACGATAATGTGATGTTTTTAGGAAGAAGTGAAATAAAAAGTTTTAAAGCAGCAGGAGCTAGCGCTATAGCCACTGCGCTTGTGAGGGCTAGCTAGCATGAGCAGCAGTGCATGCACACCATGAATAATAGCACTGCACTGTTAACATGCATTGGGAATGACTACGTACACGCACTGCATTCATAACTCTGGGGTTGTACTCGAGTGGACGTGAGATGGCACTACACAACCGGGGTACAACGCTACCCCGGGGTAACGCGTGGTGCATCATATATTGTATTCATAGAGCTCAGATCTATGAAATCCAAGTCTTCAGTGAGTAGATGTTTAGCTGTGTTTACACATGTCAACAAAGATCCCAATAATCTAAACAAGATTAATTTTAAATATATACTTTTACATGTATATTGTATCTTCAGAGTGCAGATCTGTCCATGGAATCCAAGTCTGCATTGAGTAGATCTTAAGCTGTGTTTACACAAGTCAGTGAAGATGCCTTTAACCGCGGGCTATATAGGGTTGAATCAAGATTAACTTTAGTTAATATACATGACTTACATACATGAATATATTGTATGCATAGAGTTCAGATCTGTCCATGGAATCCAAGTCTTCAATGAGTAGATGTCTAGCTGTGTTTACACAAGTCAGTGAAGATGCCAGGAATCAGATCACACAAGCCGATCCAGGTAAGACTAGGAGATAATGGCATTTATTCTTAAAGGGGACCGAACATGAAAACTACTGGTTTGTACATTGTTAAAAAACATAAAATCACTTTCATATTTACACAGAAAGAGGTAGAAATTGAATTCATTTAACCCGTTGAAAACTGAGTTCTTCTGTTCTCTATAGACTTAACGCAGGATCAACCCTGTTCCTGTTGACAAATTTTTGATATAACTCCGTATCATCAATATTGAGGATCTTAATTCTCTTTTGAATTAAACTTGTAGTTATACAAAGAGTGTTATTAGACCGGTGAATGAGTCTGGATATCATCTCATGAGTGACAAAAGGGCATTTGTTCTTTTCAAAAGGAGACAAGTTAACCGCCTTCTGGCTCTCAACAGATGTGATACAGTGGAATCTCGTTATAAAGAACACTGATATAACAAACTTGCATTATAACAAGGTGATTTGGCCAGTCGTACTTGTTTTTATTCTATTGTTTTTAAGCCCTGATATAGCAAGGTTTCGATATAAAGAGGTAATTTCCTTGGTCCCATGGAGGTTCCACTGTATTTATAGATTTCCATGTTAATCAAGTCTCTCCTATTCCATCTCAAATGTGTAACCTCAGATTTATTTGGTAAATTAGCCATGCCATACAATGTCCTGTCTCTTCCAGGTCTTGGATGCTTTCTATCTCTCCTAACATCCACCAGTGATACAGTATTAGCCAACATAGCTCTCTCAATCGGTCATTGTGTTGAGGTTCAAGGGATTAGTGAGAAGTTAGCAGACACAGATGTGGTCAAGACATTACTGGCCAAGACAGATACAAACAACGAAACCATTAAGCAGAACTGTGCCATTACACTGGCCAAATTGGCAACTTCAAACCAAAGGTAAAGATGTTATTATAAATGTAGCTGTAAATAATTTAAAGTACAAGCAGGATTACTTGCTGATCAGTTCGAACAGTTTTGGATACAAATAGCAAGGGAAATTTCTGCAAGTTTTCAGTTATGTCATTCATTTATTTCTTTATTTTGTAATTCTTTTTAGTATTATTCTTTTTTTATGATCAGTTCAGAATGAGAACAAGACAATCTTTGAGGTTTAACCAGTGGTTTTAACGTTTTTTTGTGTGTGATTAAATTGTTAAAGTTCAAAACTCCATTTCTCACTTGTAAAATGTATGTTTCGAATTGTACCTTTCATGATGAGAAATATGGTTTCATAACTCGAGGAGATCTGTTTTGATCATATTCTTTGAACAGTGATCAACTCATTTATCAGACAAAGTTATCTGTACAGTGTGCATAACATATTTTTTTGATTATATATTTTTCAAATAGACTCGTACCTCTTCTGATTAATTTTTGATATATCTCTTTCTTTCCTTCTCTTTTTTTTTGCCTTTATTTTGTATTCTCCATTGTTTACTTTCTCTATGGCCTGATTTTCATCTTGTGGATCTTAATCCCATTCTCTCTCTCTCTCTCTATCCTTCTTTCTTTCTTTCTGTCTCTTCCTCTTCTTATGTCTCTCCATCTTTTGTGTATATCTCTTTTTCTTTCTTTCTCTCCCATGTGTTTTTATTTCTCACTTTCCCTCTCTTTCATTCCTTTAACTTCTACACACCATGCACTGACAGGCACTTAGAGAGACTGCGTGATCTTGGTGGTATTGGAATTCTTCATACCTGCTCCAAGTACGCCCTGAGGTAGCGTTATGTGATTACCTGCTTTACCTACAAACGGATCCAGTCCATTCCAAAAGATATTTCATAATGTCCTTTTCCTTGCAGTTACACACCATCGGACTATAATATGAAAGAGCGGATTCTTCCAATTCTATGAAGAGCAAATGATGCAGATCGGCATTTCTTTCTAACAAAATTGTCTAGTTTAAACTTATTATAAAAAATTACACCTAAAATAAGTTTCAGTTGCTTGAACGATTGTGCCATCCAGGTCTATTGAAGATACGGGAATCGTAGATCTATAACGAAAAGTAATGTGAAGAAATTCTGTCTTGCTACTATTTAGTTTAAGACCATTTTCCCATGACCACTCTTTGATAGTTTTCATGCACTCTCATATTTTCAAAAATACATCATCTATATCAGATTGTTGAAATTATATAAACCCCTCAAAAAAAGTTCTGCAATTCAAGTTTAAGCATTTATATCTCTCTAGTAACTGTATGATCATCATCAGGTTTGATATCATTGTAAAGCTTGTTTATTCACCTTCACAATGATACATTTGTATTGATTGTAATCACGGGATGTGCAGTGCACCTAAATATAGGGCAAAGTCAAAAGTGAAAAGTTGCAGAATGCATTGTTATTGTTCACACTGAGTTCTTAACTGGAATGAAAGGTTTTGTTTCTTTGTTTTTGTTTGATTTGTTTGTTTAATTTTTTTATTAGGTGTGCATGCTTCTCCTGCAATCCCTTGTTTGGTGGACAAATATTGTTTTCAGTGATTTTGAAGTGGAATTATTCTTTTGTTTTAAGATGCAATGTTTTTAAATCAGCAACTGATTGTGATAACATTAATATTGTGTTTTGGTTTCATGCAGAATATTGCAAGTTTCCACCTTAGCAGTACCCAAATGCGGTGGGGAAAAAAGTCTCCCCTCAGCAAATTATCTCATTTTCAGCCATGTAACCCTATCACAGAAACATAAGCAACACAAACTCTCCTCTTCTCTTGGATTGCTTTTCACTTAAACAAACACATTCCCCTTTCTAGATGTGAAATCATGTTCTTTAACTCTCTCTCCCCTCTCTAACGAAAAGAAAACAAAACACAAATTTGCAAATGACAAAATGTTTGGCACTTTTTATTGAGTAACATGCACATCAAATGTGGAATAGCAAAGGATCAGAAGTTCAGTAGCGAGTAGAAGATCCGAATACAGCTACGACAGCCTGGCATCTCCTCCTCATGCTTGTCACCAGCTTGGTGATGCGTTGCTGTGGGATGAGGTTCCACTCTTCGATAAGGATCTGTCGCAACTCAGCCAGTGTAGTGTGATCTGTCACTCTGGCGCGTACAGCACGGCCAAGCTGGTCCCACAGGTGCTCGATCGGGTTCAAATCAGGGCTGTTCGCAGGCCAATCCATCCTCGTCACTGCCTCTTCCTGCAGGTATTCTGTGATGATCCTTGCTCTGTGTGGGCGGGCGTTGTCATCTTGGAAGATGGCGTTTGGTCCAAGATTGCGCATGTATGTGATGACCTCTGGCCGAAGAATGTTGTCTCGGTATCTCTCTGCCGTCAGGTTTCCATCAACGATGATAAGCTGTGTCTTTCCCTCAGCAGATATGCCACCCCACACCATAACACTGTCTCCTTCAAACGCTGTTACCCATTCAACATCATTCACATACACCCGACATTGCAACAAAAGCAATAGACAATAGCCAAGATAGCCATTCAATTTGCAACTTTTTACTTTTGACTTTGCCCTCTATTCAGGGGTGACATAACCATTACAAATGGGGCATGGATGTGAAGGAGGATAAATGAACTTTCCAATGATCTAAAAATCAAGAATGATTAAAAAGCCTCCAAAAAGATATCAAGGCTCAAAGTTGAATTGCAGAACTTTTTTTGAGGGGTTTATATAACTAAGTATCATCGGCATAAAACATCTTGTGTACACCGTGTCTATCAATAAGGGATTCTAATGGAGACGTGTACATAGTAAACAAAAGGGGTCCCATTACAGATCCTTGCGGAACTCCTTGGGATAGTTGATGTGGTGTGGATGTATCTTTACCAATAGCTACAGTCTGAGTTTGCCCTGTTAAGTACGATTTAATCCAGTCATGTGCTTTACCACATATACCAAATCTTTGTGACGCCCGTTTGAACATGGTATCATGCCTGATAGTATCGAATGCAGATAAAAAATCTAAGAGGACTATAACAACTTCTTCGCCTTTGTCTAGGGAAGTTAAAATATCATTAGTTACACGTAATAAAGCAGTTTCAACACTGTGAAATGACCTATATCCTGACTGTGATCGGGCATGAAGATTGGAAGTACTTAGATATTTCTGTAATTGCCATGCCGCCAACTTCTCTAGAATTTTAGCAAAGAACTTCAGGTTAGCAATAGGCCGATAGTTCTTTAAGTCTTCAGGATCACTCTTTATACCTTTGAGTTTGGGGGAAATACTAGCACGCTTAAACTGGTCAGGAAAACACCCACTCTTAAAAGACTCCTTTACAATATAGTATAACGACAGGGAATCTGTAACATACAGAGTGAAATATTTTTGGGTGAATTGGTACCCTTAAAATCACTGATGAACTCCTTGAATACTGAGCCAAAGATAACTCATGTTGGAGTCTGTGGAATTGTGTGTTATACGAAAATCACTTTGTATCCAGTGGGCTAACAGTAACCTGAATCCTCGGCAAGAAAAATTTTAAAGACAACTGAAATAAATATCATAATTGATAGGATTGAAGTAAATTGAATATATCGTAAAGAAATGTGAGAAAATTACAATGCCCCGACCGGGATTCGAACCCGGGACCCTGTATTACATGACCAGTGCTCTACCAACTGAGCTATCCGGGCTCCCGTCGAAGCAAAGTAACAATCTCACATATAGCCCCTCTCTTTCCATCGAGCGTAGGGGGTACATCCACACCAATTCCATCGTACGCTATAATGGCCTACCAATGAGACAGGTCTTCCCTCTAAAGTCGGGCAAATCCATGCCAACGAATTTCTATAGAGGACAATTAAATTTGTAATTAAATATCATAATTGATAGGATTGAAGTAAATTGAATATATCATAAAGAAATGTGAGAAAATTACAATGCCCCGACCGGGATTCGAACCCGGGACCCTGGATTACATGACCAGTGCTCTACCAACTGAGCTATCCGGGCTCCCGTCGAATCCCGGTCGGGGCATTGTAATTTTCTCACATTTCTTAATGATATATTCAATTTACTTCAATCCTATCAATTATGATATTTAATTACAAATTTAATTGTCCTACATACTTGCTACTTCCACTTCCTGTATGTTGCATATAAATTAGGGTATTTCTTGGGGAATATTCTATTGGATGAAAATCTATCACGTAACACTCAATGAATCGTATGATTATAAATTAAACAAAGTTCTGCAATTCAAGTTTGCCGGAGCGTTCATATTATGTCAGTAATTGAATTTGGTATTATTTAAAAGGCTTTTTAGTTCACTTTCCAATGGAACCATGTTTATAATAATCATGTAATCATGGACTGTGTTGTATAACTGGATAAATGTTGCAACATGCATTTTCATTGTCAACATTTGTTTGGAGGATGGATTGTGTTTTAACGATGTTGAGACAGTCGTTCATTAAAGGTTTACTAAATTAGAGAGAAAATGGGTGCTCTTTCCATGTAGTTTTGCCTTCTAAAATATCTGCCAATCGATTGTCCAAATTATGTCTCGTTTTGGCGAAAAACGGGGAAAAGTAGAGGTTTTGGGACCGTTCCTTAAAACTGATAGAGCTGATTGGCTAACCCCCAAGTGACGTATGAAAAGTAAGAGGCACAAGATCTGCAGGCTGCAGCATATAATACTGTACACAGAATGCGGTATTTGACCCCTCTGTTCAATGGACAATTTATGAAAAAAGGAAATTAATCAATATAATCTTAGGAGTGAATAATCATCAGCAATATATTTTCTACAAGATCAGAAAACGCTTTTGCCCAAATATACAGCTCTTGTTTTGTTTTTAGCTTTTCTTTTGAACAATGTTCTCATCCATATGAGCTTGCCGAACGAAAGTTTTGCATTGGTCATAAACGCGTGCACAGCCGTTTTATGCGTCTGTATATAATTATGTACAATGTCCTACACATCTTTAGTACGGCAGTGACTACGTTCCCCTCGTACATAGCGACTGGTGAACGCTTTTGTTTTGTTTATTTCACACGGCTTTTTTTTTTACTTCGCTTTACATAGTACGTTTGTACTGACTTAGATTTTGGCTGAATTCGAGTAACTTATATAGAGAGAGGAAAAGTGCCCGCGATCCCGAGTTGGAGGACTTTTCTGATCCATGCAGATACGAAGTCTGATTTATCAAATGATTTATCAGACACTGAAGGCAAAGAAGCTCGAGTGGCAAGGGGAAATTCGACCATATTATATGTTTGAACCCCTCGCAGAATACGGTGAAGGGCCGTGGGTGAAGTAACCCCAGGGAGCTCCAACGCGTTGGAGCTCCCTGGAGTTACGGGTGAAGTAGACCGAAAATTCTGTCTCTCGTTCGGTAGGTC
Organism: Heliocidaris erythrogramma; assembly: GCA_025617745.1. NCBI lineage: Eukaryota > Metazoa > Echinodermata > Echinoidea > Camarodonta > Echinometridae > Heliocidaris > Heliocidaris erythrogramma. Next base: position 64,573,542 of record CM046854.1, read on the forward strand.
GTCTTAGCTAACGAACGAGAGACAGAATTTTCGGTCTACGGGTGAAGCTGCTGCAGCTGCTGTCGTTGAAAAACAGATTGGAAGACTTGACTCCAAGTCTGATCGTTGGAATAGCTGAATCTTTTAGCTAGCTTATCCTTCTCTTCATGTCAAATTCTGAATACAGGCCATGCAGGATCCTCAAATCATCTTCAGCAAAGTGATCGCTGCAGATTGTACTCCACTCACTTGGCCAGCCCTTGCCACTCTGCCTGCGTGAGCTTTACCTTTGCGACCCACAATTTCCGTAGATTTTCATCTTTAGGAAAATGATGTAGGCTTACACCATCTTTAGGGGTCTTGCTACAGCCCGCAACTATACACCGATTAGGCATTATTGATGAAACTGTGTCCCAAAATCAAAGTTTATTTTGTGAGGAATTAAACACACGAAAATACGCAATGCAAATGGTCGATGCGGTGAATATCATGCTCGGCACCGGGCTGGGCCTGCCGGGGGCCTCCGGGCGCGCACGGTATAGGTTAGTGGAATATTTTCCCCTTACTTTTCATGCGTCACAGATCACGTGATCACGATGTCGCTTCGATGAGTTTTTTTAGGGGCGGGGCTTATGACTGTGTAAATCAGCAAAAATGTACTTTTCACATGATTATAAAATATGACTGAATGCATAAAAAATTGTGTGGTGGATATTTTTTGGCTCCTGATGACACCTTCCTACGAAAAATGGGCAATTATTTTTTTTATTTTAGTGACCCTTTAATGCCTATTCCGCCAATGCGGAAGGTAATCTGAATTCGTAATCGGGGATGACCTGAAAGGAAACAAGAGATGGCTAAAACCCTTAACCTTACACGATTAAATTGATCGCATACAGTTGGTCAGTAGAGCAAATATATAATTCATCTTCGAATTTATGAATTCCCTAATAATATTTCAACCTCGGCCTGCGACCTCCATGAAATAAAACATCACTCTGGAAATTATGAATTTGTCGCTTCATTTCTTTTGTGAATTATATTGAACTTAGGAGCACGCAGTAGTTCCATCATACGAATTCCCCAACCGGGCATCGCCCTATAATCCTTATACATACGTACACATACTCCCACGCACACACTCACCCACATGCGCGCGCACACACACTCAACTCAGGGCCTTGGTGAATAAATCGGCTTTACAGTTTTCAAAAATTGTTTATTTATCCAATTAAAAACACGTATTACATACATGTATCAACTTTAAAAGCAACAAGGTGGATCTTCCTGGTTACATAGACTTGGTATCCCTCTCATCAAGACATTAGTTCATTGTAGATCTATTGTGCATGTGTTAATCAAAATATGATATGAAAGACATGTTTTATATATATATATATATATATATATATATGCACTCATGGTGTAGTCACTTGACTTGTCATTATTGTATTCTTCAGCAATATTATTAAAACGAGGATTAATCAAGTAACTGTGAAATTGCACTTGTCGAAAGGGAATATATGCTTATGACACGAGTATATATATATTTTAAAAAATACGTTTGCATAGATTACACTCTCTTACATTTCATTATAAGGAGTAAGAGAACAATGCAGTACATGTACTTTACATTATAATACATAATTAGTTATCAAAGCAATATGACAACTTTTCTTATCATATATACATGTATACGAATGAAAATATAAAACCAACGTAAACATGAATATAAACTCAATTCCTGTGGATTGACCTAAAATCCATAAAACTCAAGGGTAGGCCTACCCTTATGTAATGTGTTTCTTTAAGAAGTCGATACTATGAACATTCCACTTTGTATTCTAATACAGAAAACAGAAAAAAAAACGAAGTCAATTATAAACAATATTCTGTATATTTTGTATTACATAGTTTTGAACAGGCCTTCATGAGAGGAAGGAGACCCCAAAATAGCCCAGCTCCATCAAAATAGATCAAAAAATTGGTGACACTACATTTGCTCCTGCGACATTTGCTCCTCCGTCCATATCTCGAAGGGTCAAAGGTTAAGGTCAAGGTCATGATTTGGTTTTTTGTTAAGGACAATGTGAAGATTAGGGTTAGGGTTAGGGTTAGGTTTATTATTATGATTAACATGGCAAAATTAGACCGGAGCAATTGTCACAGGAGCAAATGTCATGGAACCCATAAAATTAGGGTATAATTTAAAGAAACGGAGTTAATTTATTTTCAGGGATCCTTTACAACATAAAAAAAAATATTGAATAAATGAAGGTAGAAACCTTCCACCTTGTACTAGTCTATTTTTTTTTCTTAAGACGAAAGAATGTTTTTGATGGAGCTGGGCCCTCCATCCTTGTATTAAATTACATGTAGCCTATTGAATGCATCATAATTCAAACTCTTTAATGCAGTGAGTGACACGTACTATCATTATTGATACAAAAGACATTCTCAATCAAGTCTGTAATGATATTAAAATTTGAGCTCATTTCTTTGAGTTCCTCTAAACCTGAAGTGTATGAACATACCAGTATATTATGTACAATTTTGAAAACAGAACTCGTAACAATATAAAAAATGACTTTCGAAAAATGAACTTAGGGCAATAGACTGCTTCTGTAATGTATACAAATTTATGCACATATATTCTCTGAGCACGTAGTGACTAGCTATTCCATGAACCTGCTTTTTTATAAGCCTCAATGCTTGGAATCCAGTTTGCATGCATTATTTGTTGCTATGTCCGACAAGCTTTCAGGAACAACCATTGTTTGAAAGGTATGCAGTCTATTTCAATAGTCCTGTCTTTCACCTTTAGAAATGTGCGAACATTATGGCGTACATGTATTACGTAATCCGAACAAGATTTCTGTGGGCAAAGCAATAGTAAGCTTTTGAAATTGCCCTTGAGTTGACTTTTTTTTAAATTGTGTTTCTTATTAATTGTTTTGAGGTTGTATTGGTTAAAATTTCCACAGGGAAATAACATACAGTAATTTTTTTTCACTGTTTCAGTAATTTTTTTGGGGGCAAATTGGCACTTATTATTAATGGTAATTCTGAATGTAAAATGGTAATTATTTTACTACAACACACATTAACCAGAAACGGATAGTATAAGTATTACTGCTTGTTTTTCTATTCGCAGATTTACCCTCGAAACTCCCACAAAGTGTTAATTGTAAATCCTGCAGCATACTATACAATTCGACTGCGATCCAATTTCGAAGAAATCGCAATTACATTTGATATGGCATTTTAAACAACTAAAATCTTCCCCACTGAGGTCCTGAATAATGACATGGATACTAAAATATTTGGATCACTGCAACCCCTCGAGTTGATGGAAGGGCCGAATCGGCTTCAAAGCGTGGAAAATCGCTTGAGTGATCTGACGTCACTACAATTTGTCCTTACTTCCTACAAGGAGGCTTGTAATAATACTTTGGAATGTCCGACTTTAGAGGGAAGACCTGTCTCATTGGTAGGCCATTATAGCGTACGATGGACCTTGGTATGGATGTACCCCCTACGCTCGATGGAAAGAGAGGGGCTATATGTGAGATTGTTACTTTGCTTCGACGGGAGCCCGGATAGCTCAGTTGGTAGAGCACTGGTCATGTAATCCAGGGTCCCGGGTTCGAATCCCGGTCGGGGCATTGTAATTTTCTCACATTTTCTTTATGACATATTCAATGTCAATTTCATTATTCATATGACTATAATAATTACATATATTCATAATTCAGATCATTTAGACTTGAACATATTTGAATGTTCCTGTCATGAATGAATAAATGAATTAATTTATTACCATTTCTGAAACCAGATATGAAACATATTTACAAGGTAGGCCCTATTTACAAAACAAAATGGTCATGGGAGACCACGAAATAGCTGAAATGGCTAATGAACATGTGGTTCCCTGACAAATTATGTAAATGTGATATACATCTATGTAAAGACTACTTAAAACACGTAAAGACTTCATACAAATACAAATACTCTGATAAAATAAGGTCTTACATAAAACTGTAAATATTGGCAAGAAGTGCAAGTATATACACACACAATCAACATAAAAAAACAACAAAAATTTGTTTAAACAAGTATAAACAAATATCTTATAAATCTACAATATTGGGCCATATATCAAAACAAAACAAAACAAAATAACCAAAACAAAATATCATATACACTGAGAAACATTACTCTATAAAATATTCCATTCGCATCATTTCTCTTAACTTATTGCAAAATGTTTTGACAGAGGGTTTCTTTTTATTATCTAAGGGCAATGAATCCAATATTCTAGAATCTTATTATGAAATTAACCTCTTTTCATGCTCAGTCTTTACTTTTGGTAAAATGAGACTTTTACTTTGTCCTGTACCATACCTATGATCGAAAAACTGACAATATCATATACATAATGCTTGTTGTTGATGTATTTTAACTTATACATGAAGATATCAGTTAGAAACCTGTGAAATTTGGAAATATCCAAGATTTTCAATGCGAGAAATAAGGGCGCAGACGGTGTCATAAAAACCACTAAAGGTGATAGCCGTAACAATCATTTTTTGTATAATGAATATTCTGTCAACATATGAAGTATACGTACATCTCCAGATTTCAAGGTCGTATGAAATGTGTTTCTGTACAAAAGAATGATACGAAAATAATAGTAGGTAACGTGGAACAAATTGCCTCAACCGATACATAATTCCAACCTTTTTTTGCGGAGCACTGTACAAGTCATGTTCTATTTATATGATTTTTCCAGGTTACATATTTATCAATGTGAATCCCAACAAAGGATGTAACTTCAACCTCATTCAGAACGTGGCCCTTCATTTTGATTAAACCTTCCATATTTACCTGTTTTCTTTTGTATTTAATTACTATATTCCGTAATTTGTTTTATTGATATTTATTATTTTATTTGCATCACACCAATCACTTATATAATTCAAATTGTTGGTAATGTCTGATAAATCGATGTTTATTTGATTGGAGGGAAATGCATGGAAAATATTTGAATCATCTGCAAAAAGTCTAAAATTGAAATAGGTAGATGATTGAGGTAAGCCATTAATGTATATTAAAACACAGTTGGTCCCAAGATAGATCATTGAGGAACCCCACATACAATTGGTGAAATCAAGGAAGTTCCGCAATTGTGGTGTACATGTTGAGACCTACAATGCAAGTAATCTCTAAACCATTTCAATGGGAGTCTGCGAATACCATAATTCTGTAGTTTAAATAATAATAAATTGTGACTGATACTATCAATAGCTTTAGCAAAATTAATGAAAATACCAACAGTTGTTCTCCTTTCATCTTCATAATGTATCAGTTGATTTATCAAGTTTATTACCGATAGTTTGGTACTATACTTTTCTCTGAAACCATAGGGCTGCTTATATAAATGTTGTTTTTTCCTGAAAACTTACCAAGAGATAATTGACCCATTTGTCAAAAAATCTTGTTTAAAACTGGTAAAACCGATATGGGTCTATGATTTTTGTCACCCTTTTGAAAGACTGGACTCACTTTCGCTATTTTCATTGAACTTGGAAATTGGCCTGACTCCTGCAATGATTGCAATGATGAGTTGAATACAATACATGTATAGTCGGAACCATCACAAATAAGGTTCGTCGGGACATTATCATGCCCACACGCCTTTTTCATATCTGTACCTTTCAACACATTTTCGATTTCAGTCTTAGTAATGGGAAGCCAGAAAAACGATTCTTGGACGGGATGACATAGATAATGATCAACTTTCATATTGGTGTTCCGGATTTGTTGACCACCATATCAAATAGTTCATTTAGGCTAAAGATTTAGCAATTGCATTAGGGTTATTTGATTTTCGCTTTGCTACCATCTTGTCTACCTAATAATTTACTGCTTGTATTCCAAGTTTTACATGCATTACCTTTGTGCTTCTGGAAAAAGTCCCCAGTATATTTTATTTGTTTTGCCTTTCGCAAAGTTGTCGTTAACACATTTCTATATTTCTTATACTTTAAGTGCACATTGATCAGGATGAATGTTTGATTTGAGAACCTTTGAATGCAGTCGATGTTTGTCTTAATCTATTTGCGAATTGCCTTTGTTATTCACGGTTTAGAATGTATGTTAGATAATATTTTTGAAAATTGTTCCGAAATCGGGTCGTAGCCAGATTGTATCGAGTGCGGTTTGCTAGTGCCAATGTATCATCTATGAAATAGAACAAAAAGAAAACACGCTTTTATGTTGTATTAGTTATTTGTATAACTTATGCTTAAGCGATGATATTCCCGGACGTGTCAACTCGGTGAAATTCATCAAAAAAGCAGCCAAATTGATGCACAGGCATTTCATTGGAATTTCAAAGTTAATGTAAAGTAATATTCTCAAGATCTACAATGCGAATATCATTGGATCATGATTATCACAATGGTTAAAAAAATGAAGTTTCAATATATTCCATTTGTTATCTATATCATTGGTAGGATTAATGTCAAGAGAATTCATTCTACCACATCGTCTTTTTTTACAGCATCCCCAGCTTCAACAAAGGTCTGAAGAAGCTTGCAGCACAAGGAGCGAAATATTACGGGTGTTGTTTGCATGTTTACCATGTTTACAGTATGCCTACTTTATATATTTCGTCCATAAATCTTGTAGGTCAGCGCTGTTGAGAATCTCCTTCAAGTCAGTCGAGCTGCCACCAGTCTTGTTCTTCCAGATACTCATACATTCTCTTATCGCCTGTTCGTAGTCACTGTTGTATTTGGCAAGCATGGCTCGTGCCTGGTTGTACTCGATGCCTAGATTTCGGGAAAGCTCGTTGTATTTCCCAGGTGGAACGTGAGTTGATAAAGTGTCCAGTTTTTCACCTGGCACCTTGTCACTGCTGGAAAAGACAAGGTTAAAAGCGATGTAGCAAGCTTCCAAAGTTCTACATTCCAGCCCTGATTTTTGTGCAGTTGACTGTGTCTTTCAATACATCATACACAATGGACAGAATAATGCCTGGAAGGTAGGCTAATCCTAATTTTTAACCTGGTTTGATTGTAGTTTACAATTTTTATTCATTTGTGTTTTTTTATTTGTTTTTCTTTTTTTTGATGCTTTTTTATTATATAATTTTGTTATGATATAATTTTTAATATATAATGCTATGTGGAACCCCAAGGAAAAACAGCGGCATTTTGTAAATACTGCTGAATTTGGGTCATCCTCCGTTTTTAAAGGAGAATGAAGGTCAAAACATTGTAATCAAGCGTTTACAAACTAAAATTGTACTTGTTTGAATGATCCAAACATGTCACAAATCTGATGTACCATATTTGAGTAAATTCAATCTTAAAACATGGACTTGCGACGATCTGGCACGGACATGGACGCCGCCATGTTAGGCGGAAAGTGACGAAATTGCGCTATAGTGTGTGATTGGCTGTTACCATTCATATCATTCAAAATGGTGTCTCTACAAAACGTGTACAAAATATAATTTAAAGCTGATCTGTATCTAAAAATATTGAAAAACTGTAATTTATGTATTTAAAATGAAATGAAAATAGTGATAACAACAATACAATTAATTTTACACTGATCTTTAGATTATCAAATAGACCTGTGTCTTAATGTTTCAAATGTCACTATGAACATGGCGAACAAAGAAGCGGACAAGATATACAGCTTCTCATTGTACCTCCCACACTTGCTCTGGTAGACAATAGAACATCTCTCCACTGCTATTATGTAAAAGTATGTAGAACAGGTGTCACATGCATATTCACCTGTTCTACTTATTTTATACAATAGCAATGAAGGGATGTTCTTTTGTTACCAGAACAATTGTGGAGGGTACAATGAGGAGCTGTATATTTTGTCCACTTTCTTTGTCATCGTGTTCATAGTGTGTATGGCCGTTTTCTTCTCCGAGGACCTAGTGATGAGTTATTCCATTCACCTACTACTATAAATACACTTGAAATCCAGCTTGCATACATTAGTTGTTGCTACGTTGGGCATGCTCTGGTATGCAAGCTATGGAGTTGTCATTAGCAACCTTTGTCAAAAAGGTATGCATACAATTATCTGTAAACAGGTCTATTTGATAATCTAAAGATCAGTGTAAAATTAATTGTATTGTTGTTATCACTATTTTTATTTCATTTTAAATACGTAAATTACAGTTTTTCAATATTTTTAGATACAGATCTGCTTTAAATTTTGTACACGTTTTGTACAGACATCATTTTGAATGATAGCTATGAATGGTAACAGCCAATCACACACTATAGCGCAATTTCGTCACTTTCCGCATAACATGGCGGCGCCCATGTCCGTGCCAGATCGTCGCAAGTCCATGTTTTAAGATTGAATTTACTCAAATATGGTACATCAGATTTGTGACATGTTTGGATCAATTAAACAAGTACAATTTTAGTTTGTAAACGCTTGATTACAATGTTTTGACCTTCATTCTCCTTTAAGCTCATGTATACGTTGTATTTTATGAAATGTATGTGGTTTTTTTTTAAGTAGATATTCAAATAAAATCACAAATATGGCAATTAATGTATCACTAGAAACTTGGAAGCTTACAGATGGCAATCTTATAAGTTTTATGTCAACTGCGTATCTGGTGATTATAAAAACAACACGAATAAAAGCTCTTCTCAGCATCTGGAATATCCGAGGATTCGCCAGAAATATAGCGATGTTTTGATGTCGTCACACTCGGGATCGATCCTGCTTAAGCAGACGACGTCCTATAATGAATGAACGTAATTGCAATGCAATTATTTATCAAATTATAAAGAGTTTGGTGTATTTAAACATGACCTTATTTCACACCATTATAAAGGGAAAGTGAAACTGATTCTGATAGCTAAAACCGTTTGATTGTAAATACATAGGAGAAGGGTCAATGATCAATGAAATAAACCCCACTTTCAAATTGAAAAGCCCTCCGAATAATAGCAGGATGGTTTTCGTTCCCTCTTGAAACGCCGAACATGCCCCGGTGCAAGCAGCTGAAAATACAATGGCGTCTTATTTTGTTTACAATTGACTGATTCCTTTATTTTTTTAACGCTGCATTTTTCATCAAAATAATACCATACACGAAGTTAAGAGTGAGGCAACAGACTAACATTAAGACTGACGCTAGTGAAGGAAGAGAAATAAGTGAAGAGGAGATGACAAAATAGGCTCTGAAAAATGTGTAAGATGTTATGGGACATCGTCTGCTTAGACAGGACTGGTCCAGGGTGTGTCGTCACATATCTCAGCAGCGTTCGAGGAGCTCTTCAGCTGCTATATCGGGGGCTGTATTTTACCGTTTTATAATTGATAATAATCATTACTTCAAATGTTTCCAAGCGTTGAATTTGGATAACCTTGTTTAATTTATGCCATCTATGCAATAATAAGTATTAAGCCAATATTTAAAATCATTAACGTTCTACTTTAATACGGAAATAAATACAAACAAACAAACAAACAATCCAGAAAAAGATGTATATCGGATTGTTAATGATTAATCTGACGTTGAGGTTTACAAGTCAGTTCTCATTAGACAACCACTAGTATAATATACATGCAGTTTTAACATTTGAACTTCACAACGTCATACGGGATACACTCATGATGAGCGTGATTTTATACTTCACATGCGCTTTCGATTTATGATCTTCATACTCTCCAGTTAAAGTGAGTGGTGATATTTTTATATGACTCTATATACAAATACAAGTTTGGTTATACAGTAATATTTAAATGAGGACAAGGATTATCAGATCGTCCTATAGTTATTTTACGACGTAACTAGTCCTAGTCTTAATCTCACTTTAAACGTTACAAGTATGAAGTATTTTGTGTTCAGTTTGTTTGGGAATACTAATCACTACTATTCAACACATCGTAATGGGGTGTCAAACAAAGATTCTGAATCATGAAAAAGAAATGTTTCCTACGTTCATGGGAATAATAAACACAGACGGGTGATTGCATAAAGAATATACTCAATATCAATATGTTATTGAAGGACATTACGTATAATTCAGATTAAGAATGCAGAGTCTCAATGAGGGGAGGAAGAGAGAGGGGGATATATATATATATATATATATATATATATATATATATATATATATATATATAGTGTTGATATCTTACAATTTTTGTTCAGGCAAGCCTTCTTGTGATGTGAACGGGGCTGTTGAGGGAATTGAAAATCATAATTGAAAACGGACTCATTATACTGAACCATTACTCCTGACGAACAAAGGCAATTGGCATAGTATTTTTAATGCTAATAGCAACAAGAGGTCATCGAAGTGAAAATGAAGTTAAATTTAATGGGATATATCAAATGATTGTATTGTTTAATAAATAGAAAAATTGGCAAGAATAGACAGAAACGTTGAAAGGAAGATAGTATCCATTCAAGTTACAGCTACCTGCCACGGATAGAGATGCCGAAATATTATGATTCTAGAATCAACCATTTAAAAAAGAATTATTTAAGTCTTTTTCCAGCACAGCAATGTTTTTATTGCACGAACTTTACATTTTGTAGTATATCACTTATGTACATGTATAACATAGAAATGACTCAAAGTTCGACATTTTAAAATAAATTACTAAAGTGTATTTGATCGTGCTGAAGTATTGTAAACAGACACGATCGGGCCTCACGGATCACGAGAAAAAGTATTATGTCGATATGTATAGATACAAATATCAGTTGTATGATTAAAACTTCATCAATATGGGCCCATTTTATCACAATAGTAACAGAACTTCAGAGAATCCAAGCAGGTTTCATTCAATGCTATGATAATCTTAGCATAAATAGACGAATTCTAAAACTGAACAATATTGAAATTCATATATATATGAAAAAGCCTTATTATCTTTTGTAATTTGTTATAAGACGAAAACAATAACATAATTATGTAAGGATGGTTTTTGTTGAAACAATGGAATAGAATGAAGGTATTACCAATGCATCCTGTGTCAAACAAAATGTTTTGGGTGGTGGTTTGAGTCAGTTCGAGAGTGACAGTAGCATTCTCCTCCTTATCCTGGAGATTTAAGAAGAAGGACGCCTTACATCTATCAGTATTGAAGAGGCGACTATATTCCAGTATCTGTTGTAATTAAAGTAAAGTGTAATGTACAAAAAAATGTTTTGATTCGTGCTAATGTCCTTTGGTAAGACATTATCTACATTTGCCACTCTCCACCCAGGTGAAGTAAAGGGGCACCCGGTAGGAAGAAATTCCTTGAATGCCTTAGGACCTATCATGGCAGCTCAGCTAAAGCTGGGGTAATAATGTGATACTTTGTATTAAGCGCAGTAGAGTATATTTGTATAGTAGCTGCGCTATATAAATGGACATATTGTTATTATTATTATTAACGCATAACCATTTCCACTGCGCATAACTTATAGGATGTCTATAATTTTTGCAAAAAGAAATAGTTTTATCGTTGTCACATCGAAATCATTTTTTAAAAAGAACATTTTCCTTAAAGGGGAATTACCCTCATAATATAAATGTGCTTATATTCAAAGATGTAATCTATTCCTTCTTGTTGTCCTACGTAATTTTTGCATTAAAATATACGAGATGGGTATAAATCAAGATTTTCTCAGCATGATTTGTTATCTGTTAGCGATACCCGGGGGCTGCCATTTTCTTGATCTGTACATAGAGGTGTTGTGGTCTAGTGGATACGTCACTGGACTGTGGATCTCATGGTTCATGATTCGAGTCCCGCCGCGGCACTAATGTCCTTTGGCAAGACATTAATCAACATTTGCCACACTCGACCCAGGTGTAGTAAATGGGTACCTGGTAGGATTTATTCCTTGAATGCACTGAGCGCTACGATTGCCATGCTAAAGCCGGGGTAATAATATGCAGGGCCCTCAGGGAGAACAGTATTAAGTACTGATGAGGCTACCGTCGGTAAACAAGACATATTATTATTATTATTATTATTATTATTACATAAAGGTATTTTAAATCGGAATGCAAAATTGTCTTTCTTCATGATACAAAATCCCATTTGAGATGTAAAATATTTAACAGATATATACACATAGTTTAAAAACGAAAATGTGTTTTATATTTCTTTGAAAATTACGATTTTACTAAATATAAATCTATTTTCTTCATACTATGACGTACGCGACGGAGCGAATTAATTCAAATTAATGGATGATGATTTTCCCGAGCGTCAGTAGTGACAAACTATGCATTCACCTGCTTTGAGATGATGGAATTCAAAAGTCAGAATGCGCGTTGTATAAATTATGTTCTGCTCTGCCAGGCAAGCCCAAGAAAACGATTACTCGTTAGCAATACCAGAGAATTTAAAAAGAAATCTATCAATTTCAAATTTTAGAATATAATGTATACACCTGTTATTATATATTTGCCATCATATATGGGGATTTTTTTTGTAATGAAGAGAAGCAATTTAGCTCGAGGAATATCTTCCTGACCGGAACGGTTTCCAATGGTTCATGTACAATTCCATGTCATTAAGAAAATGGCAGCCCCCATGTAAAGTGTTAGCAGATGCTACCGTGAGCTAGAATGTCTTGATTTAAACCCTTTTCTGATATTTTATTTCTAAAGTGATGCAGGTCAATGATTAAGAATATATTATACCTTTGAACATAAGTACACTTATATTCCGGTGTTAATTCTCCTTTAAGGTACTTGATGTTTGTCTAGTGATTACCGATATGATACTGCCATCTGTGTCGATTTAATATTCGCTGGATATTCATTCATCCATCTCACCTTAGTTTGTTTTTTCTCGTCATGTTCACAGCTAACAGTAAGGTCTTTTCGTTCGATCATTATCTCATCATCTTCATCTAACGCAGGTTGATAGAGGCGTCCTTTGGTGTATGTCTAACAAGTGAAAAAATGAAAATAATGATCGATATTAGGCCTGCATAGTCCAGCAAACCATATTTACCTGCGCTTTCGGGACCCTGAAATATTTACAACTATTCAGTTTTTATTATCTACAATCTTCGAATACAAATTTTGTGCTTTACGGCCTGTACTCTAGTTGACGGAGTGATTTTTTTTTTCTGGACGTTTTTTGAAGTAAAATCTGGTTGTTCGTTTAGGAGTGCTTTAACCCTGACTGCCATGCATATTAAATTCAATCACGGGCCTTGGAAATTCTGACCAATGACTGTTGTATAAAGTTTATAAAGGGCGCTTTTAACAAAATATTATAGCATTATGTTGTTAGATACATAATTGTCAATTAAATACGGGAATGACCTTCACGAAGCGTGGTTTGTTTAACCAGGCACTGTGGTACTCACTCTTGCCTGAGGAAGTTTATTTTGAAGCCGTAGTTCCATGAGAGGTTTCCTGTTCGGAGGCATAGCATTTGGTAGATACGGCATGCAACACATCAACTTTCCTCTTCCAGATAGCCAGTCCCACCACATTGTCACCCATCCTGCAGAAAAGTGTTCCAAGGATAACTCAAAATAGCTTCCATATACTTTGCATGTCGTCGACGTCTGGAGAATGCGTTCTACTTTTCCTGTTGATATAATGGCATGTACAAAGAGAGACGTATGGATAAACCAAGGAGGTAATATATGCAAACTTGCCTGAATATACGTCATAGTCCTAATATTAAAATATTTGCTTATCCCATGACTATTTTGTAACGTTATTTTGTTTAAAATGTGAAATTGACGAAAACAAAATATAGCTTCTTTAATTAATATAACGATGTGTTAGAGGACGTTTAGATTTGCTTGAGGATGTTTATTTACTTGTCCAAAGTGAGAGTACTATCACCTCTACACATCCAGTTCAGAATATTAATCAACAAATTTTGAAGCGTTACTGCGCGACACTGGTTTGATGTACTTGCATATCTCCTCAACAAATCATGAAATATCGGAATCTATACGCTCCTGATGAACAGCATAGACATTATTAATGTGTCCGTCATGTTCATGTATTGTTTCATTATTTAAAATAATAAGGCTTTTAATGATTTTGTCTTCGGCATACCAGGTGGTAATTGCTCTGCAATCAATTTTGTTATTTTGTATGCAAAATATTATATATTTTCAACTAAATATTTAAACCGCTCTTTATCATTTTCTTCATTTCAAAAGAAATTGGAATATCAATACGAGATAGAAGAAACTATGAATATGCAACACGATAAGTTTATCTTAAACCTTGATGGAGAGAGGCATATCCAACTCATTTGAATTCTACATTTTCTTTGTATATTATAAAGTTTTATGTATTATTGACATTTTGCATTTGTGTATATTGTTTATGGAGAAATATTGAATAAAGACTTGATTTGAAAAAAAAAAAATAATAATAATAAGGCAAAGCCATATTCAATGAGGTGATCAATGACTACAAATTAAATTAGTCAACAACAAATTCCACCTAGAGATATGGAACTAAAATCACATCAGTGTAACTATCTGACTTTGATTTTTAAACATGAAATATTGAATAGTAGGTTCTAAATTCATGTTTGCAACTTGAAACCATATACCCAGGTGGAGACAAGGCTTAATAGCATGAATTGAACCATGACCGGAAATAACATCGAAATACCAGGTACAGAATCAATATGTGTAGGCTTATATAAAAAAAAGCTGTAGCAGAGCAGATAAAGCCAAGGTATGTACTTATTTTAAAACTTATTTCATAATGACAGTAATCATCGCTATTTACTGTCATACCTGTTTGATGACTCCATGAATGAAGTACTGTCTTCACTTTTCCAGGGTCGTTGAGGACGGCGCAGTGTGGCATGATCAGCTTCACATGTTTCTTGAAGTGTAAACCTGATGGCAAGCACTTAAAACCAGGACTGACAACCATCTCGTCTGCTTCCAGCTCGATGTCATCTGGTAGCTGTGTAAGCACCTGTAAGGTTATCTTGATTGCTGAATCGTCCTCCAAGGCTCCAGGGGGAATGTGTAGCTTGCAGCCATAGGTCTCAAGGGATAGTTCTCCACCTTGGTGATCAAAGAACCCTTCCACCTTGTTCTCGTCTGATAAAAAAAGATAATGCGATAGTTAACTCAAATTAATAGCACAATACAGAAAAGGGTCAAAAGTGGTGTATCTGGCGTAGGATGGAGCTTTGCTGTGGTTCAACTGAGTTTTTAAAAAAGAGTGAGCGTGCATATTTTGGCTGGGCCTCATATAAAAGGAATATGTTGAAGGGAAATCCCATCAAATTCAATATAAATTGTAATTCATCGAGAGCGTGCCCCCCTTCCTGGGGGAGGGGGGGGGGGGGGGCACTCTCAAATGTGCTACCCAAGCGCGTCAACACACTTCAAACATGGACCCTAAACGGCGTATTGCACGAAGTCTAATTTGCACCCCTATGCGTAACATCAGAAATACATATACCTAAATAGCGTCAACAGGGTCATCACGCCACCCCAAAATACCCTAAGTGGCGCACAAATTATTACGGTACCAAGTGCAATACCCTTAATGACGTTTAAAATAAATAACCCCTTTTAAGCTGGAAAACAACAAAATAACGCTTTTCGAGTACAAAGAGATAAACTTTTAGTGATATCATTATTTAATTTGTATGCAAACAGTCCAAATCACCAATTGGTGTTATTCATATCAACAAAATACTCGTCATCATTAGCAATTTATACCCTAAATGTCGAAGACCAAATTTGTTAATATTAATACTCGCTGATTCACTGCTGGGGATGTATCGTCCCGGCCAACCCTGCTGCGTACGTTGAGCGGGCTTCTCACTCACTCGGATCTAGGCCACTCAGATACACAGTGTACTGCTATAGCATGACGTCACTCAAGTTTCCTAGGGCTGAAAAAACCCTTTTCGACACGTAGCACGTTATGTGGTGAGTGACCTCCCCCCTCCTCCCCGGGGAGCGTGGCCAGATTGAAACAAACACTACCCCGGAAATGAAACGTTTTTGAGAAAGCAACGTGTGGATTGATTTAGGAATGACTGAGGATTAATGATCATAATGTTAAATAAAACAACAGTAATTCCAATGTACATTATTAAAGAACATTTCTGAGTCAGGAGGTATTCAAATCCTTTCTCAAATGTACTTGTTGATTTTTTTATTCAAAAGTATTTCGCTTTCCTTTGCTTATTTACTTCTATTACCGGTTGTGTCTTTACTGCTCTCTCCACCGCCTTCCCTGTCTTCACTCGGCTCTTCATTTCGTTCAACCTTTCCCTCTTCCTGACGACCATCGATCTCCTCTCTTTCATGGCTAGCTTTGTTCTCTTCTTCGTTTGCTTCACTAGAGTCAGCTTCTTTTTCGTCACCTGAATCAATCCTGCTCTCTTCCTCTTTACCAAACTGTGCGGTCTCCACTTCTTCTGTGCTGTAGTCACTCTTGTCTTCGCAATATACTTCGCTATACTGAAGACTGAGGAGGAAATTACGAAAGTATTTATATTATTAAAAAAGTAGTTGAAATATTTTGTAATGAGAAAACATGTGTATTGTAGATTTGGTACATGAGGCAAATAATTGCATTAACAAATGTAGGGACAATGGTTTTCATGGCTGAACATTTCGAGTTTATTTTTTCATACACATCGCAATGTAATAAACATCATTTTAATCCTATAATACATTGTTTGCTGTCTAGTATTCTAGCCCCTTCAGGGAAAAAAATATATTATCTCTTTATATGCAGATATAATTACGTGAACAATATATTAATTCATTTTGAAGTTGGCAAATCAAGTTTATTTAAAATGAAGATAATAGTGTGTGGTAATGTTAAAAGTATTTGTAATGTGAATTTTGTTCAACTGCTGCAATGGTAATAAAAACGGCAAGTGAGCATCTTTATGTCACACAATAACTGAGTGTTTATATTCTCATCGCACATCGTAATTCTTTGCACTGTAAAATCATATCGTGTCAATAAAAGTAAAATCCAAATATCTTTAATAAATCGCAAGTAAACTCTAGAACCAATTGCCCTTTTTAAAATGGAAAATACGGCTGTCGTGTGTCATTTCCAGAGGGCTACAAAAAGTATTAACGAGAAAGGAATCTGAAATTACTGTTGTAGCAGAACGAATAATCATGCCAGTGTGTAAGTGACACAATGGAATTTGAGATATTTTTTCACATTACAGAGTGCAAGACGGGAATTTTTCGTATTCGATTTTGAGGTTGAATATCTGAACGCTTCTTTATAGGAAATTAATGAGAGTTAGTATACATTACATACCCAAGGTGGGCTGGTAAGGAGAAACTATTGTAATTTTAAGATATATATTTTTGCCATTAAAATTAAATGATTTCGATAATAATGAGAACTACATAAATCAACTGAAATATAATATGTTTTATGTTGGCCTCTTACAGACGAATGCATAATAATAATCATTGTGATATAGAGTACCGAAGTGCTGACGTCATATTAGCTCGTCGTCCAGGATACTGGTTCTAAACAACAAAGCCCGCGCTTGAGGTTCACCGCGAAATCAGTCAAGCAACGGGCTGGAGCAGGGCAAATTCAGTGTTTGGTGCTGGTGTGATCACCACGCCATTGCTCAGCACAAACTTGTTTAGAACCAGCAACCTTGACTTGGGTGTTATGACGTCACACTTCGGTACTCTATTAAAGAAAGGATGAGGAAAGTAAGCGCGTATACACGTTTTGTATGTAGAAATATAATTACCTTAGAAGCTTCTTAAATGAGTTCAGTAATGATTGCATATTACGTTGAGTAACTCCATTCAGTTTAAAGTGTCCCTTGGCCACTTGAGGAAAAGACCCCTAAATATAAATCATAAGAAATTCAACCATTAGATCATAGTCAATCTTTATAGGGTCTTGTCATGGGGAACCTGCTTAAATTAATTTTGAATCACTCATCACTTGGTAGGCACATTACCTAAACATCAGCATAATAAACAAACTATCGTAAACTTTGAAACCGAGGGTATACTTTGGACAGCATTTCCTTGATTTTCTCATTTGCTTGTTAGACAGCTCGTACATTTTTTCCACTTTTGAGGTAATATAATAATCACTGAGTATTTCTATCATTAAGCATTCGCTCACTTATGAATGAATTTAGTCCTAACAGCCTACCTTCATAGCCAAACTATAAGCCAACAATAATCTACTTCACAGCTTAACAATTAGTATGTTACAACTGAAATGTATTATCTACATAATAAATATTTGACATCCTTGTATTATTATCAGGCTCTATAAGGGTGCGGGTCTACAAAACAGCTATTTGAAATGTTTATCCTTTTAGTGTGCGTCATACTTCAGGTCTACCTTGGCAAGCGACACCTATTCCTTTATTGCTGCGTAGAAGACATCATTTAGAGGCATGTTCTTCATTGTTAAATCATTCAGATGAGGCATTGAACAAAGTGATTCTGCTAAGTCACGTGATGATGTGGGGGTCAACACATCCAAACGTCTATAGCCAATATGCTCACTACCAAAACCTTCAAGACAGAGTGTGGTGACCTGTACCATAATATATTGAGAAGGGGGAGAAAAAAAAAAGAAGGAGAAGAAGAAGAAGAAGAAGAAGAAGAAGAAGAAGAAGAAAAGGAAGAAGAAACATCAATTTAATTTGGCTAAATCGATATAGACTTCAGACTTGGAGTCATTCCGCCGAAAGTATTTTCATGATTCCAGTCATAAACGCAATGAGAGAAATTCTATTTACGACCGAAGAATACAGGTTTTCAGAAAGTTATTCCTCTTTTGTATTGTGATGAGGGCGATATAGGTCGAGATGGATTGTGACGATCGAGACCAGGAAGATTCAACATGGAGTACGTAAATTATAAGACAGGGAACCTGGGATACGGGTAGGGAGCGGCCCGTAACAAAATGGGGGCTTGTGTCGGCAGTCTACTGGTTGTTTTCCTGTAGACAATGGTGTGTTTTTGGCCGATTTTTGTAAGTATGTTGTTGAGATTTCCCGTCGTGGTCGATCTTCGTCGTCTTACATTCGCTGCGGTAGCGTAATATATGTTGCATGTACATACACGCTGTGTGTATGTGTGTTTGTTGGTGGTCGCTGACCATGCCCTGTGCTGTTGCATAGACCGAAAATTCTGTCTCTCGTTCGTTAGCTCTTCACTTAGAGACAGAAACGCTCCATACACTCGCCTGTGCAAACTCACAGTCTGCCGAGAGACAGTAGGCATGTCGTTGTTAAAATGTGGATTTTACGAGTTTTAAAAATATTTGTGTAAAGTAAATAGATTAGGCCTAGGCTCTATACTTAAACGAACATGTTCAACTTACCAATTTGACTGTTTTATTCCTTTTTGCTCCTTTTTCAGGTAATTCAGGGTCCAAGGTTTTCTCCGTTTGAAACTCTTCCAGCCGTATTCAAGTGTTATAGTGTGTAAGTCAATGTGAATTTGGTTTGCACAGGCGAGTGTACGGAGCGTTTCTGTCTCTAAGTGAAGAGCTAACGAACGAGAGACAGGATTTTCGGTCTAGGTGTTGCACTACTCAATAGCTCGCGCTTGTGTGCTTGAAACAGAGTTTTTTTGCTTGTGTTTCGGTATTTTACAGTTTGTAAGACTGTTTGCTGGACTTTTCAGTCTGTTATTTGCTGGTTGTTTGCCTCTGAGTCTTAGTTCATGATGTGGTAGAATTCTCGCACGGGCCGTGAATGAGGTAGGACGTCCAGGATATTTTTTCACTTGGTTTAGTGGAATTTTGGGGAAGAGTTCCTTTTGCGACAGCTATGGATGATAGATTTTTCGGGAATTGAAAAATATAGGTTGTTTCTGGTTGGTTGTGTGTATAACAGCCAAGTGCCAGGTTCTATGCTAGTTTCACGGTATATTGTGTAGACTAGGTTTTTCAGTTTGACTGAGGTCTGGCTGCGTGCATAGCAGTCAGGTTAGTTTCTTTCATATTTTAGAAACTAGGTTCCTTCGGTTTGGAAGGGATTTGGTTGTGTGTATAACAGCCAAGTGTCTATTTTTTCTCGGTTTTGTTGAATAACTACACTGTTGGTCATGATGTTAGCATAATTCGTATTTTCATAGTCATCCGTTGATTTAATCATATTTAAAAGCCTAAATAGATAATATTGACCAGGTTCATTGATTACATGTTGATTTTGTATTGTCGAGGTAAAAGTCGGTAAAGTGAAACATTCCATAACGTGGCCTATCTTATTGTTTGGTGCTATGAAAGGCAGAGCCTCCTTTCTGCTGTTGTTTTGCTGTCCATTTCGTGCAGAAAGCCTACGTGTGTTAACAGCCCGTTTTCAGAGTTAGCTTGATCAATTCCTACCAAATTTGGTACATTGATTCTTTACACTATGCGTCGCCCAACGGCACTTGCAATTCGTCAGAGGGTCCTTGCACTCCAACAGAATGGACGGACACAGGCCCAGATTGCAGATATTCTTGGACTATCGCAGTGTGTGCCGCATCCTCAGAAGACATCGAGAGGCGGGTACTTTGAGTCCAGAGAGATCTACAGGTCGACCACGAAGAACATCCGCACGGGATGACCGTCAACTGCTGAACATGTGCCGTAGGAACCGGAGAATGCCAGTGAGTCGTCTTTGCCACTTGTGGAGGAGGCACTTCGGAGTGAACGTTTCACGGGAAACCGTAAACAGGAGACTTGTTCAACATGGCTACAGAGCTCGGCGAATGACCAAGGTTCCACGTCTCACTGTTCGCCACCGGGTTTCTCGACTCCAGTGGGCTAGGAGGCACAGGAGATGGCAGCTTGGTCACTGGCGCCATGTAATCTTCACTGATGAAAGCCGGTACATCCTTGACGGCACTGATGGGAGGCAGAGGGTTCGACGATTGTGGGGCGAGAACCTCCGTAATGACTGTGTCCAGGAAACCAATCAAGCAGGTGGAGGCTCAGTGATGGTATGGGTCGGAATACATTATGACGGAAATACGCCATTGGCTGCACCTGAAGGAAACGTCAACGCCGTCGTGTACCGCGATATCCTGGAACGCCATTGTCTTCCATACGCGAGAAGAGTATATGGCAATAACTTTCAGCTCCAAGACGACAACGCTCGATCACATAGGGCACGTCTGGTGAGGGAATTCCTTGACGCAGAGGACGTGCAGCAGATGCCTTGGCGTGCCTGTTCCCCCGACATGAACCCCCATTGAGCACGCCTGGGATGCATTGGGCCGTGCCATCAATGAAACAATCATCCTCAAAATGTGCAGGAGTTAGCCCAGGCACTTACCGAAGAGTGGGATGCACTGCCCTTGAACACCATCAACAACCTTGTGGGCAGTATGCCACGGCGTGTGGAGGCACTGGTGCGTGCCAGAGGTGGCCATACCAGGTACTAAGTGACCCAACAAGATTAAAAAGAGGAACACTTCCCTTCAATCATCAAAAGATCCCAAGATTTTATTTTTCACGATAAACTTATCATGGTTAAACATTTACCAAAAACGATACATTTTTTCAAGGAATCCAAGGTCTGGATGATTGTGTTTGTCAAAAGTGGTTTAAACCAGTGAATAAAGTTTGTATGAATTATTTTTTGTCTTATATTTTTTATTTCATATGTTGAGAACAGATTTATCAATTAAATCGGTGAAGATATAAGCTTATTTTGCAAAAAAATGACTCGTATTGTTGTCAATAATGTACGAAAGGTAGAAAAAAGTATGCTACCATTATGACCAACAGTGTAGATGGTGCATGATGGCTGATGAATCTTCGGTAGGAGAATTTGTAAGAAGTCCATCTGCAGAGCAACTGCGCTCATTGTGATTTGTTGGCTTTAGCAGCTCACTATGAAGTTCCTGGAGTAAAACAGTATATGCTGAAATCCAGCATATTGAATTCAGTTCTTGAATTTCTGATAGAGGAAGAGGTGTTGCCTTTTGAGGAGGCGGAACAGACTCCTCCATGTTCTCAGTCCCCGGTAGATTCTCAGTCTACTGGTAGGTCGGTTTCAAACCAAGAACGCAAACGGAAACTTGAACTTGAGATAGCAAGAGTGGAGTTGCAGCGAGAACAAGTGGTGTTGCAAAGAGAGCGAGCAAGTGCTGATGAGACAGAGCAGGTTAGGCAGGGTCAGCCTCGTTTTGACGTTTCGAAGTATGTTCGGATGGTTCCAGTGTTTGAGGAAACAGATGTGGAGAGGTATTTTCTCCATTTTGAGAAAGTTGCTCAGAGTTTGGATTGGCCGCGTGAGAAATGGTCACACTTGTTACAGTCGCAACTGAAAGGTAAAGCTCGTGATGCATATTCGGCTTTGTCTAATGAAGAAGTGTGTCATTATGACACGGTGAAAAATGTTATTTTGCATGCCTACGCGCTCGTTCCGGAAGCATATCGTAAAAAGTTTAGAAATTCACGAAAACTTGAATCACAGTCGCATAGGGAATTTGCGAAAACAAAAGAAATTCAGTCTGACCGGTGGTGTCAGTCGCTTGAAGTTACGGAATTCCAGGAGCTGCGTGAGTTGATACTCCTGGAGGAATTTAAGAGGTCATTGCCTCAGGAGGTGCGTTCACACCTGGATGAACTACGGGTGTCAGATTTGGGTAAAGCGGCAAGTCTCGCCGATGAGTATGTTCTTACTCATAGCCATAGAAATTCTAGGTCTGGGGCACAGAATACTCGCGATAGTTTCCGTAAAAGCCATGGTCAAGGTCGAGGTCAAGGTCAGAAAAACGGTAGGAAACAAGATCCGGTCTCGGGAGAAGTAATCTTTGGAGTGCAGAAGTCACTTCCGGTTCTTTGATAATCACAAAGCATTGCAAACAGACTTATTGGACTCAGTGTAAAGTTTTATGTTTTTCTCATGTTTGCCTTTCAGATATATTTTGTACATGAAATGATGTTTTTTGTTTTGAAAAAGGAACATGCATGACAGTATTTTGGTGTTAAACTCCTTTGACACAATTATGGAGGGATAGAAAGAGATAAATAAATGATTTCTCCTCTTGTTTGTGCATGTTTGTCAAATTTAAAACAGGAAATAGATTATATAAATTCAATTTATGTCTTGTATGCAAACTATGTTGCATGTTGTTATTAACTACAGGAAGTGTGGAATGAAATGGATTTTTGTCTGTTTTGGGAATCACAAAAAGGGTATGAATTTTCTCATATTTTTGGTCTGTAGAATTCATGTGTTAAACTGAGTGGACAATTTATGTACCTACCCAACTAAACTATCTTTGTTATCAATGTGTACAAGTTTGCATTAATGGTGGAAACTTATAGATCATATATGTGACCCGTCACGTCAAAATGAGACAGAAGTCGCATTTTTTGAAATTGCATTTTATTATTGATTATTATTCTCCGTTTCATAAGCTTTAATTTGGTATATAGTTCAACTCTAGGGAGTGAGTATTAGTGGAGATAATAGCTTTTGAATCTTGAGTAAAGTCGGGCTGTGGCAAAGTATTTCTTCGAGAAAAACGCTTCCAAAGTTTGACTTCCGTTTTGCAGACATGCAACATTTTCCGTTTGTAATGCCAACTAGATTTGGATAAAGCCCTTAGCAACCGTTTATTAATTCTAATAAACAGTAGTCCTTATGTTTCTTTAGGATCTCTTCTCATGAAAACATGAATTTTAATTCATTTAAGCCATGAATTCTAATGCTTTGAAGGGGAACAAATCAAGTAGTTTCACGGCACTGAAAGAGCTTCCCGCATCAACTTCATGCTTTTTTTCGATGAGCCTTTCCTATGCTGGTATGATTTTCTTAAAGGGTTGATTAACCTAGCTATAGTCAAAAGGTTTATAAGTCTGTCATTTTGTGCGGGGATGTATTAGATTATAGTTCAAACTTTCAGAGGTTTTTATGTCATCATATTTTTTCTAAATTAATCATGTAAACTTGATTTCTTTCAATGTTATTTGCTTTCTTTTTAAAGCTTGGATTCGATTGTCGCAAAGTCATTCAATTGTGGCAAATTAGACTAGTCTTTACCAACAATAATATTGACAGAGATCGTTGATGTCTGCATATGAAGCTTACTTTTTTTACTTTTCGTCCTGTGAAAGAGCAATAGAAATCGCCGCTCTCTTAAGCTGGAGAATTAACACACGATTATTGATTTTCTCTCTCTCCTTCTACATCACGCACCTGTTTCATAATCTCGACAGTTTTATTTCTTTCTTTTGAAAGCTAACTCTCTTTTCGGTTCGCTCTTTACCAGATTAAACAACGATGGAATGAAACAGAATCATAATAAAGAAATTGTATCCTGCTCTAGTTAGTTCTACCTTTAAAAAATGTTTATAAAAGCGTCTTTCTTTTCTTTTCGCCATGTCAAAGAGGTATAGAATTCGCCCCTTTCAAAGAACAAGGATTAAGTCACATCCTGCCTTCGCGAGACGATTGATTTTGCTTCTCTTTCATTGTCCTTCTCAGGGGCCGCGGAATGTCTTGGAAAGTGGAGGGGCTAAGGGGGGGGGGGGGACTGCGTGTATAACCACATTTTTGCACTGCCATACGTTTACAGCAACCCCCCCCCCCCGGTTCCCCGGTCCCTGCTTTTCAATCACGAGCTTGTGTCATAATCTCCATCCACACAGGTCCTTTTCTGTATGGTTAAAAAGCTTCATTTGTTTTATCATCAATTCCCCATGTTCAACAGCAGGATAAAGATAAACGCCCGAACAATTCTCTCTCTCCTCCTAAATCTTTCACCCGTATCATAATTTCGACTGTTCTTCTTAATTCTATTTTGAAAGCTAACTTTTTCTTGTCTGTTCGGCTTTTTAACGAATAAGAGATTCGGCCGCTAATTATCATCATGTTGACTGGCGGTATGAACATGACGAAGACAAACTGCATCTTAGCTTGAAAGTCCATCGTTTCTCCCCGCTCTATAGTTAACTCAACTTAAAACAAATCAGATACTTGTTTCATTATCGCAACCGAGGGCCTTTTCATTCTCGTTAAAAAAAAATAATTTTCTTTTATTTTCGTCTGTTAAAAAGAGTTATAGAATTGGCCGCTTCTTATCGTCATGTTCCAAGGCGGGATAGAGATAACTACAGCGGCGCTAAGAAGCAGTTTAACTAGAGCTTAAAAATAAATAATAATGACCACTGTTTTTAGTAAAAATTGACACCCAGACTATTCTCCCTCTTTCTAAATCTTTCACCTGTATCATAATTTCGACTGTTCTTCTTAATTCTATTTTGAAAGCCAACTCTTTCTTGTCTGTTCGGCTTTAACGAATAAGAGAATTAGCAGGGGGAGGGGAGCGGCGCAAGGGGCGGACGCCCCCCTGTTTTGTGTGACAAAGTATGCCCCAAGACCCCCCCCCCCCCCCAGATGGCCGTTTGGCTTCGTCAAATGGAGGGTTCCTCAGTGTGCGCCCCCTTTCTGAAAATCATGTCTCCGCCCCTGGCTAACTGGCAGTATGAACATGATGAAGATAACCTGCGTCTTGGCTTGAAAGTCCATCGTTTCTCCCCGCTCTATAGTTAACTCAACTTAAAACAAATCAGATACTTGTTTCATTATCCCAACCGAGGGCCTTTTCATTCTCGTTAAAAAAAAATAATTTTCTTATATTTTCGTCTGTTAAAAAGAGTTATAGAATTGGCCGCTTCTTATCGTCATGTTCCAAGGCGGGATAGAGATAACTACAGCGGCGCTAAGAAGCAGTTTAACTAGAGCTTAAAAATAAATAATAATGACCACTGTTTTTAGTAAAAATTGACACCCAGACTATTCTCCCTCTTTCTAAATCTTTCACCTGTATCATAATTTCGACTGTTCTTTTTAATTCTATTTTGAAAGCTAACTCTTTCTTGTCTGTTCGGCTTTAACGAATAAGAGAATTAGCAGGGGGAGGGAGCGGCGCAAGGGGCGGGCGCCCACCTGTTTTGTGTGACAAAGTATGTCCCAAGACCCCCCCCCCCCCAGATGGCCGTTTGGCTTCGTCAAATGGAGGGTTCCTCAGTGTGCGCCCCCTTTCTGAAAATCCTGTCTCCGCCCCTGGCTAACTGGCAGTATGAACATGATGAAGATAACCTGCGTCTTAGCTTGAAAGTCATCGATTCTCTCCGCTCTATAGTTTACTAAAAAAAATGTATACTGGTGTCTAATAGCTAATTTCTTTTCTTTTCGCCATGTTATAAAGAGCTGGGAGTTCGCCCCTTTCAAAGAACAAGGATTAAGTCACCTCCAGCAAGAGACGATTATTGATTTTCTCTCTCTCTCTCTCTCTTTGTCCTAAATCGCGCGCTTGTTTCATAATCTCTACACAGGTACATGTACATGTACTTTTATTTCTGGTTAAAAGGCTTATTTTCTTTTCGGCTTTTCAAAGGGTTACAGAATTAACCCCTTATTATTATTATCGTGTATCAACAGTTTCGTTGTTCGTAAGTCATCTTTTTTACTCCACTCTAGTTGACAATCCTCTCTCCTTCTAAATCACACACCTCTATCAAAACTTCTATAGTTCTTCTTACTTCTATTCCGTCTCTACTTTCAATATATTAAACAGCGATAGCTTAAACCAGCTTCGTAATGAAGAGATCTTTCATTGACGATTAACAATTCTCTGCGCTAGTCGAGTCTTGCTTTACGAAATCTACCACCTTCTCAATTTCAACCTTTTCTCTTTGCTTTTAATAGAGCTAAATAATTTGTCTATTATTTTCACACGCACCCTCACCAGATGATTAGTGAATTCTTCTCTCTCTCTCTCATTCTGAACATGTATCACATTCTAACACATTTCATTCGCCCTCACAATTTCATTTGGTTCACCCCCCCCCCCCCCCCATTCAAAGGGATCTTGGGGCTTTCAAACTCTCTTTAAAGTGATATTAGGCTGAGCAAAGTAACAAAATAATCAACTTGTAAAGAAAAAGAGACATAGAGGGGAGGTACTGATAACTGAAACAGAGAAAGAAGAAAAGGATTTTTGTTTAGCCTGCACTCAAAACGAAACAAGAAAGACTCCCAAAAATAATGATTAATGAAATATTGATAATATTGTACTTTATTACAACGGGACCGAAGTACATGTAGTACGAATGCGATGATAATAGAAGCAATATCTGATCTTAATCTTCAGAACAATTCGAGACGGCAAGTACATGTACTTGTTGCAAATTCTTTTACAGAGATCACGTGACTGCGAACGTCCAATGAACAAAGCCACGCGTCGCTAGGGGCGGGGCCTAGCGGATGGCTTTCTTTTCGCTCTGACACGAGCCAGCTGTCCGAAAAAATAGAAGAGTTGACCGAAAAAAACACTCGTATAAAAACTGCTTTTTCTACCCTTTCCCGTTATATTTAGGACTCAATTTTTTTACAGAGCATTCATGAAACATTGAAGATTCAAATCAGCGAAGAAAAAAAAAATGACGAAATTTGAAGTTTTTTAAGATTTGCCCAATTTTCTCGAGTTCTAGCCCAGCGACTTCTGTCTCATTTTGTCGTGACGGGTCACATATATTGTGATGATCATTGTTGTCCTATTTTTCAGCAAGGTCTAATATTGCTGAAGGTTGTTTATTGATTGTTGCATTGTAAGAAAAGATATTTTGCTTAAAATTGCGAAGAAGCATCAGTAATGGTATATGCCTGTACATAATGATACATGTATTGAAAACCCATTTGATGTCTTAACTTCTTTGCGATTTTATTTTGTTGTACATGTATTTACTTTTGTAATAGTTCTTACGTTACTTGCATCAAAGGAGGATTCTGAGCAATACTGCAGTTATATATCAAGTTGATTGCTTTTATATGTCTCCTAGCAAATTTACATGCTATTTCATTAAGTTTAAAGACACGGAATTGTGTTCATACCTTATGTTATTACATGTTTGACTCTAGAACACAATTTCTGCATTTATAATGAGGCTTGTGCTATTTATAGGATCAGCTAGCAAGCCAATGCTATGTTAAGATGCTCTACAGTCGTTTTTATACCTTTTGCATTATATTTAGTTCACATTATTGCTGAAAACGACTGTAATTGAATCGATTCAGTCTACAGGGATCGATAGATAGAATTTTACTAACCGGGACGAAAATTTTATATTTTCGAATTAGGTTCTATACTGTGTAATGAAGTTATAACGTGTTCGTTTATACAAAGTTTCTGTGTTATACGAGATTTTACATACATACGTTCTTTGTTACACTCCGAAGTATGTTTTTATGGAGGAGAGTGTGATGAGGGCGAGATCAATAGGTCGAGATGGATTGTGACGATCGAGACCAGTGCCGGCCGCACAGAAACGTTGTTAGCGCTAACAGCGCACTAACAGTACCGATAGCGATGATTTGGTCGCACAGAAGAGTAATGTTAGTCAAATTCACTAACAGCGCTGTTAGCCTAACATTTCAAGGCCGCACAGAAGCTAACAGTAGTGGTAATGTTTGAACAACTCACTAACGGTGCCAGGGGCACCAATAGTGACAATGTTAGTGAATAATTTCTTGCGTGCGCTATAACTTGTCTCTCCGTTTTTTTTAATACCAAGTACTTAAACATAGACCTAGACTAATTAAGAATGTGTCAGGTAGCGGGTGACATAGATTTTGCTGATAACAACACGAGGAGACTAAGATATGATCCTTTTCAGGAAGAAAATGAACATGACTTTTTCAATTTGGAGAAAACTCGTTGTATGTTATTTAGTAATTCAATCTCATATCTGGATGGTAATGTATTACTTAAAAATGGTCGAGGAGTTAAAGTTTCTTGGTTTACTTATTGATAATTTCAGGAAGAAAATGAACATGACTTTTTCAATTTGGAGAAAAGTTATTGATAATAAGTTATCTTGGAAACCACAGACTCTGTATCTTAACAAATTACTCTCTAGAAATGTTGGTATTATAAACAAATTGAAATATTTGTTTCCCTCTCATGTATTACTCTTGTTGTATTCCACCTTGGTTCTACCCTACATAAGTTATGGCATTCTTGCTTGGGGCAACTGTACTCAGTTGGATAGACTCTCAGTTATACAAAAACGGGTGATGAGAATAATTTTGAAAAAGCCTAGACTAAGCTCCGTCTAAAATATTATTCTTCGGAAATAAATCGTTGAGACTAAACGATTTGTTTTATTACCAGTTAGGCAGTTTAATGTATCAAGTACGAATTCATGAATTGCCTCGGGTTTTACAATCAATGCTTAAAACGAATGATGGAATACATAGGCATTCTACACGACAATCATCTTTCTTTCATTTACCACTTCTTCGTACTCAGTTTGCCCAGAAAACATTAATCTAAACTGGGCCCTTCTATTGAAATCATCTTGATTCAAATCTAAAGCAAGCTTCCTCTCTTAAATCTTTTAGAAGAAATCTTAAACATTATCAAATTAGCTCTTACAGTGTAAGTCCATAACAGGGGCGTATCCAGGATTTCCCAATAGGGGGGGGGGGGGAGGCATTATTGATCGCCGTCCTGGGGAGGGGTCTAAGGGGAGGGGGTGCCCCCTCCCCTTTGGAAGTTTTTTGCTTCTGAAGAAGAGCTGAGATGCAAAATAATCCTATATGTGACCAATTTTGAAGCCTATTTAATGAACAACTTCTTTTTTCCTAGTTTTTTTTTTATTTTACGACGGCCAATAGGGGGGGGGGGCGCCTGTTGCGCCACCCCTGGATACGCCACTGCATAACAACTGTACAGTATTTGGTTTTCTGCCTGTGTCTAAACAGAACATAAACAAAACCTTTCCTAAGACATCTTTTTATTCATACTTAATACACATACATGTATTATGTGTATCTGGTTTTTCTACTACTATATAAACCCAATAGGCTGACATTACCTGCTAGTATAATACTAGTTCATAGTATGTTTTTTTTTTCCTTTTACACACGTCTTGTCTCGTCTCTTTATTGCTATATATGTATATGTGTACATAATTACATACATGTATTTCTTAATTCTCTCTGTTATTGGGGAACCTCGTTTTAACAAGCTGTGCTTTTCCTTAGCTTCTCCCATGATACTGCTTTTTGGAATTGTTATTATGATATCTGTATTCGAAATTTTGAACAATGTATGCTCACCAATAATGTTCATGGCAGATTTCTGCAGTAATATGAAAAAATTAATTAATTCATTCATTCATTTATTAAAGTATAGGTTTTACAAAGCAGTGTTTGAAGACATTTTTAACATTGTAGGCCCTGCTTTGGAAAGAAGAACATTACGGTGAGTAACTATGTACCATACATTAAGTACAGTCAATGTAACTTAATAGTGTAATAGGCTACATACGCATCAGCTACTGATGATGAGAAGCATCATGATGAAAATCATCATTGGCAAATAAGCCTACTCCCATGAGTGAAGAGCTAAAAACTAAACAAAATAAATAAATAAATAAATAAATGATAAGTGGGCTTGCATTTTTTTTTGTGGTACACTATCTTAATCTAAAAGCTAAATGCTAGTAGTTGCAGCAAGCAATAATTTCACGCGAAAGTCTTTGGAATCAAAGTTAACTGTTCATATATTGTCGTAGCTAATTTAGTAAGTTTATGCAATCAGAAACTTGAATAACCTTTGTTAAAGAATGAAACATACGCTGAAAACCAAGCACACAGTAGACCACCAACATAGATAAGCATATAGTGGGAACGTGTAGTATTATTGATTAGAAAAAGACCCGTCACCCGGCAGGAATGTCATGTTTATTTTGGTCATTTGTCAGCAAATATACATTTTAAAACGTGAATACACAACGCACGCGCACTGTGCTATGCTGCATCAACAAGATTCATCAATCTATACATAGATCACTACGCACAAATCATAGATTTTGCCTAACTCTATGGTTCAAATCCATTAACAGCGCTGTAACAGCGCGAGTGCCTAACAGCGCCCTAACAGCGCTTTCTGTGCGGTCATCTTACCCGTGTTGTTAGTGGCTGATTTGTTTGTGACTTGTTAGCGCTAACAAAGCCGCTACCAACAGCGTTTCTGTGCGGCCGGCACAGGAAGATTCAACATGGAGTTTTATTAACTTACCACCGGTTTTCCACAGTAATCTGTTGTTGTGCTGTCTACATAAATTATAAGACAAGGAACCTGGGATACGGGCAAGGAGCGGCCCGTAACAGTATTGTATTTAGGATATCCTCCTCTTCGACTATCCTTGAACAATGACCTTTTCTGAGAGATAAACATAATTATTCTGGTAGCTGTCAACAATCATAGGCATCCCTGACCATTTCGCCCAGTATCCTACACCTAAGCCATGGCACAATAGACCCTCAGGCTATATACCCAGGTTAGAAAATACCAACTTCTTCTCCTCTGACGCGACAACTAACAGCTAATTTAGTTGGAGAACCTCGCTAGTCATAAGGGCCGGTATTCATAACTATTCAGAAGAACCGCTATCGATAACGCCTGTTGAAAGAATGGCGGTCCTTATGAATAGCAAGGGGATCCAAATTTTGTTACCCTTTATATCAAAGTCGGGTCTTTTTAGGATTGATATGCCTGTGTGGGAGTTAAAATAATTCAATTTTAACGTTCCGTCTTTAATGTTCTGTCTTTATTCACTAGCTGAGTTTTCCCCATAGTATATTAGATGATAGATCATGATTGGAAAGTTTAATCCCAAGCATCATGATACATGTTCTAGGCCTTTCGGGGTCATCCCTATGGACAGACAGTCCACGGCAGGGGGGGGGGGGGAACAAAGATATACTTTTACAATATTTACGTAAAACTATATTGGTTGTTATTACTGTATTCACATTACTTATTACCATATGATTGCAGCGTTGTAAAATTATTAGTTATTTTCAAATATTCGACTTGTGTAATAAATTGGCGTACCTTGATAAGCGATCCCTTTTCTTTCATTACTGTGTAGAAGTCATCGTGAAGAAGCGTGCCGTCCAGTGTTAGGTCATTGAGATAGAGCATCGAACAAAGTGCTTCTGCTAAGTCACGTGATGATGACGAGGTCAACTCAACCCGAAGTCCATAGTCATCCACATCTTTAAGACACAGTGTGACAACCTGCACAGTAATAAATTTATGTGAAGTAGAAAAAGAAGAAGAAGAAGAAGAAGAAGAAGAAGGAGAAGAAACATCAATTTAATTTGGCTAAATGGATGTAGACTTCAGACTTGGAGTCGTTCCGCCATACGTATTTTCATGATTCCAGTCATAAACGCAATGAGAGAAATTATGTTTGCGACCAAAGAATACGGGTTTTCAGAAAGTCATTCCTCTTTAGTATTATATTTCGGATAATTGGGAGACCCCCCCCCCCCCCGGCCATAAGAACTCCCAAAATACAGCGGCCGAGTTAGGGTTAAAATGATTCAATTTTAACGTTCCGTCTTTAATGTTCTGTCTTTATTCACTAGCTGAGTTTTCCCCATAGTATATTATATGATAGATCATAATTGGAAAGTTTGATCCCTAAGCATCATGATACATGTTCTAGGCCTCTGGGGGTCTTCCCTATGGACAGACAGTCCACTGGGGGGTTGGGGGGGGGGGGGGAACAAAGATATACTTTTACAATATTTACGTAAAACTATTTTAGTTGTTATTATTGTATTCACATGTCTTATTACCATATGATTGCAGCGTTGTAAAATGATTAGTTATGTTCAAATGTTCAAATATTCGACTTGTGTAATAAATTGGCGTACCTTGATAAGCGATGCCTTTTCTTTCATTACTGTGTAGAAGTCATCGTGAAGAAGCGTGCAGTCCAATGTTAGGTCATTGAGATGAAGCATCGAACAAAGTGCTTCTGCTAAGTCACGTGATGATGACGAGGTCAACTCAACCCGAAATCCATAGTCATCCACACCATGGTAAATCTGATTAAGACACAGTGTGACAACCTGCACAGTAATAAAGTTATGTAAAGTAGAAAGAAGAAGAAGAAGAAGAAGAGACATCAATTTAATGTGGCTAAATGGATGTAGACTTCAGACTTGGAGTCGTTCCGCCATACGTATTTTCATGATTCCAGTCATAAACGCGATGAGAGAAATTATATTTACGACCAAAGAATACAGGTTTTGAGAAAGTCATTCCTCTTTAGAAGAGGGAGTTAAAATGATTCAATTTTAACGTTCCGTCTTTAATGTTCTGTCTTTATTCACTAACTCAGTCAAGCTTCTTCGTTTACTAATCATTCCTCTTTAGTATTATATTTTGGATAACTGCCTCTTGGGCTATCCTTGTACGATGAACTATTCTGAGAGATAAACATATTCTGGTAGCTGTCACCAATCATAAGTATCCCTGACCATTTCGCCCAGTATCCTACACCTAAACCATGGCAAAATAGACCCTCAGACTATATACCCAGGTTAGAAAATACCAACTGCCTCACCTCTGACCCGACAACTAACAGCTAATTTAGTTGGGGAACCTCGCTAGTCATAAGGACCACTATTCATAACTATTCATAAGAACCGCTATTGATAACGCATGTTGAATGAATAGCGGTCCTTATGAATAGCAAGCGGATCCGAATTTTGTCACCCTGTAAATCAAAGTCGGGTCTTTTTAGGATTGATATGCCTGTGTGGGAGTTAAAATGATTCAATTTTAAAGTTCCGTCTTTAATGTTCTGTCTTTATTCACTAACTCAGTTTTCCCCATAGTATATTAGATGATAGACCATAATTGGAAAGTTTAATCCCAAGCATCATGATACATATTCTAGGCCTTTCGGGGTCATCCCTATGGACAGACAGTCCACGAGGGCGGGAAAACAAAGATAAAATACTTTTACAATATTTACGTAAAACTATATTGGTTGTTATTACTGTATTCACATTTCTTATTACCATATGATTGCAGCGTTGTAAAATGATTAGTTATGTTCAAATATTCGACTTGTGTAATAAATTGGCGTACCTTGATAAGCGATGCCTTTTCTTTCATTACTGTGTAGAAGTCATCGTGAAGAAGCGTGCCGTCCAGTGTTAGGTCATTGAGATGAAGCATCGAACAAAGTGCTTCTCCTAAGTCACGTGATGATGACGAGGTCAACTCAACCCGAAGTCCATAGTCATCCAAATCTGTAAGACACAGTGTGACAACCTGCACAGTAATAAATTTATGTGAAGTAGAAAAAAAGAAGAAGAAGAAGAGGAAGAAGAAGAAGGAGGAGAAGAAACATCAATTTAATTTGGCTAAATGGATGTAGACTTCAGACTTGGAGTCGTTCCGCTATACGTATTTTCATGATTCCAGTCATAAACGCAATGAGAGAAATTATATTTACGACCGAAGAATACAGGTTTTCAGAAAGTCATTACTCTTTAGTATTATATTTTGGATAATTGGGAGACCCCCCCCCCCCCCCCCCCCCGGCCATAAGAACTCCCAAAATACCGCGGCCTAATTAGGGTTAAAATGATTCAATTTTAACGTTCTGTCTTTAATGTTCTGTCTTTATTCACTAGCTGAGTTTTCCCCATAGTATATTAGATGATAGATCACAATTGGAAAGTTTAATCCCAAGCATCATGATACATGTTCTAGGCCTTTCGGGGTCATCCCTATGGACAGACAGTCCACGAGGGCGGGAAAACAAAGATAAAATACTTTTACAATATTTACGTAAAACTGTATTGGTTGTTATTACTGTATTCATATTTCTTATTACCATATGATTGCAGCGTTGTAAAATGATTAGTTATGTTCAAATATTCGACTTGTGTAATAAATTGGCGTACCTTGATAAGCGATGCCTTTTCTTTCAATATTGTGTAGAAGTCATCGTGAAGAAGCGCGCAGTCCAGTGTTAGGTCATTGAGATGAAGCATTGAACAAAGTGCTTCTGCTAAGTCACGTGATGATGACGAGGTCAACTCAACCCGACGTTCATAGACATCCACATGTTTAAGACACAGTGTGACAACCTGCACAGTAATAAATTTATGGGAAGTAGAAAAAAAAGAAGAAGAAGAAGAAGAAGAAGAAGAAACATCCTATTTAATTTGGCTAAATGGATGTAGACTTCAGACTTGGAGTCGTTCCGCCATACGTATTTTCATGATTCCAGTCATAAACGCAATGAGAGAAATTATGTTTACGATCAATTTTAACGTTCCGTCTTTAATGTTCTTTCCTTATTCACTAGCTGAGTTTTCTCCATAGTATATTACATGATAGATCATAATTGGAAAGTTCAATCCCAAGCATCATGATACATGTTCTAGGCCTTTCGGGGTCATCCCTATGGACAGACAGTCCACGAGGGCGGGCAAACAAAGATAAAATACTTTTACAATATTTACGTAAAAATATATTGGTTGTTATTACTGTATTCACATTTCTTATTACCATATGATTGCAGCGTTGTAAAATGATTAGTTATGTTCAAATATTCGACTTGTGTAATAAATTGGCGTACCTTGATAAGCGATGCCTTTTCTTTCAATACTGTGTAGAAGTCATCGTGAAGAAGCGTGCAGTCCAGTGTTAGGTCATTGAGATGAAGCATTGAACAAAGTGCTTCTGCTAAGTCACGTGATGATGACGAGGTCAACTCAACCCGAAGTCCA
The DNA here is from genome assembly GCA_025617745.1 of Heliocidaris erythrogramma. Classification (NCBI taxonomy): domain Eukaryota; kingdom Metazoa; phylum Echinodermata; class Echinoidea; order Camarodonta; family Echinometridae; genus Heliocidaris; species Heliocidaris erythrogramma. The sequence goes on from CM046854.1 coordinate 64,609,128, forward strand.
TAGACATCCACATCTTTAAGACACAGTGTGACAACCTACACAGTAATAAATTTATGGGAAGTAGAAAAAAAAAAAAAGAAGAAGAAGAAGAAGAAGAAGAAGAAGAAGAAGAAACATCAATTTAATTTGGCTAAATGGATGTAGACTTCAGACTTGGAGTCGTTCCGCCATACGTATTTTCTTGATTCCAGTCATAAACGCAATGAGAGAAATTATGTTTACGACCAAAGAATACAGGTTTCCAGAAAGTCATTCCTCTTTAGTATTATATTTTGGATAACCGCCTCTTGGGCTATCCTTGAACGATGAACTTTTCTGAGAGATAAACATAATTATTCTGGTAGCTGTCACCAATCACAGGTATCCCTGACCATTTCGCCCAGTATCCTACACCTAAACCATAGCAAAATAGACCCTCAGACTATATACCCATGTTAGAAAGTACCAACTTCCTCTCCTCTCAACCGACAACTAACCGCTAATTTAGTTGCGGAACCTCGCTAGTCATAAGGACCGTTATTCATAACTATTCATAAGAACCGCCATTGATAACGCATGTTGAATGAATAGCGGTTTTTATGAATAGCGGTCCTTATGAATAGCAACCGGATCCGAATTTTGTCACCCTGTAAATCAAAGTCGGGTCTTTTTAGGATTGATATACCTGTGTGGGAGTTATAATGATTCAATTTAAACGTTCCGTCTTTAATGTTGTGTCTTTATTCACTAGCTGAGTTTTTCCCCATAGTATATTAGATGATAGATCATAATTGGAAAGTTTAATCCCAAGCATCATGATACATGTTCTAGGCCTCTCGGGGTCATCACTATGGACAGACAGTCCACGAGGGCGGGAAAACAAATGTATACTTTTACAATATTTACGTAAAAACAGAAGATTGGTACTACAAAACTTAAAGATACCATTTAACAAATTCATGGTGACGAAGCTTTTCGACCTGCACTCATCGTGTCACAACGCAGGAATTAGAGAATACAAGAAAATACAAAAGTCAAGGAAGGGTGTGTACAGCGTCCCGGATATGATCCAGGCACGCTAAAATAATCGAAGAGCTTGTACAAACTCCTTTTGTCGGCACAATAGCGGATCTCTCGACTGATGAACAACGCCTCTAAGAAGCGAAGGTGTTGAAAGCTGCGTGCTCGGGCAACAAAAGTGAACTGCTTGTTCCAAGGCGTATAACCCTGCCCATTTCACTATTGTTGCCCGCGCACGCAGCTTTCAACACCTTCGCTTCTTAGAGGCGTTGTTCATCAGTCGAGAGATCCGCTATTGTGCCGACAAAAGGAGTTTGTACAAGCTCTTCGATTATTTTAGCGTGCCCGGATCATATCCGGGTCGCTGTACACACCCTTCCTTGACTTTTGTATTTTCTTGTATTCTCTCATTCCTGCGTTGTGACCCGATGAGTGCAGGTCGAAAGCTTCGTCACCATGAATTTGTTAAATGTTATCTTTAAATTTACGTAAAACTGTATTGGTTGTTATTACTGTATCCACATTTCTTATTACCATATGATTGCAGCGTTGTAAAATGATTAGTTATGTTCAAATATTCGCCTTTACCCGTGTGTGTAATGAATAGGCGTACCTTGATAAGCGATGCCTTTTCTTTCATTACTGTGTAGAAGTCATCGTGAAGAAGCATATAGTCCAGTGTAAGGTTATTGAGATGAAGCATTGAACAAAGTGCTTCTGCTAAGTCACGTGATGATGACGAGGTCAACTCAACCCGAGGTCCATAGTCATACCCATGTTCAAGACGCAGTGTGACAACCTGCACAGTAATAAATTCATGTGAAGTAGAAAGAAGAAGTAGAAAGAAGAAGAAGAAGAAACATCGATTTAATTTGGCTAAATGGATGTAGACTTCAGACTTGGAGTCGTTCCGCCGTACGTATTTTCATGATTCCAGTCATAAATGCAATGAGAGAAATTATATTTACTACCAAAGAATACATGTTTTCAGAAAGTCATTCCTCTTTAGCATTAATTTTGGATAACTGCCTCTTGGGCTATCCTTGAACGATGAACTTTTCTGAGAGATAAACATATTCTGGTAGCTGTCACCAATCACAGGTATCCCTGACCATTTCGCCCAGTATCCTGCACCTAAACCATGGCACAATAGACCCTCATAATATATACCCAGGTTAGATAATACCAACTGCCTCACCTCTGACCCGACAATTAACCGCTAATTTAGTTGGGGAACCTCGCTAGTCATAAGGACCGTTATTCATAACTATTCATAAGAACCGCCATGGATAACGCATGTTGAATGAATAGCGGTTTTTATGTATAGCGGTCCTTATGAATAGCAAGCGGATCCGAATTTTGTTACCCTGTAAATCAAAGTCGGGTCTTTTTAGGATTGATATACCTGTGTGGGAGTTAAAATGATTCAATTTTAACGTTCCGTCTTTAATGTTCTGTCTTTATTCACTAGCTGAGTTTTCCCCATAATATATTAGATGGTAGACCATGATTGGAAAGTTTAATCCCAAGCATCATGATACATGTTCTAGGCCTCTTGAGGTTATCCCTATGGACAGACAGTCCACGGCAGGGGGGGGGGGGGGGGGGGAAGATATACTTTTACAATATTTACGTAAAACTATATTGGTTGTTATTCCTGTATTCACATTTCTTATTACCATATGATTGCAGCGTTGTAAAATTATTAGTTATTTTCAAATATTCGACTTGTGTAATAAATTGGCGTACCTTGATAAGCGATGCCTTTTCTTTCATTACTGTGTAGAAGTCATCGTGAAGAAGCGTGCCGTCCAGTGTTAGGTCATTGAGATGAAGCATCGAACAAAGTGCTTCTGCTAAGTCACGTGATGATGACGAGGTCAACTCAACCCGAAGTCCATAGTCATCCACATCTTCAAGACACAGTGTGACAACCTGCACAGTAATAAATTTATGTGAAGTAGAAAAAAGAAGAAGGAGAAGAAGAAGAAGAAGAAAAAGAAGAAGAAGAAGAAGAAGAAGAAGAAGAAGGAGAAGAAACATCAATTTAATTTGGCTAAATGGATGTAGACTTCAGACTTGGAGTCGTTCCGCCATACGTATTTTCATGATTCCAGTCATAAACGCAATGAGAGAAATTATATTTACGACCAAAGAATACAGGTTTTCAGAAAGTCATTCCTCTTTAGTATTATATTTTGGATAAATGCCCTCATGGGCTATCCTTGAACGATGAACTTTTCTGAGAGATGTCATGTCCCAGGACGGGCAGAACGAACGCGGGGCAGGAGTGAAGACGAAAACAGCTCTCAACCCAGAGGTAGCAAAACCAACCTCACCCGAAGGATCACCCTTAAAACAGAAGGATGTGAAACGCCAAAGGCATCCCGCAAGATATCTTCCAAAGGAATAACCTGAAAAAACGCCCAGGAAGTAGAAAACTCCTGGTATCGTGCGCTCTTGGAGGATTCTCAAACAGAAGAGCCTCGGAACCCGCAGCTTGGATAGCCTCGACAATCCAACGGGAGATAGTCTCCCGCGACGCTGGGAAAAAGGGAGACGGGAAAGGGAAAGAGCTGATCATCCTTACAAAAGACCTTAGTCCTATCCAAGTGCCATTTGAGAGCCCCAACAGGGCACCAAGACTTACCCTCTATGACAGAAGAGAATTCTGACAGAGGACTCAAGAACACTCCGATCGAGCCAGAAGAATCCGTCGGATTCTTGGCAAAAACGAAGGTCGAGGGACAAGACGAACACCCTGCCTTTCCAGCTGATATGCCCGGGCGCCGTAGAGAGAGAGCCTGAAAGTGCTTCTCCTCTTCCCAGAAGCAAAAACGACAAGAAAGGCGGTCTTAATCCAGATGTAACGACGCTTTGCACAACGGCTCAAGGGGCAGTTTGGCCAAAACGTCCAAAACCAAAGGAAGGCTCCACGCATGAGTCAACTGGCTATTCGCTGGTCGATCTAAGAAGAACGACCTCAGCGAATAGGTCAAGAAGGGAGGGTTCGAAACTCCCGAACCAACAGAGAAACCAAGGTGAACCGCAGCAATAGCTGAACGGTATCCACGAATGGTAGAGAGAGATCTACCCTTATTAAAAAAAAGGGGATCAAGAATTCGCAATAGCACCGACCGAGGCAGAAACGGGGAGAAAACCCCCGTCTCACCACACCAAGCATGGAACGCTACTAACCTCGAGTTGTAAACAGCTCGGGTAGATTCTCTTCTACTCTGGACTATGAACTGGGAGGCTCTCTCTGAGAGTCCTGCAGTCCTCGCATCCTCCCCGACAGAGGCCAGGCGGACAAAAGCAGAGCCACTGGACGAAGGTGGAGGAACCCCGATAGGGGCTGAGCTATGAGGTCTGCTCTCCGGGAAGGGAGAGTGGCCGACCGTCCATCAGAGACCGAAGAAAGAGGAAAACCAGGTCTCCTCGGCCTGCAAGGTGCTATGAGCAGAAACCACGCCCGATCCTCCTGAATTTTCCCCAGGACCTGAAGAATTAACGAGACCGGCGGAAGGCGTAACCCCGGATGTTCCCCTACTGAAGGGAGAACGCATCGAGGGCCCAAGCTTCCGGAGCTGTGTAGAAGTCATCGTGAAAAAGCGTATTGTCCAGTGTTAGGGCATTGAGATGAAGCATTGAACAAAGTGCCTCTGCTAAGTCACGTGATGATGAGGAGGTCAACTCAACCCGACTTTCATACCCCTCCACACGACTAAGTCTTTAGGACACAGTGTGACGGCCTGTAGTAATCAATTGATAAGAAGAAGAAGAAGAAGAAGAAGAAACATCAATATAATTTTGCTAAATGCATGTAGACTTCAGACTTGGAGTCGTTCAGCCGTATTTTAAAATCATGATTCCAGTCATAAACACAATGAGAACAATTCTATTTACGACCAAAGAATACAGGTTTTCAGAAAGTCATTCCTCTATACTTATTTAGGACATCCTCCTCTTGGACTATCCTTGAACAATGACCTTTTCTGAAAGATAAACCTATTCTGGTAGCTGTCACCAATCATAGGTATCCCTGACCATTTCGCCCAGTACCTAAGCCATGGCACAATAGACCCTCAGATATATAGCCAGGTTAGAAAATACCAACTGCCTCTCCTTTGACTCGATAACTAACCGCTAATTTAGTTAGGGTTAAACATATTCTGGTAGCTGTCACCAGTCACAGGTATCCCTGATAATTTCGCCCAGTAGCCTACTACTAAACCCTAGACTCTATGAAAACATCCCCAACCCCTCCCCCACAAACCCGATAACCTGAGACTCAACATTTGATTACCCTGTAGGTAAAAGTCGGATCTTTTTAAAACGGAAAGTTGTCGGAAGTTAAAACGATTCATCTGTAATGTTTCGTCTTTAAACACCACTTGATTTTTATGCTTATGGCAAACAAAACAAAAAACAAACAAGCAACAAACTCAGCTAACCAATCTTTTCGTTAAATGTTGAATGTGTAAATCTTTAAATATGTATGTATTAAATTTTTAGGCCTAACACATGAAATGCCATGCATATGACAAAAAAACAACAAACATTTTTACAAGAAAAAGTAATATTCTTTCAAAGACAAAGTCAGAAATACCTTAATATTTGCACTCTCCTTTGCAAGAGTCTTGTAAAAGTCATCGTGCATTTGGCCTGAGATTGTAATTGCCTTGAGAGATGGTGATGAGGTAATAATGCTTCCTACATCATTAGACACAGTTGGGCCACACCGTCTTTTAATGATAATATTAATCTTAATACAAAGTAAGAAAACAAGCAACAAAAAAGAAAGAAAGAAAAGAAAGAAAACTAACAAATGAACAGCAATGAAATAAAACGATAACAGAGAATGAAATGAGTGATAGTTTGAGAAAATAAAGAAACAACAACAGCAAAAGCTATGATGTTTACAGCATCGTTTAAATGCCATGGTGTGTAGAAGGACTAATGGGTCTAATGCACCAATGCTTCAACTTTCCTCGAATGTGAAGGGAGGACCAAACAATTTTATCAATTCTTTCTAACACATTTTGGCTAGATTATTGATGAATTTAAATTCTGAATCAAATTAGGAAGTCCTTCCGTATCAAAAACGAATTCTGGAATGTAAGCAACTAAAGATCAAAATTCCCACTGCTTCTCTCCTAGTGTGCTTTGAATTAAGAAGTTCGTACCGCAACTTACCATGTCGATACCCAGGGAAACGTAACCAGCAATAGTATGTGCGGTCACCATTTGGTCAATTGACAAAGTGTCTATCTGGGCCGGAGTATTCTGTTGAACGACAGCCACTGCGTCCCGGTCATTGCTCTCAAACGCTACGTCAACGAGAAAGTCGGTCCTTTTCTTGAGTCCCTGCACCATGTGCGCCATAACATTAATGCCTACAGTCTTGTTTTGTGATGTAGTGAAGTACAGGAGATACCTAAATTCTTCCTGCCTGGGAAGTACTATTTCCTTCATCAACTTAGTGTATCCATTGTGATCTGAGTCATGGAGGGAAGCAAGATATACACCAGCCATGTACTCCTGGAACAGTTTGTGTGGGAAAAATACGGTTGATTTGACGTGAGGCTTCCGCTCGTCTCTGCCTACCATCGGGGTAATTCTGCTCTCCTGAGATAAGACTCCTACTCTGCAAGCAGTTGTCATTGACTCTGGAGGGTCTGATAACTGGCTGTCATCGAAAATAAGTGTATTATCCAAGAGACCAGTTAAGGCGAGCTTGGCGATTGGTTCTAACAACAGGGATGTCTTGTTTATAAGCCTTTCCAATGAAGGAGGGCTTAAGTCATTAGTGATCTTTTGGACGTAATGCTCTTTGAGGAACATGACCATTTCCCCAAAGAACTGAGAATACGTTTGAAGATATATGATTCTCTGTTGTCTTTCCACACTGAGGTCTTTCCACATCAGACACAACATGGCTACAAAGATAGGATAACGTGCCATGTTTTCAGAAACAACAGCGTTGTCTTTGATGAACTCGATTAGATCGTTTGCTTTGGATTCATCGCTTGCAAAGTATTTGTGAATGTATGTTGACATATTTTCTTTGCTGAAGCCATCCACCCTAATAAAGGCATACGCATTCCTGAGAATAGTGTCCCCTCTGATTTCGTTCGCTTTCCATGGTCGAGTCGTGATCAGAATAAGACATGTCTCTAGTTGGTCGGAGCATATTATATCCTCAATGACAAGCTTGCTGTTCTCCGACGTTCGCTGATGATGTTCAGTGTAGCCAAATGGATTCTTGGTGTAAGCGCCAGACTGTTCAGTGGAGCTCCCCGGCTTATCGACCAAAGCAACTGACCTATGGGGGTGGACTCTTCGCTGCTGGGTGTAACCATCTGGCTGTTCGGTATAGCCTTCTGGTTGTTGAATGTAACCCACCTGCTCGCTTCTACCGTCAGTCCGTTGTGCGTACGCACTTGGTTCTTGAGAGTGAGATCCTGGAAATCGAGGGCTTTCCAGTCTCGCGTTGCCACCGGCATGTGGAGTATGTTTGTCGGGCCCTTGAGTGTGAGCATGACTCCTTGCCTCAATTTTTGCTTTCTTCTTAAGCTGTCCTTTGAACTCGTCTAAGCCGTCATACACAATGAATACATTGTCGGGATTGGAACGAATGTAATGAGTAAGCTGAGCAGTTGTAGTAGGATTATCTTCCGAGAGGTATGATTTCGCTATCTCTCCCATCGTGTAGTCTTCAGATTCCCTTAGAGGGACGATAAGAACCCATACAAACTGTTGGTATTGCATTTCATTTATCCAGTCCCAAGCGATCTTTGCACACAGAGTTGTTTTCCCGGCACCGGCTTCTCCCTGAACCAGCAATCTCTTTGGGGTTTTGCCATTAACTTCGAGTTTGAGGAGGTCATTGTACTGGACTAGCTTCCGTTTGTCTCTCCCATGTTCTTCTTCTTCCAAGACAAGATTTGTGTAAATTTCTTGAAACTGGACTAGTGAATCAGGATTTAGGGGATCAGATCTTATCCGACAGAGAGTTGTCTCGTACTTGAGCATGAAGTCTTTCCTGCAACGCTCAATCAGCTCAGGAGACAGAGGCTCTATCGCCGACTCAGAGGGTACTGTAGTTGTAGCTAAGGAGGAAAGAAATTAAAACTCTCGCTCAGATGAAAAGAACTTTTAAAAATTCTTCCCGTCTATTAATTTTTTTGATATTTGTAAGATTAAAAATTCTTAAAAGTTGTGGCCGCCTTCATTTTTTTTTTAACTTTATGTTGGAGTGACTGATGGTAGTTAAAACGGTTTCTCTATTTTGGACATATGTTTTTTTTTTTTTTTGGGGGGGGGGGGGGGGTAATAAGGTGCCAATCTTAAGACGACTAATGATTCTTAAAAGTTGTGTGAGCTCTTCATTTATTTTTCTATTTTACATACAAAAGTAGGCTCGTGTCTAAAAATGATTTGTGCATTAATTTCTGACGTGAAAAGGGAACATAGTAGGCCTATTCCGTGTCATTGACTGATCACAAGAGCGCTACCCACTTTATAACCAATTGTTATTGCCAGTGATTGCTATAATTATTTGATGTATTTTATTATTTAGTATTTTTAGTTTATCAGTTTTGTCCCCTCCATCCTTCGGTCATATATTCCTTGATCTGCCAAGGAAGGGAGTCTGCTGTCAATAAAAATAGTTTCCAAAAGAACGACACGATAGTAACTTCAAAATAAAAACGACAAAGAAGACAGAAGTTTCACTTAACGATATCAGTGCAGTGTTGATAATATTTTATGGATAATATTTATTCATTTCATACAAATGTCCCAATGTCACGAACCATGATAAGTATGAATGCGAACAGGATTTTTTCTTCTTTACAAAAAATTCATTAAAAAGAAAACTAGATAATACAGTCGTCAGCGTTTCAGGTATTTAATTAGGTTTATTGCAGTATTTCTTACATGTAACTTTCTGAATGAGACTTCCACTTCGTAGTTTGTCTGATAGGTCATCGCGGCCAATCTTCTGTAGGCTGTCCGCAAGACGTTCCCTTCTGTTTATTTCTGGAAAGTGCTGACGTGTATTCCACTCCATCAACAGACCTAGGAAAGCATCAGGGTTGTCATTGTGTTGTTCAAGCTTTATTCCCAGAGATGTTTCCAGAGAATGATAGTCAGTCGGGTTGATTTCCTTTGAGAGTTCGAGAATCTCTAACTTATTGATTTGACTGCAAAAAGAGAGAAAATGATATTCATACGGAATGCATTCATACAGCTATATTGTACCGAATTCTGCTAACATGTTTATGTTATGACGTATTTAACTGATCTTGATTTTGGATAGTTCTGCAAATAGAAAATTTTGATGAAACAATAATTATTAGGAAATATCTGAATATCGATCAAAGAAATAATTACATGGTGAAGATGTTTGTAGACTTACCAGCTCTGGTTGTTTAATTTAAAGCCCTTTCTTCTTATGCAATTAAGAAATGATGTTTGATTTTGCAAAATTCACAAATTTATGCTTGTAACGTATGAGGAAAATGGATTGTGATAATATATTTAAAAGATGAAATAGATTAAGGTGTTTATATATTTTCAGATTTTAATAATCAGCATACCATTTCAGGTTGTTTGGTCCTGGGTTGGTTTCTATATCACCAGCTCTCATCTGGAGAATCACTGGCAGGTAGAGATGATCCATGGTGTGAGACATTCTACTTGTGCAGGAGGGGAGTCCAGAGAAATGACGGGTCTTCGAAACGACATGGTAAAAATTCAATTTATTTAAAACGTGCGTCAGTGATTATTATAATCCCTAAAATCTGTTGAATTAAAATTTGTTCCTTCCGCTCAAAGGAAAAGAAGCATTCACTTCGATACCAGACAATTTGCACTACTGTCCAATATTTTGTAGCCGACTCGGTAATTACTCAGACTGGACGGTTTAAAATACACATGCCATTTCATCCAAATTTAGGCATGGTCAGGATATTAGCCTTTATAATAATAATAATGGTGGCTTCTTGTATAGCGCTCATGTCCGTCACGTTGTGACGCTCCTGGCGCTTCATTATTACCCCGGTCATAGCTTATATTAGCAGCCAAATATGTAGCGCTGAAGCATATCGGGTACCCATTTACACCTGGGTGGAGAGTGGCAAATGTGGATTAATGTCTTGCCAATGGACGTTAGTGCCGGGCTGGGATTCGAACCCTCAACCTTTTGATTAAGAGTCAAGTGAATGAACCACTATACCACGACACCTTCCAAGCCTAAAGTAAGCCTTTGACTGATATCCCCAGGTCCGAATGTAAACGCAACAAACATCTAAATTAATTCATAATTGATTCATATCTTTTTTCTACCAATAACTCGGTAATGGGAACACGGATCAAATTTCCACATGGCATATACACATAACGCAAGTCTAGAAAGACAACTGTGCTCAAGTTCTCTTATTTTGTCATTTTTAAAATTAGTATTCCACTCTTACTGTCTATACCGCTTAACATTTCTTTTGACCATTATCATCATAATTATTAAGTATTTGGCGTCACCTGTGCCTGGGAGGGGAAAAAAGCGAACTGAATCACTGTAACCTTTAAGTCTCTTCTCCCGACATAACTGATTGGGATGTGCAGGTGTAACACTAGACAGTACGGGGTTACCCCTTACTCTTATTCGAATAGTGCAGTGGGTTCTTAACGTGAAGAGTGAGAGGTGGTGACTATTATCTCCACGGGGCCTCCAGTTACCATCCTATCTGAGGGACGGAGTGTTTTCCACTGTAACATAGCCTGCGTCTATGAAGCAAGGGAGCAGCCTGTTCATTGTTCTTGGGTTTCAAATGCTTAATAGAAACTTTAAAGGTTGTGAATGAAGAGACCATCCCCCCCCCCCGAATAAATAATTAAAATCAATTTAATTTGAGTGTCCTTTTAGTGTTAAAAAACAGAAATATGAAAATTAATTTAGCTGAAGATACTCTTTCTGCTCACCTTATTAATGGAACAAGCAGAAATTCCGGATTGTCCACAACTTTCAGATATTGTAGTCGGACATCGAACCTGGAACCAGTGGGAGGAAGCAGATGTTATTTTTCTCACAATCTCTGACTGTAAATGTACTGATGACTTTCCTGGCCTGTCACATAACCCACAGATCAAAGACGTAAACGGAGTTCGGTACCAGTATAAGCATGGCTTGCTTAGCTTCAATGGTTCAGCTAAAGGACGGAACACCTGAATTAGTATGGTTTTCAATTGCATAAAACGGAGTAAGCAACTTTAATAAATAGGTGGTAAACAGGTGGTTTGGTTATGCCTATTCATACGTTCGTAGACTTTATATAGCATGACGAACATGTAATTAGGCAATTTTCAATTGCTTGATATGGAACATTAATGGAAAATACGTTTAATGACAATTTTCAAGCAAAAAGAACTATCCCCTTTAACACCTTTTAATAACAACAACCATTATAATGATAATGATAATCACAATAATAATGATGATAATATTGATAATAACATTAATAATATTAATGGTAATAATAACAATAATAATGGTGGCTTGCCTACCAAGGGTAACTTTATCAGTATTTAATACAGTTCGTCCTACATGTCCTAATGGCCCCTTAATCATAGGTCTGTTATTGCTCGGATTTTACTCCTTTTCTTTCCTATATCCTATATCAGTTCGTTCATGTTGTCTTTTAAGATCGACGTATGGTATGTACGTTGTTATTTTCAAAAGGGAGAGGGCCTGTTTCACAAGCAAGGTTGTTTTGGTTTACTATAAAAATGGAAGTGTGTGACTTGGGCTTTAACTTAAGGCTGCGCAGCGAATATAATTTGTATGATTTTTGTTACCACACTGTTCCTCTTTCTGCCTTTTTTTTAGCTCCAAGCGCATTTTATGAGTGCATCATATCGCATAAACGGTTTACTTGAAAAGGGAAGTATTATGCTTTTGTAAGTTGAATCCAGGAGGCCAGTAAACCCTGGATGTCACTGTATTCATCGTTTCCATTTTTGAGGGTGCATTGGATGCGGTTGGAACTGGTTCCTCAAATTTCGTATACTAGCACCAGTGAAATGTAACTTGTTTCCCTGCTTGCACTACGGCGAATCCTTCTCACAAAATAATGTCGTTTCTTTCGTGTATGTTATAAATGCGCTGTTTTACACTTTCGTTTTTAGCCTTCCAGCGGTAGTTCTAACGACAGTCTAACGTACTCAACTTATGCCTTACGTGTTCTGAGCGTACAGCCAACTTATCCCATGCGTATTACATGCGTATTTGCAGCGCATGGGGGTATATAAAGTCTCACATTTCCAAATCTGTATCAGGTGGAGAAGGAGGAGGTACATCAGCTGGCTTGACTTTCTTGGCACGGCGCTTTGCAATCTTGACACCTTGAAGTCTACTGGCGGAATGGCGAAATTCGCGCGCTGCCACCATTTATACCCCCTGCTGTGTACGCTCCTCATACGTTAGGCTGACGTTCCGCATACGTTTCTCATACGTCGGAGGTACGCTGATATACGTTACTCATACGTCGGTATACGTCCAACTCAAATACACATCACATCACATACGCTCACATACGCTGACATACGCTATGCGTACGCTACTCATACGCTGACGGTATGCTAGGCTCACGTTACTCTAACGGTCATTAACCGAAAATCGACCTCATACGCTGAAAATTTGTGCGTATAAACAATTTTTCGAAATATTCGATACGTTCCTCATATACGCTGGCTCTATACGCTAGAGTGTGACAGCACGTTAAGCACGAACCTACGGAAGTACAGTCTTCGGGCTGAGGTAGGCACCCGTGTTTAAATGGAATGACATTTATACATGAATAAATAAATAAATAAATAAATAAATAAATAGCGAAAATCGATTCTATTTTTTCAGGTTTTCCCCCTCCTTCTTCATTTGATACAATAGTCCAAATTCTCTCAGCCACACAATACTTTTATTTCTGTGTAACGTGGATGACAGGAGTCAGAATATAAATATTTATGATTGCTATATAATATAAATCAGTCTCTATTGTCCCATTTGCCTTCAGTACATTTCTATCTAGGAATCGTATATTTTCCTTGGACACATCCACTTTGAGTAAAATATGTTTATGTAATTATTGAAAAATATCGTCAAATACTTTAATATCGCCATATTACTTTTTATATGATAAAAGAACCACTGAGGTATATCAACTCCTCCCCCACATGATCTGACTTCCCTTGAAATGTTTTCATCTACTCTCTCGTATCGTTGTTTTTCTAGAAAACTACAAAGGGGTCTCTGTTCCACATTCTCAAGTACGTTCGCTCACTACACAATGAATGGATATTTTATAATATATAATAATGGTATTTTCTTGATTGAAAACTCAAAGAGCAAGGTTACAATAGCAAAAATACATTCTTTACAAAAGAATATTAATCATAGTCCAAAATGAATAATAAAACAGTATAATAGATATTATCAATAGATATTATCACATTTTCAGTAATTCTGAATTGTTGTAATAATATTTACATAGTATATAGCCTGTAAGGAATTTGTAATACATATTACTAGATACAACAAGATTAAAAATGTCATTGAGGTAAATGCAGGTTGGGAAAGAAAGTAAAGAGAAAAAAGAACAATATAGGCAAAAAGAAGAGTCAAAGGATAAGGATGATGTTAAACGAGTACAATTCACAACTGATGACATTAAATGATAAAGATTAAATGCAATGAATATTTGTAAATTGTAGACCACTGTGTGTATTATTTAGTGTTCATAAAAAATAAAGTTCAGGAGTTGGGCAATAAGGTATTTACTGTTTCGTTGAGAAAATTTCTGAGTAAACATTCCAAATACTTTTAAACACACGCAAACTTAACTTATCAAAACCTGCACACTGAATTCATATAATATATATTGCGATTCTTAAATTTATATTTTAAAAAATATTAAAAATCCACATTCATTCCGAATGATTATGTTTTACAAAGTATCGTCGGTTTAATTCATCTATTTTCACTTAAGCATTGACACGAGAAACGGAATCGGACTGGATTTGTATATTTCAGTGCGACACTTTACTGGAATCAACATGTTTGCGTTTACACTTCTCAACTGCCATCTAGGTTCACCTCTTTCTTCGGGGAGCCAATGTCGGAAATTGTCGGACTTCAAGAGGGATTTGCCGAATTTGAGACATGTATGAAACCTGCATTGGAACATGTACATATTTTCCAAAGTCTACACGCATGACAAAACATTTTCCTGGATTGAGTTTCATGTTATTGCTCGTGCATCAATTGGATAGTGAATCTAATGTATACTGGAATTCAATGGCCGCACTCCGCTTTCTTGATTCAGCTAACGTAATGTCGTCCACATATTTCCATTTTGCTAATCACAATAGTGTGATCTACCCTATCAAATGCCTTTGAGAAGTCCTTAGTGACAACTGTGGAGGTTATCTTCTCACGTTTGTCCGCATTGGAAATAAGGAAATTTACAAGATCAACCAGATAGTGGTTAGTTGATCGACTCTTCCGACTGCCATACTGATTTTTATCAAGGAATGGTTCAATGTCAGCAAGCAACCACTCGACAATGAAATTTTAGAAAAGTGGTCTGTCAAGGCAATGGGGCGCAGTTTTCCTAGTGTTGGTGGATGCTCCTTTGGTATTGCGACAGTAATGACCTTCTTCCACATTGTTGGGATAGCACCCTCTCAAAATGACGTGTTCAATATGTCACAAAGGGGTATGCTAAGTTCAAATGCAAATGCCTTGACAAGCTCTGCTGGGATTCCATCGGGACCACCTGATTTTCCTGGAACCACCTTCGTGAGTTCATTGTAGACCTCCCATGGTTGGCTACGGTCAAGAGGAGCTAAATCAGTAGTAACGCTGACAAAGTTCTCACTGATGATATTGGCAACGGCCGTTAAGGTAAGCCGATCTCCATTCGGGACTTCGATGATCTGAGATGACTGGGTGGGTGATGTCATCAGCTTGATGTGTTTGTACCACGATGCCGGGTTGTCCTTCTTTAGTCGTTCGCCCCGGTGTTCATGGAAATCTTCCTTAGCATCTTTGATGGCACGTTGCACTTTGTCCTGGCACTTCTTCCATTCATTTGGAGGGCCAACGCGAAAAAAAGATCTGTCGATCTTGAATAAGGGTCGTGAATACGGTCAATGGCGGACTTGAGGGTTCCACAGAATGCGCTACATTTGACTTCTGTGGATACTACATTATGAACTTCAGTCCAGGAATATTTCGAGATCCATCGACCAAATACTCGAGTGTCTGAGTCCTTCATGGGTCGCATTGCACGCCTTATGATGTTGTTTGGGCGGTGAGCAAACGATGAGAGGGGACACCAAAGGACGGTATTGTGATCACTGGAACCAATGGGACACTTTATCTCACATTTCTCGTAGTATTGCAGGAGATTTGTAAGGATTTTGTCCAAAATGGCGTCATTTCTGGTGGGCTCATCAACAATTTGCTGGAGAGACAAAGCGGTACATATTCCACCAGTTTTCACTCTGTTGAAGTCACCCAGAATTGTAATCCCCATTGAGGGTGTCGAGAACGGATATCATGTAGTGAGTCGATAACGTGGCCAATCAACTCAGTCTCAAAGTTAGTATTTGGAGGACTGTAGATTACAGCGACAAACAGACTTGAAACTTCACGTGGTAGTCGGCGAGGGCGTAGCTGCAACCAAGCGAGCTCTAGGTTGTCGGGAACGCTAATGTTCGGAACAGGTTTGGAATGCAGATAATCACGAGCGAACACAAGGACTCAGCCCCCACGGCGATTGGAACGACTTTTAGACAATTGGATGAAACCATCTATACAGAAAATGTCATCCGAATCGTTGTTTAACCACGATTCAGATATGCCACAATCATCCACTTTAAAGGCGAATCAACACCTAAAATCCCATATGTGACGAAAAATATAAAGTGGGTGTTTACCTGTATTATAAAAATTAAATCTTAATAATGATATTTTTAAATTGTCTGGTTTTGCTTAACAAAAATCTATTTTCTTGGGTTTGCCAAACAAAGCGGAACATAATATATGCAGCATGCATTCTGACTTTTCAAGTCCATTATCCGAAAGCAGGTGAATGCATAGTTTGCCGCTATAGATTATCAGGGAAGAAGCATCCATAAATTAATTTGCTCCGTCCCATACGTCACAGTATCGAGAAAATAGATTTCTATTAAGCGAATATCGATTTTCAACAGAAATATATAAGAAAATCTTCAGTTTAAAAATAAATTGACATATCTATTCTATATTTTTAATCTCAAACGGGTGTTTAATTTTGAAAAAGGCAATTGGGCATTTCGATACATATTGCGAGCAGATGATAAATTTTGCTCAGAAAATCTTGATTCGTATCGATCTCGTATATTTTGACGCGAAGCCATATAGTCTAACAAGTAGGAATAAATAACACCTTTCAACACTATCGTCTTTACTTTTTGAGATTAATTCTCCTTTAAACATATTAATCACTGCATGCAGTTCATCAAATTTGTTAGCAATATTTGATTGATCTTAAATTAGCCATGTATAGTGTTGGGAAATCATACATCACATTCGTCTGGTCTCGAGGATTGGTGTTGTTGAAAATTACATCACCAGTTTGTACATGTACAAGATTATTATGATTTACACCTGACTGTCGATGGTGTCGGGGTTTCCTCCAAGAAACAACTCTGAGTTGTACATTTAGCCTACATGCCGTTTCTTCATTCTGCCTCCACGAGACCCCCGCTTCCTGCGTATGCCACATTCGATCACGATTTGTAGTAGATTTCGGTGACAAAGGGGGCTTCGGGGCATTACGTGCATAGAGTTCATTAACAGTGTATTGCACTCTCATTTCCACGGTGACGGCATTACAAGTCACTGTTTGTTTGCAAGTCACTGAAGCGTTACTCAGGGATATACTACGTCCAATGTCTACTTGTGTTATACCCGCGTTGTACGTACGAACGTGTACGATCCAATGGCATGTATATAACAATGTGATGACGGCAAGATAAGCATATAAAACAGTCGTTGAAATGTGACGATTAGCCATTGTAATAAGAATAAATATCACTCATATATGGTCACGAGTACAAATCAAAACAAACAAACGCAAGTAAAACTGATGACACGGTCAGGAAAACGAGTAATTATTAAAGTGAAATTTAACAGGCCATCTCCCTTCACGGCGTCACTGTAAAGTGCGCCACCGTAAAGTGGACAATTTGTATAGTTTGCCCGGACATTCTGAATAATTTCCACATTGACATGGATATGAAGATGAAGCACACACCCTGTATTACTACCAGCAATGTAAAGGCTTTACCTTCTTAATGAGAAATTCACCATGTTTTCGGCTGTACGCACAATGTTAATCAATTTTGTAACAAACGCGTAATACATGTATCCTAGTATCCATAGCACACTAAGATTAAACTTCAACAAGTTATAGGAGGAAAATAATCCATGTAATAGACTCTAGTATTATTGATGAAAAGATTATTCATATTTTTACAAAACATTCTAAAGTTTGAGGTTTTAGGTTTCCCTACAAGTTTGATCTTTTTTATAATCCGGGTAATAGTTATGAGATATGACTTGGCATGAACGAAGGACTTGATTTGGTCATTATCAAGCATCTTGATTTGTTCAACCGTTTCCTAACGGACCTGAAATTTCAGAAGTTTTGCTACAGGGATATTTGCTAATTACAGAGGATTTGCGTGAGCTGTTCATATCAGTGTTGCAGCGACTCACGGAACCGGTTGATTGACGTCATCAAAAAAGATGTATTATACGTACTACGAGCAATCATGAGAGAGGGAAAAATACTTATATCCAGAAATTATTAGGAGCATAATAAATAAGTCCATTAAAATAATAATAAAAAAGGGGTTAAATAATCATAACATCAATAACTGAACGCAGATGATATTAAACAACAACATTCAAAATGGTTCCAAGCATGAAAATAGAGTCGCGAACGTACGTGCTCTGTCCCCCACCCACACCTCTCTCTCTCTCACACACACACACACTCTCACACACACGCTCGCACCCGTGCGCACGCATACACACACAATTCTGACTCAAAACGGATTGGCCAATATGCCTAATAACACAAACAGAATGTGTGCTCACCTTGTCTATATCTGTGTAGGTATCATGGGGTCTAACAAAATCCTCACATGCACACAGGCAATGAAGCTAGTGCGCACCAATCACAGTCCGCCACCAAGTCCCAATAGTAAACGACGCCATTTTTGCTCCACCAGACATCCGCACGATTTGGATTTGCGCTTCATTCCAACAAGCGAATTGTATTCCACATAATTTTATTAATCCAACTTCCCCTTACGCGATTAACGCTATCATCGTACCAAATTATATCAGCTTTATAACGGACAGAATAATAAATCTGAGGAATAGACCCTTAAATGCGGAAAAAAGACGGTCCAAATCGCAGAAAATTTTAATCAAATCGGAGCAGCATCATTCAACACATGATGCCAACTAACGGTCGAGTAGTATTCACTGCCAGAATATTACTGCGCTCGATGATAGCGAAATGCATGCGCCTGTAAGATAATTATGCAAATATTATGATTTGCATAATAATCAGTGAATGAAAAAAAAACAACAACTCCCAACGACGATCTCCGAGTATGAAATATGACAAGTTGTATTCATGGAGTTCACAACGACGTTTTAGTGTATATTTTGAGTTAATAAGCCTGGCTCACACGAGGCGTCTTTTCAATTGCGTCATGCAGTACCTGCGGTAATCAAGCCTGTGAATGCAATTATCCTATACGCCAGTTACTAACAGAAATTGTTTGCACTGTTCATTTTGCAATCACTTTTTAAACGATATCACTCTTTCTCAGAAGACCATGCATGTCACTGACTTCAGGAAATGACGACTCGTGTGAACCGGGCTTTAATACCCGATGCGCACTCGAACATTTCTACCTACGATTATTACTATTATTTTATTCTGCAAATCAGAGTACATACATGTAGGATTACAAAACGAAGATGAGCGCTATTTTTTAAAAGCCATATGTTTATTTTCATGTTTGCGCTTTTCATTCTATATTCACCTTTTGTAATGTGTTGATGCAGCCCTCTGCCAGTATATTGACCAGGAAATATACTTGTACAAAATACTTTAGATCAGGTCAAATCTACTAAATTTCTTAGAATTTACATTGATAGTGATTTGTCTTGGAAAGTACATGTAAATTACTTATGTAAACTATTATCTAGAAATTCAGGTCTTTTTAAATAAACTAAAGTACGAATTTCCATCACATATCTTACTGTCCTTATATTCTACTCTTATATTACCTTAATTACGGTATCCTTGCTTGGGGTAACGGGACGAAAACTCTAATTGACAAGATTGTAATTATCCAGAAACTGATTTTATGCTTTCTTCTACTCTCTCGTATCGTTACTTTTCTATAAACCCGAGGGACATATTTCTCCATAGGTGCTGGGCAATATCCGTGCCTAATGCTGCTCCTTTTTTCAAGAATAAAATGTTCCATTAAATTGCAGTATGTTACTAATCAACTAATTTCAACGAATATCGAATTGAATCTAATTCCACTTGATGATCAATATAAGGCTGTTAACATTAAAAGTAACAAAAAGACAACAACAATATTTTCAGGTAGATGATTCAAGTAATTAGTTATCATTTATACATTTGTCATTAGATATCATTTATGTTACCAGAGAAAAACTAACAAGCTACAAAATACAGAAGGCAGATACAGAGATTTATGTGGCTGCAAGGAAATTTGGTATTATATTGGTAAAACCGCTAAAAAATATCCATATCTTATATTTTAGATGACACCCACCATTACTTGGTGTGATGACACCCTAGAAGCACAGTCATACCATACATGTATATGACTTAAATATAAAGTTGAGTTCTCGTCATCAAGCTATTACATTTTGAAAGAAACTGTCTCAAAGTAATTGGGAAAGAATTTGTGTACACTACAAGGTTTTGGAATAATCAAAATGATAAGAAATTGCCCCAATCTCACTCAAGAGCAAATGCACCGCACACAGAAATGGGTATATGGGACTGGAACCAGATGTGGCATGGATGTGCGGCCCAACACTTCAGTTATTTTTTGTCATATTTCTAATATTTGAGAAGCAATCTTTTACAGGGGAAATTTCTTCTATAATGTTCTTCTAAACTGACATACAAGGAATAAAAAGCTCCCAAATTTTGTTTCACCATTCCCAGAACTCAACCTTCTATTTAATTAATTACTGGAAAAGTAATAAGTAAGATCATAAGTTTCGTCTATCGACAAGTGTATTTGCCTACCCCCCCCCCCCCCCCTCTCTCTCTCTCTCTCTCATCACTTACGTTCTCGACTCTGTTTTCATAAAATAATAATAAAATTAATTTGTATAGCGCAGCAACTATTTATAATCTACTGCGCTTTGATGGAGACTATACACTATATAAACATAACTAATCTACTTAAAATCCTCTGAAAACAGATGGGTCTTCAGTAGAGGTTTAAAAATGGGGACTGATTGTGCTTTCATATTACAAGAGGAAGTTGGTTCCTGAGTTTTGGAGTAGCACAGCTAAATGCACAACCTCCAAGAATTGCCTTTGTTTTGCCATGAGGCAACTTTAGAAGCAGTTTGTCTTGTGACCTTCGTAAATTATGTGTATATGGATGCAATTGAAAGGATAATAATTCAGACAAGTAATTTGGGGCTTGACCATTCAAAGCTTTGTAAACAAGCAAAATTATCATGCTAGGAACCATTTTGCATGTTATTGTTCTTGAATATCATGTGCGTTCAATTATTGATGTTATGATTAATTACACTTTTTCATTTGTTTTAATTATTATTTTAATGGACCTGCTGTTTATACTCTTAATAAATTCTGAATATAAGTATTTTCCCTCTCTCTTGATTGCACATACATATAATACATCTATTTTGATGACGTCAATCAACCGGTCCAGTGAGTCGCGGCAGCACTGACAGGAACACCTAACACGGCAATCCCCTGTAATTAACAAAATCCACGTCCAACAACTCCTGAAATTTCAGTTCCGTTTGGAAACAGTGGAACAAATCAAGATGCTTGATAATGACTAAATCAAGTCCTTTGTTCATGCCATTTCATATCTCATAAATATTAAAGGTCCCCTGTTATGAAATTATAATTCTTGGTATTTTGTACATGCATCTCATCTAAATTGAAAAATCACATCCGTTTGCAATAAATACGTATCAAGATATTTTTAAAATAATATTTCCCCCAGGTATTCAAAACAGTCTGCTAAGCTCCGCCCCCTTTTAAACCCCGAATTCTCGTTCCGCGAGCATGATTGACGTGTGACGTCACAAACCGACATTGCCGATGCTTGTTTACAATATTGCCTATGTATTACATGTGCAAACTAACTTGTTGTTGTGTATACCACCTCGAAAACCACCTCTAAAGCGAAGTATGCCGCAACGCTGCGTTGTTGCAGGTTGCAGTAACACCACAAAGGAGGGGGTCAGTCTACATTTATTCCCTAAAGACCCAAATATAAGAAGGAAATGGACCGCAAAAGTAAAATTAACTCGCGCCCATTGGAAGGGGCCGAGTGAGCACAGTGTTGTGTGCTCCGAGCACTTTTGTGCGGAGGACTTCGTCGATAGCACGGGGCTGCGTATGGCATCAAGAAGAGGCCGTCCCTGAAACAAGTTTGATCATACATGTATCAATAATATGAAATTTGGCGACTCTGAGCTTTACCTCACAAGCACCTCTCTCAATTGGTCTTTACTATTAAAATGATTTTTTTTTTGTTCTTGATGAAGAAAAAGATCTTTCTCCATAAAGAGTGTTATAAAAATGTTTATCATGGTAGAGTGGAAACTCAGTATAAAGAGGTCTGATACAACAATATTCCTGATATAACAAGGCAATATTTTGGTCTCAACTTTTTATATTCTTTTTTTTTTAAACTGATGTAACGAGATTCTGGATTTAACCAGGTAATTTTAATAGTCCCAAGGATACTAAGTTTCCACCGTATAATATATTGATTTTTGTTACCACCCTGAATGTAGTGAAAGTGTAACGGGCAATTTTCAACCTACAACCCCCCCCCCCCCCCCCCCCCCCCCTCCTTCGGCAGGAAAAATGGGTATACATCACAGTTACAAGTTGATTCCTACTTCTCTACCTTATACATGTAGTTCATTTGACAGAAAATCTGTTTTCCAATGATTCCCTCTCTCTCTTTCACCTTTTCTTCTCTTGTGCTTTCCCTCCCTTTCTCCCTCTTTATGCCCAAAATTCTCCACTTACACACATCTTCCCTCAACTTTTTATCTCTTTTTTCCCCCAATGATTCCCTCTCTCTCTATTTCTCCCCTTGTGCTTTCCCTCCATTTCTCCCTCTTTATGCCCAAAATTCTCAACCTTTATGCCCAAAATACTCCGCTTTCACACATCTTCCCTCAACTTTTTTATCTCTCCCTTTTCCCCCAATGATTCCCTCTCTCTCTATTTCTTCCCTTGTGCTTTCCCTCCATTTCTCCCTCTTTATGCCAAAATTCTCCACTTTCACACATCTTCCCTCAACTTTTTATCTCTCCCTTTTTCCCCCAGTGATTCCCTCTCTTTTTCACTATTTCTTCTCTTGTGCTTTCTGTCTCCCTTTCTCCTTCTTTTTGCCCAATATTCTCCAATTACACATATCTCCTCTCAACCTTTATGCCCAAAATACTCCGCTTTCACACATCTTCCCTCAACTTTTTTATCTCTCCCTTTTTCCCCCAATGATTCCCTCTCTCTCTATTTCTTCCCTTGTGCTTTCCCTCCATTTCTCCCTCTTTATGCCAAAATTCTCCACTTTCACACATCTTCCCTCAACTTTTTACCTCTCCCTTTTTCCCCAGTGATTCCCTCTCTTTTTCACTATTTCTTCTCTTGTGCTTTCTGTCTCCCTTTCTCCTTCTTTTTGCCCAATATTCTCCAATTACACACATCTCCTCTCAACTTTATCTCTTTTTTTTTCTTTTTCCATTCTGCCAATTGTTGGTTTTGATCCCATTCACGCACTCACACCTTTCAATTGTTAGTTTCATTCACGACAAGCCTTGCATAGTAAATGTGTTTGAGCTCTTCCAGAGATGACAAAAATATTCAATTGATTTGAAATATATTATTACTTCTGGAGAAATGTAGATATAGATGTATCCAGGAAATGGTTGTCTTACAATTGAACATCAAAAATTCAATAGGAGAATGCCCACCCCACCCCCCCCCAAAAAAAAACATAACAAAACAAAACAAACAAAACTGATTAGCTTCCAAAGTGTGTTTCATTAACAAATTAAACAACAAATGCCATAAAAAATAACAGACCTCATATGCCATTAACAACTTTCAGGAAAACTGATATCCATGTATAGGAATTAAATATCATGAAAAGATAGACTGAACAATGACGTACTAGCATTTTTAACATTTCTTATAAACAGTTATATACATGATAAATGTATATGCTATCTAAGCATTATCAAGTTAACAACTAGACCAACATATATCAGTACATAATAATAAATACAATAAATCAAATGAAAGAAGAAAAAAAAAATCTGTAGAAAAAATAATGTCAATTTGAAAAGAAATATGATGTGAAGCAACAATAATGATGATCACATGAATGACCCGATTAAATAAAAGATGTTTGCCAGTCATTAGTACTGAATATTTTTTTCTTTCAAATAATGACTTTGTGTAAATGTTTACACTGATGGAACAGTTCTGATACATAAATATTTTTAAAATGTTCAATTCTACTATCACCTTTGCTTAATGTTGAGATTTGTGCATGTCATATCCAACCCCAGTAAAAAAAAAAGTATGAGAATAATGGTTGCATAGCTTAAATTAAAGTTCCACAGAGCTGCCCTCCCTTTTGATTTTTTTGCAAAGGTTAAAAAAATATATATACATACAGTAAACTTTGAAAAGAAAATACCCTAAAGAGGTAAAATGCAGGGAATATTTCCAATTAAAAAAAATAATCTTTGAAAATCTTAGAACAGTAATAAAAATCTCAGTAATAAGGTGGAAGTAAAACATATATTTTTCTGTAAACATAGATCTTGACAAGGTGGGGGAAAAACAGCAAAATTGTATGTAGGTCTACGCCTCTTCAAAGCCCCTGTTCTGTTCTGATCCAGGATTGAGTAAAAGACGGGGCACAAAAATGAAAGTTTGTCAAAAGGTAGACCCGTATTTTTCTGGTCTAGTCAGCTTCTCGAAAAGTCGCTCAGTGAGGGGGGGGGGGGCAAAAAAAGAAATTCGCTAAACCTTCAAAAATCACTCAATAGGGGGTTATTGGGGTCTAGTTTCCCCTCCATAATTCCCTGACAAGCAACAAAAAAAAATCATACTTCTCTTCCAAAGGGGGGGGGGGGGGGACCGGTCAGTTGTGTCCCCTGGATCCGCCAATGGTTCTGATGGAAATGCTGCACGGATTCTTGTCACGGCACAAGATGGGAGAGGAACACGTCCTGCCCTGCCTGGCTTTCCTATAAAAGATTTTTTTTTAAAGAGTACAAAGGAAACTATGATTAGACAACTTCAAAACAATGCACAGTGTAGTCTATGATGTGGGTGATAGTGAGGTAACTTTTACTTTGAACTTCACAAATAAACAATAGAAGATTAGCTAATAATTTAGTTGTCAACATCGCAGTGTAAAATGTTGTGATGGGGAAAGAGGAAACAAACGTTAATCTGCACATAGGACAAGAAAATACATGTACACTGCAAATAGAATAATCTTCCTCTATTTACATTAAGGCTAAAACATTATTTTATAGAATATCGTAATATTAAATAAGGAGCCAAATTGGCATATTGCATCCAAACTGCTTTATATAATACAGGAATACTGCAGTAAGGATTAAAACAAAAAATATGGTGTACTCACTGATTTTCAGTTGCATCCTGCCTTGCCTGTCCGCCATACTGCTGCCGATACAGATAGCTAGTAAGCAGTTTCCATCACATACCGCTCCAGACACACTGGATGAAACCCTGGGTGGAGAAGAAGAAGAAGAAGAAGAAGATCATATCTATTGTCAACTATAACGGTACCTACACTTACTTAGTGTAGCAGCACAAAGAAAACAAGCAAGATAACAGGAGAGCTAAGAGTTTTCTGGATATCAATGTTAGAATTTACTAGAATCAAACGCTACCACCCCATGCACCAGTAAAACTGCCCAAGCGCAAGCCCAGGCAGGGTCAGCAGGCGAACAACCAAACAGCGCGGGGTGTACCCCGGCCCTGCGCACATCGAGCTCACTGCCTCGATCAGGGAAGTATCAGCTCAGCCTCTCGGTCTCTCTTCTGTCATAATACGTGGAGATGCGTGAATTAAACTTTAATCGGTAATTTATTATCAAAAAATAATTACCAATTGTGTCTCCCGTCGATATCCTCTCCGTTATTAAAATCAGGGACGTCTCTGTCATCATCAGAATCTTGCCCAGAATCCGACATGTCTGGCTCAAACATAGTATACGGCCGGGCCCCTAATTCCTCTTCAATTTCTTCTGGGACTTTGCAAAAATATGAAAAATTTATTCACCAATAATACTAGAGTATATCACACAAAAGCCTTTGATACGCTTGACCACCATATTTTACTTTAAAAACTTCACTCTTATGGAGCTATTTATCTAATAGACAACAATATGTAGTGTATAATGATGTTTCTTCAAATTTCCTACCAATCCAATGCGGTGTTCGACACAAGGGTCAATACTAGGCCCTTTACTCTTTCTATTATATATTAATGATTTAACCAATACAACGCCTCTTTTATCTTTCATATTATTTGCAGATGACACAAACATTTTCTGTTCACATTATAACTTAAATACCCTTGTAAATACATTTAATAATGAGTTACCAAAGTTATCTTTGTGGTTCAAACACAATAACTTGTCCCTTAATTTAGATAAAACCAATTTCATGTATTTCAAGCACGTAAATTCCCATGTCATTGATTTTCCTTACGACATACTTATATATAATGTATCTCTTGAAAGAAAGATACAAACAAAATTTTTGGGCGTCATTATCGATGAAAATTTATATTGGAACGAACGTATACGTCATATAACTGCTTCTATTTCTAGGAATGTTGGTATACTTTACAAAGTAAAGAGATTTGTCTCTTGTAAAACGCTCATTATGCTTTATAATTCATTGGTATTACCATATATAACATATTGCAATTTAGTATGGGCCACCACCAACAAAACAAAAATCCACTATATTTACTTATTGCAAAAGAAACACCTTCGCATATGTACTGGTTCACCATATTTATCTCACACTAGACCAATATTTTACCAACTGAAAACTCTAACAGTATTGAACATCAATTCACTACAAAGTTTACTGTTCATATTTAAGTATCTAAATGACTTGCTCCCTCTTTCATTTCAAAACTTTTATAATTTAAATAACACTATTCACTCCTACCCTACTCGCAATTCCTCCAATTTTCATCTTGTCAACCCAAAGTTACGAATTGCCCATAGATCAATGAGACACCATGGTCCAGACCTATGCAACTCTCTTACAGAATTCATTAAATCCTGTTGCTCTCTTTACTCATTTCAAGCCAAAGTTAAAACGATGTTAATATCTGAATATACAACGTAAATTTCTGTGTCAACTCTTCATCATCATCATCACCATTTTATCATCAATATGCTCTTAACTTAGGATTTCAATTATTTATCCATTCTGCTTATTTAAACATGTTTTAGCTATCTCACAATATTTGTCTGGGGCTGCCATATTCTCAAGCAAACATAATGGCAGTCCTTCTTCCGCTAATGATTTTATATTAATTGAATTACAATAATTTGACAATTTATCATTTCCTGTTTGTTTTTGAAAAATAATTGTTACATATACATGAACTTGTTTATGATTCAATGTCAAAAAGTACTCTTGTATTTTATTTTTATATATATTACCGAAAAATGTGCTAATTGAATGAAGAAGAAAAAATTCAAAAAAAAAAAAATCAAATCAGAATTATGTTCCTCCTATCAGTTATTGAAGTATGATCTTAGTACGATAAGGATAGTAGGATACATGTATTACGCGCTGGTTTCAAAATTGATTAATATTATGCGTACATTTTGACAGAAAATGCCATCAAAAGGAGGATGAATTTTTAATTACATGACCAAGATTTTCTTATAACGATATTTCCTCTATAATGAGCAAAAAAGCATATCTTGTAATTCGATACTTATGCAATAGCGTGAGATATATAACGACGCATGTTGACGTATCAATCTTGCTCTTTTAGGTATGCTACGTTATATTACAATGAATTACCCAGATTTTTAAAATCTGAAGTATTTGTAAAAATATGAATAATTCATCAATAATACTAGAGTCTCTTACATGGATTATTTTCCTCCTATAACTTGTTAAGTTTAACCTTAGTGGGATATGGATACTAGGATACATGTATTACGCGCTTGTTACAAAATTGATTAATATTGTGTGTACATTTTGACGCAAAAAAAAAAACAGCCGAAAATAGGGTGAATTTCTCATTATGGAGGTAAGCCTTTACATTGCGGGTATTAACTCAGTGTGGGTGCTTCACCTTTCTATATTAATGTGGAAACTATTCAAAATGTCCTCGCACAGGAAATTTCCATTCATTGTGTAGTGAGCGAACTTACGTGTCACACACACACACACATACACACAAAATTTCTGAGTCACAACGGATTGGCCATAAATGTGTCTAGTAACACACACAGAATGTGGGCTCACCTTGCCAATATATGTGTATGTATCATGGGGTCACACAACTCCTAACATGCACACAGCCAATTAAGCTAGTGCGCACCAATCACAGTCCGCCACCAAGTCCCTCTAGTAAAACGACGCCATTTTTGCTCCACCAGACAGCCGCACGGTTTGGGTTTGCGATTCATTCGAACGAGCGAATTGTATTCCACATAATTTTATTAATCCAACTTCCCCTTACACGATTAACGCTATCATCGCACCAAATTATATCAGCTTTATAACGGAAAGACTAGTAAATCTGAGGAATAGACCCTTACTGCCGGAAAGATGGTCCAAATCGCAGAAATTTTTACTCAATCATTCCACACATGATGCCAACTAACGGTGGAGTACTATTCAGTGCCAAAATATTACTGCGCTTGATGATAGCAAAATGCATACGCCTGTTCGATAACGCTTTCATATTGGCATAATAATGAGTGAATGAAGAAAAGCAAGAAATCCAACGTGATCTCCGAATATCAAATATGACCTGTTGTATTCATGCGTTCACAACGACGTTTTAGTGTATATTTAATGATAATAAGCCTGGCTCACAAGAAAAAAATATTATGCCACATGATTTGGGGCTTTGTGCAAGGGGAATGCCGTCAAGGGGGGGGGGGGGGGTGGCTCATCTCCATCTCCGATAAGGGTTGGCTCATCTCCATCTGTGATGAGGGGTGGTTTTATATCCATGTCTGATGAGGGTTGGTCAGTTTTCATATCTGATGAGGCTTGGCTCACCTCCATCTCTGATGAGGGTTGACACATCTTCACCTCGGATGGGGGATGGCTCATCTTCCGCTATTTGGAGAGGTGGCTCATTTTCAACTCTGAAGGGGGTGGCCCAATTCTCTGATGAGGGATGGCTCATCTTCATCTGTGATGGGACGTGGTTCATCTCTGATGATGGTTGGCTCATTTTCAACTCTGAAGGGGTGGCTCATCTTCTCTGACGAGAGATGGCTCATCTTCATCTCTTATTGGCGATGCTTTTGGCATTACAATTACGTGCACTCATGATACATAAGAAGGGTTTAACTCAAAGGACGTGTGCCGAATGAAAAATGTCTGTTCTGACCAAAGAAATCCTATACCTCTAGCACAATCTCTCCCCCAGTATGGTGAATATCGCTAGAAATCAAATATCTTGCCCTTTGTGAAAAAAATTGCTATCCCGACAACAAATTTCCATATTACATCGCAAGGTTATTTTGTTGACGTCTCAACTACATATATATTTCAGAAGAGATCAAGTCTGGTAAACCCAAAAGTAATTAACAATCGCAGGGGCAAAAGGTGTTCGATCGTTAGTTTAACAATCGAACCCCTCTAAATTTTGGAGAAATTCGTTAAATTCCCCAGAATTGGCAATAGCGGTAATGTTTTGATGACACGGAGAGTTGTCTAATAATAATAATAATAATAATAATAATATGTTCCATTTATATAGCGCAGCTACTATATGAATATACTCTACTGCGCTTAATACAAAGTATCACATTATTACCCCGGCTTTAGCCGAGCTGCCATGATAGGCGCTAAAGCATTCAAGGAATTTCTTCCTACTGGGTACCCATTTACTTCACCTGGGTGGAGAGTGAAAAATGTAGATGAATGTCTTGCCAAAGGACATTAGCGCCGGGGCGGGATTCGAACCGCGAACCATGTGAGCTACTACTAGATAAAGTGTTATAGCCCCCCCCCCCCCCCCGTGAGGCAACTCTAATTAGTACTTCTCAAATTCTGTAATTTTCCACAATTTTTTTTAGCTTTATCTTTTGCATTAAATTAAAATAAAGAAAAATCTGTCCTACATTTGTTTTTTTAGAATTTAACGTTAGGCCAGGTCTCAGCCATTCACCCTTATTCAGGAGACCAGCTTCTAACTTAATTTAGTTCTATTCTAAAAAAAAAGGAATGAAAAGTTAAAAAGAAAGAAAGGAAGAGAATGTGGGAGAGAGATCAACAAAACGAGCTAGGGAGAGACTGAGGGGCTTAAATAATAAATATCTGATTGGTACACGTCTGTAAAAACTCAAAGAGGCCTAACTTAAAGTTACACACACACACATATACAAGCAAAAAAAAAAGAAAAAAAGACCCTATATAAATTTCAATATGTGGGACGGGTACAATAAAAAAAAAGTGAGGAGAAAATAGCTGGAAAAACTACTTTATAGCTTAGTGTACGTTTTATTTAAGATTTCAAAAGTACAATAACATAGAAACCAGGAATAGGTTATTCAAGGTCATACTTACTTTTTCAAATAGCTCAAACTTGATGCATTTCCATCATAAATTACTCTTTTTTTCTTTTGATAGTTAATTTCCATTTTAATATTAATGTGATTTTTTAAAAAGATATAATAGTACCATAGCCAAGAGAGCAATCCCAATCCAGGTTACCGAATACTGTCGGTTCTAAACACCCGCACCCTAACGACAGTATAGGGCTTTCAATCGGTTTAACCTTTCTATTACCGTTATTAAAGCTTCCACGCCTGCGATTCCAAAGATCATATTCTTTAATTTGTAAGCAATCAAAAGTCCCTACAACTCCCATGCACGAGATGCATACATCATTTACTCTCTAGGGGGTACATGTATGTCACAACTGGTTATTCAAACCTGTATTCAAACCTCCCAGATCCCTATTAAACGTCTGACTGGCTTTGCTACAGGCATTTATCGTGAGAAGCTCTCCCACAATACAATGATATATCAATGGAACTACAACTGATGTTCAGCCGTTGCTCTGTCATATGAGATAATTTTTTTGAAAAAAAGATAATGTCTTTTAATATGCAGGTCAATTACATGTATATTCTTGAAGAACACATTAGCGTATCATGTTTAGGAAGGGTATATCCATGGTACAAGTATACGTATTCCTACTAGTATTGCAATTATTTTGGTAGAGCCTGTCCGTCAGGCATTGTACACTAGGCTTAGTAAAATAACCATGCCTGCTTTGTGTTCCAATATGGACCACTTTGATTACAAATCTAATTTGCTGAAATGATGCCATCCCCAAACTGGGGAAGAAATAAAACTGTATAAAGATAGAAAATAATTTTTTTCTTCTTATTTTTAATCAATACTTTTTTTCGTCATACCTGATCTTCTTCCAAAACAGGGTAAATTTTATTTTGGGACACATTACCAAAGCTGCCAATCATTCCTATTTAGGAGGATGATACCTTTAATTCTGCGGGAATCGTTCCTATTTCGGTAGATGATTCCCATTTTGGGGCCTCCAAACTAATGTTGTGA
This sequence comes from Heliocidaris erythrogramma, assembly GCA_025617745.1. Taxonomy (NCBI): domain Eukaryota; kingdom Metazoa; phylum Echinodermata; class Echinoidea; order Camarodonta; family Echinometridae; genus Heliocidaris; species Heliocidaris erythrogramma. The sequence continues at coordinate 64,640,378 of CM046854.1, forward strand.
ACCCTGCATAAACTTCTTTATAAAAACAAACAAAATAAATTGCTTCGAAACGGTCATAATATTTGTTGTGGAAGCTTTGCAAGTATGCATCAACAGGGAAACCAATTTGTTTTTTTATTATAACAAATATGTATGGAATCAAAGACTGGTTAACCTGTTGGATACCAAGTCAAAAATAACATGGCAGGAGATTTTGAAAAAAAAATCTGTGTTGTACCTACCTGGTCTTTGAATTTATTGACAAAATGTCTAAAGTCATTAAGAAAAAGTTGAGTTCTGGTCATGCGATTACATTGTGCAAGAAACTGTCTCAAAACAATTGGGAAAAGTTCATTATTATAGTACATAAGAAGTGGTGTATGATGTAAGGTTTTGGAATCATCAAAATTAGAAGAAATTGACTAAATCCTGCTGAGAGTCATATGCACTGCACATAGAAATGTGTATATGGGACTGCACCAAGATGTTCGGCCCCCAACATTTCAGCCGTTTCTTGTCATATTTTGAATGTGAGGGCATTTTCCCAGGACTCAACCTTCTCTTTGAGCAATATAAATGTACATAAAAGTTGTGACATGTAAATATGTATCATATTAATGTTGCCAATATTCAAAATTCTATGCAATGACTGCATGAATGCAATTTTAATTATTACAATTTTTTTTTTCTTTAATAGTTGCTGAGACAAATATACAAAACAAAAAAATTGAGGTGAGAAAAGTTGATATTGAAGGATGGGAACTGTAGGAATGAACCCCAAACTGCAAGATTTTAGAACTTTGTGAAATCTTACCATAATTTAATGTTTTGTTGTTTTTTTTACTGGGGGGAGGCATTTATTTCAGTTTTCTCTTTTGAGGGTTTTCTTTTTATTTACAAATTGAAGGTAAACCAAACATTAGTTTTTACAAATGAAAAAAAAACAACTCTAAACCATTATTTTTCCCCCATGCAATATAAAGACAAATCCAACATTGTCGGAAAGAAAGGGGACGGGTGTTAGAAGTTTGAAAAAAGTTTGTTTATAATTTATGGCAACTGAGTATAGGAAGATATTAAACCGAACGAGGCGATGGACAATTTTTAGCATTTTATCTAGGTGTGCCCTTATACCCGCCCCAGCCACTCCCCTTTTCGCAAAATGTATGGGGGAGACTAAGATTATCCATCCATCATGAGTTGCCAAGTAAAACAATTGGTTACTTCTTCTACCATGCCTAGTATATGTCTTATAAAAAGAGTCATGTATAGGCTACGGTCGTCATATGATTTATATGCACACATAATTGATACATCTACACACATACATGTACACCAACAAACGCGCGAACACACTTTCAAAAAGTCTCCATACACATACTCTCAACCCGGCATAGGGAAACATATCGTTGATATAGTTTTCAACAATTGTTTATTCGTCCATACAAAATTAGGTACATGCATCTGGCGTTTTCATATTTACATGTGATTATAATTGACATAATAACCTCTGAATAAAAGTTAAATTTAATATTGCGCACGGACAATTAGAAAATTACACCAAGAAAGACAGATCCAAAAAGTGTTCAGTTTCAAAACATAAATGTCCTATTTAGTGTGGTAATTGCACTTATGTAAAAAAAACATTACTGGCAAATGGTAGGCTATATAGGAAAGGGATGTTTTTACTATCGACGCTTTGTATATTCACTCTCTCTTTCGATTATGAGAACAATGGAATCGTGAGAGAATTTCCATTACAGAATTACACAAACGTTTCTAATGATTTCAATAAGACAAACAACATTTCCTCTTATACTTATTCATATAAAACATCTTACCATTTCTTGTAGGTTGACATGAAATTTGCAAAAGAGGGCGCCTTTACTTATTTCCTAATAAGAAATGTTCCTTGCAGAACTAGGTCTATATACATTCCAATTTGTATCTGACAATGAAACAGAAGAAGTACCCTGATCACTTATTTTTATTAAATGTTCCACACATGGTACGCATGATGATTTAATTACAATGTAGTCGACACCCATATATCAAAATTACTGTTCTTAATGGACACGACTGCTTTATCCCATTATTACTAATTGCATGGAAGATACTTTCATTTCTCTTCAAAAAAACTAGTAATGATACAGCTATGTATCTAAGTTGTATAAAAATAACAATGATTATGACACTCAATTTACATTGTACATCATATTCATAAGTTTAGTTATCATAATTCTTCAATCAAAGTTCTCAAAATACAAGTTTCTGTTAAGAACTGTTTTGAAAATAACACCGCTTGGCATTGTTTTAAGGAATCTTAACACTAATTTACTGAAGGTGAATGTGGTCAAAAGTTATTCAAAAGATTATTAGAATGAAAATTCTAAATATAATGGCAATCGCTAAATCAGAAGAATATGTCTAAAGGCTCAATGATCACAAACATTTCCTGATTGTTGAGACGATATGCAAGTCACATTCAACTTCATTTATTTCAGTCTTTGTATACAAGATTGCCTTTCTAAAAACGAGTGTGACTATACCAATGACCCCTGCTTGACTATACATTGCATATTAAAATGATAAATGATAAATGATCAAAGCTTATGGAACGATTTCCCCCAGTATATAAGGGTTTCACCATCACTTCCTGTATTCCAGAAGTTGCTGAAGATCTTTCTTTTCAACTGTTGTATGAATCATTTATGTTCTTGTAGTGTAAAGCGCTGTGATACAATTCTGTAAGAGCGCAATATAAATGTCAATATTGTATTGTATTGTAAGCATGGTAAACAGCTGAGGGAAAAAACGCAGTAACAAGCAATACAACAATGCGGCAAAAACTGTTTATAAACACAATGCTATTTACAAGACATAATACACATTATAAAACAGTCAACTACTATATGACAATATAATAGGTGGCCTGTATTAAAGCTAACGCCAAAACCAACACATTGTCTGGAAGACATATATTTCATATCTATTGTTTTGTCTATTTATTCTCATCTTCTTAATAAAAAAAAACGTATAGACGAGTGCTAACTCATGTAAGATGTCTTGTCTGGACAATTATAAAAATCATTAAACACCTTAAAACATTACGTATACATGTAGAATGCAGATTTAAAGGAAAATGCAAGCAACAGAAAAAGAATAGCTTTACAGCAAACTGTTGAAAAATCATATTTACAAGACAAAATATAATACGGCTAGTGGAATATAATAATTATAAGTGAATATACGCGTTCATAGGCATTGACTTTATAAACTGTATTGCACATTGCCAACCGATAGTGTAGCGTTCAAATTCCCAAGCAGTAATATAGTTTATTCCGCTAATATGAAATTGATGTACGCACTATTCATGTTATACTTATTCATTTCGATTACTCAATTTATTCCTAAAATCTTTGTTATGTTTCCGAATCAGACAGGACCTATGCCATTTTCATCGAGATTACCATTTTAAAGTCAAAGTGAAATAATTCTGTAAAATGATTTCGTTCTATTGAAATGGACAACTTTTTTTTTTCTCTGGGGAATGTTCTTGCCCTTGTCTGGCACGAACTAGTGTTTCATGTTCATCACAATGGATGACATGCATTTTTTTTTTTTTTTTTTTTTTGGCGGGGGGGGGGGGGGAATACATTTCATCTATATTTATATCATTGGTAACATAACTGTCGAGCAATTATGTCGAGGAATCTCTTTTTCTTTCTTCCCCCGGTATTTTTAACAAACATTACAATGGCCATTAATATCCAACAAAGATCGACCGAAAAATCCCCGAATGGCGAATCAGAGATCAGTTTGAAGTCGGCCTGGCGGTATGACGATTCAGAATCACAATATGGTTGAATGTATTTTTTTTCTTCTGTTCTATTCATATTTGGTATTCAGCTAGTCAGTGCATTGGCTAGTTGTTATAACTGAAAGTAGGTACCCATGGTTCCTTTTTAAAAGGCAAAACCATTACTAGCAAATTACAATTCAAAAAATATCCAAGAATTATAATACTTCAAAATTTAAGGCGTATTATGACAGAAGACGGTGAATAATTTTGAAGGTCAGTATACAAATGATGTACAGGTTTGAGTTATGTGTACAAGGCAAATTTATTACATTACCTTCTATTAAAGGGAAATATGCATATTACAACAAACATGACAGGTGGCAATAATCAGAGCCTGATAGCATATATAAGCATCCTTATATTATTAAAGAACAAAACATAGACTCTCATGAGATAACCTATAACCTGCTCATGAAGTTACTACAGTACAATTACGTAATCTTCCTGATAGTTCATTTAAGCCAACATCTCGGAGTTTGTCAGAAAGGCTTGATCTAATGTCAGTGTATGGATCCTGTTTGTCTCTCCAGCTAGTGAACACTTCCATCAGTGCATCTTTATTTGAAGGAAGTCGTTTCCTGAGGTCATTCAACCGTGCATGACCGATCCCAAGTTTTACTCCAACGTCTAAATAATGAGATGAGTCGATAGTGTCTGCTAACTTCAGAAACTCCTCCTCTTCGACAATGCTTGATGCAGTAAGAGAAATGAAAGCGAATTCATTATTTTTTTTTCATAAAATATTATTATTATTATTATTATTATTATTATTTATTTATTTGGCACTTTCAAAAGAAGAACAAAATCAAGAAACAATATACAATGTACACACAGTGTGCATTAAACTTGAATGAATACAATAGTTTAATTGACACTTTCACACCCTTCTATGCTATTTCGACAGTCAATACAAAACGATGGTGAAATTGTGTGCAAATTGATCACTGCCATACAAACATATATCAAATTGTTCAAGGCTGAATTTGGGCTTGTTGCAATAAGTCCAAGAAATAAGTTCTCCTATTCCTGAGAACAACACATTTTTTGTCCCTTTCCTTCTAATGAACAATAAACATGATAAATGAAACCAATCTGGCAATTAAGGCACTGGTAATTAACACAATGTTATCCCTAATGTCAAAGTGTGTAAAGGTCTTACCATGTTTGATTTGGCAACACTCCTCTATAAGATTTGAAGGGAGCTGTTCAAGGAACGAAAAATTGACATTCCAAGGTGTTGATTAGGAATCATATTGAGACATAAAGTAGTAATGATTAAAACAGCGGTGGCATTTTTTTAGAATATTTTTTATCAAAGTAATGCCATTGAAGAAGTAACGATAAGAGTGATAATATGATTATAAACAACCAATAGCACTTAACGATAAACTTTGTAAATGCGGGAAAAAAACGAAACATATGTGAAGGCCGTGCATTCCAGTCAACTAACGCTTGAAAGAGAGAAAAAAAAAAAAACATCATTATGGCCACATCGTTTCGAATTTGGACAGCCTCAATGCAAATAAATGGTATCTTAGAACCTTGATCATTATTGCGAAAATAATGCTTAGATTGAAGCAGATGATTTGAAATACTTTACATGAAGGACTAATCAGGTAATTACATTTTCTTAATACAAGAATATTGTAAAATATTTCGGAAGAAACTTTGTTCACGTACGTCTGTACAATAATTTTCAGCAGTCATCTTCTTTACTAATGTTTTTACTTGGCTTCCTCAGAATAAAGCCACTATTCCATGATTTGATTCGTTGATACAAATTTTCGAAATTCCTGTAGTCAAACAGTATTATTTCGAACGAATTGCTTTAAAATACCCTTAGATTTAAAATGATTTGTATTTCAAAATTGAATGAGTATATTACCAAGGCATCCTGTGCCAAACAAGATATGTTGACTGTTCGTCTGAGTCAGTTTCAAAGTGATAATAGTATTTTCCTCTTTATCACGCAGATCTAAAATGAATGACGCCTTGCTCTTATCTGTACCGAAGAGACGACTGTACGTGATTACCTGTTGAATATGTAGACAGAATTTTGTTTGATGAGTTCATACACGCAGTGACGCCATGAACCAAACATTCTGAGAGGGATGAACAATTCACACTCGAATTATTTTCTTCAGCGCCAGATATTGAAAACCATGGCGAGAATGAAAACGACAGCCGCCGTAGTGGTGAAAATGTCAAGCCGAAGTAAGGCTACATACTGTTGTCATTTCTAGCAAGTCTTTTCAGACGTGTGACGGGCGGCAGTGGGATAAGCGCTTGGTCTGGGGAACCCCCCCCCCCCTCCAGTTGCGGTTACTGTCAGGACATCTTGAGAATCTCACTACTTAGTTAGATCATTCCCTATGAGGCAAGGAATATTGCAGTTACAATTATGTACATTAGCATCAATTGGCTGGATTAATAGGGGGTGGGGAGGAAAACGGCGTATGCATAATTTGATTTGATTTGAATTATTATTCTCCACTCATAGGTTGGATTGCCCTTGTCAGCTAATCGCTGTTTTTCAATGGGGTCCAAGCCCAAAAAAATAAAAAGAACATATGAACAAACAAATATACTTATAACAGGCAATCATAAAAATATGAATCATGTACATAGTAACAAATATTAAAACAAAACAAAAGAAATTCATATGAAATTATGCATTGGTGAAAGTAGAGAGTCAAACAAAAAGACAATGAATCCTAATAATAAGAGAAAAGTGGGTGAGAAAGAGAGAGAGAGAAAAAAATCTATATATCTATATACTCAGTTTGGGTTTAGTGTATTGTGGTTGTTTAGGTGGCGTTTAAAAGCTTCAAATGATGTTAGTGTGGAGGAAGGATGATCAAACTCATTCCAGATCTTGGCCCCGCGATATGCAAGGGACCTTTTACCGTAATTTGTCTTCGGCTGTATGAGCCATAGTTTCCTAGGGCCGGATCTAGTACAATAAATGGTTTCACGGAAACAAAAGATATTACTGAGGTAGGGCGGGCATAGTCTATGAATAGATCGGTACATAGTGCATGCTAAAAATTTTGACCATCGTACATGCAGCTGATCTAATTTAAGAGTACGGTACAAAGATATTGAGGGAAACATATAATCCACATTCATAACGATGCGAAGCGATCTGTTTTGTAGTTTTTGGAGTTGATTAAGATATGATCTTGAGGCATTTGTCCAGACAGCATTACAATAATCAAAGTTACTTTGGATCACTGATTTATAAAATAATAGAGCAGTGTCCTGGTTAATATAAGAACGGAGTCTTCTGAGAAGGTATATACATTTGACTATTTTTTTCTTAATATAATCAACTTGATTTTTCCAAGTCAGATTTTGGTCAATAACGACACCTAGGTACTTACAGTACTCAACTTTTTTAATTTCATTGCCATCGATATAAATATGGCAATCATCAATTATACTATGCACTCTCTTCAAACGTTGATGTGTACCAATAAACATTACTTCACATTTCTTTGGGTTTACCATAAGCTTATTGTCTTTTAACCAACTTGACAGGATTGATAAATCTTCATTTGTTCTTTTTACGATTTCCCTTGGATCCTTTGATGAGGTAAAGAGACATGTATCATCAGCGTATAATGATAAATCACAACTTTTTACAATGCTTGGCATGTCATTTACAAACAGAGAGAATAACAGGGGGCCTAGCAAGGAGCCCTGAGGGACTCCGCATGTTACATGTTTTTCATCAGATATATAACCATTTACAGAAGTGAATTGTTTCCTATCATCAAAGTAGTTTTTAAACCATTTCTGTGCGGCTTTACAAAAGCCATATGTTTCTAATTTTTCCAATAGAATACAGTGGTCAACGGTATCGAAAGCCTTTTTAAGGTCGATCATAACTAGACCAACAATGTTTCCACTAAATATCACTTAACTAATATCCGAGTCCCTCCTTTAAAAAGGTGTTATTAAGAGGGACATTTTCAAAGTGTTTTCATAAAATTATTAACAGTTCCGTCTTGGCGTCATAATTAAACTTCAATTTGAGAATTAAGATATATGACATAAAAATGTGCACAGAGACCTCTCTCGTTATAGACGGAACGTTGAGATTTTTTTTTTACCTCTAGGGTTTATGGTTCCAGGAGTCGATACAATCCCTTCCCTTAATATCTTGCTTTTGAATGTTCCTATCAAAATGGAAATGTTAGGAGGGCATCAATAACAGTTGTTGTTGTCGGTTATGTTTTCGGCGTTTCAGTCAAAGTTGACTATTTACGCCTAGTCTCGTTGTTGAGGTACAATAGTCTAGTCAGTCATTTATTAATATTCCTGGTTTGGAAACTAGTGCGCCTATGCTTTCGCTGATTAACTGCTGGGGATGTACCGTCCCGGCCAACCCTGCTGCGTACGTTTCAATCACTATAGGATCTAGGCCACTCAGCTACACAGTATACCGCTATAGCATGACGTCACTCAAGTTTCCTAGGCCATCAATAACAGTGTCGCGTATATTACCCCAGAATTGTATATTCCAGGATTATTATAATTTACTCAAATCATATGCACATTTTCTCTAAAAGGTAAATCTACATAATAACACAACATTATCCACTGCCCTGGTGGTGATAATGAAGAATTTGTTTCGGTTTACTAGAGCTTAATTCGCACATGTCACGTTTGTCCCGCTGCATGTTACGACCGTCATAAATGTAAGAGGCTGTCATTAGTTCCTGGGGTACTAAGCTTTCTTTAAAAGGCTGGTGAGTCTCAGGTATTTGGTCGCATGTCGTCCGAAACGTTACAAACAAGGTGAACAATAAACAAAGGTTAGCACTTAAATTGTCATTTCCTTCTCCTTTTTTCTGATTTAAATCTCTCGTATGGCTGTTAACTTGTATCATCGGGTATACCAAACTGACGATGACGTCGGTAACGTATGTGAACAAAAAACAGTGGAGTAGCCCAGAGCCAAATTGGTGTAGAATGCTAAAAGTCATCAAGTTTTTTATTCCTGTATTATATCAATGTTATGTTTTCTTGTTTTCACATCTGACACCATCCCAGTGCGTAGTATTGCATTGAAATTACCCCGAAATTACCTCATTGCCTGTCACGTGAGTCGCGAAACTATTGTGTTTTCTCCAGGGGAATATCACGTGTTAATAATTGTTTTTATCGCATATTTTCTATTGCCATACGGTTACTAAGTCAGTTAAACAAAAGTGATGTACACAGAATGTACCCAAAACATTACAATCGGACTTTCATGATCAACAGCTATGAAACTTGTAATTTAGTCGGAATATGTTTCGGGATCGTGATGCTACAACTAATTATCTGTAGCTTCAGTAATTACGAATAATTAGGGATTTTGTAGCGTATGGCATAAGTCCCTTACATCCAAGATTTGTCAAAAGGGAGACGCACAAAGCACAATTAACAATTCCACACTCCTTCAAATTGGTTCGAAAAGGAACTTACTGTTCTGTTTTTATGTGCTATAATTGATATGGAAATGCTTAATTCATCATCATAATTATCATCGGTCTTCTTATTTTTTAGAGCATTTGGAGATTTTTTGCAAAACAAAAAATCATAAATGTAAGATAAGCAGTTTTCAGAATGTTAAACATGTTACGTGCATCCAAACCTTTCACAGGGAAAATAAAAATCAAGTTGCCAGGCGAAATTAAAAATACAGTGTAGATTGTATGCTTTCACACAAAAGTTTTCATGAAAAGAGAAGAATCTAGTGCTCTTCACATTAGTTAGAAGGAGATAGGAATCATTCCTCTAAAATAGGAATGGTTGGCATTTATGATTTTGGTCATTTGTAAGTGAAAGCGAATGAATCAACAAAATTATGAACCTGTTTTATAAACTGAATTGTCTTGATCTTTTTAGGAAGGTCTATATGATTATTTACCTTTGTTACTTTATAATGGTTTGAACCGGAAATATTGCCGATACAATGCTATGAACATAACAGAGAGTAGATTTTGCCTAAAGTTACGATGCTTAGAATTTCTTCTGATTCCTTTATATCTTCAATCAAATTTGAAATGAATTTCATAAATATGTATAGGTAAATAACAAAGGCTAGACTGGGTATATGAGAGGGAAGCCCTTAATACTGTAAGAAGATACAGATACAAAATATATATCCTTGCTTACAAATGATACGTATTGGGAAATTTCAGCCTCTTTAGAACTTTAATTAACATGTGGTCCACTGAGCAAACATTTCGTTTTTTCCTAAATTTTCCTTCCATATTAATACTTAATAGTCCGTTTCTCCACTAAATTTATATTTTACTGTCATTGATGTAGACTAATCAACTCTATTCTAAAAAAATTCGCCAATCTTACCTCAGTGTTAAAGATCGTATGCTCGATCTATAATGAAAAACACAAGTCAGAAAAAATTGGAACCAGCGGGATTCGAACCTGTCATCTACTGCTTGCCGGGCAGCGACTTAACCACCAGGCTATTCTGGTTCACGGCCAAGTCATGACGAACTAGAATCAAATACCCAAGATCCTCTTCTTTCTGACTCATTAATATTCAAACGGTCCGCCGTGGAACAATGGTTAGTAAACGAAGAAGCTTGACTGGGGAGGAATTTTTAATTTGTAAACAAATCTTTCGGCATATTACTCCCAGTGTTAGAGATCGTATGCTCGATCTGTAATGAAAAACACAAGTCAAGCTGGTTCCAATTTTTTCTGACTTGTGTTTTTCATTATAGATCGAGCATACGATCTTTAACACTGGGAGTAATATGCCGAAAGATTTGTTTACAAATTAAAAATTCCTCCCCAGTCAAACTTCTTCGCTTACTAATCTTACCTCAGTTTTTTTCCTGCTCTCGGCAAGGTCACAGGTCACGGTTAAGTCTTTCTTTTCGACCATTATCTCATCTTCTACATCCAGTGCAGGTTGAAAGTGTAGTCCTTTGGAGTATGTCTAATAAATGAAAGGAAATAATCATTATTATAGGATGTCTCGTTCAAATTCGTAAGCTGGCCACACGAATTCATTTTATGTGCATTCAAATTCACCGATTCTGCCACCGTAGGTGTGTTTTATCATTCAAATTTGGTTTTTAGCATTCAATTTCATAAAACTGTCATTCAAAAACATTTTGTTTGCGTTCGATTTAAAACGTGTTTTGTCTTTGGAGAATTTTCATTCAAATTAAAGCGAGACGATTCGCGATTACGTAATAACGCCTTCCGTGAATTCAAATTAATTTCTTTGCATACAACTTTACACGCTTTGCAGACAAAATAAACACGTTAATCATGTTAATCTCATCCAATCTTCATATAAATCCGCTAGCTTTGTTCCGTGCTATATTCATTTTAAATTATACGGTATAGTGAGCAACAAACATTTCACATGCTCCCACTAGGGTTGTGTACCCACTAAATCAACACTATTTAGCAACTGAACGATCATATAATTTTTTTTTCATACCTAGTCACATCACCGACATGTAGAATTAGCAAAGTGTGTGTTGTGGGACATTACATGCTGGGACATCGCTTTATTTTCATGTTTGTTTATTTGTTCTTTTTTGTTTAATTTATTCGGCGGTCATGATCTCTTTTGGGCCATTTATATTTGTGTACAGTCCCTGGCGTAGACAGGGGGACACCCCCCTATTCAGCCACTAAAAAAAAGCGAGAGCGAAAGCGAAAAAGAGGGGGAAGTGAGAGAAAAGGGCCTAAAAGGGGGGCTACAAGCTGTTCTGGCCCTCAAAATTTGCTAAAAACCCACCCCTGTTACCATGGGTGTCGATCCCGGGGACTGAGGTATATATATACCAAAAAGAAATTGAGGTGGGGGGGGGGGGGATGGCCTGTATTATTACCCCCCCCCCTCCAATATTTTTGGATTATGATACAAAAAACGGAAAGAAGAGAAAGAGAAATAGGGGAAATGAATAAAAATCATAATCTTTACGGATCACCGCCCCATATCCGCAGGGTAAATGCACTAGAAATCTAGTTTTTGAAGGTTTGAAATACGAAAATTTTCCAAAGCTCGGTCGCTTTGCTCCCTGGCATAATTATTTTCTTTCTGGATCTCGTAATTTCGCTCCCCCAGTATATAGTTCTTAAATAGCTTAAAGGGTTCAAAAAGTTTGAAAAAATAAAGATGTAATTGCTTTGCTCGCTATTTTTATGTTTATTGCGCTCCCAATATAGGATAAGGTGCATAAAACAGCATTTTCAAAGGTTCAACTTCTGAAAGAAATCTCAACTTCAGGTCGCCTTGCTGAATTTCTCGACTCTTTCTCAAGCCTATATAGGGTTTTTGTTAGTTCTGCTCCCGATTGTAGAAGCAAGTGAATAGAAAACCGTTTATCAATGTATAAAATTCGAGCTTCTCTAGCGCTCAACTGCGGTGGTCAAATGCAAAATTGCCTGGGTAAAATGCACAAGAAAATGCCGCCTACAAAAAGTGTTTTCTAGAAGCCGTTATCTTTCTCTCTTCGCGCTGGAAAGGGGAAACTCCCTTTCCCTTCACCCACCCCGGTACATACAGTGCAGTTTTGCGTCCAAAATAACTTAAAAGCAGCCAGGGCGTCGAACTAACATTCCACCTTAAAAAAGGGTGCTAAAACGTCGGAGCTTTCCGGCTTCGCGCGGGAAGGGGAGAGCACCCCCTCCCTGCACCCACCCCTGTTACATACAGTATTGCGTCCAAATAACTGAAAAGCAGCCAGGACATCGAACTAAGTTTCCGCCTGAAAAAAAAGTGCTACGAGCCGTAGTAAAACGTAAAACGTAAGAGCTTTCGCGCTACGCGCGGGAGGGGGGGGGGGGGGGGAGAGACTCCCCCTCCCTGCACCCACCCCCTGGGGAGCACGATTTGCGTGCTCATCACCAATTACCCTAAATTGAAATCCCGGCTATGCGGTTGTTAGGTGAGAAAAATGTGCATATACCTTTATGCTTGTAATGATAGGCGAATTTGAATGAAAACTTTGTTATGTTGAATGATCCGGACGTCCGCTTTGCCAGCGTTGACGAATTTGAATGCAAACTGCGCATTTGTAACCGGTTGTTAAATTGAATGATACAATTGCAAATTCCATTGACCAAAGAAGTAATTCAAATGAACGAAGTGCCAAATTGAATGACATTCTCAAGCCTACTTCGGTATTTCGCGAATTTGAATGACCCATGTATCAAAACAAATGAAAAGCTTACGAAGTTGGCCGAGAAAACCTATATTATCTAGTCAAGCGAAAGGTGTACGTATATATAATATATGTATGTATAGTCCTACTGCAACGGTTTGAGCTAGATTGGTTGTAAGTGTACACACATTCATGATAGATGTTGTGCCTTACATTCTACACTCAATGTGATATATTCAGTGATCTTTTAGGGCAGATTTTTAAATAAAATCTGAAGTGTGGTACTTTTAATAACGGTGCTTACTGTACAGATTTCACACCAGATGCCATTAAGCGATAGGGCCTTGACAGATTTTCAGGACAGCAATTATAGCAGTATTAAGTTCATTAACGTCTTATATTTCTTATAATCAAAAGTACAATTTAATGGTTAATAACGCATTAGTGTAATATTATTATTCCAGAAGGCAGGCATGCTTACCAGTGCTTTAGCCGGCTTGTTTTCAAGGTGCAGTTCCATGAGAGGCTTCCAGTTTCGGGGCATAGCATGTGGTAGATACGGCATGCAACACATTACTTTCCCTCTCACAAATAGCCAGTTCCACCACATAGTTATCCACCCTGCGGAAAAGTGTTCCAACGTTACCTCAAAGTGGTTTCGGTGTACTTTGCATGTCGCTGACGTCTGTGGAATGCGTTCTACTTTGCCTGTAGTCGGAAAATATGATGTTATAGGCCTATTCTTTGTAGAAGAAAAGAGACATCGTCATAAAGTAAACATCCTAGGTCAGTTTATATAATCTGTCTTGTCGGGTAAAAATTTGTCCGAAACGAGTCTCAAGATAAAATGGGGTGAAAGTGGCAATCCACGAAAAAGACATTACATACAACCTGTCAAAATCTATTTTCTCTTCCTTGCAGCCAAAACAAATGCCATCTATAAATCACGATATACATTAAGTAATTCACACATGACCGACCATTAAAAGAATACGTCATTAAGTTTACAAGAGCATTATTAACATTGCCGGTCATGCTCATATCGCTTCAATTTCTGTAATATACAGGACAATGAAATGATGGTAACTGCAAAGCTATTGACTAGTAGAGATAAGTTTTTTCAGTTTCCAATTTAAAATCATCACAAAGTATATTATGTACCGATGAACATAAAATTAAAAACAAGTGGAAATAAGACCCATGCAAATAACATAAAAATAATAGCTTCTGAAAACGGTTTAGTATTGGATCACATTTTTGAGAAGAAGGATTATACAACCGCAGAGCCAAGGTCAGTAGATCTGTTATACATTAATGCTTATAAATCAATGCTTATCTACGCTCTCTGATGTTGCACCTGTAGTTTGATGACTCCATGAATGAAGTACTGTCGTCACTTTTCCAGGGTCGTTGAGGACGGCACAGTGTGGCATGATCAGTTGGACAGGTTTCTTGAAACGCAAGCCTGATGGCATGAACTTAAAACCAGGACTGACAATCATCTCGTCTTCTTCCAGCTCGATGTCATCTGGTAGCTCTGTAAGCACCTCGAAGGTTATCTTGATTGGCGACTCTTCCTCCAAGGCTCCAGGAGGGATATCCAGTCTGCAGCCATGGGTTGGAAGGGACAGTATTCCACCGTGGTGATCAAAGAGACCTTCCCTGTGGTTCTCGTCTGGAAAAAGAGAGATGAAGTCAATAAAATCTAATTTTTTAATCACTAGTGGCGTATCCAGCTAAAAAACAGCTCTGGGTACGATGGTATAACAAATGTTTTATTAAAAAATATCGTTCATGAAATAGTTTCTCCTTTAACCCATATTTTCAATCTATCACTAACAAACGGCACTGTCCCCAATAAAATGAAGACTGCAAAGGTCATACCTATTTTCAAGAAAGGTGACCGACAAGACGTAGGTAATTACCGCCCCATATCACTCCTAACAAGCTTCTCAAAGATTCTAGAAAAACTTGTCTATTCTCGCCTTATTACATTTTTAAATAATAATCATGTTCTCTCCGGGTCTCAATTTGGTTTCCGCAAAAAGCATTCAACTACGCACGCACTTCTGTTATTCATTAATAAAATTGCCAGAGCGATTGACGGTATGTCGCACACTGCAGGTATTTTCCTGGACTTCTCCAAGGCCTTCGATACTATAAATCATGATATATTGTTGCATAAGTTGTCCCACTATGGTATTCGGGGAAGGCCTTGGAGTGGTTCAGGAACTACCTTATTGATAGAAAACAATATGTATACATAAATGGTTTCAAATCGACCCTTCAATCAATTACTTGTGGTGTCCCTCAAGGCTCTTTACTAGGCCCGCTCCTGTTTATCTTATACATTAACGATCTCCAAAACTCATCTGCAGTCTTATCATTTATCCTTTTTGCCGATGACTCCAATATTTTTTGCTCTCACCAGAACCCCGATACACTTCTCAACATCGTAAACACTGAATTAAAATGCGTTTCTGACTGGATTCAAGCTAACAAATTGTCGCTCAATATAAATAAAACAAATTTCATGTTATTTAGTAATTCTATATCATCCCTACCAGGTAATATACAAATTAACAATAAAAATATCGCCCAGGTTGAATCTACCAAATTTCTGGGTGTTTTTATAGACACTAGACTAACATGGAAGGTTCAAATTGATTGCCTATGTAAACTGTTATCACGTAATTCAGGTGTAATGAACAAGTTGAAACCTTTTGTACCTCCTCATGTTATGCTTATACTCTATTCTGCCCTGATCTTGCCTTATCTTAATTATTGTATACTTGCATGGGGAAATTGTTCTATAACCATAATTGACAAAATTAAAGTTGTACAAAAACGGGTTATTAGAATAGTAAATAATGTTGGATTTCGTGCACATACAAATGAACTTTTCTATAATTGTAACATCCTTAAGATATCTGACTTGTACTTGTATAATGTTGGAATATTTATGTATGAACTCTCGAAAGGTAATTTACCAGATGCTTTCGTCCCTATTTTTCAACGCAATAATGCTGTACATTCCTATCCAACTAGGCAAACAAACCATTTTCACCTCCCCCGAACTCGCACCGTTTTCGCAAACAAAACAATCACCTTTACTGGACCCAAATTCTGGAACAGCCTGAATAACGAACTAGTTGATAGCCCCTCCAACAATTCTTTTAAACGGAAGCTAAGGTGTTACCTCTTAAGTAAGTACATGTATATATGAATATTCATATCTTGTTGGATCGTACAGGTGGTCACATAGACTTTGCTTGTGTAACACTGTCATGTCTTTACAAATTTTTCTTCTCCTTCTTCTTTTGCTTTTTTTCATTTTCTCTTTTTCTTTTCTTCATCTTATTTTCCTTTTTTCTTTCTTTCTTCTTCTTCTCTTTCGTCTTTTCCTTTCTTTACTCCATATTCTGAGCTTTGCTATCCGTGTACGTTTTATAAATCTGATATTTCTAGTCCGTCCCCCCTTTTCATTGCATCCAAATCAGAATTACTTTATACGGGAGCCTAATCATTTACAAGCAATGCTTTTTATTTAGGCTCCCCACATTTTACATATTTCCTCTTTTGCCAGTCGTTTATATATTTCTCAAACTTTTTACCTATTTACTGTACATTATACTTGATCTGAGTTCCTTTGAAATTGACAGTTATGCTTGTAAAATAACTTCTGAAAAATTGTTTCGATGTAACTGTGGAATGTGGAACAAATAAACTTCAAACTTCAAACTTCAAACTTCAAAGATGGAGACTGCATGGTTGAGGTTTCACCGAGTGTCTACAAAATGATCAATAGGGCCTCGTACAGATGCCGTCATCTCAAAATAACTAATAAATGTGGTATGTGCTGTTATAGAAAAGAATAGTAATGCATAACATAATAGAAAATTCAGTGCCCGGTATGTAAATTTCTTTTCAAATGTATTTTCTTCGTTTTCCGATGATACTGCATGTATTTACTTGTCATACCTTCCATGTCTTTATTGCTCTCTAGACTTTCTTTGGATTCGTCACACTCCTCTTGTTGACATTCAGTCCTTTCCACTTCCTCGTCATATTCTCTTTCATGGCCAGCTTCACTCGCTCCTCCGTCATGGCTAGCTTTGATCGCTTCCTTTTTACCAAACTTTGCTGTCTCCTCTTGAGTTTTGATGTGGGTATCAGTCTCTCCTTCATCACCGGATTGAAGACTGTGGAAGAAGTCAAGAATGTATTAATATGTAGAGTAACTGAAAAAGCAGGTGGAATATTTGGTAAAGTGAAGACCCGTGTATTGTAGATTGTATTACCTTAGGCAAATAACTGCAATTACAAATATGAGTATACGCACAAGGCAAACCTGTACGAATTTGAATACATTATGAAAATGACCTATTATTTATATTATCATTATACTGTAGCAAACTACTCTACGGCACATAATACAAAGAAACATATTAGCAGCTTGGTGTTAGCCGGCTTTCTTGACCATTTAAATAATTATTACCAAGTAACTATAGGTTTTCTCAAAATTAGCTTTGAAAGTCATTTTCAAACGCTCTTATTCAAGCGATTTACTCGTCCCGTTTACTCCTTTGGTTCATATTAGTTTTCAGTCGTTCAAATTCATTTCCAGCGTCTAAAATGTGTTTCGAAAATGCAAGTTAATTTATCGTCGTTCAATTTAAAGAGACCACAGCGTTATTCACATTCATTCATGACGATTCGGGTTCGGATTCTTGCTCCAATTTATTTTCCTTATAATAGGCAATCAAGTTAGCAGTATGTGCATTCATTTTCATAAGGTAAAATAAGTTTTAAAAAATAGCCGACCTTTGCCTTCTTTATGAAGCTGACTTCTCCACTTTCGTCATTTTATGCATACTCATGTTTTTAAATGTAATTTGTTGTTGTAAACTGGTGTAGCCAAAGGAGGCTTTCACATCATATTGTCTGTCTTTTTTTATTTTGCCAAATCTTATATTTTTTTCAGTTGGTCATTCGCTTTGTTATTTCTTCTCTTTTTTATAATCTCAGCAACGTGCTTAAATTGTACGATCGCCGTGCGGTTGCCTCGTTATCGTACGGAGGCCGTACTTTCACGTACGGCGTCCTCACTGACTTGCAGGGAGTAAGTGCGTGCAAGTGCGATAAACGTGAGTTTTTCCTGTCACCATCTGCCGAGACTTCGTCGCTCCTCATCTGTTCGTCGCCTGCCTTTACATCATCTACGGCCCGTTTCAATTTTCAAAAACTCACGGAGTCCGTGCATTGTGCGCTCTTTAGCAACTGTTCAGAGGGCACGCACGTCCACGCAAGTCACCCGTACTGGGGGTGAATCCGTAGACCGCCCGCAGACTGAACGCAGCGAAAGTTCCTCCTGCACTAAAAATTCTACGTCTTGTCTGCGTGCCCCAAATCTGTGCGGAGGTAGTACTCACCACGTACGGATCCACAAATTTTGCCCACGTTTTTGCACGCAGACAGCACGCACTTGCAAGTACGGCGGGTTGTGACCTAGGCTTTAACCACGAGACGATTTGGTGTCAAGGGCAAGAATGCAACTTTTGTCCTTTATTGACAGTGGGTTCTAGAATTATGATAATTCAATCACACTCTTATGAATCATGTCAAAATATCTGTCATTACGTCACAGACTGCAAGCGTTTCTTGTGATGGTAATTTCTAAAAGACCCAAGAGAAACTAGTACATTCTGTGTTAGAAATGTTAAGATTTACGTAAAATGATTATGGAACGTACTTCATCAACAAAACTAATGGGTAGTATAATGTTCTTCCCTCGAATAATTACAACAATTTATAAAAGCATATCGTCAGTGAAAGGGCATAAGGATTGTTTATGGAAGTGTACTTACCCTAGAAGCTTCTTAAATGATTTCAGTAATGATTGCATATCACTTTGAATGGTTCCGTTGAACTTGAACTGTCCCTTAGCCACTTGAGGAAAAGACCCCTGAATATAAATCATAAAAATGGAGATAACCTTTTTAAAGAAATTGGTACACACACACACACTTTCAAAACAAACAACAAACAACCACAAGTCTTGATGCTGATAACAATAAACAAAAATGCTTCATCAATTTTAGCAAAAGGCCCTCACTGAACATGCGTTAACAATAATGAATGCACGATTCACCAAATTGGTTCAGGACACGTATTCACGCTTTATATTAGTGAATCTATGAAAATACCTATTTATCTGTTTGTGTTAGTCACAACCTCATATGTTTAAGTACTTAACGGAAATCTTAGAAGCATTTTTTTTTTAAATCAAAGCATTCAGATGAGGCAATGAAAAAAAGGCTTCTGCTACATCGCTTCATGGGGATTGAAATTTCACAGTATTTCGACGCTCAACAAGGCGCACATACTCAAGAAGTACGAATTTTCTACAGTAATTAAGGTTCCAGTGAAAACACTTGCTTGAGACAGGCATTCATTATAAATTAATGAAAGTTGTGAAACTGCAGTGCGTCCTAGAAAAAGTTACAAAAAGTCTCCTCAAATAAATATTTCAAAACATTTGAAGCAAAATTTCATACCTGTGGATAGCTTAGGGTGTTTTCTATTCGATGACACCTAAAGGAAAACGATCGAATTAAAGACCACTTTTGTGAAAAGGTACAGAATCCAGACTTTATGAGAATTGGTATTTGTTCTAGCAAAGTTGAGAATCGTGAAAAGGTTTAGAAATGTTCATATTTTAATCAATAATAGACAATTTATGATAGAACATGTTTTGTTCTCTGTATGTACTTACGTATCTCATCAACATATATATGCTTCAGTGAGCAGTTAACTACTTCACTGAGGGTTTCAAAATATTTATTTTGGCGAGTTTTTAATTCAAGCTGGCTTTTTCAGTCAATCATAAAGTTTTGTTGGGATATGTCTGAGATACAGAAAGCAAAGCCTATTCTTTCTTAAACTGCCTTTTAATGGTCAGAATTTAAAAAAAATTAAAAACAAATTTACTGCAGCCAGAACCAACACAAGTTGTTGTCAACCATGGATTTTGCACCATTTCACAACTATGGCTTTTGCTCACTCAAGCGTATAATATGATTGAAAATTGAAGACATGAAAATTTCAAACAAATAGTTTGAAATGTTCTTTTGGGAAAACTTTTTCCAACTGTCAACTTTTAACGCTGCTCAAAATTTGTTAATACCAGCCAGAACAAATACCAGTTCTTGTCAAGTCTGGATTTTGCTTCCCTCACTCGACCTTAGAATATCGCAATTCCCCCCCCCCCCCCACCCCCCCCCCCCCCATTTGATAGAAGAGAACCTGAGCTATCTAAAGATATGAAAATTTCCTACCAATATGTCGAAATATATATTTGAGGAGATTTTTTTCCAACTCTAAACCTTTTTTGGGGGGGGGGGGCGCGCTGTATAAGAAAGTCAGGCGAAGCCATTATCGAACGATTTATTCAAAATGTCTCGTCTCACCACATGTACCTAAATATAAGAGGTGATGAATGACAACCGGGATTCTGTTCAAAATAATGAGCCTATAACCATAAAGATATATATATATATATCCAACGTCTATGGCAACATTAAAATTCAGTTATTAAAAGGTCAACTCTAAAAGTATTGCAAAGAGTGTGATTTAAATAGTTCATTCAATACGTGTTACCAGGCTTTATATCAGTTAATATGAAATCGAATTTTGGAAAGTAATCGTCTTTATCTATGTCATGATAAAGTCTACCTTGATAAGTAAGGCCTTTTCTTCGACTATTGTATAGAAGTCATCACGTAGAAGTGTGTTGTTCATTGTTAAAACATTCAGATGAGGCATTGAACAAAGAGCTTCTGCTAAGTCACGTGATGATGAGGATGACAACGCAACCATATGCGCGTATGCTACCCCATCTGCCTCACACTCGTACTCAAACCGGTGAAAATCCTGAAGACACAGTGTGACGACCTGCAAATTAGTTAGTAAAATTAAATAAATATACCACAACAACTTATCAATTCAATGATAATGAGCAATGTAAAAATTGCAGCTACTGTGTTTTGAATTAATCGACACTTGTAGACACGCAGTTATCACTGAAGTATTAAGGTTTATTTGGATCTTACTTGTGACTTTTTCAAAGCGATTAAAGGTTCATTATGGAACACACAATGTCATGTTCACTAATAAACTTATAATATTCTGGAACATCTGCCCCCTGGGCGAACGACCTCGGGTATTATACCCCCGCATAATTATACCCTACAGAAACGAATATCTTCAGTCTTAAAATGTTTTTTCTATGTTTACAGTTAAAGTAAAGCCAATACAACATTCAAGGTCTAACTCTGATTCTATTTCACTTAATAAGCATTACTCCCATGAAAATGTGACATGTTTATCCGGTCAGTATGCTTTATATCCTTAACGTCAGTGCAGAGCGGCTATATGGAATATTCATTTCGTAAAGTAAGCGCCATTTTCATGTGAGTCTCCTGCAGGCCTACCTTGATAAGCGATGCCATTTCTTTCACAACTTTATCGATAATAGAATGGTTTATTCGTCCATCTGTTTTGTTTTTTATTATATGACTTACAGTTTTTCCCAAGCGAAGTTTTAGGAGATCACATGTTCTTGCTTTTAAACAAATTTGATAGGACAAGTTGTTTCAAATACTCTTGCCTTATGCATTTCTTCGTTACTTGGATACTCTACCCCGGTTAATAGCTGACTTCTGTATAGATACTTCTGATATGCCTTAAATGAATGCTTTACGTCATTTCCTTTGTTATATACCTTCCATAGAGCAAGCATTTCGAATAATCCGGGGTTTTTTTTTATATTTGTTTTGTTTTGTTTTGCTCTTTTTTGCTGCCATATCCTGTACTTAATCCTGTATCTTTGTATACATTAACCAATGAGGAGAGCCTTCATGCAGAAATTTATAAATCTTTGGGGCAATCCCAAGGATTTGATAACTATTGTGGTTTTCCCCCTTCAAATTACGTATCAACATTGTTTATGTTTTCGTTTGATGTTATGTTCCTGGAATGTAAATAAATGAATAAGAATATATAGAAGTCATCATGCGGACACGTGTGCATCAATGTCAAAGCTTTCAGATGAGGCATAATTGAACAAGGTGCTTCTGCTAAGTCACGTGATGCTGAAGATGACAACTCAATCTCAGATTCAGCCTATGCATCAGACCAAACCAATACATATTCTAGAGACAAAGTGTGCCGACTTGCACAGTAACCGATTCCTAAAAAGTATAATATTTTTATATTTTCTTGTTTGATGATTTCAATCAACGAAGCTGTAGTTAATGCGTTTACAGAGTGTGATGATCTACATAATGATTTAATCGGGGGAAAAACAACAAACAAACAGAAAAACACCTCAATGTGTTTGATGTCTACAAACCTAAAGCAACTACCTTCATGCTATGTACACATGATTAATGTAGTCACCACTGAACACACTTTGTTTTACCAACTAAATGATTACATTTTTACAGACCGAGATGCATGTTGGTACTTACGAAACAGACCCCTTGGTCCCGTCTTATAAAAAGTTGTGATTGATCAAGATTGATCTGAAGTCCCCAAATCAATCGGAAACTTAAAAATTCTATTTTACAGTTTTCCTCATAAAAGTTGCGATTGATTGACAAACACAGAAGAACACCCGTTAAACACAGCCCTTTAGGACAGCTACATCTGGGTACAATGAACACTCGAAATATTATTTCCTATGACAATCACCCCTAGACAATTACCCACCAATTGAACTACCCAGGGAAACTGGGATCTTTTATAAATGGGACTAGTTGTTCTAGGGTTAGTGTTGTCCTATAGAGGTTAATTATTGTCCTTGCAGGTAGTTGTCCTGGTGCTAGATGTCTGGGTGAAAGGGTGTTCAGTTACAATGAAATCGTTATTCCGTAGCCCTTATGAATAAAATATAATTCCATCATAACACTCTAGCTCATGGAAACATAACCTAACACCATTTACAATTGTTGTAAGAGACTAACATATTTGATTAATATTAAGTGTTCCGTCTTTTATCTCAAGTTGTTTATTGCTCCTTATATACCAGACAAGACATAATCATGGAATGAGTAATTTCCGAACATTAGTTAACTTGTGAATACATTTTGGTCTTTATATTCTTAGTCTATAGCAAGACTGAAAGCCAAAATAAAGTAAAGGTTAAAGATTAACTGTGAGTTTTTACTTTTTAATACTTATTTGTAAAGTTAAAATATGACCAGCTATTATTGTAATTATGCCTTGTATCAGTGAAGTGTGACTATGAAACAATTATTTTGTAAAGTAATCTCCCCTTCAGTGTGCGTCATAATTAAGCCTACCTCGATAAGTGATGCCTTTTCTTTCATTGCTGCGTAGAAGTCATCATGAAGAAATATGTTCTTCATTGTCAAGGAATTCAGATGGGGCATTGAACAAAGTGCTTCTGCTAAGTCACGTGATGATGAGGATGACAACTCTGCGCAATATCCTTGGTTATCTCGATACATATCCTCAAGACAGAGTGTGATGACCTGTAAAGCAGTCAACAAGCCAGTTCGTGATTACAATCTGCCCGTGTGCAGATACAGGTCATTTGTACCGAGTACAATTATTGACCTTTATACGCTGTAATTTTACGACACGACAGGGGCGTCGGTAGCATATTTTGAATGGGTGGGGGATGTGACACCAAAATTTGCCGACAAAATTGCTGCACCCTAATCTCCCCGCCCCCCCCCCCCCCACAAATAATAAGAAAATAAAATATGTGACCCGCCGCCTCAAAACCTACAATAAGTCGCACGGACCACAACGTAGCAAACAGCCCAAAATAGTAAATTTGCTTGGATCAGTCGATTTTCTGTTTTTGATAGAAATGGGTAGTTTCATTATCATTCTATCATGTCTCAAGTTTGTGAGTCGTAATTCGACTTAGAAATATGTTTTGGGGCATTTTAAAATGACTCCTTTTTTCACCTGTCCGGCTAATGAATGTTTGGAGAGCTTTTGTAATACTTTCATTCAATGCCAAATTACTACTTTACCTCTAAAGGTATTAAATTGATTTTTGGAGTGAGTAATGAATAGGTCCTCCTGGAGTAGTGGGCCAAAATTCAGCCTAATCTGATAATCCCTTCAGACCGGTTGCTATGGCCATTTGAATACCCAGTTTTCCTTGGGCGCACACAGAGAGCGAAGGTTTAGCACTCTTTTGTTCCGAACTTAAATGGCCATTTTCTCTGAATAGGAGTTATTGATTGCTGGTTACATACTGATTCTAAATGTGATATTTAAAGGTGTTATCATTGAGTAAACTAGGCAAGTGATATACCATTGGAAAGCTGAGAATCTCTACTTTCAGAAAATGTATAAAACAAAAAAAAATTTTTTGGCGACTTATTGTAGGTTTTGAGGCGGCGGGTCACATATCGGATGTAGAGATCTTGATCATATGGGCCCACTTTTGCAGGGGTAGGGGGCTGCCGGCTTTTCTCCTAGCTTTTCCTTCCTTTTTCTTTCCATTCCTTTTCCTGTCCTTTCTCTCTTTTTTTTCCTTTCCGTTCCCTTTTCTTTTCTTTTTCTTTTTTTGTTATTCTTCTCTCTCTTTTCTCTTTTTTCTTTTCTTTTTCCTGTTCCCTATCCATTTCCCCCTCCTTTTTTGCCGACAGAGGTGGCACAACATTTGCCAACAGCAACTCCCCCCCCCCCCCCCCACCCAGTATGACTTTTACTTGTTAAGTAGCGTAGTAGCGTATCCACCAACACAAATGTGCATTGGGGTCATTTCAGGGTCATTTGTACCATGAACTAATTTCGAACTGGCTTAATCGTATAAATATTTGACGTAAATGAATCGACTTATCGGAATTACATGTACATTTTTCTGAACATACAGGGTTGGAAAAAAGTTTGGAATATTTTTATTCCAAGAATTATTTCTTGTCTTAAACATATCCCTCGTCATTTTAAGTTCTTCTTTGAGGTTCAAATAAAAGATATGTGTCCCTTTTTAACTTTAAAAGCACAACATTAAAAATCAGGCTTATCACACAGTGCAGAGGTCCACTTGGAATTCGGAAGCGTATATTTGCTGTTTTTGCAAATGTCTAACGAAAAAGTTAAATAATCAGATACAGTTTAATTGCTATACCGAAGTCCTCAAAATGACTGCAAACTGCACGTAGCTTTTTCAAAATTCCACGTGAAGTACAGAAATGTATAACAAGATGTTCAAACACAAATAGAGCAAATCTGACAACATGTGGTTCATTGGTCAGCCATTGTAAAATGTTTAACAATATTACGTAATCTTTGGTACAAGATGGAACAGTAGACTTCATTCAACACAGTTAATCCGATTTGGATGAATTATTCATCACAATATAGTAGAAACTAGCATTTAAAATCAGACATACTCATCGCCAAAAAAATATTCCAAACTTTTTTCCAACCCTGTATATACATTTAATCAACACTGAACCTCATTTTGGATAATGCATAATAATATAAACACAACTAAGAAAAGTTTATTTACGAAATAATGCGCTTACAGATTTATAGACGGCCATAGAAGTTTACTGATAAGATTAGGGCTGCATATGGAAAAGTTGCGCGCATCTAGCTGCTCCATACACGTTTAACACGGGAAATGAACATCGAAAACAGAGCTTTTTTATGAAATGACTATAATTTCGCAAAAATAAGTCATGTTTTTCACAAAACTTCGGACGGTGTTTGAAAGTTTAAAATGTTTTGCTTAAAATGATACGAAATTTGCTAGTAATCTAATAGAGGAAAGAGTTAGTATATCCTGTTACAAAAACCCCTATGACAATTGTGACCGGACAACTCTCACGTGTTTAGTTGTCCAAGGCGTTAGTTTTCCGAAGAAAATTGTCATGGAAGGTTTTGTCATGGCGCTAGTTATGGGAGTGGGGTGCTCAGATCTGTACGCTTTTGATGGTTCTCTTGTTTAGGACAACACTACTTAGGCCTAATTTATGACTTTTGTACGACTATTGCAAAGTCAATTTCAACACCATTATACTTTTTTTAATCCGTCTATTTGAGGTTGTACCTCTCCCTTGATAAACGAGGTTATAATCAATGAATAATTCTGTCCCAAGAATCATTTTCTTTTTGTATATTTATGTCAATATTAAGATCATGTGTTGACACAATTTTTTTATTTTTCAAAAAAAAACAAGACCCGACCCCATTAGTGCCAGGGGCGGATACAGGATTTCCAGAAAAAGGGGGCGCATTTCAGAAAGGGGGCGCACACTGAGGAACCCTCCATTTAACGAAGCCAACCGGCCATCTAGGGGGTCCGGGGGCATACTTTGTAAGACAAAACGGTGCCTGAGTGCAGCACATCCCTGTTTATACCGTATTCACTGGTATTAGGCGAGCAAGAGCCCCGCGCCGCCCCCACTGCCAGGAACTTATCCTGCTACTTTTCATGTGTAGGGGGGGGGGGGGGGGTAGCGTTGCCTCTGATATGACAATTTTACACTTGCTTCGTTCTTGGATCTTTATATAACAGAGTTAACAATTTTTAATTTTTACCCCGAGTGCTATTTTCCCCATAAATAATAATATAAAATATAATTTTTCATAGGATAGTTCGGTCGCGAGCAGAAGCTTATTCGTAAATGTATGTCAGTTGAGGTTTTCTTGGTTTATGGTCATTTTATTAAAGGACAATACCAAATCAAGTCCAAATGTTTAGGCCTACTGTGTGTGACACTTTTACATTATTCACCTTAAAAAAAAATCATGATTTCTCATTACTGTAATTAGACCTCATGCAATTGCAGTCATAGTAAAATGATTGAATATTTTTTTTTAATAAATATTCGCCCCTACACGTTTGTGTGTAATACATAGGCGTACCTTCATGTTACAACCGAATGTATAATGTAAATAATAAATATTTGACATCCTTGTATTATTATCAGGCTCTATATGGATGCGGGTCTACAAAACAGCTATTTGAAATGTTTATCCTTTTAGTGTGTCATACTTCAGGTCTACCTTGGCAAGCGACACCCTTTTCTTTATTGCTGCGTAGAAGACATCATTTAGACGCGTGTTCTTCATTGTTAAATCATTCAGATGAGGCATTGAACAAAGTGCTTCTGCTAAGTCACGTGATGATGTGGGGGTCAACCCAACCAAACGTCTATAGTCAATATACTCACTACCAAAACCTTAAAGACAGAGTGTGGTGACCTGTACAGTAATATATTGAGAAGGGGAAGAAAAAAAAAGAAGGAGGAGGAGAAGAAGAAGAAGAAGAAGAACTTAGAAGAAGAGGAAGAAGAAACATCAATGTGTGACCCGCCGCCTCAAAACCTACAATAAGTCGCACGGACCACAACGTAGCAAACAGCCCAAAACAGTAAATTTGCTTGGATCAGTCGATTTTCTTTTTTTGATAGAAATGGGTAGTTTCATTATCATTCTATCATGTCTCAAGTTTGTGAGTCGTAATTCGACTTAGAAATATGTTTTGGGGGCATTTTAAAATGACTCCTTTTTTTTCACCTGTCGAGCTAATGGACGTTTGGAGAGCTTTTGTAATACTTTCATTCAATGCCGAATTACTACTTTACCTGTAAAGTGAGTGATTAATAGGTCATCCTAGGTCAGCCTAATCTGATAAACCCTTCATACCGGTTGCTAAGGCCATTTGAATACCCAGTTTTACTTGGGCGCACACAGAGAGCGAAGGTTTAGCACTCTTTTGTTCCGAACTTAAATGGCCATTTTCTATGAATAGGAGTTATTGATTGCTGGTTACATACTGATTCTAAATGTGACATTTAAAGGTGTTATCATTGAGTAAACTAGGCAAGTGATATACCATTGGAAAGCTGAGAATCTCTACTTTCAGAAAATGTATAAAACCAAAAAAATAATTTTGGCGACTTATTGTAGGTTTTGAGGCGTCGGGTCACATTTAATTTGGCTAAATGGATGTAGACTTCAGACTTGGAGTCATTCCGCCGAAAGTATTTTCATGATTCCAGTCATAAACGCAATGAGAGAAATTCTATTTACGACCGAAGAATACAGGTTTTCAGAAAATTATTCCTCTTTAATATTGTGATGAGGGCGAGTTCAATAGGTCGAGATGGATTGTGACGATCGAGACCAGGAAGATTCAACATGGAGTTTTATTAACTTACAACCGGTTTTCCAGAGTAATCTGTTGTTGTGCTGTCTACGTAAATTATAAGACAGGGAACCTGGGATACGGGCAGGGAGCGGCCCGTAAAAAATGGGGGCTTGTGTCGGCAGTCTACTGGTTGTTTTCCTGTAGACAATGGTGTGTTTTTGGCCGGTTTTTGTAAGTATGTTGTTGAGATTTCCCGTCGTGGTCGATCTTCGTCGTCTTGCATTCGCTGCGGTAGCGTAATGTGTGTTGCATGTATACACGTTGTGTGTATGTGTGTTTGTTGGTGGTCGCTGACCATGCCCTGTGGTTTGCACGGTGTTGCACTACTCACTAGCTCGCGCTTGTGTGCTTGAAACAGAGTTTTTTGCTTGTGTTTCGGTATTTTACAGTTTGTAAGACTGTTTGTTGGACTTTTCAGTCTGTTATTTGCTGGTTGTTTGCCTCTGAGTCTTGGTTCATGATTGTACTGAATGGTGATAAACGTTGAGACGGTATATGAGCTCAACGTGGGTTATTTTTTCCGTTGGTACTTTTGACTTGATGCGGCGTGTGTGTATAGCACGTTGTGCATGGTGGTGCGGCTTATCTCCCGGTGTGGTAGAATTCTCGCACGGGCCGTGAATGAGGTAGGACGTCCAGGATATTTTTTCACTTGGTTTAGTGGAATTTTGGGGAAGAGTTCCTTTTGCGACAGCCATGGATGATAGATTTTTCGGGAATTGAAAAATCTAGGTTGTTTCTGGTTGGTTGTGTGTATAACAGCCAAGGGCCAGGTTCTATGCTAGTTTCACGGTATATTGTGTAGACTAGGTTTTTCAGTTTGACTGAGGTCTGGCTGTGTGTATAGCAGTCAGGTTAGTTTCTTTCATATTTTAGAAACTAGGTTCCTTCGGTTTGGAAGGGATTTGGTTGTGTGTATAACAGCCAAGTGTCTAGTTTTTTCTCGGTTTTGTTGAATAACTAGATTGTGCATAATGACTGATGAATCTTCGGTAGGAGAATTTGTAAGAAGTCCATCTGCAGAGCAACTGCGCTCATTAAGGAAGAGTGATTTGTTGGCTTTAGCAGCTCACTATGAAGTTCCTGGTGTAAAACAGTATATGCTGAAATCCAGCATATTGAATTCAGTTCTTGAATTTCTGATAGAGGAAGAGGTGTTGCCTTTTGAGGAGGCGGAACAGACTCCTCCACGTTCTCAGTCCCCGGTAGATTCTCAGTCTACTGGTAGGTCGGTTTCAGACCAAGTACGCATACGAGAACTTGAGCTTGAGATAGCAAGAGTGGAGTTGCAGCGAGAACAAGTGGTGTTGCAAAGAGAGCGAGCAAGTGCTGATGAGAGAGAGAGCAGGTTAGGCAGGGTCAGCCTCGTTTTGACGTTTCGAAGCATGTTCGGATGGTTCCAGTGTTTGAGGAAACAGATGTGGAGAGGTATTTTCTCCATTTTGAGAAAGTTGCTCAGAGTTTGGATTGGCCGCGTGAGAAATGGTCACACTTGTTACAGTCGCAACTGAAAGGTAAAGCTCGTGATGCATATTCGGCTTTGTCTAATGAAGAAGTGTGTCATTATGACACGGTGAAAAATGCTATTTTGCATGCCTACGCGCTCGTTCCGGAAGCATATCGTCAAAAGTTTAGAAATTCACGAAAACTTGAATCACAGTCGCATAGGGAATTTGCGAAAACAAAAGAAATTCAGTTTGACCGGTGGTGTCAGTCGCTTGAAGTTACGGAATTCAAGGAGCTGCGTGAGTTGATACTCCTGGAGGAAGTTAAGAGGTCATTGCCTCAGGAGGTGCGTTCACACCTGGAGGAACTAAGGGTGTCAGATTTGGGTAAAGCGGCAAGTCTCGCCGATGAGTATGTTCTTACTCATAGCCATAGAAATTCTAGGTCTGGTGCACAGAATACTCGCGGTAGTTTCCGTAAAAGCCATGGTCAAGGTCAAGGTCAAGGTCAGAAAAATGGTAGGAAACAAGATGTGGTCTCGGGAGAAGTAATCTTTGGAGTGCAGAAGTCACTTCCGGTACAGGGTCTGGGTGTCTCGATTATCTTGGGAAATGATCTTGCAGGAGACCAAGTTTCAATGTCGGATCCTGTGGTGAGTGAAAGCCCTTTTGTAAGAGCAGCTGATGTAGTCGTGTTCATGGTTGATGATCAAGAGAAGAATGAGACGTGCCGAGAGAGAAGTGTGACAGATCACACAGAGCCTGAGACTAAGACTAAGAGTGATGACTGTGAGTTGGATGTCGATTCGAATGTTGATGTTCAGAATCCAGGGTTCAATTTGAAGTCAAATTCTGTTAATCTTGCCCAGTTTGAGGAAAAATCAAAACCATTATCGTCGAGTATGAAAGAGGATCCAACGATGTTATCGAGGATGGTGAATGAGTTGGTTACCGGTTTGAAAGGATGTGTAGCCTATCTTGACAATTTTGTGACTAATCCTAACACATGTGAGAAGCATGTTGAGAGGAAGGTGATGTTGTTTCAACTGTTGTCTGCTGCACAGTTAGCAGTGAATAAAATAAGTAATTTCTGGTCATATAGGCATTGGCGGAGTCAAGCCATTTTGTGCTGAGGCGGCGGCAGGACCCCTACAGAGGCGGGAGGAGGATCCTGCAGGAGAGGCCCAGGTGATCTTAGACAGGATGGGACCTTTACCTCACCCCCTGTGTGAAGACGCCGGCTCCAACCAACACCCAATCCCCTCTGGCCGTCCGTTGCTAGGAGCACCGGACTCCATGATGCTAGTCAACCCTGTACTGATGGCTCCGGATTTCAACCAGCCATTCGGCCTCGTGGTGGATGCAAGTGATGTGGGTGCTCGTGCCGTGTTGACTCAAAAAGATGCAGATGGAGTCGACCGTCCCATATCATTCTTCTCGAAGAAATTTTGTGCAAGTCAGAAGAACTATTCTACTGTTGAGAAGGAAACACTAGCCTTGATACTTGCACTTGAACATTTGACGTATACGTCAGTGGATCTCAACATCCAGTCAGGGTACTAACTGATCATACCCCCTGACATTTGTCAATAAAATGAGAAACAAAGACTGAGACGATGGAGTTTGCTGCTACAAGAGTACAGCTTGGACATTCAACATGTGCCAGGAAAGGACAATGTTATTGCAGATGCTTTGTCTCGCGTGTAATCTTTGGACAGAATTGTACATGGCACAATAGACCCTCAGACTATATACCCAGGTTAGAAAATACCAACTTCCTCTCCTCTGACCCGACAACTAACAGCTAAATTTACTGCAATAAATCATAATATACCTACCTATTATGCTAGACACTTGTCTACGCGAACCCGTTCGAGAACTTAACACAAAAAAAGTCACAATATTGTGCGCACCCCCCCCCCCCCCCCCCCCCCCCCGTAATCCTATTGTTCTCCCCTTCGCCACTCATGCGCGGCAACACGCAACGGCCATCTTCCTCTTTCTTGCTCGCCCCCGTCGAGTTAGGATGTCGAGTCACGGCGCTCCTGAAATCAGGTCTTTTTGTATCTTTTCAGCGCGCTTTCTCGCTCTTTAAAGCACTTTTCTGTACTTATTTTCGTCTAAGATTATAGTACTCTTGTGTTTTTATGTCACTCTTGCCGATTGTAAGGGATATTTATGTTTCCTTTCCTGGCAAGTTATTTTTATTTTCACTACCAGCCCACGTAGTAATTTCTGTGTGTCTTGCTGGTGTTTCCGTTTTACCCGATCCGTTTTCGGTTCGGTGTTTGTTTTATACGGTTTTTTAATCTAAATTGTGCGTATCCCCAAATTTATTATTACCTGCACTCTTTTAAAGTATTTCATATTTTTGTATACTTTATTGTCTGTTTTATTGCAGCATTATGAGTTCGGAAGAAGAAGCTGCTAGGTCGCGGAGACCTGCTTCTTCCGAAGAGTCGTCTAGCAAGACGACTCGGCCCTCCAGAACTCTCCCGAGTACTTTCGTTCATCGGAGCATGCGGCTTCGGGGCGGGTGGCGTTAGTTGAGTTTGGGACGTCAGCTCCGGAGCCAGTGGCTTCGGGGAGGGTGGCGTCAAGCTCTAGTGGTTTGGATATTGATTTGATTTGATTTGATTTATTTATTTAAACACGGTATAAGCCCAATTCAGCTACTTGGCTGGTTTACAATGGGGCCGTGTATCAATAAA
Organism: Heliocidaris erythrogramma; assembly: GCA_025617745.1. Classification (NCBI taxonomy): domain Eukaryota; kingdom Metazoa; phylum Echinodermata; class Echinoidea; order Camarodonta; family Echinometridae; genus Heliocidaris; species Heliocidaris erythrogramma. The sequence goes on from CM046854.1 coordinate 64,672,729, forward strand.
ATACAATGAAAAATAAATATAAATACAAGTATTAAAACAACAATTGCATGCATAAATATACAGAAATCATAAGTCTTAGAAAAATATTACAAAACATATCAAAATAAAAGAGTTCAGTATAAAGGTATAAAAATTAAAATATATAAACATATTTTAAAGATATGTAATATGAAATATAAAAAATAAAATACAATAAAGTAATGTAAAATGACACAAAATATATAATTTGGTTATGTTAAAAATAAAATCTATCACGTATTTAATGTCTCGATAAAATTAGGCAAAGAGGAACTATTGCACAAAACAAATTAAAACAGAGTAAAAACTTAAAGGAATAAAATCACAAACAAGGTAAGTTTTTGGTGCCTCAAAATTAATTTAATTTTAATTTAATTTTATATTAGTTTTATATTAGTTTATTAGTTTACCTTTCCATTCCACAACCGTAAGATGTAATAATATTTTATTTCCAAAATGCAAAAAAGAAATGAAAAGAGAAAAGAAATCATTCTGTAGTTCGACAAATTGTACGTTACAGCATCATAAGAAGTTTATTTTATACTGATTGCTCTTCATCTAGCAAAACTGAATTTTTAACAAATTAAGGAGAAGCAATATTCTCATATACCAGTTTAGATTTAAAATCACCTATATTAGGGGCGCTTTGAAAGTGAGTTCCATATTTTGGCGCCTCTATACATAAATGTGCGTTTGCCTGATTTAGTTTTTGGACGACTAATATCAACACAAAGCCTGCTTTGTCGCGTATCATAGATATGTTTTATGTGTGAAAATTTCTCACTTAGATAAGGCGGAACTTGGTTTGTCATAACCTTATACATCATTACAGCAATATTATACTTTCTCCTCTCGGCGAGCGATTCCCAATTCAAAAGATCTAGGTTTTCTTTTCCTGATGATAACCAAGATGTATTATTGATGAGGCGGGCACTTCGGTTTTGAATTCTTTGAAGTGTGTCTAGCAATGTTTTCCCACAATTTCCCCAAACAACATCACAATAAAATAGGTGGGATGACACTAATGCATTGTATACCATTTTCAGTGTCTCGTTATTTACTAGACCCCTTATGCATTTTAGCATATGTAATCCTGAATTAGTTTTCTTTTGCAAGTTCCTGATATGTTCATGCCAAGTAAGGTTTTCATCTATTATCACGCCGAGATGCTTGCAAGTTTGCACCCTTTTCAATGAAATTCCAGATATATAAACGTTAATATTTACATCATTAATTCTGTTTAATCGTTTCTTTGTACCGATCACGATGTATTCCGTTTTGTTTACATTTAAACTTAATTTATTAGTAACTAGCCATTTCCTAATATATTCCAGGTCTTCATTAATTTGTTGAGTTAAAGTAAAAATATCACTGCCAGAAAGGTATAGCATTGTGTCGTCAGCGTAAATACTGACTTTACAATAACGGAGTCCATTGGGTAAATTATTGATATATAATACAAAAAGGAGGGGGCCGATGATTGACCCCTGGGGAATCCCGTATTTCAATGACGAAAAGTCAGAAAAAGTTCCATTAACACATGTTGCTTGCGATCTATTATTCAAATAACTTGAAAACCACCGAAGTGTATGATCTTTTATGCCATATTGTTTTAATTTTCCTAGAAGAATATCATAATTCACAGTATCAAATGCCTTTTTTAGATCTAGCATAACCGCAATTACTACCTTTCCATTATCAATACTCTTGAGCCAATCATCAATAACATGCAATAGGGCTGTTGTTTAGAGTGAAGTGGCCTGAAACCTGACTGATGTTTTTTTATTAAACCATTTTCGTTCAGATATTTGTAAAGTTGATTAAAACCGATTTTTTCTAATATTTTAGATAAAATTGGTAGAATAGAGATTGGTCTGTAATTGCATGCCTCCCTATTTCCCCCTTTATGTAAAGCAACGACACGTGCAACTTTCCATTGATCAGGAACAGTCCCTGAAATAAGAGAATTATTTACTATATGTGTTAGCGGTGTCTTTAAAAAAGGGGGTTCCCAGTTTAATCAGTTTAATTGGAAACAAGTAGTTTCCCATCGCTTTATCATTAGATAATTTTTGTATTTCACGTGAAACCTCATCAGCTGTCACAGTAACAAATTCGAAATGACAGCTGAATAAATACGATGTAATATGATATAGTGAGTCACTCGCGTGATCCTCTATAGTGATCTTTTGTGCTAGATTTGGGCCTATGTTAATAAAATATTCGTTCAGACTTTGAGCGATTTGTTCTGCATCATTAATTTCCTTTGAATCGACCTCTAAAGAAGTAATTTTGTTTCTTTTATTTTTACGAGGGATTAAAAGATTCAAGTTTTTCCACGTCTTGTCCCAAATTACCTTTGGCGTTTTTTATTTTCTCGTTAAATTTACTGCAATAAATCATATATACCTACCTATTATGCCTGTAGTCTTGACTACGGGACCCCTTCGAGAATTATCACACATGTGTCACAATATTGTGCGCACCCCCCGTAATCCTATTGTCCCCTTCGCCACTCACGCGCGTCAATACGCTACGGCCATCTTCCTCTTTCTTGCTCGCCCCCGACGAGTTAGGACGTATAGTCACAGCGCTCCTGAAATCAGGTCGTATAGTATCTTTTTGGTGCGCTTTTTCACATAGTTAAAGCACTTTTAGGTACCTATATTCGTTTAGATTATAGTACTTTGTGTTTTATTAGTCACTCTTGCCGATTGCAAGGGATTTTTTGATTCCCTTTCTTGGCATTTATTTTTCTCTTTCACGGTCAGCCCCACGTAGATATTTCCGTGTTTGCAGGTGTTTCCGTTTGTCACCGAGCCTTCGGGTTCGGCGTTTATTCTTACGGTTTTTAGGCTGTGAAAATTTCTTTAGTGCGTATCTCCCAAATAATTTTACCCTTATTTACTGCATTCAGTTGAAGTATTTCTTAATTTGAAAAAGGATACTTTATTGTCTGTTTTATTGCAGTGGTATGGATTCGGAAGAAGAAGCAGCTAGGTCAAGGAGACCTGCTTCTTCCGAAGAGTCGTCTAGCAAGACGACTCGGCCTTCCAGAACTCCCCCGAGTACTGCGGTACACGGGGGGGGGGGGGGGGGGAGAGGGCTAAGGGTAAGTTGCCTAGTGGTGTTTCCTTGCAGAGTTTGCCAGTCTCGGAGCTTGCGGCTTCGGGACGGGTGGCGTTAACTGAATCGGGATTGTCAACTCCGAAGCCCGTGGTTTCGGGGTGGGTGGCGTCAGATTCTAGTGGTTTGGATATCTCGAATCCAATCCCCCGGTCGCTGAGACCAGAGGGGGGGGGGGGGGGGGGGAGGGGGGGGGGGGCTGTTGTTTCCCGTACGGTAGCGTTCACTCGCTCTGATCCGTTAGGGGAGACGCGCCCCACTACTGCAGGGCAGCCCACGGGCTTAGTCCATGTTGGTCTGGGTTCTCAAACCCTAGCCCCCGGCAAACGCCATATGGGGGAACGAGTACTTCCTGGGCTGTCTACATTGCCAGCTAATGGGAATGCTCGAGCTAACAATTATGGACGCTCTTCGGAGCAACAGGTGTTTTCACCTGAGTGCGTGACTACTTGTGCTCCCCTATTGCTGCTTTCGAGCGGTCCAATAGCGGGTTCACACGCCTTTAGTAGTCATCGGGCACATACCGAGTCATCTCGGTCTGCCCACGCACTGGGAGCTTTTAGCTCCCAACCCAAGGCTACTGCATCTTCTTGCTTAGCCAATATGGGTGATTTGGGCGATTCTCTAGGCTTACGCCATGAGCGCTCCAATCCCTTTATGGGAAGTGAACGCCCCTCCGCGGAGGGATCGGTTTGTGTTTCCGAAGAGGCTTCGGGGACCCGAACGAATCCGATTAAGCGTTCTAAGAAAAGGGTTTCGGCTACGACTTTTGTCGAGCCAGCCAAGAAAAAGGCCAAGAAGAAGGCAAAAAGTGGCAAGGCTTTGCCGGCCTCTTGCCCGTCTAACCTGGCTAACCCAGCTAGCTCCTCTCAAGCTGACATGTTCAGTATGATGCGGGCTTTTGCTCAGAATCAGGGTTGGTCCTTTGTACCGGCTACTTCAACCCTGACTTCTGTCCCTATTCAGGGATCTCGCCTTGAGTCTAATCAGCCTTTTGTGATTGATTCCTCTTTGTCTGAGTCAGATTCGCATGTGCCTCCTATTCCCGCGGCCCTTGGGGCTCCGCCGGGCGAGGAGACTTTTGTTGAACCATGCGGGGCTCTGCCTGCGGAGGCCTTTGTTAGTGCTCCTTTGTCTCATTCCACTCGGGTGGAACCAGATTCGGATGTGGCTTCTCAAGCTTCGGTTCCCGAATCGCTTGGGCAGGCGGAGTCTCAATCGCTTGCTCTTCGCGGGGTAGAAGCGATTGATTTGTTGTCCAAATATCTCCCTGAATTTCAGTCAACCCGCGCGCAGGGTTCGACTTCGCGTTGGAAATTTAAGCAGCAGGATTCCTCTGAGGGTATCGCTCTTGAGGAGGTTTTCAAGCTGGAGTATGACCGCATTGAGGCCGCGCTGTTGATTAAGCGCTCTAATGCGGTCAAGGGTAAGGTCTTTGCCTTTTGTTCTCAGGACCAAGACAGCTTTTTTAAGGCTAAGACTCTGTCTCCTGAGATTTTGGAGGTTGGTCGTCGCTTACGGGCGACTAATCCGCTTACCTCCGCCGCTTTCAAGGCGGAGGATAAGATCTGGTCTAATATTGAAAACCAGGTTAGGTCGGGGATGCGTTTGGCGGCGTTTCAAGGGTTTCTCTCCGACCTTAGGTCCAGGGCGGAGGAGTTGAATGTTACCGATGGTGACAAGCTGATTATTGACGACCTGTTGCATACTCTTTTTTGTCTGCAGTGGTCGCAGCTTTCCACCGCAGCTGCTTCGGCTACGTTCCGTCGCAGGACCTCGGCTCTCTCGGCACTGGGTGTTAGAGAGTCGGGCATTGCTCAACTTCTCCGAGATGTTCCGTCTCGGGGTCCTTCGCTTTTTGGTGGTAAATTCGCTACGGTTTTTCAGAGAGAGATCGATGCGCGTAAGCAGATCTCGGATATGACTAAGCAGTTTCACACTAGCTCTAAGCCAACGCGGGCCCCTGTTCAGCGTAGACCTGCTGGTCCCGTTTCGGGTCAACGCAGTCGCGTGTCTAGGGTCCCGCCTCCTGAGCCACAGCCAGCTCCTTCTCGTGGGAGAGGGAGTCGTGGCAGGGGCATTTCGAGAGGTACTCGTGGTAAGGCGATGGCTTCGCAGAAGGCCAAGCCTGGGTTTTGTGTTTTTCCCCGAGCGCTTGTTCAACCGAATGTGGTAGGTGGCCGTCTTCACGCGTTTCTCCCCGCTTGGGAGGCCATCTCCGGGGACGCGTTTGTTCTCTCCGTCGTGCGAGACGGATTCTTCATAGATCTTTGCGCTTCGCTCCCCGGAGGGGCTATAAGAATTCGGTCACCTCCCATGTCTGCCCTGTCTCGATCTCATGCTTCAAAGGAGATCGAGTCTCTTCTGGAAAAGAGGGCTATAGAAGGGGTAAGAGACAGGCCGTCTCTTTCCCTTTCTCCAATATTTGTTATTCCCAAGCGCTCGGGAAAACTTCGTTTGATACTGAACCTAAAAAGGATAAACAAATTTATTCCTCCGGTTCATTTTCGGATGGAGACTCTTGCCTCCATTCTTCCGTTGATCAAAAGGGAAGACTACGCGGTCTCGATAGATCTCAAGGACGCGTACTTTCACATTCCCATTCATCGCGCATCTCGCGATCTTCTGGGGTTCTCCTTCCTCTCGGAGACTTATCGTTTTCGGGCTCTTCCCTTCGGGCTGCGCCCGGCCCTCGGGTTTTTACTCAAGTTGTAGCGGTGCTAGCGGCCTTTCTGAGGCGTCGCGGCCTGCGGTTGTTTTGTTACCTGGACGATTGGCTTCTCCTTGCGGAGTCGCGCGATCGTTTGTTGGACGAGACTCGTTTGCTCGTCTCTCTTACTCAAGACTTAGGTTTCCTAATAAATTGGGAAAAGTCAGAGTTAGTCCCCACTCGCAGCCCAGTTTTTCTGGGGGCGGTGTTAGACATAAGGAATCAGTTAGCTCGGCCCAGTCGAGACAGGATTCTCACCATTGTCTCTGCGGCTCGCAAGCTCTTGCTGGCCAGAAGAGTCTCGGCCAGACAGTGGCTTCAGTTTCTAGGTTATCTAGCCAGTCTAGTCGATGTTTTAGAGGACTGCCGGCTCCTCATGAGACCCTTTCAGAGACATCTCCTCAGGTTCTTCAAGCCGGGAAAAGACTCTCTTTTGGTCTGGATTCCAGTACCAGTAAAGATCAAGTCTCTTCTCGCTTGTTGGACGAGCGAGGTGTTTCTCGCGCGAGGCAGGTCCTTCTCTGCCCCTCTTCCGTCGATATCGGTTTCGACGGACGCCTCTCGGTTGGGGTGGGGAGGACACTGCAACGGCAGCACGGTTGCGGGGGATTGGTCTCATCTTGGGACTCTTCCTCATATCAATGTCCTGGAGTTTATGGCAGTTCTGTTGACCTTGCTCCATTTCAGAAGTCGACTTCTCAGTCATTCGGTTCTGATTCTCACGGACAATGTTACTGTGGCGGCATATATCAATCGGCAGGGAGGCACTCGTTCGGTTGCCCTGAATGCCCTAGCAGCTCAGCTGTGGAGGTGGTGTCGTCGCATGGCAATCACACCCGTGGCCTCTTTCATCCCCGGTCGGGAAAACCTCATTGCGGATTTTCTGTCCCGGGGCAGGTATCTTCCATCGGAATGGATGCTCCATCCGGAGGTATTTTGCCGCATTCGCAGTTGCCTAGGTCCACTGGAAGTGGATCTATTTGCGTCGGTGCTAAATCACCAGCTGCCGAAGTATTGCTCCCGTGTTCGCGATCAGGGAGCATGGGCTCTCGATGCTTTCTCCCTCAGCTGGGAGAACCTTCAGGGATTCGCCTTTCCTCCCTTCCAACTGATTCCGCGTGTCTTGCGGAAAATCAGGGAAGATCGGGCGAGGGTGCTTGTAATAGCTCCCTTTTGGCCCAGGAGGAATTGGTTTCCGGAACTTATGAGCCTTCTAAGGGCTCAACCGTTAGTTCTCCCGTTAAGAGCGGATCTGGTGTTACAGCCCCTATCGGGGATTCTTCACCACAATCCGGAGTCTCTTCATTTGACTGCTTGGCCCCTGTCAGGGAATCTGCAAGACAGTCGGGTCTCTCTGATAGAGCCGCGGACTTTTTAATGTCCAGTCGTAGGGTTTCTACTAGGGAAATTTACAATTCCCGTCTCTCGGTCTTTTTCCTTTGGTGCAAAGAGAGAAATCAAACCCCTTCTAAGGCTCCTATTGGTTCAATTGCGGATTTCTTAATCTCGTTATTTGACAAAGGGAGATCTATTTCTACTATCCGAGGCTACCGTTCAGCGATCGGGGCCATTCATTCGGGTTTTTCGGATGGTTCGGGGATTTCCAATTCCCCGCTACTAAGTGGTTTGATTCGTTCGTTCTTTCTGAAACGACCTTCGTTTTCTAAGTTAGTGCCGTCTTGGAGTCTGCCTAAGGTCCTGGAGGCCTTGGCGAAACCTCCTTTTGAACCGTTAGGTGAAGTTTCGCTTCATCATCTTACGGTTAAGACGCTCTTTTTGGTAGCTATTGCCTCTGGGCAGAGGCGCAGTACTCTTCATGCTCTCTGTCTTACTCCTGGTCATGTTCGCTGGGAGAGAAAAGGTGTTAGGTTGATTCCTAGGGCTTCTTTCGTTGCCAAGAATCAGACAGCTACCTCCGGTCATGTTGAGATTTTTCTTTGTCCGCTTTCTGACTTTTCTTCGGTGCGTGAGGACAAAGTTTGGTGTCCTGTTAGGGCTCTCAAATGGTATATTGATAAGACTAAATCTTATCGTAAGGATGATCAGTTGTTCCTGATCACTAGAGAGCCTTTTTCTCCTGCCTCTCTTGATTCCATTTCTAGATGGATCGTTGAAGCTATTAGGGCCGCTGGCACAGAGGCTCTTTTATCCGACAGTAAGCCTCGTGCTCATGATACTCGTAGTGTCAGCACTTCTTGGGCTGTTTCAAGGTGTGGCGCTTGTTGATATTTTGAAGGCTGCTTATTGGCGTTCGCCCAATTCCTTCATTTCTTGCTACCTTAGGGATATTCCCGCAGGTGAAGCTTTGTTTGCGTCAGCCACCTTGAAGGCCGCTGTGTCTTCTTTGTAGTCTTTGGTGTAATCCTATTTCCTTCCGCTCGAAACATGCCTCCCGGTCTTTGAGTTGGCGCTGGTCTGGCATAATAGGTAGGTATATATGATTTATTGCAGTAAATTTGTAAAATCAGCACTGATTTTCTTATTTACTATATAAATCTATATACCTACCTATGACCCTCCCTCCTTCCCCGCTCCTTGCAAGCAACATGTTTCTTCTTGGGGTTGCTCGCAAAAGAGGAAGATGGCCGTAGCGTATTGACGCGCGTGAGTGGCGAAGGGGACAATAGGATTACGGGGGGCGCGCACAATATTGTGACACATGTGTGATAATTCTCGAAGGGGTCCCGTAGTCAAGACTACAGGCATAATAGGTAGGTATATAGATTTATATAGTAAATAAGAAAATCAGTGCTGATTTTACAAATTTCTGTCTTTTATTATTTTTTATTCTCAAGGTCACGTAATTTGTTATTTTCAAAAAAGTTTCCCTATCAACTTCACTCCCACTTTTAATCGCAAGTTTTCTAAGGTAATTCCTTTTGTGAATCATATTTATTATTTCTCCATCAATCCAAGGAGATTTACTATTTCTTATTCTACTTTTCCTTATTGGCGCAAGCTTATCACACACTAGTGGAAACAATGATTCTAAAACATGCAATGAGCAATTTACATCGTATGTACTATATACAGCATTCCAGTTAATCTCGCTCAGAGTGTAGCAAAACACATTTTCATCAAACATCTTAAAACTTCTGTATCTTCTATAAATATGTTTTGGAACAGAATATCGAGTTTTCCCCCATACAATATATACTAACGAATGGTCACTTGTACCGAGATGCAATACACCACTTTCAATAATTTTGTTTCCATTGTTCGTATAAATTAAATAAATCATTGTAGAAGAAGCAGAAGTTATTCTAGTTGCTCCGTCAATAACTTGGACTAAAGAAAAGTTATCACACATCTGTATTAATCTATTTGTATAGCAATTATTACTATCAACGGCATTGTAATCACAATTAAAGTCGCCTAGAAAAATTATATTTTTATTTTCATCATCCAATCTTGTAAATATAGCTTCTATTGTATCAAACAAAATAACACTTGTTCCTGGTGGTCTATACCAAGCAATGACTACAATGGGCAATGATTTGGGTTGGTTGATTTCAACTGCAACTAACTCAACTTCATCCGTCATTAGATCTTGTCTTAATCTATGATTCAATCGATTCTCCTTCACATAAATTAAAACTCCTCCTCCGCGAGTGTTTCGATCTTTTCTATACACAACATAATCGTCAATATTAATTCTAGCATCATGTATTGTATCACAAAGCCTAGTCTCATTCAGTGCCAACACATCAAATCTATACTCCTGTATCGTTACTTTCACTTCATCAAAATTAGAAATAAGTGACCTTATATTATGATGCGCTATCCTCAGTCCACGTTTATTTGTTATCTTCAGACAATCATTTACATGATTTAGTTCGATTTGATTTCCATTTTCACAAGATTCGTTGTCAAGAGAATGCAATGATTGGTATTGAGTAACGTGATTACTGATATGATTCAATTGAAAACTGTTTTCATCAATATCATAATCACTTATATACTTGTCTGTTTCGTCGTCGATAATGAAATCATTTACGGATATCACGCTCGATTCTATAATATCAGAGAGTTCAGAGAAAAGATGGTTTTCAGGGCGGAGTGCGTTGGTGTCGGAGTCGGCACTCTCTTCCTGGCCGAAATGCTAATATTGAAAATTTGTTGGACAGAATTTGGCTTTGTGTCCATAGCACATGCATTGATGACATTTGATCATGGTGTTGAATCTGCACGTTGATCTGCTGTGATTCATCTCGCCGCAGTTGAAACAGCCTGAATATTCATCAGTTGATGTTTGCGGGGCATACTGGGAAGAGTACTCCGGTGGGCGTGTGCTGTTTCTGACTACATCGCTGTAGAGATCGCGAGCCCTCGTGATGGACTGCTGTATGCTAGTCGTAGGATTATCGTAGATATCTGTTCTGGATGTCTCTCCCCTGAGATGGTTGAAGAGGTTTCTAGTAAGAACTCGAATTCCAGCCTCGTTCAGGTGGATACCGTCTCGACCGACATGGAAATCAGGGAAGATATTGGCATTATCGATGACCCCCCATCCATGCTTAGCCAACATGGATTTCATCAAAGTGTTAACTTCATCGACTAGCTGAAAACATGAGTTCTTTGAAATGACTGAGCTCCAGATAATTCGCTTCACTGACGGGCAAGACTTTTTAAGATGAAGGCCCATTGACTCAACCATTACGACAACTTCATGTGGCTCATTTGATTCCAAATTGTTGGTCCCAACATGAATGATCATTTCTTCTGGTTTGAGATCATTAGCTAGTGGAATAGCAACATCACATATCTGCTCAACCTTGGCCCCAGGAAGAGTTTTACAAAATACGCGTTTTGAGTCAGAAAGTTTCCTGGGTTGAATTTTCCGGAGCATAGAATATCCTATTACAAGGACATCTGCAGATTTCTTCGTTCTTTTGAATTGTTTTTGTTGTTTTTGACGATATTGACGCAGTTGGGAATTGTGACTTTCCGTTTGATCATAAAATATCGTGTCATTTTGAATGTCTTTGCTGCTGGCTGAGAGGTCATTCACCTTTAGCTTAAAGGTGGGAGGTTCTGTGTTTGTTCCTTTCTCTTGTGTTTGGCATTCAAGAATGATAGTGGGGGTGTTATCGTCATTCTCCATTTTTGGTTTAGTTGTGTTTTTGCATTCACCATGTTCAGGATTAAGATTTCCACTATCCCCCGATTCTTTAGGGGAATTGATAACTCCAGTGCTCTGATTATGGTCATTACGAATCCAATCCCCCGGTCGCTGAGACCAGAAAGGGGGACGTCTGTTTCCCGCACGGTAGCGATGACTCGCATAAATCCGCTAGGGGAGACGCGTGCCACTACTGCAGGGCAGCTCACGGGCACCGCCCATGTTGGTCTGGGTTCTTAAACCCTAGCCCCCGGCCGATGCCAATGGGGGAGCGAGTACTGCCCGGGCTGTCTATATTGCCAGCTGATGGGAAGGCTCGAGCCAACAATTATGGGCGCTCTACGGAGCAACAGGTACGGTCACCTGAGCGGGCGATTACTTCCGGTCTGACCTCGCAATGGCGAGGTCACCTGAGTGCGCGATTACTAGTGCTCTCCTATTGTCGCCCACGGGCGGAACAATAGTGAGTTCACATACTATTAGTAGTCGGTGGGCGAATACTGGGACTTCGTCCCAGTTTGCCCTCGCACTTGGCGCCTCAGGCGCCCGGCCCATGGCTGTTGCATCTTCTTGCTCAGCCAGTATGGGTAATTTGTGCGCGACTTTGGGTACATACCCTCAGCGCACTTCTCCCGTAGAGGGAGGTGGGCATCCCTCCGTGGAGGGTTCGGTTCGTGTTTCCGAAGCGGCTTCGGAGATCCGTACGAAACCGAATAGACGCTCTAAAAAGCGGGTCTCGGCTTCGGCTCCTGTTGAGCCAGCTAAAAAGAAGCCTAAGAAAGGGTCTAAAAGAGGCAAGGCTTTGCCTGCCTCTTGCCCGTCTAACCCGCCTGACCCCTCTCAATCTGAGATGCTCAGCATGATGCGGGTTTTGCCCAAAGTCAGGGTTGGTCCCTCTTACCGGGTACCACAACCCCTGCTTCTGTCCCTCTTCTAGGGTCTGACATTGAGACTAATCAGCCTTTTATGGTTGATTCTTCATTGTCTGAGACGGGATCGCTTGCGCCTCCTATTCCCGCAGCCCTCGGGGCTCCGCCGGGCGAGGAGACTAATAGTGGTCCATGTGAGTGTCCGCCTGTTTCGTCTTTTGTTTGCGGTCCTTTGTCCCAATCAATTCAGGCGGAACCAGATTTGGAGGCGGCTTCTCAAGCTTCGGTTTCCGAATCGTTTGAGCAGGCAGAGCCTCAGTCGCTCTCCCTTTGTGGGGTAGAAGCGATTGCTTTATTGTCCAAATATCTTCCTGAATTTCAGTCAGCCCGCGCGCAGGGTTCGACTTCGCGTTGGTTCAGGCAGCGGGATTCCTCCGAGGGTTTTTCTCTTGCGGAGGATTTCAAGCTGGAGTATGACCGCATTGAATCAGCGCTTCTTGTTAAGCGCCCTGTTGCGGTTAGGGGTAAGGCTTTTGCCTTTGATTCCCAAGATCAAGACAGCCTTTTCAAGGCTAAGTCTCTCTCTCCGGAGATTCTAGCGGTGGGTCGTCGTTTGCGGGCGACCAATCCGCTTACCTCTGTCTCTTTTAAGTCCGAGGATAGGCGTTGGAGCAGTGTTGAAAGCCAGGTCAGAGCAGGTTTTCAAGGTTTTCTCTCCGACCTCAGGTCCAGGGCGGAGGAGTTGAATGTCACTGATGGTGACAAGCTGGTTATTGATGACCTGCTGCACACTCTTTTTAGTTTGCAGTGGTCACAGCTTTCCAGTGCAGCTGCTTCGGTCACGTACCGTCGCAGGGTCTTGGCTCTTTCGGCCCTTGGGGTTTAGGAGTCGGACATCGCGCCGCTTCTCCGGGATGTTCCGTCTCGGGGTCCTTCGCTTTTTGGTGGTCAATTCGCTACGGTTTTTCAAAGAGAGATTGATGCGCGGAAGCAGGTCTCTGAGATGACTACGCAGTTTCGCGCTCCCTTTAAGCCGACGCGGGCCCCTGTCCGTCGGAGGCCTGTTGTTCCCGCTTCGGGGCAACACAGTCGTGTTTCTGGGGTCCTGCCTGCTGAGCTTCAGCCAGCTCCTTCTCGTGGAAGAGGGGGACGTGGCAGAGGCTCTTCGAGAGGTACTCGTGGCTCTCTGCGTGGCAAGGCGACGGCTTCGCACAAGGCTAAGCCTAGGCTTTGATGGTCTTCCCCGAGCGCTTGTTCATTTCGACATGGTAGGTGGCCGACTTGGTTCCTGTCTCCCCGCTTGGGAGGCAATCTCCGGTCTCCGTCGTGCGAGACGGATTCTTCATAGATCTATCCGCCTCGCTCCCCGGAGGGGCTATAAGATCTCGTTCACCTCCCATGTCTGCCCTGGCTCGTTCTCATGCCTCAACGGAGATCAAATCTCTGTTGAAAAAGAGGGCTATAGAAAGGGTAAGAGACCGGCCGTCTCTTTCCCTTTCTCCGATCTTTGTTATTCCCAAGCGCTCGGGAAAACTTCGTTTGATACTGAATTTGAAAAGAATAAACAAATTCATTCCTAACGTGGAGAAGGTTTACGGTTCACCATGTGTGTTGGTAGGAGGAAAGGGAAAAGGAAATTAGAAATGGATAGACGAGAAAGGATGACAAGAGAGAAAAGAAGAAATAATCTTTCGTGACAATGGGTGAAGTCCTGAAAAGGACTGTAGACCAGATGAGATGAGATGAGAAGACTTGGTTGATGATCGATGGATGAGCAGCGATGGATTGAGTAGCGAAGGTTTGAGTAGATGAGGCTTGAGTAGGAGGTTACTCGACGTTTCGGACAGGTTGACTGTCCGTCATCAGGAGTGAAGTGTGCTGTGTGTGTGTGTAATTGGGTTTTTACAGACGTGTATCAATCAGATATGATTATTTACGTCTGGGACCGACCTTTAACGTCACCATCCGAAAGACGTGACTCAGTCTCGAACCTGGGTCCGCTGAATCAGTTTATAACTTCCATTCCTTCAGTGCATTTTCGAATGGAGACCCTCGCCTCCATTCTCCCGTTGATCAAGAGGAAGGACTACGCGATCTCGATAGATCTCAAGGATGCGTATTTCCATATTCCCATTCATCGCGCTTCGCGCGATCTTCTGGGGTTTCCTTCCTCTCAGAGACTTTTCGCTTTCGCGCTCTTCCCTTCGGGCTGCGCCCAGCCCCTCGGGTTTTTACTCAGGTTGTAGCCGTTCTGGCAGCCTCGCTGAGGCGCCGCGGCCTTCGGCTATTTTGCTACCTGGACGACTGGCTCCTCCTAGCGGAGTCGCACGATCGTTTGTTAGACGAGGCTCGTTTGCTCGTCAATCTTACTCTCGACTTGGGTTTCCTAATAAATTGGGAAAAGTCAGAGTTAGTTCCTACTCGCAGCCCGGTTTTTCTGGGGGCTGTGTTAGACATTCGGAATCAGTTGGCTCGGCCCAGTCGAGACAGGATTCTCACTATTGTCTCTGCGGCTCGCAAGCTCATTCTGGCCAGAAAGGTCAGGGCCAGACAGTGGCTTCAGTTCTTGGGATATCTAGCCAGTCTAGTCGATGTTCTAGAGGATTGCCGGCTCCTTATGAGACCTTTTCAGAGGCATCTCCTCAGGTTTTACAAACCATGCAAGGATTCTCTTTTGGTCTGGATTCCAGTACCAGTAGAAATCAAGTCTCTTCTCTCCCGTTGGACAAACGAGGAGTTTCTCGCGCGAGGCAAGTCCTTCCGTACCCCCTTCCGTCGATCTCGGTTTCGACGGACGCCTCTCGGTTGGGGTGGGGCGGACATTGCAACGGCAGCACGGTACGGTCGCGGGGGATTGGTCTCATCTCGGGACTCTTCCCCATATCAATGTCCTGGAGTTTATGGCAGTCTTTTTAACCCTGCTCCACTTCAGAAGTCGACTTCTCAGTCGTTCAGTTCTGATCCTCACGGACAATGTCACAGTGGCGGCTTATATCTATCGGCAGGGAGGCACTCGTTCTGCCACCCTGAATGCCCTAGCAGCTCAGCTGTGGAGGTGGTGTCGTCGCATGACGATCACGCCCGTTGCCTCTTTCATCCCCGGTCAGGAAAACCTCATTGCGGATTTTCTATCCCGGGGCAGGTGTCTTCCATCAGAATGGAAGCTCCATCCAGAGGTCTTTTGCCGCATTCGCAGTTGCCTGGGCCCACTGGAAGTGGACCTGTTTGCGTCAGTCCTGAACCACCAACTTCCGAAATACTGCTCCCATGTTCCCGATCAGGGAGCTTGGGCCCTGGATGCTTTCCCTCTCTCAGTTGGGAGAATCTTCGAGGGTTCGCCTTCCCTCCCTTCCAGCTGATTCCGCGAGTCTTGCGGAAGATCAGGGAAGATCGGGCTCGGGTGCTTGTGATAGCTCCCTTTTGGCCCAGGAGGATTTGGTTTCCGGAGCTAATGAGCCTTCTGATGGCTCAACCGTTCCTTCTTCCGCTAAGAGCGGATCTAGTGTTGCAACCCCTCTCGGGGATTCTTCACCACAGTCCGGAGTCCCTTCATTTGACTGCTTGGCCCCTGTCGGGGAATCTGCAAGACAGTCGGGTCTCTCTGATAGAGCCGCTGACTTTTTAATGTCCAGTCGTAGAGTTTCTACTAGGGAAATTTATAATTCCCGTCTTTCGGTCTTTTTCCTTTGGTGTAAAGAGCGGGATCAAACCCCGTCTAAGGCTCCTATTGGTTCAATCGCGGATTTTCTAATCTCGCTATTTGACAAAGGGAGGTCCATCTCTACTATCCGAGGCTACCGATCTGCGATTGGTGCCATTCATTCGGGGTTCTCAGATGGTTCGGGGATTTTCTAATTCCCCGCTGTTGAGTGGTTTGATTCGGTCTTTCTTTCTGAAACGTCCTCCTCGTTCTAAGTTAGTCCCGTCTTGGAGTCTGCCTAAGGTCTTAGAAGCCCTAGCAAAGCCTCCTTTTGAGCCGTTAGGTGAAGCTTCGCTTCACCATCTTACGGTTAAGACGCTCTTCTTGGTAGCCATTGCCTCTGGGCAGAGGCGCAGTACCCTTCATGCCCTCTGTCCTACTCCTGGTCATGTTCGCTGGGAGAGAAAAGGCGTTAGATTGATTCCTAAGGCTTCTTTCATTGCCAAGAATCAAACTGCTTCCTATGGCCCTCTCTGGCCCTGTTGAGATTTTTTTTGTCCGCTTTCTGAATTTTCGTCAGTGCGCGAGGACAAGGTTTGGTGTCCTGTTAGAGCTCTCAAATGGTATATTGATAAGACTAAGTCTTATCGTAAGGATGTTCAGTTGTTCCTGATCACTCGAGAGCCTTTTTCTCCTGCTTCTCTTGATTCCATTTCTAGATGGAATGTCGAGGCTATTAGGGCTGCTGGCACAGAGGCTCTTTTGTCAAACAGTAAGCCTCATGCTCATGACACTCGTAGTGTCAGCACTTATTGGGCTCTGTTTCAAGGTGTGGCGCTTAATGATATTTTGAAGGCTGCTTATTGGCGTTCGTCAAATTCCTTCATTTCTTGCTGCCTCAGGTGAGGCTATTTTTGCGTCAGCTACCTTGAAGGCCGCTGTGTCTTCTGACTTTGTAATCCTGTTCCCTTCTTCTCTTGAAACATGCCTCCCGGTCTTTGAATGGGCGCTGGTCTAGCATAATACTGTAAAAGTGGATATTTTTGCGCTCGGCCGAGTAAAGTGAATTTCGCGTGTTTTTAATTTCGTCGACGCGCTAGGCTCATGGGCAAACGAATACATAAACAAAAATATTCGCGTGTTTTTATTTTCGCGCACATTTCATGCTGTGCGAAATGCGCGAAAATTTCCACACCTCGAAATATTCCACGTTTACAGTATATGATTTATTGCAGTAAATTTGTAAAATCAGCACTGATTTTCTCATTTACTATATAAATCTATATACCTACCTATGACTCTCCCTCCTTCCCCTCACCTTGCAAGCAACATGTTTCTACTTGGGGTTGCTCGCAAAAGAGGAAGATGGCCGTTGCGTATTGCCGCGCATGAGTGGGGAAGGGGAGAACAATAAGATTACGGGGGGTGCGCACAATATTGTGACTTTTTTGTGTTAAGTTCTCGAACGGGTTCGCGTAGACAAGTGTCTAGCATAATAGGTAGGTATATAGATATATAGTAAATAAAAAAATCAGTGCTGATTTTACAATTTAGTTGGAGAACCTCGCTAGTCATAAGGACCGCTATTCATAACTATTCATAAGAACCGCTATCAATAACGCATGTTGAAAGAATAGCGGTCCTTATGAATAGCAAGCGGATCCGAATTTTGTTAACCTGTAAAACAAAGTCGGGTCTTTTTAGGATTGATATACCTGTGTGGGAGTTAAATTAATTCAATTTTAACGTTCCGTCTTTAATGTTCTGTCTTTATTCACTAGCTGAGTTTTCCCCATAGTATATTAGATGATAGATCATAATTGGAAAGTTTAATCCCAAGCATCATGATACATGTTCTAGGCCTCTCGGGGTCATCCCTATGGACAGACAGTCCACGGGGGCGGGAAAACAAAGATATACTTTTACAATATTTACGTAAAACTATATTGGTTGTTATTACTGTATTCACATTTCTTATTACCATATGATTGCAGCGTTGTAAAATGATTAGTTATGTTCAAATATTCGACTTGTGTAATAAATTGGCGTACCTTGATAAGCGATGCCTTTTCTTTCATTACTGTGTAGAAGTCATCGTGAAGAAGCGTGCAGTCCAGTGTTAGGTCATTGAGATGAAGCATCGAACAAAGTGCTTCTGCTAAGTCACGTGATGATGACGAGGTCAACTTAAGCCAAAATTGAAAGTCATCCACATCTTTAAGACACAGTGTGACAACCTGCACAGTAATAAATTTATGTGAAGTAGAAAAAAGAAGAAGAAGAAGAAGAAGAAGAAGAAGAAGAAGAAAAAGAAGAAAAAGAAGAAGAAGGAGAAGAAACATCAATTTAATTTGGCTAAATGGATGTAGACTTCAGACTTGGAGTCGTTCCGCCATACGTATTTTCATGATTCCAGTCATAAACGCAATGAGAGAAATTATATTTACGACCAAAGAATACAGGTTTTCAGAAAGTCATTCCTCTTTAGTATTATATTTTGGATAACTGCCTCTTGGGCTATCCTTGAACGATGAACTTTTCTGAGAGATAAACATAATTATTCTGGTAGCTGTCACCAATCATAGGTATCCCTGACCATTTCGCCCAGTATCCTACACCTAAACCATGGCAAAATAGACCCTCAGACTATATACCCAGGTTAGAAAGTACCAACTTCCTCTCCTCTCAACCGACAACTAACCACTAATTTAGATGGGGAACCTCGCTAGTCATAAGGACCGTTATTCATAACTATTCATAAGAACCGCCATTGATAACGCATGTTGAATGAATAGCGGTTTTTATGTATAGCGGTCCTTATGAATAGCAAGCGGATCCGAATTTTTTACCCTGTAAATCAAAGTCAGGTCTTTTTAGGATTGATATACCTGTGTGGGAGTTAAAATGATTCAATTTTAACGTTCCGTCTTTACTGTTCGGTCTTTATTCACTAGCTGAGTTTTCCCCATAGTATATATGATAGATCATAATTGGAAAGTTTAATCCCAAGCATCATGATACATGTTCTACGCCTCTCGGGGTCATCCCTATGGACAGACAGTCCACGAGGGCGGGAAAACAAAGATATACTTTTACAATATTTACGTAAAACTATATTCGTTGTTATTACTGTAGTCACATTTCTTATTACCATATGATTGCAGCGTTATAAAATGATTAGTTATGTTCAAATATTCGACTTGTGTAATGAATTGGCGTACCTTGATCAGCGATGCCTTTTTTTTCATTACTGTGTAGAAGTCATCGTGAAGAAGCGTGCAGTCCAGTGTTAGGTCATTGAGATGAAGCATCGAACAAAGTGCTTCTGCTAAGTCACGTGATGATGACGAGGTCAACTTAAACCGAAGTGGATAGTCATCCACATCTTTAAGACACAGTGTGACAACCTGCACAGTAATAAATTTATGTGAAGTAGAAAAAAGAAGAAGAAGAAGAAGAAGAAGAAGAAGAAGAAGAAGAAACATCAATTTAATTTGGCTAAATGGATGTAGACTTCAGACTTGGAGTCGTTCCGCCATACGTATTTTCATGATTCCAGTCATAAACGCAATGAGAGAAATTATATTTACGACCAAAGAATACAGGTTTTCAGAAAGTCATTCCTCTTTAGTATTATATTTTGGATAACTGCCTCTTGGGCTATCCTTGAACGATGAACTTTTCTGAGAGATAAACATAATTATTCTGGTAGCTGTCACCAATCATAGGTATCCCTGACCATTTCGCCCAGTATCCTACACCTAAACCATGGCAAAATAGACCCTCAGACTATATACCCAGGTTAGAAAATACCAACTGCCTCACCTCTGACCCGACAACTAACCGCTAATTTAGTTGGGGAACCTCGCTAGTCATAAGGACCGTTATTCATAACTATTCATAAGAACCGCCATTGATAAGGCATGTTGAATGAATAGCGGTTTTTATGAATAGCGGTCCTTATGAATAGCAAGCGGATCCGAATTTTTTACCCTGTAAATCAAAGTCAGGTCTTTTTAGGATTTATATACCTGTGTGGGAGTTAAAATGATTCAATTTTAATGTTCCGTCTTTAATGTTCTGTATTTATTCACTAGCTGAGTTTTCCCCATAGTATATTAGATGCAGCAATGACCTCTCAGCAATGACCTCTCAGAACCTTTCCCAATCACCAATGGTGTGAAGCAAGGCTGCGTTCTCGCACCAACTCTCTTCACTATCTTCTTCAGCATGATGCTTAAACGGGCCACGGAAGACCTCGGTGACGAGGACGGCATCTACATTCGATACCGCACCGATGGTAGCCTGTTCAACTTACGACGCCTTCAGGCCCACACCAAGACCCTAGAGCAACTGTTTCGAGAGCTACTTTTTGCCGATGATGCTGCCCTCGTAACCCAAACAGAGGCTGCCCTGCAACGTGTAACATCTTGTTTTGCAGTGGCGTCCCAGCTCTTTGGTCTAGAAGTCAGCATGAAGAAGACAGAGGTTCTCCACCAGCCCGCCCCCCAGGAAGCGTACTGCCCACCCCACATTACAATCAGTGAGAAAGAATTGGAGGCAGTCCAACAGTTCACCTACCTGGGGTGTACCATCTCCTCTGACGCAAGAATCAACAAAGAAGTAGACAACAGACTGGCAAAGGCTAACAGTGCTTTTGGCAGACTCCACAGTCGTGTCTGGAAAAACAAGCACCTGAAGAAAGTCACAAAGATCAGTGTATATAGAGCCGTGGTACTTACCACCCTCCTGTATGGCTCTGAGTCCTGGGTCACTTACAGACACCACCTACGACTCCTGGAACGTTTCCACCAACGGTGTCTGCGCTCTGTCCTCAACATCCACTGGAGCGACTATATCACAAACGTAGAAGTGCTTCAACAAGCAGGGATCACCAGTGTCGAGGCCATGCTGATGAAAACGCAGTTGCGCTGGGTAGGGCACGTCACGAGAATGGAGGATCACCGCCTACCCAAGATCATTCTCTATGGTGAACTTTCCACTGGGCACCGTAACAGAGGAGCCCCAAAAAAGAGGTACAAAGACTCTCTGAAAAAATCCCTATCTACCTGCAACATCGACCATCGACAGTGGTCAGCCCTTGCCACTGACCGAGGGGCCTGGCGACACGCAGTTCCCCAATCAGTCTCCTCCTTTGAGAACAACCGTAGGGTTACCCTCGAAGAAAAGCGAAGTAGGAGGAAGAACCGTGTTGCCACAGCACAAAACCCGGATTCGTCATTCCCCTGGAGCCGCTGTGGCCGAGTGTGCCTGTCACGAATTGGCCTCGTCAGCCACCAGCAAGCCTGCGCCAGACGTGGTCAATGCCCCTAAAATCTTCGTTCGCGAAGCAAAGCCAAGAATGAGATATTAGATGATATATCATAATTGGAAAGTTTAATCCCAAGCATCATGATACATGTTTTAGGCCTCTTGGGGGTCATCCCTATGGACATACATTCCACGGGGGCGGGAAAACAAAGATATACTTTTACAATATTTACGTAAAACTATATTGGTTGTTACTACTGTAATCACATTTCTTATTACCATATGATTGCAGAGTTGTAAAATGATTAGCTATGTTCAAATATTCGAGTTGTGTAATAAATTGGCGTACCTTGATAAGCGATGCCTTTTCTTTCATTACTGTGTAGAAGTCATCGTGAAGAAGCGCGCAGTCCAGTGTTAGGTCATTGAGATGAAGCATCGAACAAAGTGCTTCTGCTAAGTGACGTGATGATGACGAGGTCAACTTAACCCGAAATTCATAGACATCCACATATTTAAGACACAGTGTGACAACCTGCAGAGTAATAAATTTATGTGGAGTAGAAAAAAAAGAACAAGAAGAAGAAGAAGAAGAAGGAGAAGAAACATCAATTTAATTTGGCTAAATGGATGTAGACTTCAGACTTGGAGTCGTTCCGCCATACGTATTTTCATGATTCCAGTCATAAACGCAATGAGAGAAACTATATTTACGACCAAAGAATACAGGTTTTCAGAAAGTCATTCCTCTTTAGTATTATATTTTGGATAACTGCCTCTTGGGTAATCCTTGAACGATGAACTTTTCTGAGAGATAAACATATTTATTCTGGTAGCTGTCACCAATCATAGGTATCCCTGACCATTTCGCCCAGTATCCTACACCTAAACCATGTCACAATAGACCCTCAGACTATATACCCAGGTTAGAAAATACCAACTGCCTCACCTCTGACCCGACAACTAACCGCTAATTTAGTTGGGGAACCTCGCTAGTCATAAGGACCGTTATTCATAACTATTCATAAGAACCGCCATTGATAACGCATGTTGAATGAATAGCGGTTTTTATGAATAGCGGTCCTTATGAATAGCAAGCGGATCCGAATTTTGTTACCCTGTAAATCAAAGTCGGGTCTTTTTAGGATTGATATACCTGTGTGGGAGTTAAAATGATTCAATTTTAACGTTCCGTCTTTAATGTTCTGTCTTTATTCACTAGCTGAGTTTTCCCCATAGTATATTAGATGATAGATCATAATTGGAAAGTTTAATCCCAAGCATCGTGATACATGTTCTAGGCCTCTCGGGGTCATCCCCATGGACATACAGTCCACGGGGGCGGGAAAACAAAGATATACTTTTAGAATATTTACGTAGAACTATATTGGTTGTTATTACTGTATTCACATTTCTTATTACCATATGAATGCAGCATTGAAATATGATTAGTTATGTTCAAATATTCGACTTGTGTAATAAATTGGCGTACCTTGAAAAGCGATGCCTTTTCTTTCATTACTGTGTAGCAGTCATCGTGAAGAAGCGTGCAGTCCAGTGTTAGGTCATTGAGATGAAGCATCGAACAAAGTGCTGCTGCTAAGTCACGAGATGATGACGAGGTCAACTCAACCCGAAGTGCATAGTCATCCACACCATGGTACAACTGATTGAGACACAGTGTGACAACCTGCACAGCAATAAATTTATGTGAAGTAGAAAAAAAAGAAGAAGAAGAAGAAGAAGAAGAAGGAGAAGAAACATCAATTTAATTTGGCTAAATGGATGTAGACTTCAGACTTGGAGTCGTTCCGCCATACGTATTTTCATGATTCCAGTCATAAACGCAATGAGATAAATTATATTTACGACCAAAGAATACAGGTTTTCAGAAAGTCATTCCTCTTTAGTATTATATTTTGGATAACTGCCTCTTGGGCTATCCTTGAACGATGAACTTTTCTGAGAGATAAACATATTCTGGTAGCTGTCACCAATCATAGGTATCCCTGACCATTTCGCCCAGTATCCTACACCTAAACCATGGCACAATAGACCCTCAGATTATATACCAGGATAGAAAGTACCAACGTCCTCTCCTCTCAACCGACAACTAACCGCTAGTCATAAGGACCGTTATTCATAACTATTCATAAGAACCGCTATTGATAACGCATTTTGAATGAATAGCGGTTTTTATGAATGGCGGTCCTTATGAATAGCAAGCGGATCCGAATTTTGTTACCCTGTAAATCAAAGTCGGGTCTTTTTAGGATTGATATACCTGTGTGGGAGTTAAAATGATTCAATTTTAACGTTCCGTCTTTAATGTTCTGTCTTTATTCACTAGCTGAGTTTTCCCCATAGTATATTAGATGATAGATCATAATTGGAAAGTTTAACCCCAAGCATCATGATACATGTTCTAGGCCTCTCGGGGTCATCCCTATGGACAGACAGTCCACGAGGGCGGGAAAACAAAGATATACTTTTAGAATATTTACGTAAAACTATATTCGTTGTTATTACTGTATTTACATTTCTTATTACCATATGATTGCAGCGTTGTAAAATGATTAGTTATGTTAAAATATTCGACTTGTGTAATGAATTGGCGTACCTTGAAAAGCGATGCCTTTTCTTTCATTACTGTGTAGCAGTCATCGTGAAGAAGCGTGCAGTCCAGTGTTAGGTCATTGAGATGAAGCATCGAACAAAGTGCTGCTGCTAAGTCACGAGATGATGACGAGGTCAACTCAACCCGAAGTGCATAGTCATCCACACCATGGTACAACTGATTAAGACACAGTGTGACAACCTGCACAGCAATAAATTTATGTGAAGTAGAAAAAACAAGAAGAAGAAGTGCTTCTGCTAAGTCACGTGATGATGACGAGGTCAACTTAACCCGAAGTGCATAGTCATCCACATCTTTAAGACACAGTGTGACAACCTGCAGAGTAATAAATTTATGTGGAGTAGAAAAAAAAAGAAGAAGAAGAAGAAGAAGGAGAAGAAACATCAATTTAATTTGGCTAAATGGATGTAGACTTCAGACTTGGAGTCGTTCCGCCATACGTATTTTCATGATTCCAGTCATAAACGCAATGAGAGAAATTATATTTACGACCAAAGAATACAGGTTTTCAGAAAGTCATTCCTCTTTAGTATTATATTTTGGATAACTGCCTCTTGGGCTATCCTTGAACGATGAACTTTTCTGAGAGATAAACATAATTATTCTGGTAGCTGTCACCAATCATAGGTATCCCTGATCATTTCGCCCAGTATCCTACACCTAAACCATGTCACAATAGACCCTCAGACTATATACCCAGGTTAGAAAATACCAACTGCCTCACCTCTGACCCGACAACTAACCGCTAATTTAGTTGGGGAACCTCGCTAGTCATAAGGACCGCTATTCATAACTATTCATAAGAACCGCTATTGATAACGCATGTTGAATGAATAGCGGTTTTTATGAATAGCGGTCCTTATGAATAGCAGGCGGATCCGAATTTTGTTACCCTGTAAATCAAAGTCGGGTCTTTTTAGGATTAATATACCTGTGTGGGAGTTAAAATGATTCAATTTTAACGTTCCGTCTTTAATGTTCGGTCTTTATTCACTAGCTGCGTTTTTCCCATAGTATATTAGATGATAGATCATAATTGGAAAGTTTAATCCCAAGCATCATGATACATGTTCTAGGCCTCTCGGGGTCATCCCCATGGACATACAGTCCACGGGGGCGGGAAAACAAAAGTTATGTTCACACGTAGTACATAGCATCGATGCTATGTAAGTTTCAAAAATATTTCCAGTACGTTCAGACAGGCGGTGATCGACTTGCTTCTATCACTCACTCGTGACTATTCATCGCTCACCCGCTGCCAAAACAATAATTACTGCGCCACACAGAGTGACCCGAGTATAATTGGTATGCATGGTCAAACGCGCGAAAGTTATATGTCTTCATAAATCAACATAATAACACAATAACAATTCATTTGTAATATCGATAATACAATCAAGTAGCAAATACATGTGTTATAATACTTAATTTTAAATAAACCTTGTACATGTAAAAATTGACTGAACTCCAATCTTATGCCAAAATAAAACACATGCATGCACACTATATTCTCTGGTAAGCACATGTAAATCAATATCTAAAGACAACATCATACTTTAGTTAAGGTCTGATTATGAAAGAGCAGATTCTCATCTTTAAAATGATATATAACTCATTGGATGTTCATAACTCAATGTACAAAGAGAAGAATGCACAGTCCCTCATAATGTTACTTCTTAATAAGGGTTTGCAGTCTATTGAAGCACTCTGACTTGCAAAGTGTTGTGCTAAGGTGACAAATGGAGGATTAGAACTCAATGAAAATTTATATGAAGGGATTATCAGATTGTTCTAAAACTTGGCATACTACATAGACATATCCTGTTTATCATAGTGCACAAGTATCAATGCAAGAACTTACTCCGGGAGATTTATGGGAGATTAAAATGAGACAAGTATTCAGGGTCGTGAAAAAGAAAAGTAATACAACAAAATCCAGAGAAGACACACATAAGTCTGATAAAAAGCTGGCAAAAATACCACTTCTAGATTGTTTGGTGCCTCCACATTTTAGATTACTTAGAAAAAAGTATACTCTTTCAGGAAATACCCAAAACTAAAATTTGACCATGCATGCCAACCAAAACACATTCTAACTGTGGTGCCTGGTCACATATATAAAAAAGAAAAAGATAAAAAGAAGGACCCCCCCCCCCCCCAAACCCCCCCCCCCCCTTCCTTACCACACAGTATACACATTACCCTACTATACCCCTATATACATCACATGAATACATACATTACATTACAGTACCAGATGAAACAGACAGAATGATAATAGAAAAAAAAAGTAGGGAAGAGGGTACATCACATGAATACATACATTGCATTATATTATAGCACCACATGAAACAGATAGAATTATAATAGCAGCGAGTGAAGATAGCAGCGATTGGGCTCACACGACAAATAGTCACAAGCGCGGTGGGTGGTCTACCGCAAAGCGTCGATGCTTTGTCGCTGGATCCTGAGATTTACTCCTGCTAAACTCACTGCAAGAATAGTTTGGAAACGCGCTTCTATCTCGTGACTATCTGCGTTCAGACAGCGTTTGGTCTCGACGCTATCTGGTCTTCACCAAAATAGCATCGACACCTCGATAGCATCGATGCTATCGCTCTACGTGTGAACGTACCTAAATATATACTTTTACAATATTTACGTAAAACTATATTGGTTGTTATTACTGTATTCACATTTCTTATTACCATATGATTGCAGCGTTGTAAAATGATTAGTTATGTTCAAATATTCGACTTGTGTAATAAATTGGCGTACCTTGATAAGCGATGCCTTTTCTTTCATTACTGTGTAGAAGTCATCGTGAAGAAGCGTGCAGTCCAGTGTTAGGTCATTGAGATGAAGCATCGAACAAAGTGCTTCTGCTAAGTCACGTGATGATGACGAGGTCAACTCAACCCGAGGTACATAGTGATCCACATCTTTAAGACACAGTGTGACAACCTGCACAGTAATAAATTTATGTGAAGTAGAAAAAAGAAGAAGAAGAAGAAGAAACATCAATTTAATTTGGCTAAATGGATGTAGACTTCAGACTTGGAGTCGTTCCGCCATACGTATTTTCATGATTCCAGTCATAAACGCAATGCATAAACGCAATATATTAGATGATAGATCATAATTGGAAAGTTTAATCCCAAGCATCATGATTCATGTTCTAGGCCTCTCGGGGTCATCCCCATGGACAGACAGTCCACGGGGGCGGGAAAACAAAGATATACTTTTACAATATTTACGTAAAACTATATTGGCTGTTATTACTGTATTCACATTTCTTATTACCATATGATTGCAGCGTTGTAAAATGATTAGTTATGTTCAAATATTCGACTTGTGTAATAAATTGGCGTACCTTGATAAGCGATGCCTTTTCTTTCATTACTGTGTAGAAGTCATCGTGAGGAAGCGTGCAGTCCAGTGTTAGGTCATTGAGATGAAGCATCGAACAAAGTGCTTCTGCTAAGTCACGTGATGATGACGAGGTCAACTCAACCCGAGGTCCATAGACATCCACATATTTAAGACACAGTGTAACAACCTGCAGAGTAATAAATTTATGTGGAGTAGAAAAAAAAAGAAGAAGAAGAAGAAGAAGAAGAAGAAGAAGGAGAAGAAACATCAATTTAATTTGGCTAAATGGATGTGGACTTCAGACTTGGAGTCGTTCCGCCGTACGTATTTTCATGATTCCAGTCATAAACGCAATGAGAGAAATTATATTTACGACCAAAGAATACAGGTTTTCAGAAAGTCATTCCTCTTTAGTATTATATTTTGGATAACTGCCTCTTGGGCTATTCTTGAACGATGAACTTTTCTGAGAGATAAACATATTCTGGTAGCTGTCACCAATCATAGGTATCCCTGACCATTTCGCCCAGTATCCTACACCTAAACCTTGTCACAATAGACCCTCAGACTATATACCCAGGTTAGAAAGTACCAACTTCCTCTCCTCTGACCCGACAACTAACAGCTAATTTAGTTGGGGTAACCACGCTAGTCATAAGGACTGATATTCATAAGGACCACTTATTCATAAGGACTGCTATCCATAACGCGTGACTAAATGAATAGCGCTTTTGTATTAGTACCGGTCCTTACGAATAGCGAGCAAACCATAGACAAATTACCCATATTTATAAGGATCTCCATTCATAAGGACCACTACAGAACTATTTATAAGGAACGCTATTCATAACGCATGTTAATGAATAGCGGCCCTTATTGAATAGCGAGCGGACCCGAATTTAGTTACCCTGTAAATAAAAGTCGGGTCTTTTTTATAAATGATGTATGTGCGGGACTTAAAATGATTCAATTTTAATGTTCCGTCTGTAATGTACCGTCTTTAATCACTAGCGGAGTTTTTCCCATGGTATATGAGATGATAGATCATAACTGGAAAGTTTAATCCCAGGCATTAGCTTATTCGTGAATAAATATTTGTCTATAATCAATCTTATTTTAGAGTCCAATAAACCATAGAGCTGACAAAACATTGCGTATTCGTCTGCGTAGCGTTGCTTCATTGATACATGTTCTAGACCTCTCGGGGTCATCCTAATGGACAGACAGTCCACGAGGGCGGGAAAACAAAGATGTACTTTTACCATATTTACGTAAAAGTATATTCGTTGTTATTACTGTATTCACATTTCTTATTACCATATGATTGCAGCGTTGTAAAATGATTAGTTAGACAGACAGTCAACGAGACAGACGGTTCACGAAAGTGGCATAACAGAGATATACTTTTACATTATTTATGTAATAATAAATTGCTTGTAATTACTGTATTTACACCTCGAACCATATGATTGCAGTGCTGTAAAATGATTAACTAATTATGTTCAAATATTCGCCTTTACCCGACTTGTGTAATGAATTGGCTTACCTTGATAAGCGATGCCTTTTCTTTGATTACTGTGTAGAAGTCATCGTGAAGAAACGTGCAGTCCAGTGTTAGGTCATTGAGATGAAGCATCGAACAAAGTGCCTCTGCTAAGTCACGTGATGATGAGGAGGTCAACGCAAACCGACTTTCATACTCCTCCACACGACTGTGCAAGTCTTTAAGACACAGTCTGACGACCTGTAGTAATCAATTGATAAGAAGAAGAAGAAGAAACATCAATATAATTTTGCTAAATGGATGTAGACTTCAGACTTGGAGTCGTTCAGCCGTATGTTGAAATCATGATTCCAGTCATAAACACAATTCTATTTACGACCAAAGAATACAGGTTTTCAGAAAGTCATTCCTCTATACTTATTTAGGACATCCTCCTCTTGGACTATCCTTGAACGGTGAACTTTTCTGAGAGATAAACATATTCTGGTAGCTGTCACCAATCATAGGTATCCCTGGCCATTTCGCCCAGTATCCTACACCTAAGCCATGGCACAATAGACCCTCAGATATATAGCCAGGTTAGAAAATACCAACTGCCTCTCCTTTGACTCGATAACTAACCGCTAATTTAGTTAGGGTTAAACATATTCTGGTAGCTGTCACCAGTCACAGGTATCCCTGATAATTTCGCCCAGTAGCCTACTACTAAACCCTAGACTCTATGAAAACATCCCCAACCCCTCCCTCACAAACCCGATAACCTGAGACTCAACATTTGATTACCCTGTAGGTAAAAGTCAGATCTTTTTAAAACGGAAAGTTGTCCGGAAGTTAAAACGATTCATTTGTAATGTTTCGTCTTTAAACACCATTTGATTGTCATGCTTATGGCAAAAAAAACAAAAAACAAACAAAGCAAAAAACTCAGCTAACCAATCTTTTCGTTAAATGTTGAATGTGTAAATCTTTAAATATGTATGTATTAAATTTTTGGGCCTAACACATGAAATGCCATGCATAGTAGGACAAAAAAAAACATTTTTACAAGAAAAAGTAATATTCTTTCAAAGACAAAGTCAGAAATACCTTAATATTTGCACTCTCCTTTGCAAGAGTCTTGTAAAAGTCATCGTGCATTATGCCTGAGATTGTAATTGCCTTGAGAGATGGTGATGAGGTAATAATGCTTCCTACATCATGAGACACAGTTGGGCCACACCGTCTTTTAATGATAATATTAATCTGAATACAAAGTAAGAAAACAAGCAACAAAAAAGAAAGAAAGAAAAGAAAGAAAGAAAAGAAAGAAAACTAACAAACGAACAGCAATGAAATAAAACGATAACAAAGAATGAAATGAGTGATAGTTTGAGAAAATAAAGGAACAACAACAGCAAAAGCTATGATGTTTACAACATCGTTTAAATGTCATGGTGTGTAGAAGGACTATAGAAATGGGTCTAATGCACCAATGCTTCAACTTTCCTCGATTATGAAGGGAGGACCAAACAATTTTATCAATTCTTTCTAACACATTTTGGCTAGATTATTGATGAATTTAAATTCTGAATCAAATTAGGAAGTCCTTCCGTATCAAAAACGAATTCTGGAATGTAAGCAACTAAAGATCAAAATTCCCACTGCTTCTCTCCTAGTGTGCTTTGAATTAAGAAGTTCGTACCGCAACTTACCATGTCGATACCCAGGGAAACGTAACCAGCAATAGTGTGTGCGGTCACCATTTGGTCAATTGACAAAGTGTCTATCTGGGGCGGAGTATTCTGTTGAACGACAGCCACTGCGTCCCGGTCATTGCTCTCAAACGCTACGTCAACGAGAAAGTCGGTCCTTTTCTTGAGTCCCTGTACCATGTGCGCCATAACATTAATGCCTACAGTCTTGTTCTGTGATGTAGTGAAGTACAGGAGATACCTGAATTCTTTCTGTCTAGGAAGTACTATTTCCTTCATCAACTTAGTGTATCCATTGTGATCTGAGTCATGGAGGGAAGCAAGATATACACCAGCCATGTACTCCTGGAACAGTTTGTGTGGGAAAAATACGGTTGATTTGACGTGAGGCTTACGCTCGTCTCTGCCTACCATCGGGGTAATTCTGCTCTCCTGAGACAAGACTCCAACTCTGCAAGCAGTTGTCATTGACTCTGGAGGGTCAGATAACTGGCTGTCATCGAAAATAAGTGTATTATCCAAGAGACCAGTGAAGGCGAGCTTGGCGATTGGTTCTAACAACACGGATGTCTTGTTTATAAGCCTTTCCAATGAAGGAGGGCTTAAGTCGTCAGTGATCTTTTGGACGTAATGCTCTTTGAGGAACCTGACCATTTCCCCAAAGAACTGAGAATAGGTTTGAAGATATTTGATTCTCTGTTGTCTTTCCACACTGAGGTCTCTCCACATCAGACACAACATGGCTACAAAGATAGGATAGCGTGCAATGTTTTCAGAAACAACATCATTGTCTTTGATGAACTCGATTAGATCATTTGCTTTGGATTCATCGCTTGCAAAGTATTTGTGAATGTAGGTTGACATATTTTCTTCGCTGAAGCCATCCACCCTAATAAAGGCATAAGCCTTTTGAAGAATAGTGTCCCCTCTGATTTCGTTTGCTTTCCATGGTCGAGTCGTGATCAGAATAAAACATGTCTCTAGTTGGTCGGAACATATTATATCCTCAATGACCAGCTCGTTGTTCTCCGATGTTGGGTCATGATGTTCAGTGTAGCCGAATGGATTCTTGGTGTGAGCGCCAGACTGTTCAGTGGAGCTCCCCGGCTGATTGACCAAAGAAACTGACCTATGGGGGTGAACACTTTGCTGCTGGGTGTAACCCTCTGGCTGTTCGGTATAGCCTTCTGGTTGTTCAGCGTAACCCACCTGCTCGTTTCTACCGTCAGTCCGTTGTGCGTACGCACCTGATTCTTGAGAGTGAGAACCTGGAAATCGAGGGCTTTCCAGTCTCGCGTTACCACCGGCCTGTGGAGTATGTTTGTCGGGCCCTTGAGTGTGAGCTTGACTCCTTGCCTCAATTTTTGCTTTCTTCTTAAGCTGTCCTTTGAACTCGTCTAAGCCGTCATACACAATGAATACATTGTCGGTATTGGAACGAATGTAATGAGTAAGCTGAGCAGTTGTAGTAGGATTATCTTCCGAGAGGTATGATTTCGCTATCTCTCCCATCGTGTAGTCTTCAGATTCCCTTAGAGGGACGATAAGAACCCATACAAACTGTTGGTATTGCATTTCATTTATCCAGTCCCAAGCGATCTTTGCACACAGAGTTGTTTTCCCGGCACCGGCTTCTCCCTGAACCAGCAATCTCTTTGGGGTTTTGCCATTAACTTCGAGTTTGAGGAGGTCATTGTATTGGACTAGCTGCCGTTCGCCTCTCCAATTTTCTTCTTCTTCCAAGACAAGATTTGTGTAAATTTCTTGAAACTGGACAAGTGAATCGGGATTTAGAGGATCAGATCTTATCCGACACAGAGTTGTCTCGTACTTTAGCATGAAGTCTTTCCTGCAACGCTCAATCAGCTCAGGAGACAGGGGTTCTATCGGTGACTCAGAGGGTAGTGTAGTTGTAGCTAAGGAAGAAAGAAATTTAAACTCTCGCTCAGATGAAAAGAACTTTTAAAAACTCTTCCCGTCTATTAATTTTTTTGATATTTGTAAGATTAAAGATTCTTAAAAGTTGTGGCCGCCTTCATTATTTTAAA
Source organism: Heliocidaris erythrogramma (assembly GCA_025617745.1). Lineage (NCBI taxonomy): Eukaryota > Metazoa > Echinodermata > Echinoidea > Camarodonta > Echinometridae > Heliocidaris > Heliocidaris erythrogramma. Next base: position 64,704,738 of record CM046854.1, read on the forward strand.
TTTATGTGGGAGTGACTGATGGTAGTTATAACGATTTCTCTATTTTCGAACATATGTTGTTTTTGTTTTTTCTTGGGTAATAAGGTGCGAATCTTAAGACGACTAAGGATTCTTAAAAGTTTTGTGAGCTCTTCATTTAGTTTTCTATTTTACATTTACATACAAAAATAGGCCTGTGTCTAAAAATGATTTGTGCGTTAATTTCCGGCGTGAAAAGGGAACATAGTAGGCCTATTCCATGTCACTGATTGATCACAAGAGCGCTACCCACTTTATAACCAATTGTTATTGCCAATGATTGCTATAACTATTCCATGTATTATATTATTTAGTATTATTAGTTTTATTAATTTTGCCCCCTCCATCCCTCGGTCATATATTCCTTGATCTGCCAAGCAAGGGAGTCCGCTGTCAATAAAAATAGTTTTATTTTACTATATCAGTGCTGCTAATATTTTATGGATATTTATTCACTTAATACAAATGTCCCAATGTCACGAACCATGATAAGTAAAAATGCGAACAAAATTTTGTCTTTACAAAGATTTAATTTAAAAGAAAACTAGATAATACAGTCGTCAGTGTTTCAGGTATTTAATTAGGTTTATTGCGGTATTTCTTACGTGTAACTTTCTGAATGAGACTTCCACTTCGTATTTTGTCTGATAGGTCATCGCGGCCAATCTTCTGTAGGCTGTCGGCAAGAACTTCCCTTCTGTTTATTTCTGGAAAGTGCTGACGTGTATTCCACTCCATCAACAGACCTAGGAAAGCATCAGGGTTGTTATTGAGTTGTTCCACCTTTATTCCCAGAGATGTTTCTAGAGAATGATAGTCAGTCGGGTTGATTTCCTTTGAGAGTTCGAGAATCTCTAACTCATTGATTTGACTGCAAGAAGAGAGAAAAGGATATTCATACGGAATGCATTCATACAGCTTTATTGTACCGAATTCTGCTAACATGTTTATGTTATGATGTATTTAACTGATCTTGATTTTGGATAGTTCTGCAAATAGAAATGTTGATGAAACAATAATTATTAGGACATATCTGAATATCGTTCAAAGAAATAATTACATGATGAAGATGTTTGTAGACTTACCAACTCAAGAAAAAGAAACATACTCTTTCTGTCTTTGCGTTAATGCTTTAATCTGGTTGTTTTATCTAAAGCCTTTTCCTCTTATACAATTAAGAAATGATGTTTGATTTTGCAAGATTCCCAAATTTATGCTTGTAACTTATGGGGAAAATGGATTGTGATAATATATTTAACCGATGAAATAGATTAAGGTCTTTATAATAATCAGCATACCATTCCAGGTTGTTTGGTCCTGGGTTGGTTTCTATATCACCAGCTCTCATCAGGAGAATCACCGGCAGGTAGAGATGACCCATGGTGTGAGACATTCTACTTGTGCAGGAGAGGAGTCCAGAGAAATGACGGGTCTTCGAAACTACATGCTATTAAATGCAATTTATTTAAAAAGTGCGTCAGTGATGATTATAATCCCTAACACCTGTTGAATTAAAATTTGTTCCTTCCGCTCAAAGGAAAAGAAGCCTTCGAGTTCGATGACAATTTGCACAACGGTCCAATATTTTGTAGCCGATTGGGTAATTTCTCAGACTTAAAAATACGCATGCCATTTCATCCAAATTTAGTCATGGTCAAGATATTAGCCTTTATTGTCATTTCCGAGCCTAAAGTAAGGCTTTGAATGATATCCCCATACACATCTGCCATAGAGGTCCGATTATTTAAACGCTTGGTTTCTACCAACGAACGTAGAGGGCGGCAACATTTTGCAGTCTTGCTATGAGGAAGGTTCACTTCTTACGCGCAAGCAGTTGAAGTGCGCGCATATTTTGGTAGGCATGCCAACAAAACCATAAATCGAAGTAATACAATGACGGATTGATAGCGACATGAAGACAAAAGGAGATACTATGAATAGATGCAGATTTCAAAAGAAATATATAATGCAAGAATACATTATTTGAAACATTATTCTATTCATGATACCGTGTAAATTTTATTTCTATAATCTATAATCTTATCGTAAATCGGCACCTTTGTGATCAGTGATTGTACCAGTGTGCTAAATTCATGACGTTTTCGGCAAGCTGATTTTGTGACCACTCGCAATGCATTTCGGGATAGGGGTAACCTCTCTCCCGCTGCGGGCGTACTGCTGAAATTAAATAAAATCCATTCGCTGATCCATCAAAATGCGGTACCAATGAATGCGTCGTCTGCTGAGCTTGTTAACGGTATACAGTCTAGCTAGCGTCAGCGTAGGCGGCTGGGCAAGGCGAGGGAAAGGTACCGAGCGTCATACCATCTCACTGCACTGGACGTGCCCGAGGACGTATATATAGCTGTGCTGTCAGGGTATGAATATTTCATAATTTATGATAACGGCTAAACACATCCATAAAACAAAAACAAACAAACAGCAACAACCACAACGTTAAAGGCAACACCAGTGATTCTTGCTGCAGGGAATTGGAAATTGGAAATTTCGACATGAATTCAATTCATATCTTTTATTAAAAAAGTATTAAATAATTCTATTCATTAATTTTTGGTTATTCATGATTTATTTTTTGTATTATTTTTTTAGTTTTTTAAAAATTAATTAATAATCAATATTATTATTATTAGGTGTGTATTTATGTATATATTCATTTATTAACCTATTTCATTATTATTATTTTTAGAGGGGTTAAGCTAAATTTAATTTGACATCGCCATCACTTCTATTCAGACCTCACCCAGGGGCGGATCCAGGATTGAGTGTAAGAGGGGCACACAAATGAAGGTTTGTCAAGGTAGACCCTATTTTGATGGTCTCGCCAGCTTCTCGAAATGTCGCTCGGGGGGGGGGGGGGGCGTTTGTCAACAACAAAATTTCGCCAGACCTTCAAAATTTGCTCAGTGGGTGGGGGGGGGGGGGTTATGGGGGTCCAGTTTCCCCTCCATAATTTGCTGACAAGCAAAAAAAAAAAAAGAAAAGAAAAAAGGTCTTCATTATAAAAGGGGACACAAAATGCATACTTTTCTTCCAAAGGGGGGGGGGGGGCAGGGGCCGGAAGTGCCCCCCTGGATCCGCCCCTTCTCTCTTTCCTTTTCACCATATCTTCTCAGTTTCGCCTTTTCTCATCTTTTTGTCTTCCCTCTCTATCTCATACATACACCTTGATCACACGTCCTGGTTCATTCACCCCTCCCCTATATGGTTCATTTCATTGATATAATGTGAAAGGACCTTTATCATGTTCACAGAATAATTTTCAATTACAAGTATATATTTCTCACAATCAAGATTTAAGGTACAATAGTTTATACACGTCGATTCAGAAATACGTTTATATTTTTTTACTTTTTAATGAATATTTTCTTGCATGCAGAAATGAGGACAGTTTTTAGAGAAGTTTAGACATTGTCTTACTTCTTAATATACTACAATACAATATAGTTCCATCACAGCCGACTTGTCAAGGTCAAGTAATATTCTCTTAGTACAAATTATGGATATGCATTTAAAAAAAAAAATTAAAATCTAAATGAATCCCTCGTTATTAATTTCAATCCCTTTCCAAGAAGTAAATTATTTGAATTATAATTTAACCCTAACTAGGCCGGGGTATTTTGGGAGTTCTTATTGGAGGCCCCCCCCCCCCCCCCCCCCCCAAGATCTCGACAACGGTTGACTCTGCGCGCATGAAATTTTTTTTCTCAAAATGGTAAATTTTGCTATATGAAGATGAAAATGGATTGAATATTGGCTGTAACTGGACCTCTAAGACTCACAAATAGATAAAAAGAAAGAAAATTGGGTAAAACGGGTGTTTTATTAAATTTGCATAACTCATTAATATGCAAATTAGCTGTGTCATGTGTATTAGAAGCCAATGTATTTCTTTGTTTTATTCATATGTATTTCTTTGTTTTTAATCTTATGTATTTTTTTTTTTGAATTTTAATGTATTCTATTGTTTGCCAACAATAAAGCATATTTGTTAAATAAATATTGTGATAATAAACAAGACATTGTAATGATTACTAGGAATGGTTACTTTTTTGCCATAGGCTAATACACACATGAATGGAGAATTTGATCATTTTGCTTGACATGTGATCAAAAATTGTAATCTGACACCAGAACCGTATGACCGATCCACATAAATGAGGTATCAAAATGTACGTGAAACATCAGGGAAAAAAGTCATGAAATTTGAGCGCGAAAGATTCAGCCGTCGCGAGGCCACGTACAAAATTCGGGAGGGGGGGGGGGGGGCCTAAATGACGCCTAGTTGGGGTTAAAGATTATTTACCCACTACACCCCTACAAAGAAGAAGTGACATAAGAAAAAATGACCATCTAATTTCTGTTCAACACACACCAATGACAACAATTTTACTCCTAAAAAACAAAGATAATTTTGAAAGTTGTAAGAACTCTTTAAAATTAATGATCCATCTCCTTTTAGGTTGGTACATGTATATTGTATGTTACTATTATTATAAATCTAACTATAAAAAAGGGGCAGGAGAAACACACATAGAGATCTCATTAGATAGTTTCAAGTCAAATGAAGTGTTGAATAGTATGGATTTTCTCAGTAGATAATGAATAAAATAATAATTTACTTAATAATTTATAAATTCATAGAATTAGATAAGATTAGTTTGTGATACACTGCGGGCAGATTTAATAAAGGAGTGGCCCTGGCAGTGCTTATCTTAATATCATTTAGGGGCCCTGTAATCTCACTATATAGGCCACACAGAAGAGGAAGACCTCCTCACAATAACGAGCTACTATAACAAAATGGCTGCATGTGACTACAACATTTGAAATGGGGAGGGGGTGGGTAAAATGGTCAAGATATAATTGAAGAACTTTAAACTCCTGTTCAGTCATTCTAATTATAATAATATACATGTATGTCCATTTATATAGCGCAACTACTATACAAATATACTATCTGCCCTTTAATTACCGCAGCTTTAGCCGAGCCGCCATGAAAGGCGCTAAGGCATTTAAGCAATTTCTCCCAACCGGTACCCATTTACTTCACCTGGGTGGAGAGTGACAAATGTAGATGACTGTTTTGCCATTAGCGCTACGGCAGGATTCGAACCGTGAACCATATGATCCACAGTCTGGTGACGTATTCGTATACATTAGACCACGACACCTCAACATGCATATTATACTTGAATCCAAATATGATTTTAATATGAAGAAATGGGGTAACCTCGCTATTCATAAGGACCGCTTACTCATAATGCATGAGTAAATGAATAGCGGTCCTTCTAAATAGACAAATTACCATTATTCATAACTATTCATAAGAACTGCTATTCATAACGTGTGTTAAATGAATATAGTGGTTTTCTATGAATAGCTGTCCTTTTGAATACCAAGCAGACCCAGAAGAGATACATGTTGATCAAAGCAGGGGGCTATTTTACAGAAGAGCTGAAGTAGAAATCCATATCTGTCGAAAGAAAAGAGGAAAGATTTTTAAAAATAGGATCCATTGTGTATTTGATAATTAAACAAGCAACAATTGGAATTAAAATAAAACCCTGAAACTTCGAGCTTCCTATTAACACAGTTAGCATCAACTCTTTATATGAAATGGAATAATAAGTGTGAATTCTCAAAAGTATTTAAAGAGGAAAAAAGTTGGACACATAAAATTTTCAAGGCTATTCAAAAGCAACCAAATTAGTAAAGTCGTTTATGTGAAAAAAAATATGTGTACCTAGATTGTATTGAGGTACTAATAACAACCAGGGGCGCCGATTATGCAATGGCAGTTGCCCCCCCCCCCCCGTAACCGTGGATAAGCTGATAATTAAGAGGCGTTGAAAAAATCATATAGAGTACTATAGGCTGTTCCCCCCCCCCCAATCCAAAAACGGATCGACACCCCTGATAGCAATCTTACTCTTACAGCATAGACCTACCATGCAAAACTGGAGCAGCTGAGTATTTATTTGTTCCTCTCAGCATTTGTCTTCATTCTCAGCGGTAAGCCTTCATCTTCATCATCATCTGTAAAATAGATGAAGGAGAGTCGTGTAGAGAAGCATCATTATGTATTAAGATAAAAAAAACGAGATACGCTGATCCTCACCCTCGTGATCTTTTCAAAGAGGATAAATACTAACTGCATGTACAATCCATCCTAAAATATTTGTGGATTTTAATAAAAGTGTAATGTATTCACCCATCTTATTTTGTTTGGTTTCTGTTTGCATTAATTAATGAATGTTTAATATAATAATTAAGGGGGACTAAAATTCTATTTATACTGACATCACACTGAACATTCCCTAAAGATCTCATAATTGATTTTTTAAAGACACTAAAACAGCAAATTTAATATTACACTGAAGAAAACAGATCTCAGTGGTGGATAAAGGAAAAGGACAAATGAAATGTCCATTCTCTCAGAATTCTTTTGTTGTTGTTGCCATTTTGGGTGGACAATGTAAACTAAAATCTCCCCCCCCCCCCAAGTAAACCGATTCTGGATCCACTTCCATTTCCAGACCTATAATTTTTAGCTGTAATACGCTGTGGTAACTCCATTAAGTCTAGGTCCAACTAGTTAGGTCTAGACCTACCTGTTTATTTCTCACGTCTCATCAAAGTCTTTTATAGTAGGACTTTCCGCTTCATCCGGCACCTCCAACAGTTGTTGAGTTATGTAGACCTCTAACATTAGGCTCTATTAGATCTTCAAGTAGATCAGCCACAAGTTAGTTCCTTGCCAAGTTTATCTGAGGGCAATCAAAGTCAACATGAGACTAATGAATGTGATTACTGAAAGTCACTGAGTGAAACAACAAAGGCCATCCATATGATAAATTACTCTGTGGAGATGTATTATTACCTCTCATTAAAAGTGCTTTGTTTCTGGTCTAGGCCTACAAATAGTAGAATCAAGACTAAATATATGAACCCCCTCTCTCTCTCTCTCCCTCTCTTGAAATTAAAAAAAAAATGAAACTTCATCATGATTGCCTTTGAGTTTGACCTTGTCTCAAGTTTGTGAAAAGTTACAAGTTACAAATATAATTATCATTATGGTTAACGTTAGGGCTTAACTTTGTTAATGTTAGGCCTAATAAGTTAGACCTATTTTGATGTAGGCCTAACTTACACAATATTAGGCAAACCCGGAGAATAGGGCCGGTCTGCGCGTGCTGTATTCATTTGTGTGCAAGCAAATGTAGTCCAGCGGCGGCGGCGACGATCTTGTAGTTGTACCAGATTCAGCGATGAAACATTTGCGAGTTTGACTCCATTTCTGGCCAAAATCGTTGTGATTTTCATCAAACAACTACAAATCTGAAACTAAAGCCAAGAGGACAATATGATTATCACAGCATTAATTACTTGATTTAAAATATATATGGAAGTTGTTTTGAACTTGATTAGGCCTATGAACTTGTTACATGGCTATGTGTTCATTTTTGCCTCTGCCGATCTCCGCACTGTAAAACATGGCACGCGCACGCCGACCTGTCCCTATTTTGTGGGTTTGCCCAATATTATTTACAGAAAAATATATCGATGATGATTATCACGGCAACAATTCCTTATGTCCCAGCCACCATATTTTTTTCATTTTTGTTAAGTGTCCGGTCATCCGAATCTGATCCCCCATTCATCATCATGAATGATCATCATCGCTCGATCCATCCAGCATCCGAACAATTTAACAAATTAACGTTACATGCTTCTTCAGTTACAGTACAGTCCACCGTCAGGCGTATTGTCGTACTGTCGTACATGCATGCTAACACTAGTAACAGCTCTCCCTATTTTGGAATGCCAAATTTGTTTCATCATCATTTCAAATAAGTTAGTTAATCTAAATTTATAACTAAAATCAAACCTTGATTGATCCATCGTCGAGCTCTGACTCTGAGTCTACTTAGTACATTACACACGGTACGGACATGGATCGAAATCGAAATACAGTGCAGTAGCAGCGAAATATAGCAGGAAAACGTTAGCAACCTCACAAATACATATTATTGTATCGTAAAGTAAAATGATAAATTTATAACCATTTTAATCTTTTTTCTCTTGAAAATTATAAAAGTCATTTAAAAATATTATTGAACATAACATCTGATTTTAACATTTTAATTCAAAAGTTTTTTAAAGTATAAATTGAAAAAAAAATCAAATCTACAATCTACCTAAAAACCTCTCTGAGAGAAAACGATGGTCACAGAAATTTAGCGAAGTGAACCTTCCTCATAGCAAGACTGCAAAGTGTTGCCGCCCTCTACGTTCGTTGGTTTCTACTATACATGTAAATGAAGCGTTGATTACATTCGTGTTTGGAAAAAAAAAACCAACAAACTTTGGGGTTCGATGAAAAGAAATATCAATGCAACTCATATTCTAGATCAGAAATGAATGACGCTAACCCACACTCGTTCATGCTACCCAGGTGACGTAACTAAGATAGTTAAGATTATCCAATGTAAGCATATGCAAATCTTGGCAAGTTATCACCATGCTCTGCAATAAGAAAATAAACGATATTGACTTTAAAAGAACACATGGGCAATGAACATTTCGACAGATTCTAATTCGTATGGATTAAAATTAAACTATATTGGGTCCGCTTCTTTTTGTAATATTTATAAATGATTTATCATGTTCCATTTCTCAATGTTCATACCATTTATATGCTGACGATACTGTAGTATACTTCTCTTATAAAAATGCACTTGTTGTTGAAAAAATTCTTAATACCGAATTGAAAAATGTTGCAAGTTGGATGAGTAAAAACAAACTGAAATTAAATTGTAGTAAAACAGTTGGTATGTTAGTAAACGAAGAAGCTTGACTGGGGAGGAATTTTTAATTTGTAAACAAATCTTTCGGCATATTCGGTATGTTATTTGGTAATCGGCACATGTTAGCAAGACATAATAATCTTGACTTGCGTATTTGTGAAAGTAATATTCAAATGGTAGAAAGTTTTAAGTATCTTGGGGTTTTTATAGATAAGGAACTCAAATGGAATGTCCATATTGATCATATGTGTTCAAAAATCGGTAAAATGATAGGCTTCCTTGGCAGAATTAGATATTTTGTTAATGAATCTAGTTTAAAAATAATATATTCTTCGGTTATCATTCCTCATTTTGATTATGCTGATATAATTTGGCAATCTGCATCACAAAAATATTTGATATTATTACAAAAAACTCCAAAACCGAGCAGGAAGAATTATTCTAAAAATAAATCCATATTCTCATACTTCAACCTCATACATACATGATATTCTGAAATGGAAGAAATTAACTACTCGTCAAAGGGAGCATATGTACGTAATGATGTTTAAAGTTCTAAATAATTTTGCACCTGAATATATGAAAATGTCATTTTCGCAAAAGTCTTGCCCTTACTCACTTCGAGCAATAAATCACCTTAGTCTCCCTAGACCGAAAACAAGTAGCTGTAAACGAACATTTTTTTATAGGGGGGCTACACTTTACAATCAATTACCTTCTTATCTATCAGCAATGTCAACGGTCCATTCCTTTAAATCCAATATCCAAGCCTATCTCGATTTTCGGTAACTGTTGTTGCCTATTGTTGCAATTTGTTTTTGCGTGGGGATGGGGGGGGGGGGGGGGGTAGGGTTGTAAGATATTTTATTTTTCCTCTTTTGTGTGTTATGGGTTTTAATGTATTATGATTAAGTTTTGTTTTATTGATTATGATGATTTGTTATGTTTTATATGCATGTTATTGTTTATATGTTAAGGACCCCATGGAAGAACAGTGGCACTATGTTAGTGCCGCTGAAATGGGCTATCCGCCATATTTGTACTCATTGATAATTATTTAAACATGTATATCTGTCTTTTTAATATGGAAATAAATACAAACAAACAAACAAACCCAGTCCCTTTAAATTTGCCTAAATTTGTTTCATGGGGCAATTTAGATTTTTAAACTGACATTTTGAAATTCTAGCCTCATTGGCCAAAAGTTTACACTTTTTTTCAAATTGTGAATAATCTTATCTCTTTAACTAATTTTTCTTAAATTTGTTGATATTGATGTTTATATCGAGAGGAAATTACACAAGCATTCAAATTATGCCGTTATTTTCCATGCTTGAACAGCTTAACTTTCTTCACCTGAAAACACATTTTGTATTGAAATTACACATGAAATCACGTTTTTGAGCAATTTTCGGTCTGACGTGCAAGTACGAAATGTTGCGTAACTTCGGCACCGCATGCCCGGACATTGCGAATTTGGTCTCAAAAGATGCGTGATATCCGAAAGAAAAAAGTCATGGAACGCTGCGGCGACTGCTTTGCGTGTTGCGGACATATCGCGAGAAACGTCCAGGGGGTGGGGTGGATTCCACCCCCCCCCCCCCCACCGGCCCTTTTAGGGTTAAACCTTGAATGTCATGGAATCTGGAGATGAAATGTTATGAATTTGTATGTTAAAATATTTTTTACATCAAACAAAATTGGCACTACAGTATTGTTCATTTGCTTCAAAGCTTCGCCGTAAGTTTGACAAATGATTATTTTCACTTATAACTGTTACAAATTTCAAAATTTTAAGTACCAGTAAATGATTCCGAACATAGCAACAACGACTGTGTATCACACATACCATCTTAAATATGTGATTTTCCTGCCCAATGTCATTGATTATTCATGAATCTTTCTGAATAAGATGTTGTGGAATAGCAAATATCATATACAATGGGTGTCATACTGATCTGAAATTAATGATACATAGACATATTCTGAAATTGATTCGGCAGATAAAATGACATCATATAGGTTTTTGCCAACTTTAAGAGGACCTTGAAGCAAACAGTATAGCGTACAATATCTCCATTTCTTGAAAATATAAAAGGAAATTATATATATATATATATATATATATATACACACACACACACATAATGTGAACATCAATTGAATTGAATGAGAGAAAAAATTTCCGTAGCTGACTTCATTGTTAGTGTATGAATTTGCCAATATCCATCTTTAGATTCTGTGACATTTGAAGTAAGTTCATGTTTAAAACAAGACTCAAGATGTCATTAAACTATGTTGTTCGGGCAATAAAAATGATAGCAGATTTATGATTGATAATATGACTAAATTTCTTAATATTAATATTTACAATAGCGACACTGTACTTACAGAAATATGATAATGAAAACAAATGAAAACGGGTGTTCATTTGGGTTAACTTGCCTGCAAAATGCATGCCATAGCGAAAAACCCGGGGTTTGACATAGAATGACCAGAATGGTAAAAAAATGTATTATGGAGTTGTTTTCCTCACGATTCTGTCTCTGGTGCATAAGTTAGGAATACATTGTATGTGCCCATTACATTAGATCTGTGGTTATTACAAAAGGAAATATGTGACCCGCCGCCTCAAAACCTACAATAAGTCGCACGGACCACAGCGTAGCAAACAGCCCAAAATAGCAAATTTGCTTGGATCAGTCGATTTTATTTTTTTAATGTTTTTGATTGAAATGGGTAGTTTCATTATCATTCTATCATGTCTCAAGTTTGTGAGTCGTAATTCGACTCAGAAATATGTTTTTGGGGCATTTTAAAATGACTTCTTTTTTCACCTATCCAGCTAATGAATGTTTGGAGAGCTTTTGTAATACTTTCATTCAATGCCAAATTACTACTTTACCTCTAAAGGTATTAGATTGATTTTTGGGGTGAGTAATGAATAGGTCCTCTTGGAGCAGCTTGCCAAAATTCAGCCTAATCTGATAATTCCTTCATACCGGCTGCTATGGCCATTTGAATAACCAGTTTTACTTGGGCGCACACAGAGAGCGAAGGTTTAGCACTCTTTTGTTCCGAACTTAAAGTTAATGGCCATTTTCTCCGAATAGGAGTTATTGATTGCTGGTTACATACTGATTCTAAATGTGATATTTAAAGGTGTTGTCGTTGAGTAAACTAGGCAAGTGATATACCATTGGAAAGCTGAGAATCTTTACTTTCAGAAAATGTATAAAACAAGAAAAATAATTTTGGCGACTTATTGTAGGTTTTGAGGCGTCGGGTCACATATGTTTTTGTGACGTCAATGCATTCATCGTTTCCCTTTTGATGGTGTAATGGATTCGGTTAGACCTGGTTCTTCATTTTACTGTGTCTCACGCTTGCTTTATAACCATAACACGGTTCGTTTGTTGAGGATTATGGGATCCCTTTATTGTAGAAATAGTTAAAAGCAAACCCGTTTTAGATTCCCATTATTGACATTCTATTCAAATATAGTTGATGTGAAATGTGTTGCTTTCCCAGTTCATTTATATTGTCAATGAAATGTCAATCAATTAAATGTCAGTTCAAAATTAGGCTACGAGAATTTAAGATAAGTCCAAGCGTTACATAAAATGGCGAAACTTGAAGCGTATACAAGAATTAACCTTATATTACTATGCTTTATATACAGTGCTGATCAAATTCAAACGGTCAGAATCTTCAGTAGGCCTACAGGTTTCGAATGTATATAGGACGTTTGATACATACAAGTGTGTTTCTCCTTTTTGTGAGTGTTGGTTTAAAGACTCGATCTTGCAAAACCAGCCAATTAATACATGCAGTTTAGCATATTGTTTTGTTCTAAAACATGACAGAAAATTAAGCACATATTAAAGATCCTCCAAATTCATCATGGGTTTTTCGGGTTACTGCCTTTCAAATTCAATGTATATATCATGTTCATATGAAATATGAATTCAGTATTCTTGCAGTAAAATGTAAAAAAAATGGTTTCTTTGCCATTCCTTTACAACTCGTTCCACATTGGCCATTTGGGGTAAAGGTACTGAAATTAAGCGTACAAAGATATTTATTTCATACTCTATCACTTTTCTTTGATAACCATGATCCTACAATGTAGCTTGAATGCACATACACTTTTTTGGTTGCTACAGTGATGTTGAACGAGTGATTACGTGATAAAAGACTGACTAGGTATCATTTCTTGTTTTGGCACCCTCTTTTGGAATCCAAAATAGGTCCAAAATATCATTAATCCCAAAAAAGAACGATATTTTGACTAGTTATGTGCTTTGCCACTTCATTTTATGAGTTTCAAAGTGGCCCAGGGAAATTGTTTTAGAAGTTGTGTATTTGTGTGGGGTATTTTTTACCACAGCATTCCTCTTTCTGTACTCAATGAATGCATTGTAAAATTGCATTATATCTTTGTGACGTGAATCCAGGATTCCAGGGCCCTGTTTCATAAATGTTGCCATCAATGACAAGTTGCAATAACTGTTATAAGCTACCGAATTCCTTGCACCTGATTGGCTAAGAGCAGATTTGTAGGTAAAATTCACCGACAAGACACTTGATGAAATGCCCCCCCCCCCCCCCCCCCCCCATAAACCCTGGATATCACTAGATTCATCGTCTCTATTTTTAGGGTGTATTGGATGTGGTTGGAACTAGTTCCTCATATTTAGTACCCTAGCTTGCAGTACTGACTACGGCGAATGCAAGGTTTGCTTGTCACGAAATATGTCCTTTCTTTATTGTTATGATTGTACGTTATGAAAAGGCCTGCGGAGTTTCATATGGTTTTTTTTTTTGCGTTGCTCTGAATTTTTGTACTTCTTTCAAATTTTCATCTGACTTGAGTCTACGCTTATTTAGTGTCATTCTTTTGAAATTAGCCTGAAAACATGTTTATCCTACACATTCTATTAGATCTGTGGTTATTTCAAAAGGAAATATGTCTTTGTGACGTCATTGCATTCATCGTTTCCCTTTTGATGGTGCAATGGATTCGGTTAGACCTGGTTTTTCATTTTACCGCGTCTCACGCTAGCTCTATAACCATAACAAGGTTCGTTTGTCGAGGATTTTGAGATCTCTTTATTCTAAAAATAGTCAAAACAAACCCGTTTTAGATTTGCATTATTGACATTTAATTCAACTAGTGTTTTTGTAAAGTATGTTGCTTTCCCATTTCATTTATATTGTCAATTAAATATCAGTTAAAAATTAGGCTACGAGAATTTAAGATAAGTCCAAGCGTTATACATAAAATGGCAAAGCCTTGAGGTGTATACATGTACTAGAATTAACCTTGTATAACCATGCTTTATATACAGTGCTGGTCAAAGTCAAAAGGTCAGAATCTTCAGTACAGGTTTCGGATTTATATAGGACGTTTTGATACATACAAGTGTTTTATCCCTTTTATGTTAGTGATGGTTCAAAGACTCAATCTTACAAAAGCAGCCAATTAATACAAGCAGTTTAGCATATTGTTTTGTTCTAAAACATGAAAGAAAATTTAAGCATATATTAAAGATCCCCCAAATTCATCATGGGGTTTTCAGGTTACTGTCTTTTAAATTCAATTTATATATCATGTTCATATGATTAGATTAAGTAGAATGTTTTTTGAAATATGCATTCAGTATTCTTGCAGTAAATGTCAAAAAATGTGTATTTGCCATTCCTTTACAACTCGTTCCACATAGGCCATTTGGGTACAGAAATTAAGCGTATAAAGACATTTATTTCATGCTATATCACTTTTCTTTGGCAACCACTGATCTTACAATGTAGCTTGAATGCACATACACTTTGCTGGTTGCTACAGTGATGTTGAACGAGTGATTCCGTGATAAAATACAGACTAGGAATCATTGCTTGTTTGGGCACCCTCTTTTGGAATCCAAAATAGGTCCAAAATATCATTAATCCCAAACAAAGAACCAACCACATCACTATGGAAACCATTCTGTTCAGACATTTCCTTCCTCATAATCTTGATAGCTAGGACAACACAAGCAAGAGGCACTTGCAGACCACAAATGTGGTCAAGACACACGTGTTCATTCCTATAATACAATAACACGGAACTGGCAGGTCTTTCATTCATATGCTTTCTTTACTTCAAGATTTTGTTCAGATTATGTGTGGATGCCTTTGCTTTTTTTTTTCTCTCTAGTAAACAAAATATCAGAAACAAATAAATATGTGACAAGGTTTCAATCAGTTTTCATTTAAGTGGAAGCATTTCATTTCAATGTCCCTTGAACCTCCAAATATCTAAATATCACCACATATTTATTCTAAACGGTTCAGGTTGTATTACAAGTAAGTAATAAGTTTAATTCATTAAAAAAAATTGAATCAATACTGAACGAATTCTAAATGATTACGGTTGTTTCAATAAATACACCATGGAAGCTAAACAAGACAACATAACAATAACAACAACGAATCAAGAGTTCCTTTCTTTATAAATATATCGAACTAAATGCTACATAATAAAATAGTTTCCAACTGTTGATTGATCGATTGATTAATTCATTTGTTTATTACCAAATTGATCAAGGGAGATATAAGTTTTAGCGTGACAAAAAGTATAATATTCATTTAGGAAATAGAGCCAACAAACAAGCGGGGGTAGCCTCGCTGGTCATAAGGACCACTTATTCATAAGGACCGCTATCCATAACGTGTGACTAAATGAATAGCAGTCCTTTTAAATAGCGAGCAAACCATAGACAAATTACCTCACTATTCATAAGGACCTCCTTTCATAAACACCACTATTCATAACTATTTTTAAGGACCGCTTTTCAAAACACGTGTTAAATGAATAGTGGTATTATATGAATAGCGGTCCTCATGAATAGCGAGCGAACCCACCAAAAGCAAAAGCTATCCAGGGCTGGTCCCATTCAATCCATCACAATATATGACCAGATGATGATTAATTAATCATTGATAAGTCTTGAAATCAAGAAGTCAATGAATCATATTTTTGGTTAGCATTAAAAAAATTGTAAGCAAAATCGGGACGTCTAGTATATACACTATGCACATTAGTCCTATTAGGAAATGTTACGTTAATTCTAATTCTCTTTATCATGTATATGTTAACAATATAAACATCAATGGTTAAATGCTATTTTATTCGGCAAGAAGATATTTTTAAATGCTCGTTTAGAGCTTTTTCGTGATGGAGAATTTCTAATCATTAGTCGGAGCATTCCATATACATGTACGTACATCTGAATATGGCACTGACTGTTTTGCTATATGTTTGGGTTTTTTTTTTAAATTTTCATAATATTAACATTATGATTTGCATTACTTCTTGTCCCATAAATGTGTCTCACAATAGTACAATGTAACCAGTTTATATCATAATTATTAAGAGAATCCAGAATCACCGAATGATTAACTGATATTTAGATATTGATATGTTATACAACGCCATCTAATCAATTTGTAGTAGTTGTATTTCGTATTGCAGTTTCATAATTGACAGCCTTCTGCTTTGTAACGTATATATAAACAAGGAAATGAGCTATTCTCTGGTCTCATTTACAAGCTTTTACCATATAGTTCAATTCTATATTACATTTCCTCATGTATCGTAAATACATATTTTCCTCTTTTTTAAATGTGTTTTCTTTGTTGTTGGTAAAATGGTAATAATAATAACAGTAATAATAATAACAATAATAACACTAATAATAGTGATATTAGCACTACTACTAATGAAATAATAATGATGATAATAATGAATCTAATAATAATAATAATAATAATAATAATAATAAAAATAATAATAGTAACATCAAAAATTCACCGTACTTTCATATCGAAAAAGTAAAGTATTTACATTTCCATAATGGCCAAATGAAGAAAATAATGGTCATCTTTTGATATCTTCACTTCTGGCATTTATACCACTATCATATTTACCTTTGACGTTTTTACCTCTGGCCTTTTTACCTCCAATTTACTCTACTTGATTTGATTTGATTTGATTTATTCGTCAGGTATATTGCAATACAAACATAACCAGGTACCATGACAGGATAGCCCATGAAAGCCGAAATGGCTTCTGACATCTTAACCTGTTTTACCCCTGATATCTTGAAAACGGACCAACATATTTTGATTTATTATTGATATATAATCAACTACATGTAATAGACCAATTTCTAGATAAATACAGAATAACAATACATTGGTACAAGGTTTCGCAATTTCAGCCTGGTAGGGCTAATTGGATACTACATTGGAAGAAAAAAGGAAAGGTAAAAAGGTATGCATTGGCTTTATTGCTTCTGCAATCCTAGAAGCATGACCATACATTTATGTGACTTAACATTAGACCGCTTCGGTAATGTATGCAAATTTTATGCATACCTTTCAAACAAAGGTTCTTCTTGACAACCTGAAAATGTTCATAACCCCTCCTTCCCGCATACACAACACACCCACACATACACACACACACACCCACACACACACGCACACGCACACGGACACACACACACACACACACACACAAACCCGCGATCCTGAGTCAAAACGGATTGACTACAAATAAGCTTACTAATGGACACACAGAATATTGTCTCACCTCATATTTATTTGTGTGTGTATCACGGTACCTCGTGAACATTTTGCATGCACCTACTCAACCAAAGAAGAGCGCACCAATCACAGTCCACGATCAAGTCCCTCCAGTAAACGACGCCATTTTTGCTGAGAAAAAAAATTCGCACAGTTTGTGTATGAACTTTATTCGAACAAGCGAATTGAATTCCAAATAGTTTCATATATCCATCCTTTTTTTACACGATTAACGTAATCATCTACATAACTGCATAGATTATGTAATGGCAAGACTATTAAATGCGATGAATTTACCCTTAGATGCCGGAAAGTTGAAAAAATCGCAGTAACTGTGAATCAAAACGGAGAACACAGATTCCACATGATGCCAACTAATCATTAAGTAACATTCACTGCCACGAAGTTACAATATCCGATGCAAGCAAAACCCAAACACCGTTGGACCATGCATTCCTATTTGCATAACAATGAGAATAAAAATGATAAAGCAACAACCCCAACTATGAACTCCGAATATCATGACCTGCCGTATTTATGCGTTCAAAATATGAGGTTAATGGTAGATTTAGAATGATGCCCGATGTGCACGAGACGTCGTTTCGAGAGCATTTCTACCCACACTTGTAAAACAAATATGAGTAATGTTGAAATAAATATATAAGCCATGCATTCATCCCCATAGATACACTTTTTATTTTGCTTTCACTTTTTGTACGATGTGACGCTCACATATCGTACTTCATATCACGCTATTTGCTGGCGCAGTCCAGCGCCAGTAAATAAACACCTCGTGTACAACGGACATAGTGTCCGTTGAGAACGAGGTATCACTTCCCATTTACAGAGAAACCGGGTGAACATAATCACTGTTTGTAACTGTTTAGACCAGAAATGGTAAGGAAATTAAACAGAAATTGTGGGATATGTTATTTACCGGCAAGGTTAAATCTTGGTTGCTGCCTCTTGGCTTAATCAAATATACTATTATAAACTGTTCAACTACTGCTTGTATTGTTCAGTGGACAGGTGTACCATACTATATTCAAGACGCACAGATGTCTCCATCAAAACACACTCTTATGATTATAGTCCGTCTGAGCCTTGATTATCACTGTTCATAACGCAGAGCATGAGCTTACCTTGTCTGTATCAGTGTATGTTACATGACGCCACACAAGCTTCTCGAACGCACTCCGCCAACCAAAGAAGAGCGCACCAATCACAGTCCTCGATCAAGTCGCTAAAGTAAACGACGCCATTTTTGCTCCACCAGACATCCGCACAGTTTGGGCATACACGCGCTTCTTCCAGCAAGTGATTTATACTTCATACAGTTTTACAAATCTAACTTCCCACGAACGATAAACTAATTCATCGTACCATATTATATCAATCATAATGTCAAGACTATTAAATCTGAATAGTAAAGCAAATGGTGACGGAAAAATCAAACAAAGTCGCAGAATCTGATGAACAAAAGGTTTAATCAGAAGAAGCTTTGGGGATGATAGATGATAGATGTATTGCATGTAATCGTCCACAACTAAAAAGAGGGAAATATTTGAAATAAGAAATATTCAAGGTTTTTTAAATAGTCTTTCTGCGGAATAACTTGTAAACTTTATTAAAGCATGATGTAGAGTGTAGATATGTTGCTGAAAAGGAGAATGTACTCTTGCAGAGAAAAGTGCAGCTTGGATTATAATATCATCTAAATAGTGAGAGCCGAAAAACAAGTAAAGAGTAAATGGTGCTGTAATGTAGTTTCATTAGTCTCTAGTTTAATAACTCTGCAATCCTGAAATTCGAGGTATTTTACTTCACCCCACATCTGTTCTTTCCACAATATGTATGTGAGACGTTCACTATTTGCGTTATATGCAATGCTCGCTGCTCGCAGTTTGAGCACTCTGGTGACTCCACTATGCAGTTCTTCCCCACAATGTATAAACCGCACAACAAGGGTCCCAAGTCCTTGTGTTGCCATAAAGCCATTATGGTAATAGCCGGGAGGGCGCATTGTTATACATAATTTGTATATATATATATATATATATATATATATATATATATATATAGTATATAGAGAGATTTTAAATGGGAGAACGTATAGATGAAATAGAATTAATATATATTAATTTGTCACCACGGTAATATGAACCATCAGTTACTCCTTTTTAAGTTTCTATTTGGAATAACAAACAAAAACAGGAATTACAAAGGTAGCATGCAGACATTGTGTTGACCCCCCCCCCCCCCCCCCCCCCCCCCCCCCCCCCCCCCCCCTCTGCCTATGTGCCTTTCCTACCATGGTGCATAATTCATGAACACACTGTATGTGTTCATCACATTAGATCTATGGTTATTTCGAAAGGAATTATGTTTTGGAACGTCAATGCATTCATCGATACCCTTTTGAGGGTGCACTGGATTCCGGTTTGAACTGGTTCCTCAAATTATTGTGCCTAACCCTAGCTTTATAATAAGTACACAGTTCGTTTATCGAGAAATATTTCATCTCTTTGTTGTTGGCTAATAGTAGAAAGAACCCAGCTTTAGATTTCCCTTATTGAAACTTCATTCAACTACAGTGTATGAAATTATGAGTTTACATGAGCTGCCAAAACTTTGAAGTGTATACTAGAATAAGAGTATATATATGTTAGACAACTATAAATTTTATTTAAATGTGTACATTATATGGATTTTGTTATATTTATGAAAAGCTGCTAATCTGCAAATAGTTGTTGGGTTAACTTATCGCAGTGTCGTCCGCATGATTTTGGAAAGGGATGTGTCTAAGTTTTTTGAACACCTAAAACAGGGGGGGGGGGGGGGGGGGGGGGGTCTTTAACACCCCAAACACCAATGTTTTATGATGTGCTGTACATAAAGTTTTGTGTAATGTTATATATACTGTAACCTTTACATGTTAAGAACCCAATGCACTATTCGAATAAATGTAGGGGGAAACTCCGGTGTGGCACACCTGCACAATCCAAATCAATTATATCCGGAGGACAGACCTACTAAGGGTTACAGTGATTCAGTTCGCTTTTCCCCTCCCAGGCCAGGCAAAGGTGACGCCAAATACTTGATAATAATATATGTCTTTTTAGTACATACATGTAAGCTTTTAGTACCGTACAAACCTGTCATTTGCTATAGTAGCAACATGGACCTGGTGTCGCAGGTCTTAAAAATATATGTTTTCATCAATCTTATATAAGATTTTGTTCAAACTATGTATGAATATCTATGCTTATATATGCTTGATAATGTAGCTGAGGGTCCTACCTAATAGTATACAAATATACAGGACCTTTAGTCGGAAATTTAGTACAGTCGTCTATTTCCTAGATGGTCGAGAGCCCCGAGAGAAATAAACGATTGACTGTAGGTGCTAGCACGATTGTGCATGCATGAGAATCAGCTGATCGACTGACCTACATCCATTATATTAACATAACCAACATGTCGTGTGTCCTGCATGTTGGTTATCCGAGGGAAATAAACTTTTAGCTACTTTCCCCTGGTCATCCGGACAGGTGATTTTTAACAGCAAATCGAACACAATTTCATGCAAATTGTCATGAATCTTTGACCATGCTGACAAGATAAGTTGACAGAAGAAGTTAACGTCCTTTGGCAAGACATTAATCTACATTTGCCACACTCGACCCAGGTGTAGTAAGTGGGTACCTGGTAGGATTCATTCCTTGAAAGCACTGAGCGCTAACAGTTGCCATGCTAAAGCCGGGCAAATAATATGCAGGGCCCTCAGGGAGAACGGTATTTTAGTGCTGATGAGGTTACCCTGGGTAAACAAGAGATATTATTATTATTATCATTATTATTATTATTATTATTATTATTATTATATAGAATTAGGAATTGCAAATAATTACCGGATTTAGTGTTACTGGATACATATTTTTGCAAAAATGACGGCTAGTTTTTGTTCAGTGTCCAGACCCCCCCCCCCCCCCGCACACGCACACGATTTTCTTTATATGGATTCATTTTGGTGGTTGTTACAGTGATGTTGTATGAGTGATTCCTTAATTGAAGACATATTAGGTCAATTTGCTTGTTTTGGCATCATGCTGGTCAAGAATCATGTAAAAAGCAGGAACATAATCACTATGAAAACAGTTCTAGACCATGCGGTTTGGACATTTCCCTCACCCATGCTTGATAGCTGGGACATCGCAAGCAGGATGCACTTGTAAATTGTCCCTGTTGTCAAGACACATAGTTTATTGCTATATAACATGGACAGGTTTCTATGTCAGGCCTTTCATTCATATGTTTTTATTACTTTTATGTAAGATTTTGTTCAAACTATGCATGGAAGCCTAGATGCTTATATATCTTCTTTTTTTTCTTCTGGTAAATAAGTAATTTCATTAGAAAGATAGACAAAATGGGACAAGGTTTCTATCAGTTTTCATTTAACTGGAAGTATTTCATTTCTATGTCACTTGAAGTTCCAAATATCTAAATATCACGCCGTTTCCTGTTTATAAAGGTCACCTAAGAAAAGCTGCAAATATATGACTATCCACTATCCAATAAATTCGCCTATTTGTAGGCAATATAAGTTACCACTTGTGATAGGTAGCTTTTAAAGAGATTTGACCGCTATGACAGGTGTGTATAAACTTAATCCATGTACATGTTTATTTGTTTACATGTTGTTTATTCTTTGGAAAAAAATTATCTCATTTTATTTATGATAAGGCGAAAGAAGTATGCCTATTCACTAATATTCAAAACATTTTTTTCTGTAGGTATAACAGTTTAACGTAAATGTTTTAATACCATTACTCCCGGAAGTCCTGGTTCCCATTACCCTCTTTCAAAAGCTAATGAGAAGGGATTATATTTAAAAGAGCACCGGCTCAAAGTAATCAATGTCTGCAATGCCGAAGACTGGTTGTTCTGTTTAGACATAAAAAAATATTAACAATTTTTAATTCATTTACAATTCTCAGTTTGCAAATTGGACATGATCTATTATGCATGAGCGTCGAGATGATACGCTCAATCTTCATTTCTCAACTATTTTTTAAAATATAAATAGAAGAAAATATTTTTTTAAAGATAACATTGTTTCTTTTAACAGTCTTTTTAAAATCTCATTATAAGTTTTCTTTGATTCTGCAAGATTATTTTTTAAAACCAAGTCTCCTTTGATTCCGTAAGATTTTTTTTTAAACCATCATCCTTTCAAGATTACTTTAAGGTGTTGCTACTGTGATGATGGCGAGATGGTTTCGGCCGAGTTGATTGTTACGCACTTGGCGGAGAAGAAAAGATGGAAGAAGTGGACAACAACACGCTTCTTTGAAATTGCACGATCACTGTGCAGGACTTTTCACTTTTGATATCATTTGGTGTTGTGATCAGTTGATAGAGAGATACAAGTGATGATATGATGAAGGAAACCCGGCCCATAACGCTACTGTGATACAGTGATACAGTGATACAGTGACACAGTGATGTTATTTCTTAACCGGCCCCTTCAGGGGCATGGAAGAAATTCAGTTAAAAAAAAAATTACAATAAACAAATATCAAAAATATCAAAAATAATCTTCTGCAGCAGCAAACAACAAACAATTAATGAAGGCAAGAATCCGATTAGATATAACCCATAACTATTTTAACTATTTATATTATTTTACAATAGAGCATTAAACCAATTTCCGTCTTGTGCGTTGAAAAAAAAGGAAGAGAAAAGAATGATCTAAACTTAGAAATAATGATTTTTAAGAATTTGAAAAGACTCTTTAGCTGCTTAACAGAATTAGCGTTGAATAACTGATGAAACTTGATAAAATTAGGCCTGCTGTATTAATATTTCTTAACATATTTCCTACGGTCAGCAGTGAAAAAGGACGCATCAAGACATAATGAAATCCATCACCCTGTACTTGAAGGTTACACAACGAACGTATTTCGAGAGGTTGATCCAATAAATAGCGACATTTAGCTACTGGCAGTTCATGATCGCCACATCGAAACTTCCACCAAGATATTCCATCTCCTACTTCTAGTTTTAACAAATAATTTTCTAAACCAGTTTCCTGTTTAAAGATCCTATAGTTGATACATGAACGATTTCTATTAACTTCATCATTCCAATTGTGGTAATCTATATCATGTAACCAAGGTCCAAAGATGACTTAACCCTATTTAGATTTAAAATAGTGCCTTCAGCCCACAAGGTTGACATTCCACAATTGTTTATGATACTTAAAACTTCTGAAATCCACCTTGAATGAAAATCACCATTTCCATGTAGTTTGCGTAACAAACTGTAAACCTTGTACTAGGGCTTAGATGTTTTACCTTGGGTAATCCTTGCCTAAAATTTAATTATACGCTGATAGATACAGTTGAACTAGTAACACTCAATTATTTATCATGCTGTAAAGATCATTATAAATGATGATGATGATGATAGTAATAATAATAATAATAATAACAATAATAGTAACTTCAACAATTTAACGTATTTTCCTATCAAATAAGTAATTTACCTATGAAATTTTTACCTCTGACAATTTTACCTCTCATATCTCTACACCGAACCAACATAATTATTTTGATTTATTATTAAAACATAATCAGCTATTTAGACTATTATCTAGATACGTCCTATGTAATTGCAGATTCTATACTATAGTCTAAATTGGCTCTAAATGTTTCAGAAAGAAAAAGAAATATATAGAAAAATACAGGAGGCAGATCTTCTACAAGCATTCACATTATCAGCCTGGTAGGGCTAATTAAGCATGACCATACATTTATGTGACTTAACAATCACAGGAAAACCATTATTAATTCTGTCCAACGACATGTTCATAACCCCTCCCTCCCGCATACACAAAGCACACGCCCACACAGGCACACACACACACCCGCAAACCCGCGATTCTGAGTCAAAACTGATTGACGACAAATAAGCTTACGAACGGACACACAGGATATTGTCTCACCTCGTCTTCAATTGTGTGTGTAGATGGTGCCTCACGAACTTTTTGCATGCACCTAGTCAACCAAAGAAGAGCGCACCAATCACAGTCCACGATCAAGTCCCTCCAGTAAACGACGCCATTTTTGCTCCACCAGACAGTCATCCGCACAGTTTGGGTAACTTTTTTCCAACAGGAGAATTGTATGCCACATAGTTTCATAAATCCATCTTTTCTCACACTATCAACGCACTCATCTCCATAATTGTATAGATTATGTAGCGACAAGGCTATTAAATGTGATGAATATACACACTTAGGTGCCGGAAAGTTGAACAAAACTGTGAATAAAAACGGAGAACACCGATTCACATGATGCGAACAAATTATTGAGTAGCATTCACTGCCACGAAGTTACAATATTCGATGGCAGAAAAATCTATACAGTTTTGGATCATACATTCCTATTTGCATAACACTGGGAATAAAAATGATAGAGCAACAACCTCAACTATGAACTCCGAATATCATGACCTGTTGTATTTTATGCATTCACAGTATGAGGTTGAGTGTACATTTATAATAATACCCGATTTGCACAAGATGTTGCGTCGTTTCGACAGCGTTTCTAAATCTTTACCTAAATATAGGTAATAAAGAGATATATATATGAGCCATGATTTTATCTCCAAGTTTGCACTTTTTATTTTCTATTCACTTTTTTACTTGACGCTCACATTGTACTTCAAACCATTACAGTATGTTGGCGCAGTCCAACGCGAGTAAATAAACACCTCGTGTGCAACGGACCGGGCATAGTGTCCGAGGAGTAATTTCCATTGAACAATGAACAGGATTTCAGTAATACTTGTGATATATGTTCTGGTTCCCAATACTATCATTCTAAATCTGATAATATGAATCCCATTTAGAGAGAAACCGGATGAACATAATCACCGTTTGTAATTGTTTAGACCTGAAAATGTAAATAAATTAACAAAACTTGTTGGATTTTTTTTTTTTTACTGGAAAGGATAACTCCAAGTTAATAAAAGAAACTATTGGTGAGAACTGTTCAACTGCTGCTATTGTTCAATGGTGTTCTATAGCAGGGGCGGATCCAGGATTTTGTAAAAGAGGGGGCACAGTGCCGTATTAAAGGGGTCAATTCTTTTTTATTGTGTACTTCAGTTGGGTTTCAAAGGGGGGGGGGGGGGCATGGGCCGGTTTCCCCCTATGTAGATCCGCCACTGTATACTATAGTATGTTCAACTTGACAATCAAGAAAATGACCATTTGCATATGTGACTTGAATAAATAGTCGAGTTTATTTCCTCGGGCCATATACGCTCAAACACAAACAATCTCTGCATCAAAACAGACTCAGTTTAAACAATAACATTTCATAACACACAGTACATGCGCTTACATTGTCTATGTACGTGTTTATAAAATGGATGTATCGATCCTAATAAAATTAATGGCTGAGAGCCGGTCACGTAACATGCATCAGTTTTACTGTCAAGTCGACCGTGCATTTTTTGGCTAACAATCTAACTTAGATCTCGGCCCTGTGGTCTGTGGAAATAACAGGTGCTAGTACCCAGTACTGTGACAGAAATTGACAGAGATAAACCTAGCCCTATATCTACATCTAGAGGTCGAGATCTAAGTTTGATCTAGCGTTGGTTAATAGAGTGTAACTTTAGATCTACATTCTAGACCCTAGAATATTGTGCATTTACATTTGGATTTCATATACATGCAATTTATCATACGACAAAGATCCATATATTTCATTTTATAAAACAAATAACACCCGGCTCTAATTCGTTCATTGGTTAAATTAGGGCACTGGATAACTTTAGAATTGTCCAAGGTAACTCCGCTGCGCGTCGGTCGTGGCTTCTAAAGTTATCGCTTGTGTTAATACTAACCAATGCACTTACAGCTTCGTGTTATTTGTATAATGTTACATGATGTCACACAAACTTCTTGCATGGACTCCGCCAACCAAAGAAGAGCGCACCAATCACAGTCCACGATCATGCCTCTTTAGTAAACGACGCCATTTTTGCTTCACCAGGCATCTGCACAGTTCGGGCATGTGCTTCATTCCAGCAAGAGATTTGTACTTCATATAGTTTTACAAATCTAACTTCCCACAAGGATAAACGAAATCATCGTACAAATTATATCAACCATATAATGTCAAGCCTATTAAATCTGAAGAGTAAGCAAATAATAACGGGAAATCGAACAAAGTCGCATAAACTAATGAGCAAATCAGAGAAGATTTAATCACAAGAAAGTCTGTGGATGATAGAGGATGTAAGGGATGTAATCGTCCACACCTAAAATAAAGGGAATAAGTTCCTTAGAGTCTTTCGGAAGAATTACATTTACTTTTTAAACAGGATGTAGGTGGGTAAATATGTTGTTGAAATGAAGAAGGCACTCTTTCAGAGGAAATCAAATCTTGCATTTTATAATCTAAATAATGAAGACCGAAAGACAATTAAAGAATAAACGGTGTTGTACTTTTGTGTCACTAGTCTCTAGTTTAATTACTCTGCAATCCTAGAATTTGAGGTATTCCACCTGTTCTTTCCACAATATGCGCACAAGTCCCGACGCCAATGATTCAGAGCTTTTGAGTTCGTCACCATGGTAATATGAACCACCAATAACTCCTTTTTAAGTTTCCATTTGGAATAAGAAACACAAAAGGAAATTCTAAAGGTACCATTTTCCGTTCATGGGATTCCTTCACCGTATATTCTCTTACGGCGAATTTGCACTAGGTTTAAATACAATAGGCTGAAAAGTAAGTTTTGGACTAGATCTTCCCAGGTCCCTTCTGCCCGTCTGACTCATCTTGCCACAGACAATGAACTAGACTATAGTTATCCCACAGTGCAGTGACATGTGACGGGAACTACAGAGCGCCCCAGAAAAAAAAAAAACCTCAAAAAAAAAAATTTTTGTGACTTGATAAGGAGGTAAAAAATTGCTATATTGTGATCCCCCCTCTGGCTTATGTGCCTTTTCTACCATAATTTTCAACGAGATGACCACGGACGGTGCCCCTTACTTTATTCTTTAAAGGAAATATCACTTCAATATCAATTGTTTGATATACAATTTAATAATACATTCAAAAGACAATATAACAAAAATATTCAACAATTATTGCTTACTTAGAAAAGACCAGTTTTTCTTGTTTTGTTTTGTTTTTACAGTTTTCATGTTTAAAGTTTAGAGTTTTATCTATATTTCATTACTCGATACTTGCAAGATTCTTACTGTAATTATTCAAATGATCAAGATGATTTGGTTGGTGTGCGATTTAACAAGACAATCTTACTGTTGGCATATCTAGTGCATACCCCATTTCCATTCATTTTCTTCAACTTATCATATTATCATTATTTACGTTTTGCCAACAGTACTTTAATATTTGTTTTGTTTCTCTTGTGAATTGAATTAAAAAAAAAAATAATTGTTTATAATGATTGGATCTTGATCATCCTTTACTTCATTATGAGGACATTATCCGTGACCTCATTAATAAAAAGAAGCACAACAAATCTTCTCATTTGGGTTTTTAAGTTTATATTTCCTTCAGGTCATTAGGATTTTACATGTCATTTTCAAGACCATGAAGCTCGATAAGGCACGTATGAATGGACGCCATCAAAGTATCGATTGTAGATACATTAAATTACTTTAAGGAAAATAATCATATACACTGTACATAGAACACATAGTTTCATTACAACAAACCCTTAATTTAGGGGCTCGGGGACGCAAATTATAACTAATTTTCAGCCGATGTTCTGTACCATTATTATATCAGATAAATACTTGACATAATTCATGAATAGCACATTTAAGTATCATTGTTTCGGAAGTGAACAATATGTCTATTTGTATTACCATGAAATTTGTGATAACCTGTCCGTCATTCTAAGAAGAAACAACCCCTCCCTCCCGCATACACAAAGCACACGCCCACACAGGCACACACACACCCGCAAACCCGCGATTCTGAGTCAAAACTGATTGACGACAAATAAGCAAATGCAAATGCATCCTACTCTACTCTTCACACACCCACACACACCCCATATATATATATATATATATTCCACTGGATTGGGTATTAGGAAGACACACATAGCGAGGTTTATTCCGTCATAACAGGGACTGGTGTATTACGGAGACACCATGGACAAAGAACGAGACCAAAAACCCCTTTCGTAATGACGATCTAGTGATATATATATTTTGTTTGAGATCATATATGAACGTAAATCCTACTTAAGGCGAAATTCTGTGCAAAAAAAAATCGACTGATGGGGGAAGCCGATGTTAAGTCGAATTTTTCGATTCGCCTTAAAGTTTTTCGGCAATGTTT
This sequence comes from Heliocidaris erythrogramma, assembly GCA_025617745.1. Classification (NCBI taxonomy): domain Eukaryota; kingdom Metazoa; phylum Echinodermata; class Echinoidea; order Camarodonta; family Echinometridae; genus Heliocidaris; species Heliocidaris erythrogramma. Next base: position 64,733,620 of record CM046854.1, read on the forward strand.
TTCCCATTTCCGTAGGGGTAGGAGGCATTCTACCGATATGAACCTAGATGGCGCTAAATTACTTATATTACTGCAAAGTTTTGTTCACTAGGGAGATCTCATTTTCGTATAATATAACGTGGAAAATCTATATATGCATAACTCCTGGGTACCTAACGTCCTAAGTTGGACTTAGGCATGTTAGGGCGATGTCTGTTTTTCTTGATTATATCAATAGTTTGGGGATTTACTAAAAATACCTTATCGCACACAAAAGGTAGTTATTATACGATTCTTTTTGCCATTCTTTTTTTGACGTAACTCCGTAACGTCCTTTTTGCGATGATATACGTATATACAATTAAAAGAAAATCGCCTTTTATTACAATCTAGGAATGAATCTAGATATATATATGACTAAAGGGTACATTACCTGGACACACAACAATGTGGTTTATTCCGTCATAATAGCGCCACCTACATTAGGGGGCAGTTGAGCATAGAAATAAGACAATAACTGTCCAGCTAATGTAACCTTTAGAGTTATATATACAGTTTGAAAATATCCTCCAAAATCATAATTTCACAATGTGGAGACAATTTTTTTCTGGTACAAGTATAGGTAAGGGTAAAATATTTTACGCTTGAGTTAGTACTTTTGTTGATTTAAACAATTTTAATCGTCATCCCTATACCTAGCAGTGCACACCCACAATGGCGTATCCAGAAATTGATAAGGGAGCGTGATGTTTGCAATACACGTGTGGCTAAATGTGTCTTGACAGCTCCGTTCTTGTAAAAGCATACTAAGCATATCATGTTGTACTGTTTTGTTTTTTCCTGGGCCTTCAAGAAGGAGCTACGCCAGCTTCACCCATTGTTGGATATGCCATTGCCCCCAACCCACAACCGCCACCACCATTGCAGGAGGTGCCTTTCCAGCACAAATCATCTCCATCATTACTCATTTTTACCAGAAGAGTATTGGAAAGACTGAATCCAATAACGGGAGGAGAACCCTAAAATTTACACACTTTCTTCTTCATTCTTTTTAAATTCCTCTTACAAGATAAATGACCCCGAAACAACGTTTTGTATGACGAATAAGAATTTAAAAGAGAATAAAATTTATTGATAAAAAAATTTTCGATTAAACATGTACATTTGAAATATAACAATATGAATACAGAGTATCCTTTCCACATGCCGCAGAGAGTAACGCATCCTCAACACCTTGGAACAGATGGGGCAAGGAAAGTAAAAACATTAAATGGTCAAACGAGATTTTTTTTTAAATCACTCTTCCTGAAAATTGAACATATGTTAGGTCCATCTTCCTGTAAAGAATTGCAATTTGCATCATATCGACATGCTCCAGTCAAGAAATATGGCTGTGTGCAGAAAGACATGGTCCTGCATCAATTGTCGTCTTTTTCTGTGTGTGACTGAATCAAACCCTAATGGAAATTGCTTACTTAACGAAACAAACTGCATAGAGACAAATAATGAGGATTTATATAGCACATCATACAAATGCCACTTTCATGCTTTTCAGATATTATTACCTTGTTTTCATGCCCGCTTACAATACCTTATCTCTGCTCTCTGGTAGTAGTCCAACCCTATGGTCACCATACATTAGTAAACAATAGGTATATTTGAGATGGAGTTTTCATATACACAAGAAAAAAAATTGTTGTTCTTCTTCTCTTGCTCTTTTTTCACTATCTCCCTCTTTCTCTTTTTCTTCCACTATCTCTCTCTTTCTCGTTTTCTTTCACTATATCTCTCTCCAGCATTTGAGAAGTTTTTGGTTAGTTCCCCCTTTCTCCTCACATTTTGTTTCTGTAGTTGTGTGATCTATTCTGAATTTTGCTGACTCTATATATATATTATCCTGTTTTCCTCTTACCCTCTTTAAGTCATGTAAACAGAGCAATGAAATATGCAAGAAAATCTGTAATATTTATATGAAGTCACACTTTTGATATCATAATGAAACGCAGGGTTTACATTTGTTTAGTCGTTTCAATTCTTTTAACCTTTTGTTCATGTAAGGACGGATAATTAGCAATTCAAATTAATGAAACTGCACTTTCATGAATTTGATTTGCAAGTTATGGGCCTGTACCTGCAATAGAGTACACAATGTACACCCTGCAATGCATTAGGAAACATTAGGAAATGCAAAGTGCAACTTTTTTTCTTGTACTGACTGCAATGAAAACCATAATTTTATTATGAAAACATAATAAGTAGAGAGTTGAAGAGTTGTCCACTTGTCTCGCGAAGAAATCGTTGTATGGTGTACGACGTTTCGGCCGCTCCAGCTGGCCTTTGTCAAGTACTGTGGAGAATGTGTGTGTGTGTGTGTGTAATTTTTTACAGACGTGTATCAATCAGATATGATTATTTACGTCTGGGACCGACCTTTAACGTCACCATCCGAAAGACGTGACTCAGTCTCGAACCTGGGTCCGCTGAATCAGTTTATAACTTCCACCGGTAGCTGGATTACAGGCGCACGCCACAACGCCCAGTTGTGCGTGCACGAAGGTTATAGCGTGAGATCGTTTCTAGTATAGAAGCGAGCATCTGTAAGATGGATACTGAAGCCAAGGACACCGTACGAAAGGACATCAGCACCATTCTTGAACAGGCCAAGCCACCGAAACCCAACATCACCAAGGAGATGCAGGGAGCCCTGAAATCGCTCAGGAATGACCCTGACATCATGGTTCTGCCAGCTGACAAAGGTCGAGCCGCAGTAGTCATGGATGTCAGCACATACCGTGACAAGATGTCGGAGCTCCTAACATCAGGCCCGTACAAGCAAATCAAGAGGGACCCGACGGACAATCTTTCTAGGAAACTCTTAGCCAACCTCTCTAGCCTACAAAAGAAAGGGAGTATCGACGACCAAACGTACCACAAACTTCGTCCTAAACAGAAGCAGCCTCCAAGAATCTACGGACTACCGAAGATCCACAAACAGAGCATTCCTCTTCGCCCTATAGTTTCGTGTATAGGGTCGTTCGCCTACAGCTTGTCGAAGTTCCTTGCCGGAGTCCTCTCGCCACTCACAGGGCGGACCAAGCACTCGGTCAGGAACTCGACAGACTTTGCCGAGTTTGTCAGCAAACAAAGGATACGGCCGGACGAAATGATGATCTCATTCGACGTGGAATCACTGTTCACGAACGTCCCGATTGATGGAGCTTGCGCAGTGGCGAACAAACGAATGGTAGCGGACCATAACCTCCCAACCCGAACCAACCTCAATCCAGCCGAATTCATCAGCCTTCTAAACTTTGTGCTCCGGTCCACATACTTCCTCTACAATGGGTGCTACTTCGAGCAGAAAGAGGTGCCGCCATGGGCAGCCCGGTATCTGCTGTCATTGCCAGCATGTATATGGAGGCTTTCGAAGAAGCAGCACTGGATGAGTGGCCCGCGGAGTGCTCTCCCAGGATCTGGAAGAGGTATGTGGACGATACTTTCATCATCATCAAGAAATCAAGCGCGGACCGGCTTCTCCGCTTCATGAACGAGAGAGAACCGTCTATCAAGTTCACTTCGGAGCAGGAAGCAGAGGGAAGCATCTCGTTCTTAGACACCAGGGTACACAGGGAATCAGACTGAGCACAACCATCTATCGGAAACCAACCCACACGACCAACCCACACGGCCTTGATAAAGGCCAGCTGGAGCGGCCGAAACGTCGTACACCATACAACGATTTCTTCGCGAGACAAGTGGACAACTCTTCAACTCTCTTCAGGATTACCGCGATGGTCAACTTCTTCAGAACTATTAGAGTAATCTATGGGCATAATGCCCTACAACTAGTCAGGAGACATGAGCGGTGCACAAGGAGGCTTGCACGATTCAGCAATCATCTGACCTTCCTAACCCGATGTATCAAGACAGGGGTCATCCCCAAGGACTTGAGGATCAAACCTCCGGTCCACACTCGGGTTACCAAGGACTCAGCTCGTGAAGAGGTGGATTCGATTGCCGTGGAAATCCGATCTACCCTCTCTCGTCAGGACAGCGAGGAGACGTTTCGGCTTCACGACACCATCTATGAAGACGTCGTCCGGAAATGCAAGGAAAGACACAAGTCTAAATTCCTTGAACTTTCGGAACCCAAGGAGAAGGATTCGCGAGGACAGGACATCGACACTGGGAAATGGGTCATCAACTTATCATCGCGTGACCTCTCCACGGCCGAAACTTCTGTTCTCAAGAAAGGGATGACTTTTGCTGTTGCCCCCAAACGGATCCCCGCGGCTGAGATCGTTTCTAGTATAGAAGCGAGCATCTGTAAGATGGATACTGAAGCCAAGGACACCGTACGAAAGGACATCAGCACCATTCTTGAACAGGCCAAGCCACCGAAACCCAACATCACCAAGGAGATGCAGGGAGCCCTGAAATCGCTCAGGAATGACCCTGACATCATGGTTCTGCCAGCTGACAAAGGTCGAGCCGCAATAGTCATGGATGTCAGCACATACCGTGACAAGATGTCGGAGCTCCTAACATCAGGCCCGTACAAGCAAATCAAGAGGGACCCGACGGACAATCTTTCTAGGAAACTCTTAGCCAACCTCTCTAGCCTACAAAAGAAAGGGAGTATCGACGACCAAACGTACCACAAACTTCGTCCTAAACAGAAGCAGCCTCCAAGAATCTACGGACTACCGAAGATCCACAAACAGAGCATTCCTCTTCGCCCTATAGTTTCGGGTCGTTCGCCTACAGCTTGTCGAAGTTCCTTGCCGGAGTCCTCTCGCCACTCACAGTTGCTAATAAGTCATTTTTTCATTGATTTATGTGAATTTATTATATATATTTTGCATCTACTTACTCTGAAATTAAATCCCTGAGAAATTTATGATGGACAAATGTCAACATCCATTTTCAAGTCGATGTCTGCAGACAATGTGGCATTCTAGGGTTTCAATCCATAGCAAATAAAGAGTTAAGACAGTATCATGCGAAATGCATTTCAATTGACAGGCATTGATTTTGGGGGAGCTGAGGCTAAGAAAATGACGATGGCTTGAGGTGGCTGTCTAATGTTTTAAAACTCAGGTATGGATTGTTAAGTATTGCAGTGAATAACTCTATTTACTTGATTACGGTAAATGTGACCAAAAATGTCACTCAGATATGTAACACTCAAAAACATGTACCATTCTTTAGAAAGCTATGTTGTCTTTGTTATTTTGAAACTGTTATATCGTGTCGTTCTTTTGGAAACACTATTTGAATTTTTGCCAATTTCACCAACAATTATCCCTTTTGCGTTCTGGACTCGTTATAGGCGGCTACATGTTGCTAAGCTAGTTGAAAGGAGTGCTCCTACATGTAGATGACGAGTGGTAATTTTATTGATATATATATACATATATATATGTATGTATGTTTTGGTTCATATCTAAAGAGCAGCTGGATTACTGGGCAGGTCATTACCTCATTCGACTGGGGCAGTCCCGGGAGCTTGTGAGGCAAGGATACCCCTCATTCTACATCAAGCTATACAGGTAAATCCATTCATACATGTATCACTATCTTCTTATATTCAAATCAGATAGTAGTGAATTCTCATGGGGAATTTGAGACCATTCGTGTGTTTACATTATAACATGTGTTTTCAATCACCGAGAGTGGACTCCACTTTTAATAAAAGGTAGTTCTTGTGGAATGCTTTGTTCCATCCTTCCTACTACAGAGTAAGCTAGGAAATGTCATCATAAATCTCCCCAGCTAGAGTAATTATATGATGAGACAGATCCACGGTCAGACCCATCTCCCTGCCTCCCTGCCTGGGAGGCCTAATACACATTAATTGGACATTCAACCAAAGTGCAAACCCTGTATAATGTGCTTACGAGTCCGGTAACTCATCCACCATATTATCCACAAAACTAATCCAGATAAGCTGTAAATTATGCATTCTTTATATTGTATTCATAGAGCTCAGATCTATGAAATCCAAGTCTTCAGTGAGTAGATGTTTAGCTGTGTTTACACATGTCAATAAAGATCCCAGGAATCTAAACAAGATTAATTTTAAATAATACTTTTACAGATTGTTACTTTGCTTCGACGGGAGCCCGGATAGCTCAGTTGGTAGAGCACTGGTCATGTAATCAAGGGTCCCAGGTTCGAATCCCGGTCGGGGCATTGTAATTTTCTCACATTTACTTTCTTTATGATATATTCAATTTTACAGATCTATGAAATCCAAGTCTGCATTGAGTATATGTTAAGCTGTATTTACCCAAGTCAGTGAAGACGCCTTTCATTGAATCAAGATTAACTTTAGTTAATATACATGACTTACATACATGAATATATTGTATCCATAGAGTTCAGATCTGTCCATGGAATCCAAGTCTTCATTGAGTAGATGTCTAGCTGTGTTTACACAAGTCAGTGAAGATGCCAGGAATCAGATCACACAAGCTGATCCAGGTAAAACTAGGAGATAATGGCAATTTATTCTTGAAGGGGACCGAACATGAAAACTACTGATTTGTACATTGTTAAAAGACATAAAATCACTTTTATATTGACACAAAAAGAGGTACAAGTTGAAAACTGACTTCTTCTGTTCTCCATAGACTTAACGTAGGATCCACCCTGTTCCTGTTGACAAATTTTTGATATAACTCTGTATCATCAATATCGAGGATCATAATTCTCTCTTGAATTAGCTTATAGTGATACAAAGAGTGTTATTAGACTGGTGTATGAGTCTGGATATCATCTCATGAGTGACAAAAGGGCATTTTGTTCTTTTCAAAAGGAGACAAGTTAACCACCTGCTAGCTCTCAACAGATGATATACAGTGGAATCTCGTTATAAAGAACACTGATATAACAAGGTGATTTGGCCGGTCCCACTTCTTTGTATTCTATTGTTTTTAAGCACTGATGTTTCGCTATAAAGAGGTAATTTCCTTGGTCCCATGGAGTTTGTTATAACGAGGTTCCAGCGCTTAGAGGCTTTTGCAATTAGCGCTATATAAATGTCATGTATTATTATTATTATTATTTATATATCTCCATGTTAATCAAGTCTCTCCTATTCCATCTCAAATGTGTAACCTCATATTTATTTGGTAAATTAGCTATGCCATACAATTTCCTGTCTCTTCCAGGTCTTGCATGCTTTCTCTCTCTCCTAACATCCACCAGTGATACAGTAGTAGCCAACGTAGCTCTCTCAATCGGTCATTGTGTTGAGGTTCAAGGGGTTAGTGAGAAGTTAGCAGACACAGATGTGGTCAAGACATTACTGGCCAACACAGATACGACCAACGAAACCATTAAGCAGAACTGTGCCATTACACTGGCCAAATTGGCAACTTCAAACCAAAGGTAAAGATGTTATTATAAATGTAGCTGTAAAATAATTTAAAGTACAAGCAGGATTACTTGCTGATCAGTTCGAACAGTTTTGGATACAAATAGCAAGGGAAATTTCTGCAAGTTTTCAGTTATGTCATTCATTTATTTCTTTATTTTGTAATTCTTTTTAGTATTCTTTTTTTATGATCAGTTCAGAATGAGAACAAGACAATCTTTGAGGTTTAACCAGTGGTTTTAATGTTTTTTTTTTGTGTGTGATTAAATTGTTAAAGTTCAAAACTCCATTTCGCACTTGTAAAATGTATGTTTCGAATTGTACCTTTCATGATGAGAAATATGGTTTCATAACTCGAGGAGATCTGTTTTGATCATATTCTTTGAACAGTGATCAACTCATTTATCAGACAAAGTTATCTGTACAGTGTGCATAACATATTTTTTTGATTATATATTTTTCAAATAGACTTGTACCTCTTCTGATTAATTTTTGATATATCTCTTTCTTTCCTTCTCTCTTATTTTGCCTTTATTTTGTATTCTCCATTGTTTACTTTCTCTATGGCCTGATTTTCATCTTGTGGATCTTAATCCCATTCTCTCTCTCTCTCTATCCTTCTTTCTTTCTTTCTGTCTCTCCCTCTTCTTATGTCTCTCCATCTTTTGTGTATATCTCTTTTTCTTTCTTTCTCTCCCATGTGTTTTTATTTCTCACTTTCCCTCTCTTTCATTCCTTTAACTTCTACACACCATGCACTGACAGGCACTTAGAGAGACTGCGTGATCTTGGTGGTATTGGAATTCTTCATACCTGCTCCAAGTACGCCCTGACGTAGCGTTGTGTGATTACCTGCTTTTCCTACAAACGTATCCAGTCCATTCCAAAAGATATTTCATAATGTCCTTTTCCTTGCAGTTACACACCATCGGACTATAATAGATCCCTTCAAAAGACTACCGGTAGTTACCAATACAATCCATATTCTCTATGCAAACTAAATTAGATGGGGGGGGGGGGGGGGGGGTTTCATGAAGTGTCTTGTCAGTGAGTCTTACCTGCAAATTTGCTCTCGGCCAATCAGATGCAAGGATTTCAGTAGCCTATAACAGTAGCCTATAACTTGTCATTGATAACAAGTTTTGTGAAACAGGGACCAGGAGTGGAACCATTGTGTGACATATGTATTGTAAACTTACTGAGTGAATGTTTCAAATAATCTAGTATTTTCTGCTTGTAACATGGAATGTTTGTATATATTAAGCTGCCAAAAATTGATATTTTGCTTTTTCATAAATACCCTTGCCTTTCATCGTTTTTTTAGGGCAAGGTAATTGTTTTTGGATAAAATATTATAGCTACCAACAATGTTTATTTTAAAGAAAAGTGACTATTTTTGCCATTGGAGATTCATAATTTCGGCAGTGAAAGATTTGCAGATATGCCTAAGGCAAGAAAGCGAATTCATATTGGTATATAACAATGATGTATGAAAGCAAAATTAAAGTGTACCAATCACCTGAAACTATAATTTGTGTACAGCTAGAAAGAATAAAATCAACCTCAAAAGAACTTCATCTGGCATTCGATACGTCAACAGTTGAGGAGTATGAAGGAAATAAAGGATAAAATGAAGGTGCTCGTGCGGAACCGAACTTCGAGGTGGGTTCCGCGTGAGCCTTTATTCTTGGCGAGCGCGTACATGTACAGGTGCGTTGAGCAGTCTACTCACAAGTCGCTTTGAAGCTTGTAGAGAGTGTAATTAAACTTGCAATATCTCTTTACAGAAGTAATATTTGAAGCCCCATATATTGAATATAAATATAATGTCATGGAACCTCTAACATACAGAGCGAAATATTTTTTGGTGATTGGTACCCTTCAAATCACTGATAAAAATCCTTGAATACTGAGCTAAAGATAACTCATGCTGGAGTGTATGGAATTGTGTGTTATACCGGAAATCACTTTGTACCAGTGGGCTAACAGTAACCTGAATCCTCAGCCAGAATAATTTTAAAGGCTACTGAAATAATGAAAACTTTCCTTTCTCTTCTTTAAAAAACAATCATGATCGACAATAACTGGTGTGTAGTGATGATAAATGTTGACATTAGGAATTTTCCAGTCGTGATCGTAAAGTTATTTCTATATATTGTATATATAGTGTATTGATTATTGAAAAGTGTAAACAATAAAGTAAAATCTTGCATGATCCTATTAATGGTTTCTGTAGGCCATACCATAGGATTCTGAAATTTCCCTCAGGATGTTTTAAGTTTCAGTTATAAGTGAATAATTGTAGTACTTTAGTTATTTATGCTATTACCCATTATTGCTTTTGATAATAAATTAATTTTGCTTAGCTGTTTTGCATCATTTGCAGATACATGTGTTACAGTTTAGCTTTACATTCGCACAAAAATAATAGTATGCATTATAAATTTGCTTTACATGCGTTAGATATTAAGATCTAAAACATTTGAAAGTTGGTATAATATAATAAATTCATTTTGAATTCCTATCATTCTTATGTAATACATGTAATTTCATGTCGACATGCATATGAAAGGTTATTCAAGTCACTCTTCATAAGTAAAGATGAGAGAAAAACCAAAAGAAATCAGAGAGAGCAGATAATGGATATTGAAACAGAGATTTATATTGTACTCTTGGAAAGAAAAAAAAGGTGATAGATCGTGGTATGAACAGACATAAGAGTGTGGGAGAGAGGAAAAGAGAGTAATTCTGGGGGTAAACTGGAGCATTCAGAACTCTTTAAAAATATTTCATGTCGTTGCTCAATAGGATGGAGATTTCATCACTGTGCAAGCAACTACTCTGTAAAATATTTACAATCTGTTAGGTAGGATCCAAACCACCTATATGATATAACTTATAATAAGTCTCCTGGGTTAATTGTGCCGAGTCTGTGGGGGTGATTTTGTAGGAAGTAATTCATTAATTTTATCACGAGTCGGCTGGTAAATAAATATTGAATACCCGAGAGTACAATATCACAAACTATATATAAAAAAAACAGACACATTCAGAATTTCCGAGTGAGGATTATAAATACTTACTTGCTACTTCCACTTCCTGTATGTTGCATATAAATTAGGGTATTTCTTGGAGAATATTCTATTGGATGAAAATCTATCACGTAACACTCGATGAATCGTATGATTATTAAACTCAACAAAGTTCTGCAATTTAAGTTTGCCGGAGCGTTCATATTATGTCAGTAATTGAATTTGGTATTATTTAAAAGGTTTTTTAGTTCACTTTCCAATGGAACCATGTTTATAATAATCATGTAATCATGGACTATGTAGTATAACTGGATACGGGGCCGAGACAAAAAATAAATGTTGCAACATGCATTTTCATTGTCAACATTTGTTTGGAGGATGGATTGTGTTTTAACGATGTTGAGACAGTCGTTCATTAATGCCTATTCCGCCAATGCGGAAGGCAATCTGAATTCGTAATTGGGGATGACCTGAAAGGAAACAAGAAATAGCTAAAAACCCTTAACCTTACACGATTAAATTAATCGCATACAGTTGGTCAGTAGAGCATATATATAATTCATCTTCGAATTTATGAATTCCCTAATAATATTTCAACCTCGGCCTGCGGCCTCCATGAAATAAAACATCACTCTGGAAATTATGAATTTGTCGGTTCATTTCTTTTGTGAATTATATTGAACTTAGGAGCATGCAGTAGTTCCATCATACGAATTCCCCAACCGGGCATCGCCCTATAATCCTTATTTTTTTTTTTTTCAATGATCTTTATTGACGATTCCATGAAACACAAATTATACAATCAACATATTCTCTTGAATGTTCTAACAATATAAACAAATAAAATATTTTATCATCACTTATATAATTATCATGGAAAATATTCTCCCTCTGGATTGTAAAATCAAAATTAATAAATGAGCGTTTCTAATGCTGTAACTGAACTGAAATTATTCCATACATGATTATATAATAATTAAACATATTAGTGTGATGATATATATCCAAACAAAGTGAACAAATCATAATTTTACGGAATCTATTATTTAAAAACAAAAACAAAAACAAAAACAAAACGACAAGGACCCCCTCCCTACCCACACATGCCCCTACCTCCCCATTCCCTCTGGAACTACCACTACGTGAACACCTTCATCCCTCCCACCCACACTTACTTCCCTAAAAACCAGACATTCACTTACACACACACCCACCTACACACCCACACCCACACCCCCCACACACACACCCACACACACACCCACCCACCCACCTCCACACACGAACGCACACACTCTGCTCGCATTCAGGAAGACTTCGCTGACACTGAATGAAGAGCCGTCGCGTCTGTTCTGGGATCGTATTTTAGTAAGAGGAAGAACCAAACACACAAAAAACGTAGGGGGCGGAGAGGATAAAACAAAGTTTACGTTGTATTCAGACATTCCCATTTCAGCGAATGCCATCCCGATTTATTTCTTTTAATGGCAATATGATTTTCTTCCTCCCGATATGTGATTAATATTTTCTTAAGTTCTGCCAGCGACGGTGTTGTTGATTGTGACCTTGCCTTATATATCATAAACTTGGTTATGAAAATAACTGTATTACACCATTTGATTCTGTGGCAAGTTCCTTCTATACCCACATGTATATCTTGCCAATCTGCATTTCTAAGTTCTTCTATCTGAAAATACTCAATCATATCCTGCCATAAAGATTTAATTTTGGCGCAATTCCAAAATAAGTGTGAATAAGTTTCTGAGCTTTGATTACAAAAGGAACATAAATTATCAACAACAAAACCAAATTTTAACAGCTGTTCCTTAGTATAAACCGCCCCATGGAGTAATTTGTATTGAAATTCTCTAAGATTTCCTATAAGTGTTGAGATTCTAGGTCTTAGAAAAATATCCCTCATACTTTTTTCAGAGAAGTCAAATTTCTGGTGGCCATCTCTAATTTCTAAACAATATGAATTTTGTAGATTAGACACGAAGTGTGAGTAAATTTTCCTGAATTGCACCTCTTTTAAAGTAATAATTTGTCCAAAAATTTTTAAAAATATATTATAATCATTCATATCCACTTCGTACCAATTGCTTGAGGTTCCATCATATTTGTTACTTTTCAAAATAGAATCACAAAGGCTCCAGATGTATGCAATATTTTCACTGTTTAAACCCAAACTTTGGAAATAAGTGATTGGTCTTATTGATTCTTTATCAAACAATTGTTCCAAATGGTAAACCTTCCGCCTGTATAGGTCTGCATTAAATGCCATTTTCCCTTGCAATAAGAAGTCTTTGTTATTAAAGATGACTGGGTTAATTTTTCCTTCAAAATTTCTACAGTTGTATAAATCTTGCCAGGCCTTTAACATTTCTAAATAAAACAAAGGTGACTTAAGTGTTAGTTTTTTTGCATCATAATTGCAAAGAAAGATACTTCTACCCCCTACTGACCTGAAACTGTAGTCAAAATATACTTTCCAACTCATATTTCGTTCTCCATACAAAAGTCTTTTCAACCACATTACCCTCTGAGTTTTTACAAACAATTCAAAATTAACCATCCTCAAGCCACCATCTTTATAATCCTGATACATTATAGCTCTTTTAATGCGATCTTTGCCCTTCCAGACAAAGTCAAAACAGATTTTTTGAATGTCCGCAAATAGCCATTTTGGGACTACAGATGACGAAGATACATAATTCAATTTGGACAGTGCATATGTTTTAAGTAAATGTATTTTCCCCATGATGGTAAGGTCTCTTTGTTTCCACCCTCCCAAAAGTCTTTTGATTTTACTCAATATTTCTTTATAATTGAATTCATTCTTTCTTTTAGTATCTAATGAAAATGTAATCCCTAGAATCTTTACTTCTGTAACCACACTCCCAAATTGGAATTGTCCTACATTCTCTATATTCCTACCAATTATCAGAATCTTTGTTTTATCTATGTTAACCTTTAGACCACTAATTTCCAAAAAAGCTTGTAACAAGTTTTGTAATGTCCTAATTGACGCTTTATCTCGTATGAAAATTGTCATGTCATCAGCATACAATATTTGCTTTACTTCAAAATCACCGAAAGTAATTCCTTTTAAGGTATTCTCCCTTCTCAAGGCATGTGCCAAGATTTCGATAACGACTAAAAACAAATAGGGAGAAAGTGGGTCACCTTGACGAACCCCTCGCTCTATTTTGAAATATCCAGTAGAAATCCCTCCATTCATAACGCAACTACGTATGTCTGTGTAAATTGTTTTTATCCAAGAACAGAAAGAAGGGCCAAATCCAAACCATTTTAATACACTAGATAAAAAAGAATCTGAGACAGAATCAAAAGCTTTTTCAAAATCTACAGCTACTAAATAACAATCCATATTGTGTGTCAAACAATGGAAAATCATATCGTCTATTAAACGTATAGCCTCTCCAATATTCCTGTTTTCCATATATCCCACCTGATCCATGTGAATTATTTCACTCAAAACTTTTTTCATTCTTTTCGCTAAAACCTTTGAAAGAATTTTGTAGTCAACATTTAGGAGTGTAATTGGTCTATAATTTTTTATGTAAAGGGGATCTTTACCATCTTTTTCTATTAATGTAATGACTCCTTGCTTCTGAGATGTTGATAGGTTACCCTTGTCGTAAGCTTCATTTAAGGCTTCAACTAATTGCCCACCTATGTGTAACCAAAACGTGATATAAAATTCTACTGAAAGGCCGTCATTACCTGGAGCTTTATTTGTCTTCATTGTTTTTAAAACCTCATAACATTCATCTTTACTAAGTTTTCCTTCACATGCTTCCCGACTTTCCTCACTTAGCTTTGGGATATTTTTAGAAAATAAACTTTCATTTAAAACGTCTTGTGTAAGATCACTCTTTTTCGAATATAATGTATCATAAAATAACTTAATTATCTTCGTAATTTCTTTTCTATCTTTTGTCACAGATTTGTTCTCATCATACAGTTCCTGTATTACGGTTTTCTTTTTATTTGATTTTAATAATTGTTCAAAATATTCTTTGTTCTTTTCCCCCTCCTCAAACCAAGCCGCTCGTGACCTAACTTTTAATCCTTCTAATGATCTATCGTATAATTTACACAACATTTTTTTCTTTTCTTCAAGCTGTTTAGATGTTTCTAAAGGAGTAGCAGTAGTTATTAAATCTTGCTCTAAAGTTCTCAATTCTTTTTCTAATTTTTCAATATTCGTTTTCCTCTCTTTCGCTTTGACTTTCGAGTATTTCCTAGCATATTCACTCATTTTCATTTTAAGAAAATCCCAAAATACTAATTTATCATTAAATTCACCCGCCCAATTCCTCTTAATAATTTCTATTTCCGTAATCATTCCGCCCACAAAATCTTTATCTAAACACAAACTATTATTAAATTTCCAATATGATTTGCCACTGTAATTTTCGCTTTTGTTTACAAATTGTAATTCCAAACTAATACCCGAGTGATCAGGAGTAATTGATGTCAATATTTCACAAGTCCCCACTAATCTCTCGAGCTGGTCTGGTATGAACCAATAATCTAAACGGGTTTGTACTAAAGGGCTCTTCTGTTTAAAAGTATATTGTTTTTCGTCCGGGTGCTTTTTCCTCCATATGTCTAACAAATCATATTTCCTAAGAAACAATTCCAAACTGTTTGTAAACTTAGTCTTCAAGGGTGCTTTAGGCCCTCTGTAATCTAAAGTATCATTTAAAATTACATTAAAGTCTCCTCCTAAGATGAGTGAATGGTTACAAGAGCAAAGATCTGAAATACTTACATCTATCTTTTCCAAAAATTCTATTTGTTTCTTTATCCTATCTCTTGTTGGAAAATAAACATTACATAATAAAAACTCGGAATCAAATATACTACCTTTAAGAAAAATGTAACGCCCTTCATCATCTACTTCTACTTGGTCAGTTTTGATTTTGGAGCCAGGTGCTATTAAAAGATGGACGCCTCTGCTATGACTTGAGCCATGACTAAAAAACATTTGACCTCCCCAGTCTCGTTTCCATATATCTTCAATATCTGGTGAACTATATGTTTCCTGTAACAATACTACATCCCCTCGTTTACTTTTTGCCCATTCAAAAATTCTATTTCTTTTATTCCTATCTCTTATGCCTCTAACATTAACAGAAATCAACGTTAAACCTGTCATTTTGTGTAAAATATTCCCAAAATCTGTGACTCTATTACACAAACATAATATAGTCCCCTACGGCTTGTAAAATATTTTAACATTAACATCAATGCTTGGTTCTTCCTCCCATAATCAACATGACAACCATTCTCAGATTCATTAAAGCATGTTGCCGATCTAGGTATTTCTGAGTGCGAGCAGAAATAAACACATCCTATACAACATTCTTCAAAACATCGAAACACATACCACACCCTGGCATAAACATTACAAAACATACCCTTAAACCTTGCCTTTCCCCAGCCCTCCCTCCTACTACAAGCTATTTTGCCCCATCCCTTCGATAACTGAAGGGAGCCCAGTACCCACCTTCCACAACCTACCCCGTACGCGTGTGACGACACGACGAAGAATATACAAAAAACTAAATTAAATAAAGACCTACTATAATCCATTACCTAACAATGGACGATGTAAAAGCGACCCCCACCACCACCATCATATTGAAATTGATTATTTTGGAATATAGTACATGCTGCTATAACCATAAACTGGTTAATGCAAAATGAACAAAGTTGCTAGATTGTGCATAATCAATGTATTCTTGGTTATCGTCAAAGCTATCCAATACAAAATCAACCAGGTGCTTACAAAATAAAAGCCTCTCTCTCTTAAAAGGAAGAAAAAAAAAAAATACATACGTACACATACTCCCACGCACACACTCACCCACATGCGCGCGCACACACACTCAACCCAGGGCATTGGTGAATAAATCGGCTTTACAGTTTTCAAAAATTGTTTATTTATCCAATTAAAAAAACGTATTACATACATGTATCATCTTTAAAAGCAACAAGGTGAATCTTCCTGTTTACATAGACTTGGTATCCCTCTCATCAAGACATTAGTTCACTGTAGATCTATTGTGCATGTGTTAATCAAAATATGATATGAAAGACATGTTATATATATATATATATATATATGCACTCATGGTGTAGTCACTTGACTTGTCATTATTGTATACTTCAGCAATATTATTAAAACGATGATTAATCGAGTAACTGTGAAATTGCACTTGTCGAAAGGGAGTATATGCTTATGACACGAGTATATATATATTTAATAAAATACAACGTTTGCATAGATTACACTCTCTTACATTTCATTATAAGGAGTAAGAGAACAATGCAGTACATGTACTTTACATTATAATACAAAATTAGTTATCAAAGCAATATGACAACTTTTCTTATCATATATACATGTATACGAATGAAAATATAAAACCAACGTAAACATGAATATAAACTCAATTCCTGTGGATTGACCTAAAATCCATAAAACTCAAGGGTAGGCCTACCCTTATGTATGTGTTTCTTTAAGAAGTCGATACTATGAACATTCCACTTTAAATAATTTAAAGAAACGGAGTTAATTTATTTTCAGGGATCCTTTACAACATAAAACAAAATATTGAATAAATGAAGGTAGAAACCTTCCACCTTGTACTTGTCTAGTTTTTTTCTTAAGACGAACAAATGTTTTTGATGGAGCTGGGCCCTACATCCTTGTATTAAGGTACATGTATCAATTCAAAATCTTTAATGCAGTGAGTGACACGTACTATCATTATTGATACAAAAGACATTCTCAGACAAGTCTGTAATGATATTAAAATTTGAGCTCATTTCTTTGAGTTCCTCTAAAACTGAAATGTATGAACATACCATATATTATGTACAATTTTGAAAATAGAACTCTACACTATAAAAAATGACTTTCGAAAAATGAACTTAGGGTAAAAGACTGCTTCTGTAATGTATACAAATTTATGCACATATATTCTCTGAGCACCTAGTGACGAGCTATTCCATGAACCTGCTTTTTATAAATGAGCCTCAATGCTTGGAATCCAGTTTGCATACATTATTTGTTGCTATGTCCGGTAAGCTTTCAGGTTGTCAAGAACAACCATTGTTTGAAAGGTATGCAATCTATTTCAATAGCCCTGTCTTTCACTTTTAGAAATGTGCGAACATTACAATATGGCGTACATGTATTACGTAATCCGAACAGAGCAATAGTAAGCTTTTGGAATTGCCCTTGAGTTGACCTTTTTTTTATTGTGTTTCTTATCAATTGTTTTGAGGTTGTATTGGTTAAAGTTTCCACAGGGAAATAAAATACAGTAATTAATTTTTTTTCACGGTTTCAGTATTTTTTTTTTTTTTTTTTTTTTTGGGGGGGGGGGGCATATTGGCACTTCTTATTAATGGTAATTCTGAATGTAAAATGGTAATTACTTTACTACAACACACATTAACCAGAAATGGATAGTATAAGTATTACTGCTTGTTTTTCTATTCGCAGATTTACCCTCGAAACTCTCACAAAGAGATTACAAGTGTTAATTGTAAATCCTGCACCATACTATACAATTCGACTACGATCCAATTTCGAAGAAATCGCAATTACATTTGATATGGCATTTTAAACAACTAAAATATTCCCCACTGAGGTCCTGAATAATGACATGGATACTAAAATCAAGATATTTGGATCACTGCAAACCCTCGAGTTGACGGAAGAGCCGAATCGGCTTCAAATCGTGGAAAATCGCTTGAATGATCAGATCACGTCACTACAATTTGGCCTTACTTCCTACAAGGAGGCTTGTAATAATACTTACGAATGTCAATTTCATTATTCATATGACTATAATAATTACATATATTCATAATTGAGATCATTTAGACTTGAACATATTTCAATGTTCTTTTTTTTTTCCAGAGGAAAAAAAAATTATTGTTTCAATACAATGACAATTCATGTACATCAGTTTCAAAAAATCATCATTCACAGTATTTAGAGAAAAGCACAGGTGAAGCCTACTGCATAAAATACTCTAAATACAACGCCCATTTCTTATTAAATTTAACACACTGATTATTTTTTTGAAAGATGTACCTCTCAAGATCAAAATACCTCCTTACCTCACCTTTGAAAATGCTGAAATTTGGAAGTGTATTATTCATTTTCATCTTATAAATATGAAAGCGGGAAATCAAAATAATAGTGTTCAAAGCACAGAATTGACGAGACCTGATTCCAAATAAACATAACTCCTCATCAATCTGAATTTGAATGTTCCTGTCATGAATGAATGAATGAATGAATTTATTACCATTTCTGAAACAAAATATGAAACATATTTACAAGGTAGGCCCTAGCTATTTACAAAACAAAATGGTCATGGGAGACCACGAAATAGCTGAATTGGCTAATGAATATGCGGTTCCCTGACAAATTATTTAAATGTGATATACATGTATGTAAAGACTACTTAAACCACGTAAAGACTTCATAAAAATAAAAAGATACTCTGAATCAGTAAAAACTGTAAATATTGGCAAGAAGTGCATGTGTACACACAAAATTAACATCAATAAAAACAACAAATTTGTTTAACAAGTATAAACAAATATCTATAAATCTACAATATTGGGCCCCAAAAACAACAAAACACAAAAAACCAAAACAAAATATCATAAACACTGAGAAACATTACTCTAAAATAGGGTTTCTTTTTAATATCTAAGGGCAATGAATCCCATATTCTAGAACCTTATAATGAAATTAACCTCTTTTCATCTTATACATGGATGTAGCAGTTAGAAACCTGTGAAACTTGTATAAATATCAAAGATTTTCAATGCGAGAAATAAAGGCGCAGACGGTGTCATAAAAACCACTAAAGGTGACAGCCGTAACAATCATTTTTTTGTATAATGAATATTCTGTCAGCAAGTGTAGTAGAAGTACATCCCCAGATTTCAAGGTCGTAGGAAATGTGTTTCTGTACAAAAGAATGACGCCAAAATAATATTGTAACGTTGAACAAATTGCCTCAACCGACACATTACTCCAACTTTTTTGCGGAGCACTGTATACAAGTCATGTTCAATTTATATAAATTGTCCAGGTTAAATATTTATCAATGTGAATCCCAACAAAGGATGTAACTTCAACCCCATTCAGAACGTGGCCCTTCATTTTGATTAAACCTTCCATATTTGCCTGTTTTATGCTGGATTTAATCACCATTATAATTTGTTTTATTGATATTTCTTGTTATTTTATTTGTATCACACCAATCACTTATAGAAATCAAATTTAGGGTTTGGTCCGATAAATCGATGTTTACTTGTTTGGAAGGAAATACATGGAAAATATTTGAATCATCTGCAAAAAGGCTAAAATTGAAATAGGTAGATGACTGAGGTAAGCCATTAATGTATATTAAAAACAGTTGGTCCCAAGATAGATCATTGAGGAACCCCACATACAATTGGTGAAAGCAAGGAAGTTCCACAATTGTGGTGTACATGTTGAGACCTACAATGCAAGTAATCCCTAAACCATTAATGGAGTCCGCGAATACCATAATTCTGTAGTTCAAATAATAATAAATTGTGACTGATACTATCAAAAGCTTTAGCAAAATTAATGAAAATACCAACAGTTGTTCTCCTTTCATCTTCATAATGTATCAGTTGATTTATCAGGTTTATTACCGATAGTTTCCTCTGAAACCATAGTGCTGCTTATATAAATGTTGTTTTTTCCTGAAAACTTACCAAGCGATTATTGACCCATTTGTCCAAAAATCTTGCTTAAAAGTGGTAAAACCGATATGGGTATATGATTGTTGTCACCCTTTTTAAAGACTGGACTCACTTTCGCTATTTTCATTGAACTTGGAAATTGGCCTGACCCCTGCACTGATTGCAATGCTAAGTTGAATACAATACATGTATAGTCCGCACCATCACAGATAAGGTTCATCGGGACATTATCATGGCCACCGTCCTTTTCATATCTGTACCTTTCAACACATTTTCTATTTCAGTCTTAGTAATGGGAAGCCAGAAAAACGATTCTTGGACGGGATCACAAAGATAATGATCAACTTTCATATTGGTGTTCCGGATTTGTTGAGCTCAATTATGACCACCTTATCAAATAGTTCATTTAAACATTTAGATACATCATTAGGGTTGATTTGATTTGATTCTCGCTTTGCTACCATCTTGTCTACATGATAATTCATTGTTTGTATTCCAAGTTTTACATGCATGACCTTTGTGCTTCTGGAATGAGTCCCCGTGATGTATTTGTTTTGCCTTTCGCAAAGTTGTCGTTAGCATATTTCTATATTTCTTATACTTTAAGCGCACATTGATCAGGATGAAGGTTTGAATTGAGAACCTTTGAATGCAGTCGATGCTTCTCTTCATCGATTTTCAAATTGCCTTTGTTATCCGCGGTTTAGAATGTATGTTAGATAATATTTATGAGAATTCTTCCGAAATCGGATAGCAGCCGGATCGTATCGAGTGCGGTTTGCTAGTGTCAATGTATCATCTATGGAATACAACAAGAAAATCGCAAGCTTTCTTGATGTTATCTTAGTTATTTATATAACTTATGGTTTAACAATGATATTCCCGGTTAACTTGAAATTCATCAAAACAACAGCTAAGTTGATGCACAGTCGCTCGATTTAATTTGAATTTGAAAGTTAATGTAAAGTAATATTTTCAAGATCTATATCTACAATGCGGATGTCACTGGATCATGATTATCACAATGGTTAAAAAATTAAGTTTTGAATATATTCCATTTGATATCTGAAGAAGCTTACAGCACAGGAAGCGCAATATAACGAGAGTTCTTTGCACGTTTACAGCATGCCTACTTTATATATTTCGTCCATAAATCTTCTAGGTCAGCGCTTTTGAGAATCTCCTTCAAGTAAGTCGAGCTACCACCAGTCTTGTCCATCCAGATACCCAGACATTCTCTTATCGCCTGATTGGAGTCATTGACGTGCTTGACAAGAATGCCTCGTGCCTGGTTGTACTCGATGCCTAGATTTAGGGAAAGCTTGTTGTATTTCCCAGGTGGAACGTGAGTTGATAAAGTGTTCAGTTTTTCATCTGACACCTTGTCACTGCTGGGAAAGACAAGGTTAAAAGCAATGTAGCAAGATCTTCTTTGGATTAGCTTCCAATTAATTCTACATTCAGGCACTGACTTTTTGTGTAGTTGACTATGTCTTTCTATACATCATACATAATGGACAGAACAATGTCTGCAATGAAGGCTAATCCAGAAAAAAAACCACCACACAGACATGTAGTTGGATTGTTAATGATTAATCTGACGCTGATGTTTACAAGTCAGTTTATTTCTGAGGTATGGTACTTTATAACTTCATTTTCAGACACAGGGGCGGATCCAGGATTCACATACACTAGATAGTCACTTCTGTTTAGATAATCTAGTGACATATCTAGTGGATATGTCATCGGATTGTGGATCACATGGTTCGCGGATCAAGTACGGCCGCGGCAATAATGTCCTTTGGCAAGACATTAATCTACATTTGCCACTCTCCACCCAGGTGTTAAATGGGTACCCGGTAGGATGCGAATGCCATTGTGACTGGAACAGTACATGTGCGCCTGTAAAATGGCCGCCAGACAGGAATGCTCTTTTTGTGGAGTGGAGAATGTGCACTGTAAGTGCAGAATCGTAACTGGATCAAATGACAGTGGTAATAATACAATGTAAAGCGCTTTGATCAGTTACTAACTCGTAAGGCACTATATAAATGCAGATTATTATTATTATTATTATTATTATTATTACTAGTATTATTATTATTTTCAAAGTAAAAAAGAAAAGCAGTATTATGAAGCTTCAATTTAACCCATATTTAATAACAGAATTGTTGCCTTAAAGACACAGACTAGTAGAGCAGTATTCTATAAGACAAAAAAAGTGTGGCCCGAATTTTATATCATTATAAGATAAGGTTAACATTAAAATGATATTTCAGCCAATATTTATATCAATAAGCTAATACATGAAAATAATGGGTCATGGGATAAATGAAGAAACACACACACACGCACAAACACACATACCCGTGCGCGCATATGAACCGATGACATATTTTACAAACTAGAATTTTACCGCATAACCGATTACCTGTGGGTATAGTAGGAAACCAGTCAACCGATGAGCCGTCTGAAATTTTGCTGTACAACTGACGACTTGTTATAGTAACACTAATTGATGACCTACCCCTATATGCAAAAGCGTATAATCTGGGACAACCTGCCAAGCTCTGCCAACCGATGACGTCATCAGTTCGCTGTGTGCCATCGGTTCGAAGGTAAAGTTCATGCCTATTTCATCGCTTTAAATGGGCGCACATACACATACACACACACACGTTTACATGGCTTTACTTCCGAGGACAACTATTGTTCCTCTATTGTTACTCGTCCTCGGACAGTCGACGGAATAAAGCACAAATTCATTGTTCGACGTTCGAGGACTATTGTCCGGCTTCCGAGGACCATTGTTGTCATGATTTTTTTTTTGTTCTCTGTCCGACAATGTCCTGGGACATAATGCTAAACAAACGCACACACACACACACATATATATATATATATATATATATATATATATGTGTGTGTGGGTCTGTTTAGCAGTATGTCCGAGGACATTTTCAGACAGAGAACAAAAAAAAATCATGACAACAATGGTCCTCGGAAGCCGGACAATAGTCCTCGAACGTCGAACAATGAATTTGTGCTTTATTCCGTCGACTGTCCGAGGACGAGGAACAATAGAGGAACAATACCTGTCCTCGGAAGTAAAGCCATGTAGAGCTCTGTGTGTGTGTGTGTGTGTGTATATATATATATATACATGTATATAGTTTTAAAATGTGAACTTCACAACGTCATACAGGACACGTCATGACGAGCGCGATTTTTTACTTCACATGCACTTTCGATTTATTCTCTTCCGGTGAAGTGAGTAGTTGATATTTTACATGATTTTATATACAAGTATAATAAGTATACAATAATATTCAAATGGGAACAAGGGTCATCATATCGTCCTATAGTTATTTTACGACGTAACTAGTCCTATAGCCTTAATCTCACTTTAAGTGTTAGAAGTATGAAGTATTTATGTTCAGTTTGTTTGGGAATACCAATCCCTACTATTCAACACATCGTAATGGGGTGTCACACAAAGATTCTGAATCATGAAAAAAATGTTTCCTACGTTCATGGGAATAATAAACGCAGATGGGTGATTTCATAAAGAATATAATCAATAACAATATAATGTTATTGAAGGACATTACATAGAATTCAGATTAAGAATGCAGAGTCTTAATAAGGGGAGGAGGAGAGAGGGGAATATATATATATATATATATATATATATATATATATACATAGTATTGATAGTGTTGATATCTTACAGTTTTTGTTCAGGCAAGCCTTCTTGGTGTGATGTGAACGGGGCTGTTGAGGAAATTGAAAATCATAATTGAAAACGACTCATTATACTGAACCATTACTCCTGACGAACAAAAGTAATTGGCATAGTATTCTTTATCCTAATTTCAACAAGAGGTCATCAGAAAATAAAGTTAAGTTTAATGGGATATATCAAATGATTGCATTGTTTAATAAATAGAAAACTTGGCGAGAATAGACAGAAACGTTGTAAAGAAGATAGTATCCATTCAAGTTACAGCTACCTGCCATGAATAGAGATGCCGAAATATTATGATTCAAGAATCAACCATTTAAAAAAAAAATATTTAAGTCTTTTTCCAGCACAGCAATGTTTTTATTGCACGAACTTTACCTTTTGTAGTATATCACTTGAAGCTTCTGGAGCTTGGACAACAGATTCTGGGGTATATTGAACAGAAGGGCATTGCCAAAGTCGAGACGGGAGGAAATTAAAGACGCAAGATGTTATTTTTGTTTTGAAAAAGAAGTGAATGTACTAATTACCTATGCATCCTGTGTCAAACATGACTTCTTGAGTGATCTTCTGAGTCAGTTTTAAAGTGACACTAGCATGAGTAGTATTCTCGTCTTTATCCAGCAGATCTAATTTGAAGAACGCTGTGCACGCAGTTGTGTTGAAGAGGCGACTTTTCTCAATTATCTTTCGGAAAGTACGTCACGTAGAAAAAAAACAAACAACTTTTATAAGTGTATTGACTTCACACAATGTTTACGAATCATCACAGGATATATTTATAGTTCCTACATGCTATATAGGGGAAGCAAAATAACAGGCTATGTGTTAACAGGTGTAGCAATGGAACCGTACAATGAATGTTTTAGTAAAAAATACTTCATATTAATTTTAGTCAAAAATAAAAATAAAAAAGGCAGTTCCACGCGGTTTGTCTAGGTGAGTTTAGTACTCTTAATAAGTTAATAACAAACTACAAAAAAATGTAAGATTCCTTTTCAGTAGTTATGATGAATTTAGTATTATTTATCTTCGATTACATTTCCTGAAAGAAATCAATAAAAACTCTTATTTCACCATATAAAAGTTTATTTGTATTATATTTTTGTATTGCCAGTAACAGTATGGGGCTAACCTCTTTAAAGAATACTGGATAAATAAATACATGAATAGATCATTCAATTTTATCTGGATGATTCCTTCATCTGTCTCACCTTAGTTTGTTCTTTCTCGTTATGTTCGCATCTCACAGTTAGGTCTTTCTGTTCGATCATTATCTCCTCAGCTTTATCCAATGCACATTGATAGAGAGGTCCTTTGGTGTATGTCTAAGCATTGAAATAAAAGTTATTATCATTATTGATAGTGATAATGATGATGATGATCATCGTCATCATTATAATTATAATTATAATTCAAATTGTGCTGCATTTTTATCATACGGTTTAAAATATTACGTTTATTGTTGTCTAAGAAAAATGGCTTGCTTACGATTGTCTTCGTCGGTTTATTTTGTAGCCGCAGTTGCACATGAGGTTTCCTGTCTACAGGCATCGTGTTTGGTAGATACGGCATATAACACATCAATTTCCCTCTCACAAATAGCCAGTCCAAAAACATGGTCATGTAATTTCGGCAAAAGTGTTCCATCAATAGCTCAAAGTGATTGGGATATACTCGGCATGTTTCTGATGTCTGTGAAATGCGTTCTACTTTGCCTGCAATTGGAAACGGGAAAACAGGCTTTTGCAGAAATTTGAATGTTAAATTAAAATCTAAATGGTAACTTGGGATGGAAGGGGAAAGTGATCACGGTGACGAGAAATCATCGTTTTGTTAAAGATGTGAAGATGTGTTAGAGGATGTTTGAAGGAACAATTTCTTTTCCAAATAAACATTGATACCAGCTAGATACAAAAAGGGAATATTGACCAGCAGATTTCGAGCCCTTAGTACGCAGCAATGGTCTATTACAATTTTCCCTTTCAAAAAAATCCTCCATACACCGTGCTCTATTGTAAAGTAACCTTGTGTTGTTGAAATTGTCTGGCATATTAATGTATTGCTCGGTTGTGAATTAATTCTAAGCAAACCAACAGTGGCGGATCTACGGGGGGGGGGGGGGGTTTAGGGGGTTTAACCCCCCCCCCCCCCCCTTGGGCTGCCAAGTAAAAATTTAATGTGCATAGAAAAACGCCATCATAATATGTCAGACCCACACAGTATGTTCCCATAGCACAGGACTGCTTTTTATGGTCTCCATTGCGTTAGTAG
This sequence comes from Heliocidaris erythrogramma, assembly GCA_025617745.1. Lineage (NCBI taxonomy): Eukaryota > Metazoa > Echinodermata > Echinoidea > Camarodonta > Echinometridae > Heliocidaris > Heliocidaris erythrogramma. The sequence goes on from CM046854.1 coordinate 64,759,832, forward strand.
ATGCCAGGAAAACATCATTTACGGGGGTTCAAAATAGCGAAAAATATTGGCTCGCCGCTATGCGGCTTGTGGACGATGCATCGTCGTTGGGTCCATATGCGGATACAGGGGGGCACTTCCGGCCCGTGCCCCCCTTTTGGAAGAAAAGTATGCATTTGGACCATAGACGACCCGCCATTTTCTCGATTGTGCCCCCCCCCCCCCCCTTTTTAGAAAGAAGATCTTTTTTTTTTTTTTTTTTTCCTTGTCAGGGAATTATGGAGGGAAACTGGAACCCCCATACCCCCCCCCCCCCCCCCCCCCCACCTGAGCGAATGTTGCAAAACAAATTTTTGTCGACACCAACCCCTCCCCCACTGAGCGCCTTTTCGAGAAGCTGGCGAGACCAACAAAATACGGGTCTACCTTTTCCAAAAGTTTGGTCAAACCACCCCTTGGAAAAAAGCTATATCCGCCCCTGACCAATATTCAAATTCAAATGAAATATATTATAACGGCAACGGAGTTCCCCGGACTCGAAACCATATACCCAGGAAGAGATAAGGCTTAATAGCATGAATTAACCATGACCGGAAATAACATCTAAATACCAGGGGGTGTTTCATAAAGCTGTTCGTACAACTTTACGCACGACTGGTGATCAGTTCTTGTGCTAAATGATTGAGAATCTGATTAGTATATCACCCAAGAACGGGGTCATCCCTATAGCTAGAAGGTCCGCTAGTTAGTGGGTCCGATAGACCGACACCCAATAGATAGAAGGTTCGATAGATCGAATGTACGAGAGGGTCCAATAGACAGAAGGTTCTATAGACCGAATCGGCAGGAGGGTCCAATAGTCCGAAGGTTCTATAGATCGAATGACCAACGGGTCCGATAGTCAGAAGGTCCGATAGATAGAAGGTTTGATAGTCCGAATGTACATGAGGGTCCAATAGGCAGAAGGTTCTATAGACCGAATCGGCAAAAGGGTCCGATAATCCGAAGGTTCATAGGGGTGCGATAGTTAGAAGGTCCGATAGACCGACAATAAATACGTAAAAAGGGTAAAATAGTGGATAAAATGATAAGTGGGTAAAAAATAAGTGGTTAAAATAAGTGGGGGCGTTATGTTTTCAGATCGTCAGTCCGTACCGTCCGTCCGTCCCGTATTTGCGTTCTCGGGATAACTTGGGAAACATTCGACGGATCAACTTCAAGCTTGGCTCATCTAGAGGAATTACTATTATCTGATTTATATTTTGGGGTCACAGGGTCAAACGGAACAAGGGTCTTTGTGTTCATAATGTCATGACATGAATGAGAAGCTTTGGAGATCAATGGGCCTATAATCACGCTGAAAATAGTTAAATCATATTCGTTGACCGCCAAATATGTTGGTTCAACCATAGACATAAGAACCGGTTGTGGAGGCGTTAGCCCCCCCCCCCCCCCATAAAAACAAAATGTGGGGGCGGGAATACCCTCCCCCACCCACTTTTCATGCCTGAAAAGGGGGTTCCAACCAAAGAAAAAATAAAAAAGGAAGAGGTTGAAAAGGAAAGAAGAAAAGACAACAAAGGAAAAGAAGAGAAAAAGAAAAGAAGAAATCAGAAAGGAAAGAGAAGAAAACAAAAACTCAAAAACTTCGCTCACTAGCATTATTAGGGTTATTTACCAATGCCCATTATATTTTCATTATTGATATTAGTTATTAATATAATCGCCATATTTATGTATATAAACTAATGCCAATTATATTAATAAGTCATATTCTTATGGAAGTTATTTGGTTTGCATCTTGAATCTCTAGCTAATGTTATGCTATTTTTCTACTCAAAGAATGTTAGCAACATAACTGAAAGGAATCGAGCGGCAAGTTGACCTAAAGGGGCTAAAGAGATAAATTTTCAGAAATAATGGCCTGTGACAAATAGTCTCTTCCCAATATGAGAACGGAAGGTGCCGATAATACGTTACACAGATTATGAGAACGGAATAACAATACGCCAGAACCTGTTCTCAGTATACAAAATTCTTTTTGCTTCCTCTCTCTCTCGTTCGCTCGCTTTGCTCCCTCATACAATCAAGAAACTAGGCCTAGATTGTTTCTTGCAGCAAGCACCTCTTACGTCCTGCAGCACCAAGAAGTCCGAATATCATTATCAGCAGTGAGGTATCCGACTAGTCTTGAATTCCCCCCCCCCCCAAAAAAAAAAAAAAAAAAGAAAATGGTATAATTTACCCGACAGAGTCCACAGACTAAAGTTTGCCACAAGGTAGTATGGGTGTAGTCGGTGAACATTCAAAAAAGTGTAAAAGCTGACGTCATAGCTGGTAGGAAAATATCGCCTGACAACCCTCAAAAAAAAATAAAAAATGTAAACGCCCCCCTCCCAAGAAGGTGGTAGGGCCTAATTGAAACGATTTCATTTTTATTGGTCAGAATCTTTTGTTGTCAGAATCTTATCTTTTGTTACTTTTAATGAAAATTCAACTATAAAGTGTGCACCCCATAAAATTTCTTTGTTTAAAAAATAATACATGACTGTGTTAAAAGGGGACGCCCTTTCCTCAGCTTGCTCCACCATATAATTAGATTTCCATGTTCCAAAAAATGGTCAGCGTTCCCCATTGCCAATACATCTGTTTAGTTGCAAATTAACCGGGGGGGGGGGCTCAGCTGCATGGGTGGACTACCCCCGCCCCACGGTGATGATGATGCTCTCATAAAAATACTTTTAGCATGTTGAAAATGTAATGTATAAAACAAAACTTTAAAATAAGTTCCCCATTTTCTTGGGGGGGGGGGGGGGGAGGGCGGTGGGCCCACAGACCTAGTGCATTGGTTTATTACAATACACATAGAAGAAGATATGGCATTACCCTCCTTGTATGAGATAAAACTAATAACAACTTATTGTATCCACTTATTTACCCTTTTTTACGTTATTGTCGGTCTATCATACCTTCTATCTATCGGACCTTCTGACTATCGGACCCCGTTGGACATTAGATCTATAACCTTCGGACTATCGGACCCTCCGCCGATTCGGTCTATAGAACCGTCTGTCTATTGGACCCTCTCGTACATTCGGTCTATCGAACCTTCTATCTATTGGGTGTCGGTCTATCGGACCCGCTAACTATCGGACCTTCTAGCTATAGAGCTGTAACCCCCAAGAACATGTTCCAGTCGTTCGTAAAGTCATTCGTAACTTTACGAACAGCTTTATGAAACACCCCCAGGTACAGAATCAATATGTGTAGGGTTATATAAAAATAGCTGTAGCAGATAAAGCCAAGGTCTGTACTTATTTTAAAACTTATTTCATAATGACAGTAATCATCGCTATTTAATGTCATACCTGTTTGATGACTCCATGAGTGAAGTAGTGTCTTCACTTTTCCTGGGTCGCTGAGGACGGCGCAGTGTGGCATGATCAGCTTGACAGGTTTCTTAAAGTGCAAGCCTGATGGCAAGCACTTAAAACCAGGACTGACAACCATCTCGTCTTCTCCCAGCTCGATGTGATCTGGTAGCTCTGTAAGCACCTCTAATGTTATCTTGATTGGTGAATCTTCCTCCAAGGCTCCAGGTGGAATGTGTAGCTTGCAGCCATGGGTCTCAAGGGATAGTTCTCCACCTTCGTGATCAAAGAACTCTTCCACCTTGTTCTCGTCTGATAAAAAAGACAATGCCATAGTTCACTCAAATTAATAGCACAATACAGAAAATGGTCAAAAGTGGCATAGGATGGATCTTTGCTGTGATTGATTGATTGATTGATTGATTTTATTTACCAAATATAAAAGAAAACAAACATACATATAACATACATGATAACATGAGAAAATAATATTGAAAGGATCGCCCTGCTCAGCTGTGCCATTGCAGCACAGATGTTCTACCGAGGGGTCCAGTTGATAAGATAAAACAGACGAGAGAAAATAATATATCACAAATTGAATGATTAACATACTGGTACATGTGTATAACAGAATACATGCCCCCACCCACCCAAAAGCAAACCTCATCACCCCCACCCACCCTATTAGTCATCAATGTTAAATTCTACAATTATTAAAGGGAGATACTTTTCAACGTGTGTTCATTTAATGCCCTCATGAATTCATTATAATTTAAGGATGATTTTACATTTGAAGGTAAGACGTTAAAATTCGAAGCCCCACGATATGAAAACATTCTACGACATGATTCGGTATGTGGTTTTGGTAAAGATAAATTTCCGATGGAACGTAAAGAATAAGAATGATAAGCCAATTGAAAGGAGTCATTTAAGTAAGGGGCACTGAAATCATGTAGAATTTTGAAAACCATCGCATTTGTATGTTTTAAACGACGACAAGCCAACGATTCCCAGTTTAACATCTGATGAATATTATAATTAGATATGTGTTTGAATGGACTTATCCAGAGTATAATTCTACCTGCTCTGTTTTGTAACTTTTGCAATTGATTGCTAGATTTTTTGTTACAAGAATCGTACACTACATCGGCATAATCAAATAAGGGAAGAATTATAGATTGATAAATCAATTTTAAGCTAGGTTCATTCAAATAATGACGGAGACGGCCCAAAAATTTAACAAGTTTACTAACTTTTGTGCTTATATACTCTAGATGTTTATCCCATTTGAATTGCTGATCTATAACAACCCCTAAGTATTTTACACTTTCTTGTGCTTGGATAAACTCACCCTGTATAAATAACTTAAGTGCATTATGCTTGGTTAACATTTTACGAGAGCCAATCAACAAACTTTCTGTCTTGTCAAAGTTTAAACTTAGCTTATTAGAACACATCCATTTGTAAATCTGTTTTAGCTGAATTTGATGGGATTTCCATTGAGTTTTAAAAAAAGAGTGAGTGCATATTTTGGCTGGGCCTCATATCACAGGAATATGTTGAATGGAAATCCCATCAAATTCAATATAAATTGTAATTCATCGAGAGCGTGCCCCCCCCCTTTCCGGGGGGGGGGGGGGGCTACCTAAGCGCGTCAACACACTTCAAAATTTGACCCTAAACGGCGTATTGCACGAAGTCTAATTTGCACCCCTATACGGTGTAACATCAGAAATACATACCCTAAATGGCGTCAAGAGGGTCATCACGCCGCCCCAAAATACCCTAAGTGGCGCACAAATTATTACGGTACCAAGTGCAATACCTTAATGACGTTTAAAATAAATAACCCCTTTTAAGCAGGAAAACAACAAAATAACGCTTTTCGAGTACAGAGAGATAAACTTTCAGTGATATCATATTTAACTTGTATGCAAACAGTCCAAATCACAATCGGTGTTTTCTATATAAAAAAATACTCCAATAACCAATTTATACCCTAAATGGTGAAGACCGAATTTGTTTATAGTAATACTCGCTGATTCACTGCTGGGGATGTATCGTCCCGGCCGCGCGTTTACGTTTTACAACCTAGCCTAGGCATATTTTCCACATATTGCAACGAAACGGCTCGAGCTCACTCTAAGTACTGACTGTGGCGTTGGATCGAATGCGTATTCCGTTTTGTCACCTGTACACTCCATACACTGATGTAGGCAGCTACGCATTGAAGCACAGACGTGTGTACTAGTATTTGACAGACGTGTGTATTTGACAAATGAAGCGTGATGAGGGGATGAGATAAACGAACACGGGCACATTCACATTTATGCAGGGGGAAGGGGGGGGGGGGGTTGACGATCAGTTGGCATCAGTTCAGTTCAGTTCAAAATGACATTTATTTCCCCCCCCCTCCCCCCCCCCCCCCAAAAAAAAAAAAAAAAAAAAAATGCACACAAAAATATCAAGTTTGAGTCAAAATATAATGGAAGGCAACAACTCAAAAAGCATATTAAGCTTGTGGCGAGTGAGCACTATATCACAAATACTGATTATGTAATCAAAGTATTAATGAATGACTAAAGCATATGTAAATCACTGATCTGTGTGATGTAAATAGACATGACTTTGATTTTGTCATGTCTTCTTGTTGATTCTCTTCTGTCTTGCTTATATATATATATAATATATATACCAACATAAGTCCACAATAAAAAACATATTTGGGGGGGGGAGGGGGGCTGACAAGAAAACAGTGGCATAGTCTAGTCCAGCCATTAATTTCCTCTATATACACCATCATCATGGGCATGGATATGGGCAAACTCCAGAGAGAGTCAGAGGCAGAGGCAGAGCTAACAACACTGCAGTCAGACTCAGAGTCAGACTCGGAGCCTTCAGCGATTAACCCTGAACCTGAGGCTGAGCTTGAGATCATCACCCACCTCCATCATGTCGATATCTACTTCGTCTTCGACCGCGCGTCGCAAATTGATTCTAGCTAACACACCCGACGTCGAATGATATGAACAACAAAACGTGCACATTAATTCATTCAAAGAACCCGCGTCTCGATCTCTCTACGTTACCGTAATGCACTCGCTACCTATGTGTAGGGTTGCTACAATGCGTAGGGTTGAGCTCTAGCCGTTTCGTTGCGATTTTGGAAAAAATCTGCCTAGGCAAGTTTGTAAAACGTAAACGCGCCGACGGCGCGTTTACGTTTTACAACCTAGCCTAGGCATATTTTCCAAATATTGCAACGAAACGGCTCGAGCTCACTCTAAGTACTGACTGTGGCGTTGGATCGAATGCGTATATTCCGTTTTGTCACCTGTACACTCCATACACTGATGTAGGCAGCTACGCATTGAAGCACAGACGTGTGTATTTGACAGACGTGTGTATTTGACAAATGAAGCGTGATGAGGGGATGAGATAAACGAACAAGGGCACATTCACATTTATGCAGGGGGAAGGGGGGGGGGGGGGGGGGGGGTTGACAATCAGTTGGCATCAGTTCAGTTCAGTTCAAAATGACATTTATTTACCCCAAAAAAATGCACACAAAAATATCAAGTTTGAGTCAAAATATAATGGAAGGCAACAACTCAAAAAGCATATAAAGCTTGTGGCGAGTGAGCACTATATCACAAATACTGATTATGTAATCAAAGTATTAATGAATGACTAAAGCATATGTAAATCACTGATCTGTGTGATGTAAATAGACATGACTTTGATTTTGTCATGTCTTGTTTATTCTCTTCTGTCTTGCTCTTATATATATATATATATATATATATATACCAACATAAGTCCACAATAAAAACATATCGGGGGGGGGGGGGGGGGGGCTGACAAGAAAACAGTGGCATAGTCCAGCCCAGCCATTAAGGGGGCATATGGGGGGGGGGGGGGCTGACAAGAAACAGTGGCATAGTCTAGCCCAGCCATTAAGGGGCAAACTCAGAGACAGAGTCAGAGGCAGAGGCAGAGCTAACAACACTGCAGTCAGACTCAGAGTCAGACTCGGAGCCTTCAGCGATTAACCCTGATCCTGAGGCTGAGACTGAAACTTCATCATCACCACCCTCCATCATGTCGATATCTACTTCGTCTTCGACCGCGCGTCGCAAATTGATTCTAGCTAACACACCCGACGTCGAATGATATGAACGACAAAACGTGCACATTAATTCATTCAAAGAAACGCGTCTCGATCTCTCTACGTTACGTAATGCGCTCGCTAGGTATGTGTAGGGTTGCTACAATGCGTAGGGTTGAGCTCAAGCCGTTTCGTTGCGATTTTGGAAAAATCTGCCTAGGCAAGGTTGTAAAACGTAAACGCGCGTCCCGGCCAACCCTGCTGCGTACGTACGTTGAGCTAGTCCACCTACTGGACTGTATTGAATAATTCACGCAGCAAGCAGACACAAATGTGTCGATCCTCAATACATTCCAGCCAAACCTGCCATCTCCCCCGAATTTCAGGGGGAACTCTCACCGTCGGGCTCCGCCTATACGCTTGTCAAAGCTCCGCTGATTAGCTTATTGCAAAATCGTGCCGATTAAGTTATAGTCTAAATTCAAGGCTTTACAATTTATTATAAGTTTAATCAAAAATAGATTTTGACATTATTTCTTTAAATTAGTTTAAAAACTGCAGTAAATATTGAATATATATTTGAATGAATCAAATCTTCCCTGCCATTTCTTCTTTGACACCCATCGCCATCGAGCAGCGAGTATATCAAACACCGTGCACCTCTAGCTCTGGAGGTTTTCACTCACGGCCACCGCACGCATGCACACGTAACATGTGCATTGTTTTCTTTCGCTAACATCGCGATCCCGGGCGCGTCTTTTTTTTTTTGTAACCAAGCCTAGGCAGATTTCGCATTTTTTCATGAATATTCATGACGTAGGGTCGGGAAACGGTTCCGATTGGTCTTCGTGAAAGCACGTCGTCGGTGGGGGGGGGGGGGGGGGGGGGGAAGTCCCTGGCCTGCACGTACGTACGTACACTTATATATTACGTGCAGAGCTATATTTCGATCGTGTGTACATGTGTTCAACGTGTAGGCGCCTAGCCTACGTTCATGTATGTATTGTTTAATTCTCAACATATTCACCCCACCTATGCAATGTGACACGTAAAAAATTGGATTGAGCAGTCAATTTCAAAATCAAGTTTTGCATTAATTTATTGCATGTGCGTAGATCTAATTTAGTAATCAGCTCTTTGAGGACCCTCCTTTTCCGACCAAAATTGACACTGCCACTGGCATTACTCTGAAAATAGGTCTAGGCCTAGGCTATGCGTATATTGACAATTGCCCATCGTAATATTCTCCATAAATGAACTTTACAACAATAGCAGAATCAAGACACAGACTCTAGGCTAGGTCTAACAACGTTAGAGTCTTACTGTTCACGTTAGAAATTAAATTTCCTTGCATGCACACTGTAATTAGCACTTGCACCCTGCTCCTGTAACGCACATTGCCCTGACTCTGAATTAGAAGAACTGCAAGAGTCTCCAGGACTGAAAGAAGCAGACTACTACTAACGTTCCAATAGTAGTACTAAAGTTAGTACCAAGAAAACAAATTACTTTGGTAATACTATGAAAACAAAGTGCGTAACTAGTTACTGTAGGTAGATCTAAAATCATCTAGATGTACGTCGCATCAGTGTAAAAAAGGGATAGCGCTCATTGACACTATACATGGGCGTTAACCCCTTCTTACACTGATGCGACGTGTAGATCTATACCCCCATCATCAATCATTTACTAGTACTGATAGGTAGGCCTACTCGTGTATCGACACGTGTATCGACACGAATCAGTAAGTAGTATCAGTAATACTTACTTGTGTATATGTGTGTGTATTGCACACACATATACACAATCCAACGAACACTTACCTTAAATGTAATTATCCTTGCTGACAAGTATCACAATATGCAGCACGAGTAGGCCTACCGTCTGCTTCGTGTCGCAATACCTTACTGATTCGACACGAAGCAGACGGTAGGCCTACTCGTGCTGCATATTGTGATACTTGTCAAGTATTGCGAGGGGCCGCGAAATAATACCAAACACACACACATATACACAATCCAACGAACACTTACCTTAAATGTAATTATCCTTGCTGACAAGTATCACAATATGCAGCACGAGTAGGCCTACCGTCTGCTTCGTGTCGAATACGGACAACTGTATTCGACACGAAGCAGACGGTAGGCCTACTCGTGCTGCATATTGTGATACTTGTCAGCAAGGATAATTACATTTAAGGTAAGTGTTCGTTGGATTGTGTGTGTGTGTGTGTTTGGTAATATTTCGCGGCCCCTCGCTGACAAGTATCACAATATGCAGCACGAGTAGGCCTACCGTCTGCTTCGTGTGTGTATATGTGTGTGTGTGTGTGTGTTTGCGAGGGGCCGCGAAATACTACCAAACACACACACATATACACAATCCAACGAACACTTACCTTAAATGTAATTATCCTTGCTGACAAGTATCACAATATGCAGCACGAGTAGGCCTACCGTCTGCTTCGTGTCGATCAGTAAGTAGTATCACTTACTGATAGGATTCGACACGTGTCGAATCATCATAATATATACTCATTACAGTATTGCGAGGGGCCGCGAAATAATACCAAACACACACACATATACACAATCCAACGAACACTTACCTTAAATGTAATTATCCTTGCTGACAAGTATCACAATATGCAGCACGAGTAGGCCTGCCGTCTGCTTCGTGTCGAATCAGTAAACTGATCTAGGTCTAACTCATCATGCTCATTGTTTTTTAAATAATATTTCCCCCAGGTATTCATGTCCAAAACAGTCTGCTAAGCTCCGCCCCCTTTTAAACCCCGAATTCTCGTTCTGCGAGCATGATTGACGTGTGACGTCACAAACCGACATTGCCGATGCTTGTTTACAATATTGCATATGTATCACATGTGCAAACTAACTTGCTGTTCTATATACCACCTCGTAAATCACCTCCAAAGCGAAGTATGCCGCAACGCTGCGTTGTTGCAGGTTGCAGCAACACCACAAAGGAGGGTGTCAGTCTCCATTTATTCCCTAAAGACCCAAATATAAGAAGGAAATGGACCGCAAAAGTAAAATTAACTCGCGCCCATTGGAAGGGGCCGAGTGACCGCAGTGTTGTGTGCTCCGCGCACAATTGCGCGGAGGACTTCGTCGATAGCACGGGGCTGCATGCGGCGTATGGCATCAAGAAGAGGCCGTCCCTGAAACAAGTTTGATCATACATGTATCAATAATATGAAATTTGGCGACTCTGAGCTTTACCTCACAAGCACCTCTCTCAATTGGTCTTTGCTATTAAAAATGATTTCTTTTTTGTTCTTGATGAAGAAAAAGATCTTTCTCCATAAAGAGGGTGTGATAAAAATGTTTATCATGGTAGAGTGGAAACTCAGTATAAAGAGGTCTGATACAACAATATTCCTGATATAACAAGGTAATATTTTGGTCTGAACTCTTTATATTCTTTTTTTTTAACTGATATAACGAGATTCTGGATTTAACCAGGTAATTTTAATAGTCCCAAGGACCTCGTTATACTAAGTTTCCACCGTATATTTAATATTTATTTTTGTTACCACCCTGAATGTAGTGAAAATGGAACGGGCAATTTTCAACCGACACCCCCCCCCCCCCCCCCCCCGCAGGAAAAAGGGGTATACATCACTACAGTTACAGGTTGATTCCTACTTCTCTACCTTATACATGTAGTTCATTGGACAGAAAATTTATTTTCCAATGATTCCCTCTCTCTCTTTCACCATTTCTTCTTTTGTGCTTTCCCTCCCTTTCTCCTTCTTTTTGCCCAATATTCTCCAATTACACACATCTTCCCTCAACTTTTATCTCTCCTTTTTCTCCCCAATGATTCCCTCTCTCTCTATTTCTTCCCTTGTGCTTTCCCTCCATTTCCCCCTCTTTATGCCCAAATTCTCCACTTTCACACATCTTCCTCAACTTTTTTATCTCTTCCTTTTTCCCCAGTGATTCCCTCTCTTTTTCACTATTTCTTCTCTTGTGCTTTCTGTCTCCCTTTCTCCTTCTTTTTTCCCAATATTCTCCAATTACACACATCTCCTCTCAACTTTTTATCTCTCTTTTTTTTCTTTTTCCATTCTGCCAATTGTTGGTTTTGATCTCATTCACGCACTCACACCTTTCTTTTCAATTGTTAGTTTCATTCACGACAAGCCTTGCATAGTAAATGTGTTTGAGCTCTTCCAGAGAAGACAAAAATATTAAATTGATTTGAAATATATTATTACTTCTGGAGAAATGTAGAGACTGTTTTATTATATTATATTATATTATATGTCTGGAGAAATGTAGATATAGATGTTGTATCCAGGAAATGGTTGTCTTTGGTGTTGAACATCAAAAATTCCATAAAGGAGAATGCCCACCCCCCCCCCCCCCCCCAAAAAAAAATAATAACAAAACAAAACAAACAAAACTGATTAGCTTCCAAAGTGTGTTTCATTAACAAATTAAACAACAAATGCCATAAAAAATAACAGACTTCATATGCCATTAACAATAGAGTTATCATTCCTAACTGAGATACATGCATCTTTACAACATCAATTACAAAAAAATGCTCTGGGCAAATACTTAGACCAGCTGCAGCTGGATTGTTTTGCGTTTGTGAACTCAGTTACCCAATTCCAATTTTATTTCTGACAGTGAAAATGAATATTCAAAATAAGCCTCCTAGACTCCTCTTTTCCTCTGATACTTGAACCAAAAACAGCAATAAAATTTTTACCACATTGTCACAGTGTAGCACACCTTCATGTAATAAACCCAACTTTCAGGGAAACTGATATCCATGTATAGGAATTAAATATCATGAAAAGATAGAAATGACGTACTAGCATTTTTAACATTTCTTATAAACAGTTATGTACATGATAAATGTATATGCTATCTAAGCGTTATCAAGTTAACAACTAGACCAACATATATAAGTACATAATAATAAATACAACAATCGATTAAATGAAAGAAGAAAAAAAAAATCTGTAGAAAAAATAATGTCAATTTGAAAAGAAATATGATGTGAAGCAACAATAATGATGATCACATGAATGACCCGAGTAAATAAAAGATCATGTTTGCCAGTCATTAGTACTGAATAATTTTTTCTTTCAAATAATGAAACTTTGTGTAAATGTTTACACTGATGGAACAACAGTTCTGATACATAAATATTTTTAAAATGTTCAGTTCTACTATCACCTTTGCATAATGTTGAGATTTTGTGCATGTCATATCCAAGCCCCAGTAAAAAAAAAGAAATATGAGAAAAATGGTTGCATAGCTAAAGCTAAAATTAAAGTTCCTCCCTTTTGATTTTTTTGCAAAGGTTGAAAAAAATATATATACATACAGTTAACTTTGAAAAGAAAATACCCTAAAGAGGTAATGCAGGGAATATTTCCAATTTAAAAAAATTATCTTTGAAAATCTATCTTAGAACAGTAATACTGTTACGATCCAAAATCTACAAAAGATAAGAATCAAACAAAAGATATTAAACTTTAGATGATTTATGGTTTAATTTAAATATTTACTAACATCAGGTATGACACGATATAACAGAATTGCAAATTCTAGTTACAAATACACTACATGTATTTAAACTGGCAAAGACTTACAATTTCTCAGCTGGGAAATTCCTATTAGTCCAGAATGTTCTTTAAGTGTAGAGTAAGTTGACTGCTAATCCACAAATATAAATTCCGAATATTAAATCCAAATGGTATGTTGTCCAACTGGCAAAAGAAGATACAGCCGAAGAATGTCCAAGGTAATTCAGGAAGTCATCGATGTCGATGATGATGTCGATGACGATGTCCAAGATAATGTCAATGACGATGTTGACCACAATGTTGATAACGATGTCAATGACGATGTCGAACACGACGTCAAATATGTCAAGGATGATGTCGAACACGACGTCAAATATGTCAAGGATGATGTCCAAGATGAAGTCCAAGATGAGGTCCAAGATGATCTCCAAGATGATCTCCACAGGAAAACAAATTTCGCCAAACCTTCATAAATCGCTCAGTAAGGGGTTATTGGGGTCCAGTTTCCCTCCATAATTCCCTGACAAGCAAAAAAAAAAATCATACTTCTCTTCCAAAAGGGGGGGGGGGGGGACCGGGCCGGCTGTGCCCCCTGGATCCGCCAATGGTTCTGATGGAAATGCTGCACGGATTCTTGTCACGGCACAAGATGGGAGAGGAACACGTCCTGCCCTGCCTAGGAAACTCCAACACCATCTTACAAGCTGCCTATAGGCCACATGCCTGGCTTTCCTATAAAAGATTTTTTTTTAAGAGTACAAAGGAAACTATGATTAGACAACTTCAAAAAATGCACAGTGTACTCTATGATGTAGGTGATAGTGAGGTAACTTTTACTTTGAACTTCACAAATAAACAATAAAAGATTAGCTAATAATTTAGTTGTCAACATCGCAGTGTAAAATGTTGTGATGGGGATTGAGGAAACAAACGTTAATCTGCACATAGGACAAGAAAATACATGTACACTGCAAATAGAATAATCTTCCTCTATTTACATAAAGGCTAAAACATTATTTTATAGAATATCGTAATATTAATTTCATAAGGAGCCAAATTGGCATATTGCATCCAAACTGCTTTATATAATACAGGAATACTGCAGTAAGGATTAAAACAAAAAAATATGGTACTCACTGATTTTCAGTTGCATCCTGCCTTGCCTGTCCGCCATACTGCTGCCGATACAGATAGTAAGCAGTTTCCATCACATACCGCTCCAGACACACTGGATGAAACCCTGGGTGGAGAAGAAGAAGAACATCATATCTATTGTCAACTATAACGGTACCTACACTTACTTAGTGTAGCAGCACAAAGAAAACAAGCAAGATAACAGGAGAGCTAAGAGTTTTCTGGATATCAATGTTAGAATTTACTATAATCAAACGCTACCACCCCATGCACCAGTAAAACTGCCCAAGCGCAAGCGCAGGCAGGGTCGACGTCAGCAGGCGAACAACCAAACAGCGCGCGTGTACCCCGCCCTGCGCACATCAAGCTCACTGCCTCGATCAGCGAAGTATCGGCTCAGCCTCTCGGTCCGCTTGCAAGCGTAAACAAGATTCATAATACGTGGATATGCGTGAATTAAACTTTAATCGGTAATTTATTATCAAAAAATAATTACCAGTTGTTATTCCCAAGTCTCCCGTCGATATACTCTCCGTTATTAAAATCAGGGACGTCTCTGTCATCATCAGAATCTTGCCCAGAATCCGACATGTCTGGCTCAAACATAGTATACGGCCGGGCCCCTAATTCCTCTTCAATTTCTTCTGGGACTTGATGCTCCAAATCAGATATATCTGATCCTGAATAAGTGTCCTGGCTGTCCGAAGAAGATGCCATCGTTGATGTAGCATTTTGTCTTTAAAAAGCTAAAATGAAGGGCTGAAATAGCACGAAGTCGAAGGGATCTACACGAAGCTCAATAGCCTAACACACACACATCGATACTGATCCAGCTTGTGTGTGAGTCGAGCGTTCTGTGTCTAACGTCACATGACGTCATCGATCGCTGGACCGATTTTTCCAAAATTTTTAGGGGCGTTCCCAGTTATTTTTTTATTTTCAAGTTTACAGATTAATGAATGGAATTCAGATAATATGGTTGACAGATCTGGATTCACAGTAGAAAAGTCTATTAAATGAAGTTCCTTTGTAATTCCATAAAAGGGGACCTTTAATCTAAACTTAACTGAAATTGAAAATTGTAACAAAATTGGTCTAGTTAGAGTAGATCTAGGGCCTAGAGTAGACTTAGAGTCTTGGCTAGACATACCTGCAAATTTGATGATATCACACCATCACATTCCGATTCCATTTTGAAGTTGGGTCTACCACACGTCTATTATTAGGCCAGCATTTTGAGGGATACGTGGAGGCAATTCTAACTCTTATATTAAGATCTAACTTATACCCCTTTCCCACTGCCGTCCAAATTTGGTCCGCACCAGGTCCGGACCAAATTATGTCCGTCGCAAGTGCTTTCACACCGCCGTGAAGATTTAGGCCGGACCTGGGCCGGACCAAACATATCCGTCGCAGTTGCCACGGAAACCACTTACCCCCCTCATGAAGCGCGCGACATTTGGAACTGGCTAGCTAGCTAGCTTCGCGCGAAACCCTCGCTCGCTCATGATCACGTACGTACGTGTACGTATGTTTGTGTAAAGTGGACTGTTTTGATTGTGTTCTTCATCATGAAAAGTTTACTCGAGTTGATTTTTTCAGTGCTTTTACTACTAAACACTGTGCGATGCAGACAAGTTATGACTGCTTTAGATCAATCCTTCCGTAGACGTAGAGAAGTGAAAAGGAAGAGAGTGCTGTTTGCTCTTGCTCAAGAAGAAGGGAGTCGCCGGCGTAGTCATTCTCGCCGAAGACTGCTGATGATGATGTCGTACCTCGCTGCAGTATATGCAATGGGCAGTACAGCTGACCGACGTATTTGGTCATTTGACAGGTATCACAAGAGCAGCTCAATGCTAGTGTACAAATTGCATAGACTAGTACATAACGCAGAACTAGCAGCTGACCCAGCCGGAAGCAGAAGTAGAGATCACGTACGTGAAGGCGGGCGGGTCATGCATTTGGTCCGGACCAAATTCTTTGTGCTTTTCACACCAAATTTTGGTCTGCACTAACTTTTTGGTCCGGACCAAAAGCTTTCACATCAAGATTTGGTCCGGCCCAGGTCCGGCCCTGGTCCGGACCAAAGCTTGATGTGAAAGGGTATTAGATCGATAATAAATTCAGTGCAAAAACGTAGGCTAGGCGCTTACACGTTGAACACATACGATCATAATATGAGTATGTGCGTGCAGGCCAGGGACTTTTTTTCCCCCACCGGCGCGGCGACCGTGCTTTCATGAAGACCAATCGGAACCGTTTCCCGACCCTGCGTCATGAATATTCATGAAAAATGCGAAATCTGCCTAGGCTTGGTTACAAAAAAAAAAAGACGCATCCCGGGCGCACGTGATCAGCTGTTTCTCGCACTGCATATTCATTACGGAGTAGTTACGTACGAATATCAATTAGATGATGTCATACTACATTATCTCGCTCGTTCTGGCAGGGTATTCTGGACGATTTTTTTCGGGGAGTACAGATTAGTGGAGTCGCGCGATCAGTAGCCTCTTGTCGAGGCCCTGGCGCTGTTGAAATCCTTGGCGATATGGAGGCAAAATTTCTGGCGAGCGAAGCGAGCCAGAAACACCGAGGCGCTTGCGCCGAGGGCCTCTTGACACCTGATCTGAATTTCTTTTGTATTTCATTGTTTTGACGAATATTCCGACCAAATTTTGGTCGATGAAAATCATCCAATAAGCGCGAGCTACCATGACGTAATGTTAAATATTCATGACTCGACTGCACGCTAGCCCAAAATGGCGTTCAACGTTTCTTCCACGACGAGTGATGACGATATTTGTAAGAGCTTAGAATATGCCGCTAGAATGTTGAAGATTGACAGATTCAAAGATTTGCAAGTTGATGCAATCAAATCTGCACTTAAAGGCCAAGATGTTTTTGTGAATCTGCCTACTGGCTATGGAAAAAGTGTTATTTATCGCTCTGTGCTGATTACCTCCGTGGGCCAGGGATGGAGAGTGAGACTGCTGCTTTGAATTCGCGAGCTATGTTAGGGCCTAGGCCAGGCGGATCCCCCGGGGAGTGAAGTTGCTGGTAACTCCTTGGTTACATCAGAATTGATGGAGATACATCTATTGTTGAACGGTGACTTTTATTGCCCATTCTTCTTTATTTGTAAATATATGATGATCTCTTGAGAAATATGTACATATTGTCTTATTTCAAATTACCATGGTTTGTAAGCTAGAGATCGAATTCTTCATAATGTGCTTGTCTGTGAATGTATTTTGAGCAAGAGATTTACGTAATCCCCCCCCCCCAAAAAAAAAATAATAGACTAGTCCAGAACTGAAGTAAGAAATCCTTGAGATTTCATTGGCCAATTTGCTGGGCGATCGCCGCGGTTATCTAACTATTCACGTTTTCATGCATAATTCAGTAGGAAATCGTGCCTCATGAATATATAATTCAGGTCGGGTGTCAAGAGGCCCTCGGCGCAAGCGCCTCGGTTTGCCGCCAAGGATTTCAAAAGCGCCAGGGCCTCGACAAGAGGCTACGCGATCAGCGGCTTTGCGCGGTGAGTGGAGTATGTGAATCAATGGCGTGTGAGTGTGTGGGGGAAGCGGACGATTAAGAATTAAAATCGGTCAGTATCTGGACTAACGTTGAGCGGGCTTCTCACTCACTCGGATCTAGGCCACTCAGATACACAGTGTAACGCTGTAGCATGACGTCACTCAAGTTTCCTAGGGCTGAAAAAGACCCTTTTCGACGCGTAGCACGTTATGTGGTGAGTGACCTCCCCCCTCCTCCTAGGGAGCGTGGCCAGATTGAAACAAAAACTACCCCGGAAATGAAAGTTTTTGAGAAAGCAACATGTGGCTTGATTTAGGTATGACTGAAAATTAATGATCATAATGTTAAATCAAACAACAGTAATTCCAATGTACAGTATTTTTCTGAGTCAGGAAGTATTAAAATCCTTTCTCAAATGTACTTTTCGATTTTTTTTATTCAAAAGTATTTCCCTTTCCTTTGCTTATTTACTTCTATTACCGATTGTGTCTTTACTGCTCTGTTCACCGCCTTCCCAGTCTTCACTCTGCTCTTCATTTCGTTCAACCTTTCCCTCTTCCTGACGACCATCGATCTCCTCTCTTTCATGGCTAGCTTTGTTCTCTTCTTCGTCTGCTTCACTAGAGTCAGTCTCTTTTTCGTCACCTGAATCAATCCTGCTCTCTTCCTCTTTACCAAACTGTGCGGTCTCCACTTCTTCTGTGCTGTAGTCACTCTTGTCTTCTCTACTATACTGAGGACTGAGGAGGAAATTAAGTATTTATATTATTTAAAAAGTAGTTGAAATATTTTGTAAATGTTTTGCAAATAATTGCACTAACAAATGTAGGGACAATGATTTTCATGGCTTAACATTTCGAGTTTATTTTTTCTTATACAATGTAATAAACATCATTATAATCCTATAATACATTGTTTTGCTGTCTAGTATTCTAGCCCCTTCAAGGAAAAAAAAATATTATCTCTTTATATGCAGATATAATTACGTGAACAATATATTAATTCATTTTGCAGTTGGCAAATCAAGTCTATTTAAAATGAAGATAATAGTGTGTGGTAATGTTAAAGTATTTGTAATGTGAATTTTGTTCAACTGCTGCAATGGCAATAAAAACGGCAAGTGAGCATCTTTATGTCACACAATAATTGAGTGTTTATATTTTCATCACACACCGTAATTCTTTGCAATGTAAAATTATATCGTGTCAATAAAAGTAAAAACAAAATATCTTTAATAAATCGCAAGTAAACTCTAGAACCAATTGTCATTTTTAAAATAGAAAATACAGCTGTCGTGTGTAATTTCCAGAGGGCTACAAAAAGTATTAACGAGAAAGGAATCTGAAATTACTGTAGTAGCAGAACGAATAATCATGCCAGTGTGTAAGTGACACAATGGAATTTGAGATATTTTTTCACATTACAGAGTGCAAGACGGTAATTTTTCATATTCGATTTTGAGCTTGAATATCTAAACGCTTCTTTATAGGAAATTAATGAGATTTAGAATATATATCATACCCAAGGTGGGCTGTTAAGGAGAAACTATCGTAATTTTAAGATATATTTTTTCCATTACAAATTAAATGATTTCGATAATAAAGAGAACTACATCATCAACTGAAATATAATATGTGACCCGCCGCCTCAAAACCTACAATAAGTCGCACGGACCACAACGTAGCAAACAGCCCAAAATAGTAAATTTTCTTGGATCAGTCGATTTTCTGTTTTTGATAGAAATGGGTAGTTTCATTATCATTCTATCATGTCTCAAGTTTGTGAGTCGTAATTCGACTTAGAAATATGTTTTGGGGGCATTTTAAAATGACTCCTTTTTTCACCTGTCGAGCTAATGAATGTTTGGAGAGCTTTTGTAATACTTTCATTCAATGCCAAATTACTACTTTACCTCTAAAGGTATTAAATTGATTTTTGGAGTGAGTAATGAATAGGTCCTCCTGGAGCAGTGTGCCAAAATTCAGCCTAATCTGATAATCCCTTCATACCAGTTGCTATGGCCATTTGAATCCCAGTTTTACTTGGGCGCACAGAGAGAGCGAAGGTTTAGCACTCTTTTGTTCCAAACTTAAATGGCCATTTTCTCTGAATAGGAGTTATTGATTGCTGGTTACATACTGATTCTAAATGTGATATTTAAAGGTGTTATCATTGAGTAAACTATGCAAGTGATATACCATTGGAAAGCTGAGAATCTCTACTTTCAGAAAATGTATAAAACAAAAAAAATAATTTTGGCGACTTATTGTAGGTTTTGAGGTGTCGGGTCACATATGTTTTATGTTGGCCTCTTACAGACGAATGCATAATATAATCATTGCGATATTAAAGAAAGGATGAGGAAAGTAAGCGCGTATACACGTTTTGAATGTAGCAATATAATTACCTTAGAAGCTTCTTAAATGAGTTCAGTAGTGATTGCATATTACGTTGAGTAACTCCATTGAGTTTAAAGTGTCCCTTGGCCACTTGAGGAAAAGACCCCTAAATATAAATCATAAAATCATGAGAAATTCAACCATTAGATCACAGTCAGTGTTAGGGTCTTGTCATGGGGAACCTGCTTAAATGAATTTACCTAAACATCAGAATAATAAACAAACTATCGTAAACGTTTGAAACCGAGTGGTATACCTGACAGGATTTCCTTGATCATTTCTCATTAATTTTGCTCGTTAGACAGCTCATATATTTTTCCACTTTTGAGGTAATAAATAATCATTTAGTATTTCTATCATTAAGCATTCGCTCACGCATGAATAAATTTAGTCCTAACAGCCTACCTTCATAGCCAAACTATAAGCCAGCAATAATCTACTTCACAGGTTAACAATTAGTATGTTACAACCGAAATGTATTATCTACATAATAAATATTTGACATCGTTGTATTATTATCAGGCTCTACAAGGGTGCGGGTCTATAAAATAGCTATTTTAAATGTTTATCCTTTTATTGTGGGTCATACTTCAGGTATACCTTGGCAAGCGACGTCTTTTCCTTTATTGATGTGTAGAAGACATCGTTTAGAAGTGTGTTCTTCATTGTTAAATCATTCAGATGAGGCATTGAACAAAGTGCTTCTGCTAAGTCACGTGATGATGAGGGGTCCAACGCACCCTGACGTTCATTCCCATATTTATCATATTCACCCTGCACATACTCCTCATACGCAAACTGATACACATCCTGAAGACAGAGTGTGACGACCTGTACAGTAATGAATTCAGATGAAGAAGAAGAAGAAGAAGAAAAAGAAACAGATGATAATGAAAAAGAGGAAGAAGAAGAAGTAGAAGAAGAAGAAGAAGAAGAAACATCAATTTAATTTTGCTAAATGGATATAGACTTCAGACTTGGAGTCATTCCGCCAAAAGTATTTTCATGATTCCATTCATAAACGCAATGAGAGAAATTTTATTTACGACCGAAGAATACAGGTTTTCAGAAAGTTATTCCTCTTAAGTATTGTGATGAGGGCGATATAGGTCGAGATGGATTGTGACGATCGAGACCAGGAAGATTCAACATGGAGTTTTATTAAAGGGAAATTAACCTCAGCGTATGAATTAGCTTATTTTGAATGGTGTAGTATATGCCTCTTATTTGATACATGCAATTTCATGTAAAAACACAGGATATAGATATAAATCACTATTTTCCAGCCAAGTTATCGTCTGCTAGCAATAATAAGGGGGCTGCCATTACTTTATGTGTACACGAACATATTTTTCATCCCAAGTAAAATTTCCTTCATCGTTAACTTGTAATTGATTTTTAGAGGACAAATATATATTAGATAAAGTCACATATTCTGAAATGTAAGTTTAGTTTTATATATTTTTTAAAAGGTCTTAATTTGTTCATAAAAAATATACTTCATAAAAAATATACGTCAAGGACGGAGAATTGACGTCAAGGACGGAGACAATCGTAACAATACCAAAACAAAGCGAGGAATCTGCTTTACAGGATGGCTATTAGAACTCATGGGTCGTCAATTATCTAGGCCCATGGCCAATAACAATCGTAATACAATCAGAACAAAGCGACGTATCTGTTGTAAAGGTAGGCTATTATCAATGCATATGGTACCTAATGATCCGTGTCATGCACAAAATGGCAGCCTCCATGGAAAGACGTAGCAGACAATAGGTGCATCTAGAATATCACGTGGGGTTACTTGTCCTTTAACTTACAACCGGTTTTCCAGAGTAATCTGTTGTTGTGCTGTCTACGTAAATTATAAGACAGGGAACCTGGGATACGGGCAGGGAGCGGCCCGTAACAAAATGGGGGCTTGTGTCGGCAGTCTACTGGTTGTTTTCCTGTAGACAATGGTGTGTTTTTGGCCGGTTTTTTGTAAGTATGTTGTTGAGATTTCCCGTCGTGGTCGATCTTCGTCGTCTTGCATTCGCTGCGGTAGCGTAATGTGTGTTGCATGTATACACGCTGTGTGTATGTGTGTTTGTTGGTGGTCGCTGACCATGCCGTGTGGTTTGCACGGTGTTGCACTACTCACTAGCTCGCGCTTGTGTGCTTGAAACAGAGTTTTTTGCTTGTGTTTCGGTATTTTACAGTTTGTAAGACTGTTTGTTGGACTTTTCAGTCTGTTATTTGCTGGTTGTTTGCCTCTGAGTCTTGGTTCATGATTGTACTGAATGGTGATAAACGTTGAGACGGTATATGAGCTCAACGTGGGTTATTTTTTCCGTTGGTACTTTTGACTTGATGCGGCGTGTGTGTATAGCACGTTGTGCATGGTGGTGCGGCTTATCTCCCGGTGTGGTAGAATTCTCGCACGGGCCGTGAATGAGGTAGGACGTCCAGGATATTTTTTCACTTGGTTTAGTGGAATTTTGGGGAAGAGTTCCTTTTGCGACAGCCATGGATGGTAGATTTTTCGGGAATTGAAAAATCTAGGTTGTTTCTGGTTGGTTGTGTGTATAACAGCCAAGGGCCAGGTTCTATAGTTTCACGGTATATTGTGTAGACTAGGTTTTTCAGTTTGACTGAGGTCGGGCTGTGTGTATAGCAGTCAGGTTAGTTTCTTTCATATTTTAGAAACTAGGTTCCTTCGGTTTGGAAGGGATTTGGTTGTGTGTATAACAGCCAAGTGTCTATTTTTTTCTCGGTTTTGTTGAATAACTAGGTTGTGCATGATGGCTGATGAATTTTCGGTAGGAGAATTTGTAAGAAGTCCATCTGCAGAGCAACTGCGCTCATTGTGATTTGATGGCTTTAGCAGCTCACTATGAAGTTCCTGGAGTAAAACAGTATATGCTGAAATCCAGCATACTGAATTAAGTTCTTGAATTTCTGATAGAGGAAGAGGTGTTGCCTTTTGAGGAGGCGGAACAGACTCCTCCATGTTCTCAGTCCCCGGTAGATTCTCAGTCTACTGGTAGGTCGGTTTCAGACCAAGAACGCATACGAGAACTTGAGCTTGAGATAGCAAGAGTGGAGTTGCAGCGAGAACAAGTGGTGTTGCAAAGAGAGCGAGCAAGTGCTGATGAGACAGAGCAGGTTAGGCAGGGTCAGCCTCGTTTTGACGTTTCGAAGCATGTTCGGATGGTTCCAGTGTTTGAGGAAACAGATGTGGAGAGGTATTTTCTCCATTTTGAGAAAGTTGCTCAGAGTTTGGATTGGCCGCGTGAGAAATGGTCACACTTGTTACAGTCGCAACTGAAAGGTAAAGCTCGTGATGCATATTCGGCTTTGTCTAATGAAGAAGTGTGTCATTATGACACGGTGAAAAATGCTATTTTGCATGCCTACGCGCTCGTTCCGGAAGCATATCGTCAAAAGTTTAGAAATTCACGAAAACTTGAATCACAGTCGCATAGGGAATTTGCGAAAACAAAAGAAATTCAGTTTGACCGGTGGTGTCAGTCGCTTGAAGTTACGGAATTCAAGGAGCTGCGTGAGTTGATACTCCTGGAGGAATTTAAGAGGTCATTGCCTCAGGAGGTGCGTTCACACCTGGAGGAACTAAGGGTGTCAGATTTGGGTAAAGCGGCAAGTCTCGCCGATGAGTATGTTCTTACTCATAGCCATAGAAATTCTAGGTCTGGTGCACAGAATACTCGCGGTAGTTTCCGTAAAAGCCATGGTCAAGGTCGAGGTCAAGGTCAGAAAAACGGTAGGAAACAAGATCCGGTCTCGGGAGAAGTAATCTTTGGAGTGCAGAAGTCACTTCCGGTACAGGGTCTGGGTGTCTAGATTATCTTGGGAAATGATCTTGCAGGAGACCAAGTTTCAATGTCGTATCCTGTGGTGAGTGAAAGCCCTTTTGTAAGAGCAGCTGATGTAGTCGTTTCCATGGTTGATGATCAAGAGAACAATGAGACGTGCCGAGAGAGAAGTGTGACAGATCACACAGAGCCTGAGACTAAGACTAAGAGTGATGACTGTGAGTTGGATGTCAATTTGAAGACAAATTCTGTTAATTTTGCCCGGTTTGAGGAAAAATCAAAACCATTATCGTCGAGTATGAAAGAGGAAACAATGTTATCGAGGATGGTGAATGAATTGGTTACCGGTTTGAAAGAATGTGTAGTCTATCTTGACAATTTTGTGACTAATCCTAACACATGTGAGAAGCATGTTGAGAGGAAGGTGATGTTGTTTCAACAGTTGTCTGCTGCACAGTTAGCAGTGAATAATATGACAGAGGATTTCACAGGTAGTGAGAGGCAATTTTCTGGTCATATAGGCATTGTTGAATGTGGCGGAGTCAAGCCATTTTCTGCTGAGGCGGCGGCAGGACCCCTACAGAGGCGGGAGGAGGATCCTGCAGGAGAGGCCAGGTGAACTTATACAGGATGGGACCTTTACCTCACCCCTTGTGTGAAGACGCCGGCTCCAACCAACACCCAGTCCCCTCTGGCCGTCCATTGCTATAGGAGCACCGGACTTGATGCTTGTGAACCCTGTACTAATGGCTCCGGATTTCAACCAGCCATTCGGCCTCGTGATGGATGCAAGTGATGTGGGTGCTCGTGCCGTGTTGACTCAAAAAGATTCAGATGGAGTCGACCGTCCCATATCATTCTTCTCGAAGAAATTTTGTGCAAGTCAGAAGAACTATTCTACTGTTGAGAAGGAAACCCTAGCCTTGATACTTGCACTTGAACGTCAGTGGATCTCAACATCCAGTCAGGGTACTAACTGATCATACCCCCTGACATTTGTCAATAAAATGAAAAACAAAAACCAAAGAATGAGACGAGAGTTTGCTGCTACAGCAAGGGTTACACCAGAACCGAATTCTCCCGAATAAATTCAGACCGATTCTGCCCGAATATGGCCTGAATCGGATGGATTCGGTTGATTCGGAACTTATTCGTCTCTGATTCGGGGAGCTCCCCGAATCAGAGACGAATAGGTCCCGAATAGGTCCCGAATCAAGCAGAATCGCCAAGAATTGACCCGAATCGATTTTGGGCATCCCGAATAAAGTCGAATGGCAATCCGAATAGAGGCCAGAATCGAGCCAAATGTGACCAGAATTGAGCCCAATATGGCCCGAATTCCCCGATTACACCCGAATAATGACCCGAATGTCGACCCGAATCGGGACGAATATGGCCGAATGCGCCGAATACGCCACCGAATTACCCGAATTCGCCATAGAATCGTTGGATTTTGGCCAAATTTGGACCCGAATTATAGCCGAATTAAAAAAACATGATTCTGGCCCCTCATTCGGACCTATTCGTCTGCTATTCGGCTGTATTCTGGCCTATTCGGCTTATTCGCCTGTATTCTGCTCTGTATTCGGATGGCGATTCGGATGGATTCTGGGAGCTATTCGGGGCATTCTGGGCAGATTCGGCTCTATTCGTGTTATTCGGGTCTATTTGGCTAGATGATTCGGGTCGAAGCCCGAATCTGCCTAGAATGCCCCGAATGCCTCCCCGAATCCAACCGAATCCGGCCGAATTCCATCCGAATATATCCCGAATATGGCCCGAATGAAATTTGTCGGGGCCACATTCGGGACCATCTTTTAGCGTATTCGGATGGTTTTGAACATTTCAAAACAAGCCGAATCCCTCCACGAATGTTTCAGAATACCTCCCGAATTTTTGCCCATTCGGGGAGGGAGAACAGAATGCTCCCGAATACACCCGAATTCGAAAATTCGGGTGTATTCGCAGCTGATTCGGTTCCGGTGTAACCCTTGCTTACAAGAGTACAGCTTGGACATTCAACATGTGCCAGGAAAGGACAATGTTATTGCAGACGCTTTATCTCGCGTGTAATCTTTGGACAGAATTGTACTAAACATTTCAACAATCCTATGGGAGAGTGAACTACCCTAGTGTGAAATAATCTACATGTGCTTGGACAGTTGAACATTTATTGTGAATAAACTGGAATTGCACGTGAAGAAGAAAACTTTGAACTTGGAGTGATTCTTTGATAATCACAAACCATTGCAAACAGACTTATTGGACTCAGTGTAAAGTTTTATGTTTTTCTCATGTTTGCCTTTCAGATATATTTTGTACATGAAATGATAACTGTTTTTTGTTTTGAAAAAGGAACATGCATGACAGTATTTTGGTGTTAAACTCCTTTGGCACAATTATGGAGGGATAGAAAGAGATAAACAAATGATTTCTCCTTTTGTTTGTGCATGTTTGTCAAATTTAAAACAGGAAATAGATTATATAAATTCAGTTTATGTCTTGTATGCAAACTATGTTGCATGTTGTTATTAACTACAGGAAGTGTGGAATGAAATGGATTTTTGTCTGTTTTGGGAATCACAAAAAGGGTATGAATTTTCTCATATTTTTGGTCTGTAGAATTCATGTGTTAAACTGAGTGGACAATTTATGTGCCTACCCAACTAAACTATCTTTGTTATCAATGTGTACAAGTTTGCATTAATGGTGGAAACTTTAATAGATCATATATATTGTGATGATCATTGTTGTCCTATTTTTCAGCCAGGTCTAATATTGCTGAAGGTTGTTTATTGATTGTTGCATTGTAAGAAAAGATATTTTGCTTAAAATTGCGAAGAAGCATCAGTAATGGTATATGCCTGTACATAATGATACATGTATTGAAAACCCATTTGATGTCTTAACTTCTTTGCGATTTTATTTTGTTGTACATGTATTTACTTTTGTAATAATTCTTACGTTACTTGCATCAAAGGAGGATTCTGAGCAATACTGCAGTTATATATCAAGTTGATTGCTTTTATATGTCTCCTAGCAAATTTACATGCTATTTCATTAACCCTTTGGAGACGACTGGCTTCTACAGAAGCCGAGCGAGGTGCTCAGTCTGTGACGGAGGGCTTCTACAGAAGCCGAGATTTATGCCTAATATGTTGACAAAGTTTTCCAGCTAACTATCCGCTCTTATGCGCTAAAATTCTTAGTAGTATTATGTAGATATATTCATTCACAATACCCGTTAAAAAAATATGAGGTTACGTGGAGAAAAATTGAGAAAAATAGGATTTCGTTTCAACTTTACCCGAAATTCTTGTTTGGGATCGTAAATCTTGTATACATACAGACGTACGCGTACGCGTCCACTTCGATCATGTTATTTCCATAGTCTAGAGCTCCGATCACGTGATATCATAGCGTTCAAAGCGCCGATCGATCTTGACAAAAAGCTACAGCTACGTTATGTGCGTATTCACTACATTTACACTCCCGACTTCGATCCTGACGTTGTTTACTTATTTATTTTTTTATCTAAGGCATTTTTCATCAACTGATTTGAAATAAGCACATGATTTGTTGTTTCTCGTAGGAATTAAATTGCTGTGCACCCATCAACTATACTACCTTTGATTGGTTGTTTATTGATTTTTTAAAATGTAAATATATTTTAATGTTTTTAGGAAAGTGTGTACTGGATGAAAGCTATGGAAGATAGAGACAGAGAGAGAGAGAGAGAGCCTCCCCCTCCAATCCATCCCGGTCAATGACAAGAAATTACCTCCCTGTTCCAAACATCATGTGCTTTGATAACTTGACGTTGCTCCTTATAATCCAAGTTCATAAGATAAAATAAAAGGAGCTTGCTCAAGGATTATATCAATTGAAATTGGCCAATTCAGCCCTTCATTCATGAATGAACCATTCTACTCTTTTCCGAAATCCAAGTTCATAAGATAAAATAAAAGGAGCTTGCTCAAGGATTATATCAACTGAAATTGGCCAATTCAGCCCTTCATTCATGAATGAACCATTCTACTCTTTTCCGAAATCCGACTAGAAATTACCACCATTGATTGCGATTTCTTTGTCGCTTTAGTTTGTTTATGATTCTTGTCATTATCCAACTCAACTCTTTCCTCGAAACATACAATTACTACACTCTCGATATCATGCTCCTTTCTGATGTTATCTTTATTTTCAAATCGATCAAACTCTGATAAATAGCCACATCCTTTTATAATAAAAATTGCATGCAATGCGGAAATAAAACGCACTGAAACAAAGTTTTAATTGCACGAACTTCCTGACGAGTTCAGAGAGAGAGAGAGAGAGAGAGAGAGCAGGCGGCATTGAGATGTGATAAAGTATTATTTTGTTCCACTCACTGTCATTCATTTAGCTTTTTCCCATTACAAACAAAACAAATCACATATGTGTACATGATTTTAATAAATTGTTTTATTGATAAAACAACTACATAGGGAAAAAAGCGTTGAAAGAGAGATGGATAGATAGAGAAATAAACGAATGAAGCGGGAGAAATAAAACAAATAGTTATGACACATCATGAGAAATGTATTCGAAAGTAAATAGGATTATTTTGTCTTATTGAATAAATAATGTTCATCTGAAAAAAACAGTTCCCTGATACGTGTGATATAGAAAGCATTTAGAGTGATAATGTCACAATGCTGGTCAGAATACGACTACAAAATGAGTCGGAAACACGTGTAAATGCGGGGCGCAATGCATGACTTGGCAGATAATCGCCCGAGCATTAGCAGAGGACAATGGGGGCCAATGAATGGGGTATCGATGGAACCATGGAGTTATCACAGACCTTGATCTAACCGCATGCGCGACGGCGTTTACGCAATTTGTATTGTAAGTGTACTGAAAAGGAAGGAAGCGAAGCTTCAACAAAATAAGACGGCTTTTCCCCTGTAAAATAACAAACCTTATTTTTTGTTTCGATAAACAAAAGTTATATTTTTAGAAGGAGAAAAGTCTGACCTTTCATGTTTACATTTACTAAAAATTACGAAAATGACCGAGTGAGGTACAATGAGCAATCAAAGTAGAAAGCACCTCCAAATTTCCCATTACAGGCAATGTAACCGAAATTGCTCCGTCACAGGGAGAACAATCGCTGTGCGCGGGCTCGCACTCAAAGGGTTAAGTTTAAAGACACGGAATTGTGTTCATACCTTATGTTATTACATGTTTGACTCTAGAACACAATTTCTGCATTTATAATGAGGCTTGTGCTATTTATAGGATCAGCTAGCGGGTGTGTGAAATTGGCTTTTTTACAGACGTGTATCAATCAGATATGATTATTTACGTCTGGGACCGACCTTTAACGTCACCATCCGAAAGACGTGATTCAGTCTCGAACCTGGGTCCGCTGAATCAGTTTATAACCCTAACCCTAACCCTAAACCCTAAACCCTAACCCTAACCCTAGCAAGCCAATGCTGTGTTTAGATGCTCTACCGTCGTTTTTATACCTTTTGCATTATATTTAGTTCACATTTTTGCTGAAAACGACTGTAATTTAATCGATTCAGTCTAAAGGGATCGATAGATAGAATTTTACTAACCGGGACGAAAAATTTATATTTTCGAATAAGGTTCTATACTGTGTAATGAAGTTATAACGTGTTCGTTTATACAAAGTTTCTGTGTTATACGAGATTTTATATACATACTTTCTTCGTTACACTCCGAAGTATGTTTTTATGGAGGGGAGTGTGATGAGGGCGAGATCAATAGGTCGAGATGGATTGTGACGATCGAGACCAGGAAGATTCAACATGGAGTTTTATTAAAGTAGAACTTTAATGATTTTAAATATTGGTTTAATACTTATTATTGCATAGATGGCATAAATTAAACAAGGTTATCCAAATTCAACGCTTGGAAACATTTGAAGTAATGATTATTATCAATTATAAAACGGTAAAATACAGCCCCCGATATAGCAGCTGAAGAGCTCCTCGAACGCTGCTGAGATATGTGACGACACACCATGGACCAGTCCTGTCTAAGCAGACGATGTCCCATAACATCTTACACATTTTTCAGAGCCTATTTTGTCATCTCCTCTTCACTTATTTCTCTTCCTTCACTAGCGTCAGTCTTAATGTTAGTCTGTTGCCTCACTCTTAACTTCGTGTATGGTATTATTTTGATGAAAAATGCAGCGTTAAAAAAAATAAAGGAATCAGTCACTTGTAAAGAAAATAAGACGCCATTGTATTTTCAGCTGCTTGCACCGTGGCATGTTCGGCGTTTCAAGAGGGAACGAATACCATCCTGCTATTATTCGGAGGGCTTTTCAATTTGAAAGTGGGGTTTATTTCATTGATCATTGACCCTTCTCCTGTGTATTTACAATCAAACGGTTTTAGCTATCAGAATCAGTTTCACTTTCCCTTTATAATGGTGTGAAATAAGGTCATGTTTAAATACACCAAACTCTTTATAATTTGATAAATAATTGCATCGCAATAAGCCACTTCGGGGATGCAATCTGAGCATGAGCAGATAAAGGTCATCTGTACCAAATTCTAAAACCCACTGACACTAATATTCGATATGTGCTCATGAATGTCATGTAATCATTATTCAATTATGCACTAATGGTGCATTCCATGATATCCAGGTTGAAGTATTCTTTTTAAGGGGGAAACAAAAGCTATTCATGAGGCACCTCTATCACTCCCAGAGTTATTTTTCTGAAGTGCACATAAAGGGACCCTCCATATCTAAAATATAGTGTATTCACATTTCTTATTACCATATGATTGCAGTGTTGTAAAATGATTAGTTATGTTCAAATATTCGACTTGTGTAATAAATTGATGTACCTTGATAAGCGATGCCTTTTCTTTCATTACTGTGTAGAAGTCATCGTGAAGAAGCGTGCAGTCCAGTGTTAGGTCATTGAGATGAAGCATCGAACAAAGTGCTTCTGCTAAGTCACGTGATGATGACGAGGTCAACTCAACCCGACGTCCATAGTCATCCACACCTTTAAGACACAGTGTGACAACCTGCACAGTAATAAATTTATGTGAAGTAGAAAAAAGAAAAAGAAGAAGAAGAAGAAGAAGAAGTAGAAGAAGAAGAAGAAGAAGGAGAAGAAACATCAATTTAATTTGGCTAAATGGATGTAGACTTCAGACTTGGAGTCATTCCGCCGTACGTATTTTCATGATTCCAGTCATAAACGCAATGAGAGAAATTATATTTACGACCGAAGAATACAGGTTTTCAGAAAGTCATTCCTCTTTAGTATTATATTTTGGATAACTGCCTCTTGGGCTATCCTTGAACGATGAACTTTTCTGAGAGATAAACATATTCTGGTAGCTGTCACCAATCATAGGTATCCCTGACCATTTCGCCCAGTATCCTACACCTAAACCATGGCACAATAGACCCTCAGACTATTATACCCAGGTTAGAAAGTACCAACTTCCTCTCCTCTCAACCGACAACTAACCGCTAATTTAGTTGGGGAACCTCGCTATTCATAAGGACCGCTATTCATAACTATTCATAAGAACCGCTATTGATAACGCATGTTGAATGAATAGCGGTTTTTATGAATAGCGGTCCTTATGAATAGCAAGCGGATCCGAATTTTGTTACCCTGTAAATCAAAGTCGGGTCTTTTTAGGATTGATATACCTGTGTGGGAGTTAAAATGATTCAATTTTAACGTTCCGTCTTTAATGTTCTGTCTTTATTCACTAGCTGAGTTTTCCCCTTAGTAAATTAGATGATAGATCATAATTGGAAAGTTTAATCCCAAGCATCGTGATACATGTTCTAGGCCTCTTGGGGTCATCCCTATGGACAGACAGTAGATGAGGGCGGGAAAACAAAGATATACTTTTACAATATTTACGTAAAACTATATTGGTTGTTATTACTGTATTCACATTTCTTATTACCATATGATTGCAGTGTTGTAAAATGATTAGTTATGTTCAAATATTCGACTTGTGTAATAAATTGGCGTACCTTGATAAGCGATGCCTTTTCTTTCATTACTGTGTAGAAGACATCGCGAAGAAACGTGCAGTCCAATGTTAGGTCATTGAGATGAAGCATCGAACAAAGTGCTTCTGCTAAGTCACGTAATGATGACGAGGTCAACCAAACCCGACTCCCATGGACATGCACATCTTTAAGACACAGTGTGACAACCTGCACAGTAATAAATTTATGTGAAGTAGAAAGAAGGAGAAGAAGAAGAAGAAACATCAATTTAATTTGGCTAAATGGATGTAGACTTCAGACTTGGAGTCGTTCCGCCATACGTATTTTCATGATTCCAGTCATAAACGCAATGAGAGAAATTATATTTACGACCAAAGAATACAGGTTTTCAGAAAGTCATTCCTCTTTAGTATTATATTTTGGATAACTGCCTCTTGGGCTATCCTTGAACGATGAACTTTTCTGAGAGATAAACATAATTATTATGGTAGCTGTCACCAATCATAGGTATCCCTGACCATTTCGCCCAGTATCCTACACCTAAACCATGGCAAAATAGACCCTCAGACTATATACCCAGGTTAGAAAATACCAACTGCCTCACCTCTGACCCGACAACTAACCGCTAATTTAGTTGGGGAACCTCGCTAGTCATAAGGACCGCTATTCATAACTATTCATAAGAACCGCTATTGATAAGGCATGTTGAATGAATAGCGGTCCTTATGAATAGCAAGCGGATCCGAATTTTGTTACCCTGTAAATCAAAGTCGGGTCTTTTTAGGATTGATATACCTGTGTGGGAGTTAAAATGATTCAATTTTAACGTTCCGTCTTTAATGTTCTGTCTTTATTCACTAGCTGAGTTTTCCCCATAGTATATTAGATGATAGATCATAATTGGAAAGTTTAATCCCAAGCATCATGATACATGTTCTAGGCCTCTCGCGGTCATCCCTATGGACAGACAGTCCACGAGGGCGGGAAAACAAAGATATACTTTTACAATATTTACGTAAAACTATATTGGTTGTTATTACTGTATTCACATTTCTTATTACCATATGATTGCAGCGTTGTAAAATGATTAGTTATGTTCAAATATTCGACTTGTGTAATAAATTGGCGTACCTTGATAAGCGATGCCTTTTCTTTCATTACTGTGTAGAAGACATTGTGAGGAATCGTGCAGTCCAATGTTAGGTTATTGAGATGAAGCATCGAACAAAGTGCTTCTGCTAAGTCACGTGATGACGAGCTCATCTCAAACAACAATTTATACTCATCCAGATCTTTAAGACACAGTGTGACAACCTGCACAGTAATAAATTTATGTGAAGTAGAAAAAAGAAGAAGAAGAAAAAGAAGGAGAAGAAACATCAATTTAATTTGGCTAAATGGATGTAGACTTCAGACTTAGAGTCGTTCCGCCATAATAATTTTTTTTCACGATTCCAGTCATAAACGCAATGAGAGAAATTATATTTACGACCAAAGAATACAGGTTTTCAGAAAGTCATTCCTCTTTAGTATTATATTTTGGATAACTGCCTCTTGGGCTATCCTTGAACGATGAACTTTTCTGAGAGATAAACATAATTATTCTGGTATCTGTCACCAATCGTAGGTATCCCTGACCATTTCGCCCAGTATCCTACACCTAAACCATGGCAAAATAGACCCTCAGACTATATACCCAGGTTAGAAAGTACCAACTTCTTCTCCTCTGACCCGACAACTAACCGCTAATTTAGTTGGGGAACCTCGCTAGTCATAAGGACCGCTATTCATAACTATTCATCAGAACCGCTATTGATAAGGCATGTTGAATGAATAGCGATTTTTATGAATAGCGGTCCTCATGAATAGCAAGCGGATCCGAATTCTGTTACCCTGTAAATCAAAGTTAGGTCTTTTTAGGATTGATATACCTGTGTGGGAGTTAAAATGATTCAATTTTAACGTTCCGTCTTTAATGTTCTGTCTTTATTCACTAGCTGAGTTTTCCCCATAGTATATTAGATGATAGATCATAATTGGAAAGTTTAATCCCAAGCATCATGATACATGTTCTAGGCCTCTCGGGGTCATCCCTATGGACAGACAGTCCACGGGGGGGAGGGGGGGGGGGGGGGGTTGGGGGGGGGGGGGGGACAAAGATATACTTTTACAATATTTACGTTAAACTATATTGGTTGTTATTACTGTATTCACATTTCTTATTACCATAAGATTGCAGCGTTGTAAAATGATTAGTTATGTTCAAATATTCGACTTGTGTAATAAATTGGCGTACCTTGATAAGCGATGCCTTTTCTTTCATTACTGTGTAGAAGTCATCGTGAAGAAGCGTGCAGTCCAGTGTTAGGTCATTGAGATGAAGCATCGAACAAAGTGCTTCTGCTAAGTCACGTGATGATGACGAGGTCAACTTAAGCCGAAATGGAGAGTCATCCACATCTTTAAGACACAGTGTGACAACCTGCACAGTAATAAATTCATGTGAAGTAGAAAAAAGAAGAAGAAGAAGAAGAAGAAGAAGAAACATCAATTTAATTTGGCTAAATGGATGTAGACTTCAGACTTGAAGTCATTCCGCCGTTCGTATTTTCATAATTCCAGTCATAAACGCAATGAGAGAAATTATATTTACGACCGAAGAATACAGGTTTTCAGAAAGTCATTCCTCTTTAGTATTATATTTTGGATAACTGCCTCTTGGGCTATCCTTGAACGATGAACTTTTCTGAGAGATAAACATATTCTGGTAGCTGTCACCAGTCATAGGTATCCCTGACCATTTCACCCAGTATCCTACACCTAAACCATGGCAAAATAGACCCTCAGACTGTATACCCAGGTTAGAAAATACCAACTGCCTCACCTCTGACCCGACAACTAACCGCTAATTTAGTTGGGGAACCTCGCTAGTCATAAGGACCGCTATTCATAACTATTCATAAGAACCGCTATTGATAACGCATGTTCAAGGAATAGCGGTTTTTATGAATAGCGGTCCTTATGAATAGCAAGCGGATCCGAATTTTGTTACCCTGTAAATCAAAGTCGGGTCTTTTTAGGATTGATATACCTGTGTGGGAGTTAAAATGATTCAATTTTAACGTTCCGTCTTTAATGTTCTGTCTTTATTCACTAGCTGAGTTTTCCCCATAGTATATTAGATGATAGATCATAATTGGAAAGTTTAATCCCAAGCATCATGATACATGTTCTAGGCCTCTCGGGGTCATCCCTATGGACAGACAGTCCACGAGGGCGGGAAAACAAAGATATACTTTTACAATATTTACGTAAAACTATATTGGTTGTTATTACTGTATTCACATTTCTTATTACCATATGATTGCAGCGTTGTAAAATGATTAGTTATGTTCAAATATTCGACTTGTGTAATAAATTGGCGTACCTTGATAAGCGATGCCTTTTCTTTCATTACTGTGTAGAAGTCATCGTGAAGAAGCGGGCAGTCCAGTGTTAGGTCATTGAGATGAAGCATCGAACAAAGTGCTTCTGCTAAGTCACGAGACGATGACGAGGTCAACTCAACCCGACGTCCATAGTCATCCACACCATGGTACAACTGATTGAGACACAGTGTGACAACCTGCACAGCAATAAATTTATGTGAAGTAGAAAAAAGAAGAACAAGAAGAAGAAGAAGAAGAAGAAGAAGAAGGAGAAGAAACATCAATTTAATTTGGCTAAATGGATGTAGACTTCAGACTTGGAGTCGTTCCGCCATACGTATTTTCATGATTCCAGTCATAAACGCAATGAGAGAAATTATATTTACGACCAAAGAATACAGGTTTCCAGAAAGTCATTCCTCTTTAGTATTATATTTTGGATAACTGCCTCTTGGGCTATCCTTGAACGATGAACTTTTCTGAGAGATAAACATATTCTGGTAGCTGTCACCAATCATAGGTATCCCTGACCATTTCGCCCAGTATCCTACACCTAAACCATGGCACAATAGACCCTCAGACTATATACCCAGGTTAGAAAATACCAACTGCCTCACCTCTGACCCGACAACTAACCGCTAATTTAGTTGGGGAACCTCGCTAGTCATAAGGACCGTTATTCATAACTATTCATAAGAACCGCCATTGATAACGCATGTTGAATGAATAGCGGTTTTTATGAATAGCGGTCCTTATGAATAGCAAGCGGATCCGAATTTTGTTACCCTGTAAATCAAAGTCGGGTCTTTTTAGGATTGATATACCTGTGTGGGAGTTAAAATGATTCAATTTTAACGTTCCGTCTTTAATGTTCTGTCTTTATTCACTAGCTGAGTTTTCCCCATAGTATATTAGATGATAGATCATAATTGGAAAGTTTAATCCCAAGCATCATGATACATGTTCTAGGCCTCTCGGGGTCATCCCTATGGACAGACAGTCCGCGGGGGGAGGGGGGGGGGGGGGGATAAAGATATACTTTTACAATATTTACGTGAAACTATATTGGTTGTTATTACTGTATTCACATTTCTTATTACCATAATTATGATTGCAGCGTTGTAAAATGATTAGTTATGTTCAAATATTCGACTTGTGTAATAAATTGGCGTACCTTGATAAGCGATGCCTTTTCTTTCATTACTGTGTAGAAGTCATCGTGAAGAAGCGTGCAGCCCAGTGTTAGGTCATTGAGATGAAGCATCGAACAAAGAGCTTCTGCTAAGTCACGTGATGATGACGAGGTCAACTTAACCCGAAATTTATAGACATCCACATATTTAAGACACATTGTGACAACCTGCAGAGTAATAAATTTTTGTGAAGTAGAAAAAAGAAGAAGAAGAAGAAGAAGAAGAAGAAGAAGAAGAAACATCAATTTAATTTGGCTAAATGGATGTAGACTTCAGACTTGGAGTCATTCCGCCGTACGTATTTTCATGATTCCAGTCATAAACGCAATGAGAGAAATTATATTTACGACCGAAGAATACAGGTTTTCAGAAAGTCATTCCTCTTTAGTATTATATTTTGGATAACTGCCTCTTGGGCTATCCTTGAACGATGAACTTTTCTGAGAGATAAACATATTCTGGTAGCTGTCACCAATCATAGGTATCCCTGACCATTTCGCCCAGTATCCTACACCTAAACCATGGCAAAATAGACCCTCAGACTATATACCCAGGTTAGAAAATACCAACTGCCTCACCTCTGACCCGACAACTAATCGCTAATTTAGTTGGGGAACCTCGCTAGTCATAAGGACTGCTATTCAGAACTATTCATAAGAACCGCTATTGATAAGGCATGTTGAATGAATAGCGGTTTTTATGAATAGCGGTCCTTATGAATAGCAAGCGGATCCGAATTTTGTTACCCTGTAAATCAAAGTCGGGTCTTTTTAGGATTGATATACCTGTGTGGGAGTTAAAATGATTCAATTTTAACGTTCCGTCTTTAATGTTCTGTCTTTATTCACTAGCTGAGTTTTCCCCATAGTATATTAGATGATAGATCATAATTGGAAAGTTTAATCCCAAGCATTATGATACATGTTCTAGGCCTCTCGGGGTCATCCCCATGGACAGACAGTCCATGAGGGCGGGAAAACAAAGATATACTTTTACAATATTTACGTAAAACTATATTGGTTGTTATTACTGTATTCACATTTCTTATTACCATATGATTGCAGCGTTGTAAAATGATTAGTTATGTTCAAATATTCGACTTGTGTAATAAATTGGCGTACCTTGATAAGCGATGCCTTTTCTTTCATTACTGTGTAGAAGTCATCGTGAAGAAGCGTGCAGTCCAGTGTTAGGTTATTGAGATGAAGCATCGAACAAAGTGCTTCTGCTAAGTCACGTGATGATGACGAGGTCAACTCAACCCGACGTCCATAGACATCCACATCTTTAAGACACAGTGTGACAACCTGCACAGTAATAAGGAGAAGAAGGAGAAGAAGAAGAAGAAGAAGAAGAAGAAGAAGAAGAAGAAGGAGAAGAAACATCAATTTAATTTGGCTAAATGGATGTAGACTTCAGACTTGGAGTCGTTCCGCCATACGTATTTTCATGATTCCAGTCATAAACGCAATGAGAGAAATTATATTTACGACCAAAGAATACAGGTTTTCAGAAAGTCATTCCTCTTTAGTATTATATTTTGGATAACTGCCTCTTGGGCTATCCTTGAACGATGAACTTTTCTGAGAGATAAACATATTCTGGTAGCTGTCACCAATCATAGGTATCCCTGACCATTTCGCCCAGTATCCTACACCTAAACCTTGTCACAATAGACCCTCAGACTATATACCCAGGTTAGAAAGTACCAACTTCCTCTCCTCTGACCCGACAACTAACAGCTAATTTAGTTGGGGTAACCACGCTAGTCATAAGGACTGATATTCATAAGGACCACTTATTCATAAGGACCACTACAGAACTATTTATAAGGAACGCTATTCATTACGCATGTTAATGAATAGCGGCCCTTATTGAATAGTGAGCGGACCCGAATTTAGTTACCCTGTAAATAAAAGTCGGGTCTTTTTTATAAATGATGTATGTGCGGGACTTAAAATGATTCAATTTTAATGTTCCGTCTTTAATGTACCGTCTTTAATCACTAGCGGAGTTTTTCCCATAGTATATGAAATGATAGATCATAATTGGAAAGTTTAAACACAAGGATCAGCTTATTCGTGAATACATGTTTGTCTATAATCAATCTTATTTTTAGGGTCCAATAAACCATAGAGCTGACAAAACATTGCGTATTCGTCTGCGTAGCGTTGCTTCATTTATACATGTTCTAGACCTCTCGGGGTCATCCCAATAGACAGACAGTCAACGAGACAGACGGTTCACGAAGGTGGCATAACAGAGATATACTTTTACATTATTTACGTAATAATAAATTGCTTGTAATTACTGTATTTACACCTCGAACCATATGATTGCAGTGCTGTAAAATGATTAAATAATTATGTTCAAATATTCGCCTTTACCCGACTTGTGTAATGAATGGGCTTACCTTGATAAGCGATGCCTTTTCTTTCATTACTGTGTAGAAGTCATCGTGAAGAAGCGTCTTGTTCAGTGTTAGGTCATTGAGATGAAGCATTGAACAAAGTGCCTCTGCTAAGTCACGTGATGATGAGGAGGTCAACTCAAACCGACTTTCATACTCCTCCACACGACTGTACAAGTCTTTAAGACACAGTCTGACGACCTGTAGTAATCAATTGATAAGAAGAAGAAGAAGAAACATCAATATAATTTCAGACTTGGAGTCGTTCAGCCGTATTTTAAAATCATGATTCCAGTCATAAACACAATGAGAACAATTCTATTTACGACCAAAGAATACACGTTTTCAGAAAGTCATTCCTCTATACTTATTTAGGACATCCTCCTCTTGGACTATCCTTGAACAATGACCTTCTTAGAGAGATAAACATATTCTGGTAGCTGACACCAATCATACGTATCCCTGACCATTTCGCCCAGTATCCTACACCTAAGCCATGGCACAATAGACCCTCAGATATATAGCCAGGTTAGAAAATACCAACTGCCTCTCCTTTGACTCGATAACTAACCGCTAATTTAGTTAGGGTTAAACATATTCTGGTAGCTGTCACCAGTCACAGGTATCCCTGATAATTTCGCCCAGTAGCCTACTACTAAACCCTAGACTCTATGAAAACATCCCCAACCCCTCCCTCACAAACCCGATAACCTGAGACTCAACATTTGATTACCCTGTAGGTAAAAGTCAGATCTTTTTAAAACGGAAATTTGTCCGGAAGGTAAAACGATTCATTTGTAATGTTTCGTCTTTAAACACCACTTGATTTTTATGCTTATGGCAAAAAAAAACAAAAAAACTCAGCTAACCAATCTTTTCGTTAAATGTTGAATGTGTAAATCTTTAAATATGTATGTATTAAATTTTTGGGCCTAACACATGAAATGCCATGCATATTAGGACAAAAAAACAACAACACATTTTTACCAAAAAAAGTAATATTCTTTCAAAGACAAAGACACAAATACCTTAATATTTCCACTCTCCTTTGCAAGAGTCTTGTAAAAGTCATCGTACATTTGGCCTGAGATTGTAATTGCCTTGAGAGATGGTGATGAGGTAATAATGCTTCCTACATTATGAGATACAGTTGGGCCACACCGTCTTTTAATGATAATATTAATCTGAATACAAAGTAAGAAAACAAGCAACAAAAAAGAAAGAAAGAAAAGAAAGAAAACTAACAAACGAACAGCAATGAAATAAAACGATAACAGAGAATGAAATGAGTGATAGTTTGAGAAAATAAAGAAACAACAACAGCAAAAGCTATGATGTTTACAACATCGTTTAAATGTCATGGTGTGTAGAAGGACTATAGAAATGGGTCTAATGCACCAATGCTTCAACTTTCCTCGATTATGAAGGGAGGACCAAACAATTTTATCAATTCTTTCCTAACACATTTTGGCTAGATTATCGATGAATTTAAATTCTGAATCAAATTAGGAAGTCCTTCCGTATCAAAAACGAATTCTGGAATGTAAGCAACTAAAGATCAAAATTCCCACTGCTTCTCTCCTAGTGTGCTTTGAATTAAGAAGTTCGTACCGCAACTTACCATGTCGATACCCAGGGAAACGTAACCAGCAATAGTGTGTGCAGTCACCATTTGGTCAATTGACAAACTGTCTATCTGGGGCGGAGTATTCTGTTGAACGACAGCCACTGCGTCCCGGTCATTGCTCTCAAACGCTACGTCAACGAGAAAGTCGGTCCTTTTCTTGAGTCCCTGTACCATGTGCGTCATAACATTAATGCCTACAGTCTTATTTTGTGATACCGTGAAGTACAGGAGATACCGGAATTCTTTCTGTCTAGGAAGTACTATTTCCTTCATCAACTTAGTGTATCCATTGTGATCTGAGTCATGGAGGAAAGCAAGATGTACACCAGCCATGTACTCCTGGAACAGTTTGTGTGGGAAAAATAGGGTTGATTTGACGTGAGGCTTACGCTCGTCTCTGCCTACCATCGGGGTAATTCTGCTCTCCTGAGACAAGACTCCAACTCTGCAAGCAGTTGTAATTGACTCTGGAGGGTCAGATAACTGGCTGTCATCGAAAATAAGTGTATTATCCAAAAGACCAGTGAATGCGAGCTTGGCGATTGGTTCTAACAAGACGGATGTTTTGTTTATAAGCCTTTCCAATGAAGGAGGGCTTAAGTCGTTAGTGATCTTTAGGACGTAATGCTCTTTGAGGAACATGACCATTTCCCCAAAGAACTGAGAATACGTTTGAAGATATTTGATTCTCTCTTGTCTTTCCACACTGAGGTCTTTCCACATCAGACACAACATGGCTACAAAGATAGGATAACGTGCCATGTTTTCAGAAACAACATCGTTGTCTTTGAGGAACTCGATTAGATCATTTGCTTTGGATTCATCGCTTGCAAAGTATTTGTGAATGTAGGTTGACATATTTTCTTCGCTGAAGCCATCCACCCTAATAAACGCATACGCATTCCTAAGAAAAGTGTCCCCTCTGATTTCGTTCGCTTTCCATGGTCGAGTCGTAATCATAATAAAACATGTCTCTAGTTGGTCGGAACATATTATCTCCTCAATGACAAGCTTGCTGT
Source organism: Heliocidaris erythrogramma (assembly GCA_025617745.1). Classification (NCBI taxonomy): domain Eukaryota; kingdom Metazoa; phylum Echinodermata; class Echinoidea; order Camarodonta; family Echinometridae; genus Heliocidaris; species Heliocidaris erythrogramma. The sequence continues at coordinate 64,801,440 of CM046854.1, forward strand.
TATCTGATGTTGGGTAATGATGTTCAGTGTAGCCGAATGGATTCTTGGTGTGAGCGCGAGACTGTTCAGTGGAGCTCCCCGGCTTATTGACCAAAGAAACTGACCTATGGGGGTGAACACTTTGCTGCTGGGTGTAACCCTCTGGCTGTTCGGTAAAGCCTTCTGGTTGTTCAATGTAACCCACCTGCTCGCTTCTACCGTCAGTCCGTTGTGCGTACGCACTTGATTCTTGAGAGTGAGATCCTGGAAATCGAGGGCTATCCAGTGTCGCGTTACCACCGGCCTGTGGAGTATGTTTGTCGGGCCCTTGAGTGTAAGCATGACTCCTTGCCTCAGTTCTTCCTTTCTTCTTAAGCTGTCCTTTGAACTCGTCTAAGCCGTCATACACAATGAATACATTGTCGGGGTTGGAACGAATGTAATGAGTAAGCTGAGCAGTTGTAGTAGGATTATCTTCCGAGAGGTATGATTTCGCTATCTCTCCCATCGTGTAGTCTTCTGATTCCCTTAGAGGGACGATAAGAACCCATACAAACTGTTGGTATTGCATTTCGTTAATCCAGTCCCAAGCGATCTTTGCACACAGAGTTGTTTTCCCGGCACCGGCATCTCCTTGAACCAGCAATCTCTTTGGGGTTTTGCCATTAACTTCGAGTTTGAGGAGGTCATTGTACTGGACTAGCTTCCGTTTGTCCCTCCCATGTTCTTCTTCTTCCAAGACAAGATTTGTGTAAATTTCTTGAAACTGGACTAGTGAATCGGGATTTAGGGGATCAGATCTTATCCGACAGAGAGTTGTCTCGTACTTGAGCATGAAGTCTTTCCTACAACGCTCAATCAGCTCAGGAGACAGGGGTTCTATCGCTGACTCAGAGGGTAGTGTAGTTGTAGCTAAGAAGGAAATAAATTAAAACTCTCGCTCAGATGAAAAGAACTTTTAAAAATTCTTCCCGTCTATTATTTTTGTTATATTTGTAAGATTAAAAATTCTTAAAAGTTGTGGCCGCCTTCATTTTTTTTTAAATGTGGGAGTGACTGATGGTAGTTAAAACGGTTTCTCTATTTTGGACATATGTTGTTTTTGTTTTTTCTTCGGTAATAACGTGCGAATCTTAAAGTAGACATTCAAAGAAAATCACAAATATGGCAATTAAAGTAGAACACTAATGATTTTAAATATTGGCTTAATACTTATTATTGCATAGATGGCATAAATTAAACAAGGTTATCCAAAATTTAAAGCTTGGAAACATTTGAATTAATGATTATTATCAATTATAAAACGGTAAAATACAGCCCCCGATATAGCAGCTGAAAAGCTCCTTGAACGCTGCTGAGATGTGTGACGACACAAGAGGGGCGAGTACTGTCTAAGCAGACGATGTCCCATAACATTGTACACATTTTTCAGTGCCTGTTTTGTCATCTCCTCTTCACTTATTTCTCTTACTTGACTAGCGTCAGTCTTAATGTTAGTCTGTTGCCTCACTCTTAACTTCGTGTATGGTATTATTTTGATGAAAAATGCAGCGTTAACAAAATAAAGGAATCAGTCACTTGTAAACAAAATAAGACGCCATTGTATTTTCAGCTGTTTGCACCGGGGCATGTTCGGCGTTTCAAGAGGGAACGAATACCATCCAGCTATTATTCGCAGGGCTTTTCAATTTGAAAATGGGGTTTATTTCATTGATCATTGACCCTTCTCCTGTGTATTTACAATCAAACGGTTTTAGTTATCAGAATCAGTTCACTTTCCCTTTTAGAATGGTGTGAAATAAGGTCATGTTTAAATGTACCAAACTCTTTATAATTTGATAAATAATTGCATTGCAATTACGTTCATTCATTATAGGACGTCGTCTGCTTAAGCAGGATCGATCCCTCGTATGACGACATCAAAACATCGCTATATTTCTGGCGAATCCTCGGATATTCCACATGCTGAGAAGAGCTTTTATTTATGTTGTTTTTATAATCATCATATACGCAGTTGACATAAAACTTATACGATTGCCATCTGTAAGCTTCCCAATTTCTAGTGATACATTAATTGCCATATTTGTGATTTTCTTGAGTGTTCTACTTTAATGTATCACTAGAAACTGGGAAGCTTACAGATGGCAATCCTATAAGTTTTATGTCAACTGCGTATCTGATGATTATAAAAACAACACAAATAAAAGCTCTTCTCAGCATCTGGAATATCCAGGATTCGCCAGAAACATAGCGATGTTTTGATGTCGTCACACTCGGGATCGATCCTGCTTAAGCAGACGACGTCCTATAATGAATGAACGTAATTGCAATGCAATTATTTATCAAATTATAAAGAGTTTGGTGTATTTAAACATGACCTTATTTCACACCATTATAAAGGGAAAGTGAAACTGATTCTGATAGCTAAAACCGTTTGATTGTAAATACACAGGAGAAGGGTCAATGATCAATGAAATAAACCCCACTTTCAAATTGAAAAGCCCTCCGAATAATAGCAGGATGGTATTCGTTCCCTCTTGAAACGCCGAACATGCCCCGGTGCAAGCAGCTGAAAATACAATGGCGTCTTATTTTGTTTACAAGTGACTGATTCCTTTATTTTTTTAACGCTGCATTTTCATCAAAATAATACCATACACGAAGTTAAGAGTGAGGCAACAGACAAACATTAAGACTGACGCTAGTGAAGGAAGAGAAATAAGTGAAGAGGAGATGACAAAATAGGTTCTGAAAAATGTGTAAGATGTTATGGGACATCGTCTGCTTAGACAGGACTGGTCCATGGTGTGTCGTCACATATCTCAGCAGCGTTCGAGGAGCTCTTCAGCTGCTATATCGGGGGCTGTATTTTACCGTTTTATAATTGATAATAATCATTACTTCAAATGTTTCCAAGCGTTGAATTTGGATAACCTTGTTTAATTTATGCCATCTATGCAATAATAAGTATTAAGCCATTATTTAAAATCATTAAAGTTCTACTTTAAGACGACTAAGGATTCTTAAAAGTTTTGTGAGCTCTTCATTTATTTTTCTATTTTACATACAAAAGTAGGCTCGTGTCTAAAAATGATTTGTGCGTTAATTTCCGGCGTGAAAAGGGAACATAGTAGGACTATTCCATGTTATTGACTGATCATAAGAGCGCTACCCACTTTATAACCAATTGTTATTGCCAATGATTGCTATAATTATTTTATGTATTCTATAGTATTATTGAGTGTAACTTAAAAATAAAAACGACAAAGAAGACATAAGTTTCATTTTACTATATCAGTGCTGATAATATTTTATGATGATGATGATGATGGCTTCTTCTATAGCGCCGGTATCCGCCTCAATTGGGCGCTCATGGCGCTTGCTCAGGATGTCTCACAAATTTCAATGTTTTCAGACCGTGGTTGAAATTCTGTTCCTTTCCAAAAAATGTCTTGATAGTCATACATGTAAGTTATTCTTGTGATGGTGTTGCAGTGGGGAACAAATAGGTTTTCAGGTATGATTGAAAAGTTGATAGGGTCTCTGCTCTCCTAATGAACTGGGGGAGGCTATTCCACAGCTTAGGCCCGGAGATGTAGAAGGCTCTATCACCCCAGGTTGTGTGGCTGAGAGATTCGGCCAGCAGCGCTTGGTTGGCTGATCTGAGACTACGTGCCGGCTCATGCTTGGTCAGGAGCTTGGATATGTAGGATGGCGATCTATTGTTGAGCGCCTTGAACACAAGGACTCCAAGCTTGTAGGCAATTCTCTGATTAATCGGCAGCCAGTGAAGGTCACGAAGAATTGGACTGATGTGGACCCATTTCTTTTGTAGGGAGACTAAACGTGCCGCCATATTCTGCAGGCGCTGAAATCTATGCAATTGATGCTGGGTCAAACCAGTCAGAATGGAGTTGCAGTTGTCCAGTCGGGTCGTCACAAAGGCGTGAACAAGCAGTTCAGCAACATGCTTAGTTAGATGCTTACGGATCCTTCCAAGATTCCGGATGGAAATAAAAGCAGCTTTACAAGCAGATGTAATGTGCTGGTCCATGGTGAGGGAGGAATCAAAGACTATCCCAAGGTTCCTCACTTGATCCGAAGGCTTGATGAACGAAATTCCGATTTTCAGATGGTCGATTCTCACCTTAGCTCGTTGCTGACGAGAACCAACAACAAGGAATTCCGTCTTGTCCTCATTCAGCTTCAAGTAGTTGTTAGAGAGCCATGCTTGTAGGTCTTTCACGCAGGATTCAATGCGTTGAAGTCCTGAATCAACTTCAGCTTGAGATGGGTCGACAGTGAGGTAGATTTGTGTATCATCTGCATATCGGTGATACTGAAGGCCATAGCTTTTGATGATTTGTGCTATGGGTGCTGTGTACATACAAAACAACTTCGGGCCGAGGACAGAGCCTTGAGGGACACCGTACCTAAGCGACGAAGAGTCTGATCTTGCACCATCAACAGAAACATAGCTGGTTCTTGCCGTCAGGTATGATCGGAACCACCGTAGTGCAACTCCACTTATTCCATACTGTCTGTCAAGTCCTTGTAGAAGAGTGTCATGATCAACGGTGTCAAAGGCAGCAGAAAGATCTAACAAGACTAAGAGGGATATCTTCCTTTGATTCATACCAGACAGGAGATCGTTCTGCACTCTCAGTATTGCCGTCTCAACGCTGTGATGAGGTCGGTAAGCAGACTGAAATACATCATGTAGAGAATTATCCGTGATGTAGGCGCTCAGCTGGTTCATCACGACACGTTCAAGGGTTTTGCTCAGGAAGCTGAGGTTAGAGATCGGGCGATAGTTGTTCATGCTCTCTGGATCCAGTTTCGCCTTCTTCAGTACTGGATGTACTTGCGCGACTTTCAATGCCTCTGGAACTTCTCCTGATTGTAGAGAGTTATTGATGATTGTTGTCACAATGGGAATTATCACAGAAGAGCACGCTTTGATGAGTGGAGTTGGGATCGGATCAAGATCGCATGATTTTGATGCTGATGATGAAATAATCCGCAATACTTCTTCCTCTGATACCTCTTCAAATGCTGAGAAGTTACTTGGCGAAGGTGGCGTCTTGACAGAAGGAAGGTGTAGGTCATCAGCAACCTGGCATCTGTGACGGATCCTCGAGATCTTTTCATCAAAGAACTGAGAGAATTCTTTAGAAAGCTGTTCCTTTGACTGGTGCTGTGGGAGAGGAGACTTGCTCTTGCGATGAAGGACTTTATCTGCAATGCCAAAGAGTCGTCTCTGGTCTTTTGCATGTTCAATGAAGAGGTCATTGAAATATGTCGACTTTGATTGACGAATGAGGTGATTGACCTTCTGCTTCTGCGACACATACATTTGCCGATGAATCTCAAGCCCAGTGTCTCTCCATAAACTCTCTAGATGACGTCTTTCCTGCTTCTCTGTACGAATGCCGCTATTGAACCACGGTGCATGGGGTCTCAATACCACTGTTCGTGTCTTCAATGGGGCATGTTCGTTGAAAAGACTTCCGAGACTGGTTTGGTACTGCTCAACTTGTGATGATAATGAGCTTGATTTGAATTCAGGACTGGCAAGCTTGGAGGACTGGATATCATCACAGAAGGCCTGCTTATTGATGGCTGATACATTCCTGGATTGCACTTCCACCTTGTGGTGCCGAGGGCGTTCAAGGTGCAGCTTGATGGTAATTGCTGAATGATCGGCTACCCCATCGATCACATTCAGGTTGTTGAATAACATGGGGTCCGATTCCCTGGTGATCAGTAAGTCTAGAGTGTGACCTTTTCGATGTGTAGGTCTGGTGACGCTTTGTCTAAGGTTGTGACTTGAAAGGAGACGCTCGAAGGCAATAGCACTTGCATCTGACGCTGAGTCAACATGGATATTAAAATCCCCTGTTATGATGATAGGCATCTGATTCAGACATACATCATCGATAAGTGATTCAAACTCTCTGGTGAATACGTCAAAGGAAGAACCTGTTGATTTCGTTGGTGGGCGATATACTACTACAAGTAATAGTGATATCGTTGAACTGATGATTTCAGCTGAAAAAAACTCAAAGGACTTTGGGTTGTTATTACATTCAGGAAACCGCACACTGAGGTTGGATTTATACAAAAGAGCAAGGCCTCCACCTCTCTTGGAATTTTGCCGTGGAAAATGCCTAAGTGTATACCCTGTTGGCGTGATGTCTCCCACGACAACGTCATCTCCTGGCTTGAGCCATGTTTCACAAATGGCCACAATATCAAATTAATTTTTTAGAACAAAGTCAACAAATTCTGTTGTTTTATTTCGCAAAGACTGAGCATTGATAGAGCAGAACTTTGCTTGAGTTTTAACAGGATACACTGTAGCATAGGCATTCCCTTTGTCCTCAAGTCTGAATGTACTTATTCCCGCTGATCTCTGGGGGTTCTCCCGATGATGATGATAATGTGCATGGATGTGGGATCCAGCACGACGGCTTCGAAGATGGAGCAAGTTCAGTTCTTTCAGGGTCTGAAACACACATGGATCAACATATGTGGTACCACATGCATGTCTCATTGAATGAAGTTCAGCACTAGTATATTGAAAGGATGAGCTGGGCATCATTAACATGATAATCCTGTAGACAAAAGGCACGTTGCACAAGTACTAAGGACTGCAACTCCACATTGGCTCCGTGTATAAGAGTTACATACAGCTATACATAGTGCCTGCCAGGCAGGTATTTGAGGAAAAAAAGTATCACTCAAAATCCTCAAAAAGTTGTCACCAACCAAGGCATGTAAAATGGTTCATCAGAATCAGTGATACAACCTGAAACAGCTGATACAAAAATGAATTCCCAATACACTGTCAAAATAGTTGAAAAATGTGAGACATTGCAGAGCAAAAATGGTGGTGTGGCAGCAGCAAGACAGCGCCCCTGAATTTTAGGGATATTTATTCATTTAATACAAATGTCTCAATGTCACGAACCATGATAAGTATAAATGCGATTTTTTTCTTCTTTACAAATATTTCATTAAAAAGAAAAATAGATAATACAGTCGTCAGTGTTTCAGCTAATTAATTAGGTTTATTGCAGTATTTCTTACATGTAACTTTCTGAATGAGACTTCCACTTCGTAGTTTGTCTGATAGGTCATCGCGGCCAATCTTCTGTAGGCTGTCGGCAAGAACTTCCCTTCTGTTTATTTCTGGAAAGTGCTGACGTGTATTCCACTCCATCAACAGACCTAGGAAAGCATCAGGGTTGTCATTGTGTTGTTCCAGCTTTATTCCCAGAGATGTTTCTAGAGAATGATAGTCAGTCGGGTTGATTTCCTTTGAGAGTTCGAGAATCTCTAACTCATTGATTTGACTGCAAGAAGAGAGAAAAGGATATTCATACGGAATGCATTCATACAGCTTTATTGTACCGAATTCTGCTAACATGTTTATGTTATGATGTATTTAACTGATCTTGATTTTGGATAGTTCTGCAAATAGAAATGTTGATGAAACAATAATTATTAGGACATATCTGAATATCGATCAAAGAAATAATTACATGATGAAGATGTTTGTAGACTTAGCAACTCAAGAAAAAGAAACATACTCTTTCTGTATTTGCGTTAGTGCTTTTATCTGGTTGTTTTATTTAAAGCCCTTTCCTCTTATACAATTAAGAAATGATGTTTGATTTTGCAAGATTCCCAAATTTATGCTTGTAACTTATGAGGAAAATGGATTGTGATAATATATTTAACCGATGAAATAGATTAAGGTCTTTATAATAATCAGCATACCATTCCAGGTTGTTTGGTCCTGGGTTGGTTTCTATATCACCAGCTCTCATCAGGAGAATCACCGGCAGGTAGAGATGATCCATGGTGTGAGACTTTCTACTTGTGCAGGAGGGGAGTCCAGAGAAATGACGGGTCTTTGAAACTACATGCTATTAAATGCAATTTATTTAAAAAGTGCGTCAGTGATGATTATAATCCCTAACACCTGTTGAATTAAAATTTGTTCCTTCCGCTCAAAGGAAAAGAAGCCTTCGAGTTCGATGACAATTTGCACGTAAAAATACGCATGCAATTTCATCCAAATTTAGTCATGGTCAAGATATTAGCCTTTATTGTCATTTCCCAGTCTAAAGTAAGGCTTTGAATGATATCCCCAGGTCCGATTATTTAAACGCTTGGTTTCTACTATACATGTAAATGAAGCGTTGATTACCTTACATTCGTGTTTGGAAAAAAAACTCAACAAACTTTGGCGTTCGATGAAAAGAAATATCAATGCAACTCATATTCTAGATCAGAAATGAATGAAGCTAACCCACACTCGTTCATGCTACCCAGGTGACGTAACTAAGATAGTTAAGATTATCCAATGTAGGTATATGCAAATCTTGGCAAGTTATCACCGTGCTCTGCAATAAGAAAATAAACGATATTGACTTTAAAAGAACACATGGGCAATGAACATTTCGACAGATTCTAATTCGTATGGATTAAACCCAGTCCCTTTCATGGGGCAATTTAGATTTTTAAACTGACATTTTGAAGTTCTAGCCTAATTGGCCAAAAGTTGATGCTTTTTTCAAATTGTGAATAATCTTATCTCTTTAACTAATTTTTCTCAGATTTGTTGATATTGATGTTTATATCGAGAGGTAATTGCACAAGCAATAAAATTGTGCCGTTATTTTCCATGTTTGAACAGCTTAACTTTCTTCAACTTAAACCTTGAATGTCATGGAATCTGGAGATGTTATGTTATGAATTTGTATGTTAAAATATTTTTTACATCAAACAAAATTGGCACTACAGTATTGTTCATTTGCTTCAAAGCTTCGCCGTAAGTTTGACAAATGATTATTTTCACTTATTACTGTTACAAATTTCAAAATTTTAAGTACCAGTAAATGATTCTGAACATAGCAATAACGACTGTGTATCACACATACCATCTTAAATATGTGATTTTCCTGCCCAATGTCATTGATTATTCATGAATCTTTCTGAATAAGATGTTGTGGAATAGCAAATATCATACACAATGGGTGTCATACTGATCTGAAATTAATGATACATAGACATATTTTGAAATTGATTCGGCAGATAAAATGACATCATATAGGTTTTTGCCAACTTTAAAGTAGAACGTTAATGATTTTAAATATTGGCTTAATACTTATTATTGCATAGATGGCATAAATTAAACAAGGTTATCCAAATTCAACGCTTGGAAACATTTGAAGTAATGATTGTTATCAATTATAAAACGGTAAAATACAGCCCCCGATATAGCAGCTGAAGAGCTCCTCGAACGCTGCTGAGATATGTGACGACACACCCTGGACCAGTCCTGTCTAAGCAGACGATGTCCCATAACATCTTACACATTTTCAGAGCCTATTTTGTCATCTCCTCTTCACTTATTTCTCTTCCTTCACTAGCGTCAGTCTTAATGTTAGTCTGTTGCCTCACTCTTAACTTCGTGTATGGTATTATTTTGATGAAAAATGCAGCGTTAAAAAAATAAAGGAATCAGTCACTTCTAAACAAAATAAGACGCCATTGTATTTTCAGCTGCTTGCACCGGGGCATGTTCGGCGTTTCAAGAGGGAACGAATACCATCCTGCTATTATTCGGAGGGCTTTTCAATTTGAAAGTGGGGTTTATTTCATTGATCATTGACCCTTCTCCTATGTATTTACAATCAAACGGTTTTAGCTATCAGAATCAGTTTCACTTTCCCTTTATAATGGTGTGAAATAAGGTCATGTTTAAATACACCAAACTCTTTATAATTTGATAAATAATTGCATTGCAATTACGTTCATTCATTATAGGACGTCGTCTGCTTAAGCAGGATCGATCCCGAGTGTGACGACATCAAAACATCGCTATATTTCTGGCGAATCCTCGGATATTCCAGATGCTGAGAAGAGCTTTTATTTGTGTTGTTTTTATAATCACCAGATACGCAGTTGACATAGAACTTATAAGATTGCCATCTGTAAGCTTCCCAGTTTCTAGTGATACATTAATTGCCATATTTGTGATTGTCTTTGAATATCTACTTTAAGAGGGCCTTGAAGCAAACAGTATAGCGTACAATATCTCCATATCTCCATATATATATATATATATATACACACACACACACATAATGTGAACATCAATTGAATTGAATGAGAGAAATAATTTGCGTAGCTGACTTCATTGTTAGTGTATGTTAGTGTATGAATTTGCCAATTTCCATCTTCAGATTCTGTGACATTTGAAGTAAGTTCATGTTTAAAACAAGGATCAAGATGTCATTAAACTATATGTTGTTCGGACAATACAAATGATAGCAGATTTTTTTATTGATATTATGACTAAATTTTGAAATATATTATAGGTTTTCCCGGTCAATTTCGTAAGATCGTCAGTCAATTTCATTTTGCGTGCATTCAGTTTCAAGGATTTAGGTCGCGCACAGCCGATTTGTAATTCAAATTCATTTTCATATCATTCGAATTCGTATTTATGTCATTTGAATCTAAGTTTTTGTCAATCAAATTCGCACTAAATGCACCTAGTTCGCAAAACGTTCATTCAATTTAGCAAAGAATGGCAAGGGAATTGCGCAATACTGTTATTCCAGCATTCAATTTCATTTCGGATCATTCAACTTAACACGTTGAGCATTCAAAATCAAATGTAGTTCCAGTAAATTTTGTCAGTTGATAATTATTTGGTATTTTCATTCTTTCCTTATGAGTTTTCTGCACACATGGGTGTGTTTTTCTATAATCAATAACATTCTTTTATTTTTCTTCTGATTTATTATTTTTATTTTATTTTCTTCTGATTTATCATCATTTTGAAATTTAGTTCTAGGAATTTTTGTTCTTCATTTCTAACGTTTATAGTGCCTGCAGAATTGCAGATTTTCTTGATTGATTTTTATTTTTTTTCATAATCTTTTTTTTTTTCATTTATTTTCTTGATTGATTTTTTCATGTCTAACTATATATATATATAGCTGCAACAACTGTACATGACAAAACATGTTATTTTAAACATTACGACTTGAATAGATGAGCAAAAACACACAAACGCTAAATACATGCTAAATTGAATGAACTCATTACGAATTCGAATGCCCACGTGCGAATTTGAATGCTCGAAAAGACGCTTCCAAGCGAGGTAGCGAATTTGAATGCTCTCCACGCATATTTGAATTTGAATGATGTAAACGCTAAATGTCTTGACCGAAGTGCGAATTTGAATGACCTCAAAATGAATTTGAATGATAAATTTCATGGCACAGATCTTTTTCGCGAATTTGAATGACTCCCTTATCAAATTGAATGACAAATCTGCGAAATTGACCGGGAAAACCTATATTATTTAAAATTGTGACACTGTAGTAACAGAAATATGATAATTAAAAAAAAGTCTTCATTTTGGGTAACTTGCCTGCAAAATGCATGCCATAGCGTACTTAGACCATTTGTCTACGAGCCAAAACACAATTTCAGCTTCAAAAGCCTTTATTAATAATTTACCAAAATCTTTAAAAAATTTAATTTAAAGTTAAGGTTGAGTTCTGGTCAAGATACTGAACTGTGAAAGAAACTGTCTCAAAGAAATTGGGAAAGGTTGATTACATAGCACATAAGAATTGGAGTCACATGCACTGTACACAGAAATGTGTATGTGGGACTACACACAAATGTTCGTCCCGAACATTTCAGCTGTTTCTTGTCATATTTTGAATTTGAGGGCTTTTGAAGAGCAATCCTTTTCAGGGGACATTTCTACTATGATAATTTTATAAACTAACAGTTTGTTTTTTACCTTTCCCAGAACTCAACCTTCCCTTTAAGGGGTAGGACTTGAAATACGGGAAACGGGATTTGACATAGAATGAGCAGAATGGTAAAAAAATGTATGTATGGAGTTATTTTCCTCACAATTCTGTCTCTGGTGCATAAGTTAGGAATGCATTGTATGTGCCCAATACATTAGATCTGTGGTTATTTCAAAAGAAAATGTCTTTGTGACGTCAATGCATTCATCGTTTCCCTTTTGATGGTGCAATGGATTCGGTTAGAACTGGTTCCTCTTTTGACTGTGTCGCACGCTAGGTTTATAACCATAACAAGGTTCGTTTGTTGAGGATTATGGGATCTCTTTATTGTAGATGTGAAATATATTGCTTTCCCATTTCATTTATATTGTCAATTAAATGTCAATCAATAAAATGTCAGTTGAAAATTAGGCTACGAGAATTTAAGATAAGTCCAAGCGTTACATAAAATGGCAAAACTGGAAGTGTGTACTAGAATTAACCTTATATTAATTACTATGCTATATTTACAATGCTGATCAAATTCAAAAGGTCAGAATCTTCAGTACAGGTTTCGAATGTATATAGGACGTTTGATACATACAAGTGTATTTCTCCTTTTTGTGAGTGTTGGTTTAAAGACTCAATCTTGCAAAAGCGGCCATATTGTTTTGTTCTAAAACATGACAGAAAATTAAGCATATATTAAAGATCCTCCAAATTCATCATGGGTTTTCCAGGTTACTGCCTTTTAAATTCAATTTACATATCATGTTCATATGATTAGTTTCAGTAGAATGTTTTTTGAAATATGCATTCAGTATTCTTGCAGTAAATTTCTGAAATACAAATGGTTTCTTGCCATTCCTTTACCACTTGTTCCACATTGGCCATTTGGGGTAAAGGTACTGAAATTAAGCGTACAAAGACATTTATTTCATGCTATATCACTTTTATTTGGTAACAATGATCCAACAATGTAGCTTGAATGTACTTACACTTTTTTGGTTGCTACAGAGATGTTGAACGAGTGATTACATGATAAAAGACTGACTAGGTATCATTTCTTGTTTTGGCACGCTCTTTTGGAATCCAAAATAGGTCCAAAATATCATTAATCCAAAACAAAGAACGATATTTTGACTGGTTATGTGCTTTGCGACTTCATTTTCTTTATCCCCCGCCCCATAACGAAAGTTACAAAGTGGCCCAGGGAAATTGTTTTAGAAGTTGTGTATTTGTGTGGGGTATTTTTTACCACAGCATTCCTCTTTCTGTACTCAATGAATGCATTGTAAAATTGCATTATATCGCATCAGTGGTTTATATAAAAAGGAAAACATTATGTCTTTGTGACGTGATTCCAGGGCCCTGTTTCATAAATGTTGCCATCAATGACAAGTTGCAATAACTGTTATAAGCTACCGAATTCCTTGCACCTGATTGGCTAAGAGCAGATTTGTAGGTAAAATTCACGGACAAGACACTTGATGAAATGCCCCCCCCCCCCCCGTAAACCCTGGATATCACTAGATTCATCGTCTCTATTTTGAGGGTGTATTGGATGCGGTTGGAACTGGTTCCTCATATTTAGTACCCTAGCTTGCACTACTGACTACGGCGAATGCAAGGTTTGCTTGTCACGAAATATGTCGTTTCTTTATTGTTATGATTGTACGTTATAAAAAGGACTGCGGAGTTTCATATGTGTTTTTTTCCCCACTGAAACAAATGTAGTTAGAAAATTGTGTTGCTCTGAATTTTCGTACTCCTTCCCCATTATTTCATATGCCTTTTTATCTTTATAAATTTTCTTTCATAATGTGTATTGTCTTGTGTTATTTTGCATCATCTCATCAATTACTTGCATTGATTAGAGACATAAATCATAGGATGTGTACGATATCAGGATTTTCTTCTTTCATATGGTTAACATATTTACTTTTTCTGTTTTTATCTCATATTAAGACTTTCATCATGTAAAAGAATCTTTTCATCAAAATTTTAAAGTTCAAAGCTCAAAACTCAGTCTCTTTTTCAGCCATTGATGATTTCACGGGCCAGACAGCAGGCCATGCAGCGCTGGGAGAACGCGCAAAGAATGTTTGAAAAAGAAATTGGGAAAGGATGATTACATAGCACATGCAAATTGGTGTATGAAGCCAGGTTTTGGAATCACCGGACTGAGAATAAATTGACTCGATCCTGCTATGAGTCACATGCACTGCACATAGAAATGTGTATATGGGACTACACAAAAATGTTCGGCCCTAACATTTTTGCTGTTTCTTGTCATGTTTTGAATGTGAGGGATTTTGAAGAGCAATACTTTTCAGGGGGCATTTCTACTATGACAATTTTCCAAGCTAACATAAAAAGAACGAGAAAACTCACAAATTGTTTTTACCTTTCCCAGAACTCAACCTTCCCTTTAAGGGATATTGTTCGAAATGGGTGAAAACAGGGTTTGACATAGAATGACCAGAATGGTAAAGAAATGTATGTATGGAGTTGTTTTCCTCACGATTCTGTCTCTGGTGCATAAGTTAGGAATGCATTGTATGTGCCCATTACATTATATCTGTGGTTATTACGAAAGGAAATATGTTTTTGTTACCTCAATGCATTCATCGTTTCCCTTTTGATGGTGCAATGGATTCGGTTAGACCTGGTTTCTCATTTTACTGTGTCTCACGCTAGCTTTATAACCATAGCACGGTTCGTTTGTCGAGGATATTGTGGGATCTCTTTATTGTAAAAATAGTAAAAACAAATAATTTAACTAGTGTTTATGTGAAGTATGTTGCTTTCCCATTTCATTTATATTGTCAATTAAATGTCAGTTCAAAATTACGCTACGAGAATTTAAGATATTCCAAGCGTAACATAAAATGGTAAAGCCTTAAAGTGTATACTAGAATTAACATTGTATTACTATTCTTCATATACAGTGCTGGTCAAAGTAAAAAGGTGAGAATCTTCCATCAGGTTTCGAATTTATATAGGACGTTTTTCTTTGGTAACCACTGATCCTACAATGTAGCTTGAATGCACATACACTTTGTTAGTTGCTACAGAGATGTTGAACGAGTGATTCCGAGATAAAATACAGACTAGGAATCATTGCTTGTTTGGACACCCTCTTTTGGAATCTAAAATAGGTCCAAAAATATCATTAATCCCAAACAAGGAACCAACCATATCACTATGGAAACCATTCTGTTTAGAACATTTTTCCTTCCTCATAATCTTGATAGCTAGGAGAACATAAGCAAGAGGCACTTGCAGACCACAAATGTGGTCAAGACACACGTGTTAATTCATTACTTCAAAATTTTGTTCATATTATGTGCGGATGCCTTTGCTTTATTTTTTTTTTTCTCTAGTAAAGAGATAATATTAGAAACAAATAAATATGGGACAAGGTTTCAATCAATTTTCATGTAAGTGGAATCATTTCATTTAAATGTCTCTTGAACCTCCAAATATCTAAATATCACCACATATTTATTCTCAACGGTTTAGGTTTGTATTACAAGTAAGTAATAAGTTTAATTCACAAAAAAAAGAATCAATACTCAACCAATTCTAAATGATTACGGTTGTTGAATAAATACACCATCGAAGCTCAACAAGACAACATAACAATAACAACAACGAATCAAGAGTTCCTTTCTTTATAAATATATCGAAATAAATGCTACATAATAAAGTAGTTTCCAACTGTTGATTGATCGATTGTTGATTGATTCATTTGTTTATTACCAAATTGATCAAAGGAGATATTATTTTTAGCGTGACAAAAAGTATAATATTAATTTAGGAAGTAGAGCCAACAAAAAAGCGGGGGTAGACTCGCTGGTCAAAAGGACCACTTATTCATAAGGACCGCTATCCATAACGCGTGACTAAATGAATAGCGGTCCTTCTAAATAGCGAGCAAACCATTGACAAATTACCTCACTATTCAATAAGGACCTCCTTTCATAAACACCACTATTCCTAACTATTCTTAAGGACCGCTTTTCATAACACGTGTTAAAAGCATAGTGGTGTAATATGAATAGCGGTCCTTATGAATAGCGAGCGAACACCCAAAAAGCAAAAGCTATCCAGGGCTGGTCCCATTCAATCCATCATAATCTATGACCAGATGATGATAAATTAATCATTGATAAGTCTTGAAATCAAGAAGTCAATGAATCCAATTTTTGGTTAGCATTAAAAAAATTGTAAGCAAAATCGGGACGAAACGTATATACACTATGCACATTAGTCCTATTAGGAAATGTTACGTTAATTCTAATTCTCTTTATCATGTATATGTTAACAATATAAACATCAATGGTTAAATGCTATTTTATTCGGCAAGAAGGTCTTTTTAAATGCTCGTTTAGAGCTTTTTCGTGATGGAGAATTTCTAATCATTAGTCAGAGCATTCCATATACATGTACGTACATCTGAATATGGCACTGACTGTTTTCCTATATGTTTGTTTTTTTTTTTTTTTTCATAATATTAACATTATGATTTGCATTACTTCTTGTCCCATAAGGGTGTCTCACAATAGTAAAATGTAACCAGTTTATATCATAATTATTAAGAGAATCCAGAATCACCGTGTGATTAACTGATATTTAGATATTGATATGTTAAGATATCTTGCTCTTTATACAACGCCATCTAATCAAATTCATAATGGACAGCCTTCTGTTTTGTAATGTATATATACACACAAGGAAATGAGCTACTTTCTGGTCTCATTTACAAGCTTTTACCATATAGTTCAATTCTATATTACATTTCCTCATGTATCGTAAATACATATTTTCCTCTTTTTTTAAAATGTGTTTTCTTTGTTGTTGGTAAAATGGTAATAATAATAACAGTAATAATAACAACAATAATAACAATATATTAATACTACTAATGCAATAATAATGATGATAATAATGAATGTAATAATAAGAATAATAATAATAGTAACATCAACAATTCACCGTACTTTCATATCGAAAAAGTAAAGTATTTACATTGCCATAATGGTCATCTTTTGATATCCTCACTTCTGGCATTTATACCACTATCATATTTACCTTTGACGTTTTTACCTCTGGCATTTTAACTTCTGACATTTATCGCCACTGACATTATTACAACTATCATTTTTACATATGAATTTTTTACCTCTGGCCTTTTTACCTCCAACATATTTACTCTACTTCTGACATCTTTACCTGTTTTACCTCTGATATCTTTAAAACGGACCAACATATTTTGATTTATTATTGATACATAATCAACTACATGTAATAGACCAATTTCTAGATAAATACAGAATAACAATACATTGCTACAAGGTTTCACATTTTCAGTTTGGTAGGGCTAATTGGATACTACATTGGAAGAAAAAAAGAAAGGTAAAAAGGTATGCATTGGCTTTATTCCAGATGAAATCCTAGAAGCATGACCATACGTTTATGTGAATTAACAATAGACCGCTTCGGTAATGTATGCAAATTTTATGCATACCTTTCAAACAAAGGTTCTTCTTGACAACCTGAAAATGTTCATAACCCCTCCTTCCCGCATACACAACACACCCACACCTACACACACACACATACACACATACCAACCCGCGATCCTGAGTCAAAACGGATTGACTACAAATAAGCTTACTAATGGACACACAGAATATTGTCTCACCTCATATTTATTTGTGTGTGTATCACGGTACCTCATGAACATTTTGCATGCACCTACGCAACCAAAGAAGAGCGCACCAATCACAGTCCACGATCAAGTCCCTCCAGTAAACGACGCCATTTTTGCTGAGAAAAAAATTGGGTATGAACTTTATTCGAACAAGCGAATTGAATTCCAAATAGTTTCATATATCCATCCTTTTTTACACGATTAACGTAATCATCTACATACCTGCATAGATTATGTTATGGCAAGACTATTAAATGCGATGAATATACCCTTAGATGTCGGAAAGTTGAAAAAATCGCAGTAACTGTGAATCAAAACGGAGAACACAGATTCCACATGATGCCAACTAATCATTAAGTAACATTCACTGCCACGAAGTTACAATATTCGATGCAAGCAAAGCCCAAACAACGTTGGACCATGCATTCCTATTTGCATAACAATGAGAATAAAAATGATAAAGCAACAACCCCAACTATGAACTCCGAATATCATGTCCTGTCGTATTTATGCGTTCACAATATGAGGTTAATGGTAGATTCAGAATGATGCCCGATGCTGTTTCGAGAGCATTTCTACCTACACATGTAAAACAAATATGAGTAATGATGAAATAAATAAATAAGCCATGCATTCATCCCCATAGATACACTTTTTATTTTGCTTTCACTTTTTGTACGATGTGACGCTCACATATCGTACTTCATATCATGCTATTTGCTGGCGCAGTCCAACGCCAGTAAATAAACACCTCGTGTACAACGGACATAGTGTCCGTTGAGAACGAGGTATTCGTTCAATTGCATTATATTGAACAGGATTTCAATCATACCCGTGATATATTCTGATTCCCAATACTCTAATCATTCTAAATCTATTTACCGGAAAGGTTAAATCTTGGTTGCTGCCTCTTGGCTTAATCAAATATAATTATAAACTGTTCAACTGCTTGTATTGTTCAGTGGTGTACCATACTATATTCCAGACGCACAGATGTCTCCATCAAAACACACTGTTATGATTATCACTGTTCATAACGCAGAGCATGAGCAATACCTTGTCTGTATCAGTGTATGTATTTACATGACGCCACACAAACTTCTCGAACGCACTCCGCCAACCAAAGAAGAGCGCACCAATCACAGTCCTCTATCGAGTCGCTAAAGTAAACGACGCCATTTTTGCTCCACCAGACATCCGCACAGTTTGGGCAAACACGCGCTTCTTCCAGCAAGTGATTTATACTTCATACAGTTTTACAAATCTAACTTCCCACGAACGATAAACTAATTCATCGTACCATATTATATCAATCATAATGTCAAGACTATTAAATCTGAATAGTAAAGCAAATGGTGACGGAAAAATCAAACAAAGTCGCAGAATCTGATGAACAAAAGGTTTAATCAGAAGAAGCTTTGGGGATGATAGATGATAGATGTATTGCATGTAATCGTCCACAACTAAAAAGAGGGAAATATTTGAAATAAGAAATATTCAAGGTTTTTTAAATAGTCTTTTCTGCGGAATAACTTGTAAACTTTATTAAAGCATGATGTAGAGTGTAGATATTTTGCTGAAAAGGAGAATGTACTCTTGCAGAGAAAAGTGCATCTTGGATTATAATATCATGTAAATAGTGAGAGCCAAAAAACAAGTAAAGAGTAAATGGTGCTGTAATGTAGTTTCATTAGTCTCTAGTTTAATAACTCTGCAATCCTGAAATTTGAGGTATTTTACTTCACCCCACATCTGTTCTTTCCACAATATGTATATATATATATACATATATATATATATATATATATATATATATAGTATAACTAATTCGGTCTTCGCTACCGTCGGTTTCACGCAGTCAAGCGATCATCAGGCGAATAAGGCGAATGAATAGTCTGAGATTTCTGCAAGGGTTTATGGATCATTCTTTTTGCGGTTCCGGTCCGGTGGTTTAGGGTTGTTATGTCGGCACTTCGAGATTAGTTCGGAGCGTCGGTTTAGTGTTCCTTTGTGAGTGATGATTGTTAGTTTTTCGTCCAGACATAAATTACATATTCCGCTTTTTCTCTTATGTGTGTTTGATTTCCTAATTATGTCCCATCGAATTTCATGTTCTATGCCTTTCTTTTTCAGGTCCCAAACGTATTTCGATAGCTCGGTCTCGGATTCATATTTCTGGTGGCGGAATGATTTTGTGTGGTTCCTGTATCGTTCTTTGAAGGTGCCACCAGTGTTACCGATGTATGTTTTAGTGTCATTATTGTGTGTCACGGTAGCTTTGTACACGATTGCTGATGTCAAGCATTCGCCTTGTAGGGGGCAGTCGGGTTTTGCTCTGCAATTACACGTTTTTTGGGGAGAGCGGTCGGAGCTTTTTGCTTTTTTGAGCGTGTTGTCGTTGTGTGCTTTAATTATAGAGTCCATATTTTTCATGCGAACTAGTTGGGCTATACGCACTGTCACAACTGAAAAATAAACTCAACACGCACTCCATAGGACTATACAGAGACGACGGACTGGCCACGCTGAGAAGATCATCAGCCAGTAGAGCCGACAGAACAAGAAAAGAACTAATAAAAGTATTCAAGGACCTCGGACTACAAATAACAATACAGACAAACTTAAAGACAGTCGACTACCTGGATGTGACACTAGACCTAGTAACAGGAACGCACAAACCATACAGAAAGCCCAATGACACCCCGATGTACATCCACACAAATTCAAACCACCCCCCTATGATCACTAAGCAAATACCCGTAGCAGTAGCAAAACGCATATCATCACTATCATCGAATGAGGATATCTTCAATAAAGCCGCGCCGACATACAATGAAGCTCTGAAGCAAAGCGGATACGAAGAAAATATCAAGTATTCCGACCCCCCAAATTACCCAAACACCAAAGGTAAGAGAAAGAACCGAACTAGGCAAGTAATATGGTTTAACCCCCCTTTCAGCGCAAACGTAGAGACTAACGTAGGTGGACAATTCATAAAGTTAATCGCAAAGCACTTTCCCGCAAAGCACAGATTGCACAAACTCTTCAACAAAAACACGACCAAAGTCAGCTACAGTTGCATGAAAAATATGGACTCTATAATTAAAGCACACAACGACAACACGCTCAAAAAAGCAAAAAGCTCCGACCGCTCTCCCCAAAAAACGTGTAATTGCAGAGCAAAACCCGACTGCCCCCTACAAGGCGAATGCTTGACATCAGCAATCGTGTACAAAGCTACCGTGACACACAATAATGACACTAAAACATACATCGGTAACACTGGTGGCACCTTCAAAGAACGATACAGGAACCACACAAAATCATTCCGCCACCAGAAATATGAATCCGAGACCGAGCTATCGAAATACGTTTGGGACCTGAAAAAGAAAGGCATAGAACATGAAATTCGATGGGACATAATTAGGAAATCAAACACACATAAGAGAAAAAGCGGAATATGTAATATATGTCTGGACGAAAAACTAACAATCATCACTCACAAAGGAACACTAAACCGACGCTCCGAACTAATCTCGAAGTGCCGACATAACAACCCTAAACCACCGGACCGGAACCGCAAAAAGAATGATCCATAAACCCTTGCAGAAATCTCAGACTATTCATTCGCCTTATTCGCCTGATGATCGCTTGACTGCGTGAAACCGACGGTAGCGAAGACCGAATTAGTTATACTATATTAATGCTCTGCTCCGGCATTGAGCACTTTAACTGCTGGATTGATAACCCAATGTATATATATATATACATATATATATTTATTCATAATCGCACAAAGTCGATTAATATATATAAATATATATATATATATATATACAAAAGTTCAGAAAGTGGAGGACATATATGGATTATATAAAGTAAATGAAACCTTTTTACTGCTGTCTTATTTGTCTCTGAGTGAACTTTTCATTTACTTTATATATATATATATATATATATATATATATATATATATATAGTATATAGAGAGATTTTAAATGGGAGAACGTATAGATGAAATAGAATTAATATATATTAATTTGTCACCACGGTAATATGAACCATCAGTTACTCCTTTTTAAGTTTCTATTTGGAATAACAAACCAAAACAGGAATTACAGCAATCCAAATATAGCATGCAGATATTGTGTTGACAATTTTCCGTGCATGGGATTCCTCCCCCGTCTACTCTCTAAAGGGGTATTTGCACCAAGTTTGAATACAATTGGCTGACAATAAGTTAACAATAGCTTTACCCTTGATCTTCCCAGGTCCCTGTTTGACTCATCCTGCCACAGACAATGAACTAGATTGTAGTTATCCCACAGTGCAGTAACACATCAAGGGAATTACAGCACGTCCAAGAGAAATAATGGGGTAGAAAAATTCCAAATTGTTACCCCAACGCCCCCTCCCCACCCCCTCTGCCTATGTGCCTTTCCTACCATGGTGCATAATTCATGAACACACTGTATGTGTTCATCACATTAGATCTATGGTTATTTCGAAAGGAATTATGTTTTGGAACGTCAATGCATTCATCGATACCCTTTTGAGGGTGCACTGGATTCCGGTTTGAACTGGGTCCTCAAATTATTGTGCCTAACCCTAGCTTTATAATAAGTACACAGTTCGTTTATCGAGAAATATTTCATCTCTTTGTTGTTGGCTAATAGTAGAAAGAACCCAGCTTTAGATTTCCCTTATTGAATCTTCATTCAACTACATTGTATGAAATTATGAGTTTACATGAGCTGCCAAAACTTTGAAGTGTATACTAGAATAAGAGTATATATATGTTACACAACTATAAATTTTATTTAAATGTGTACATTATATGGATTTTGTTATATTTATGAAAAGCTGCTAATCTGCAAATAGTTGTTGGTCGTCCGCAGGATTTTTGAAAGGGATGTGTGTAAGTTTTTTGAACACCTAAAACAGGGGGGGGGGGGGGGGTCTTTAACACCCCAAACCAATGTTTTATGATGTGCTGTACATAAAGTAACGAATGTTATATATACTGTAACCTTTTCATGTTAAGAACCCAATGCACTATTCGAATAAATGTAGGGGAAACTCCGGTGTAGCACACCTGCACAATCCAAATCAGTTATATCCGGAGGACAGACCTACTAAGGGTTACAGTGATTCAGTTCGCTTTTCCCCTCCCAGGCCAGGCACAGGTGACGCCAAATACCTGATAATAATAAAGGTCTTTTTAGTACATGCATGTACGCTTTTAATACCATACAAACCTGTCATTTGCTATATAATAGCAACATGGACCTGGTATCACAGGTCTTAAAAATATATGTTTTCATCACTCTTATATATGTTTTCATCACTCTTATATAAGATTTTGTTCAAACTATGTATGAATATCTATGCTTATATATGCTTGGTAATGTAGAGGGTCCTACCTAATAGTATACAAATATACAGGACCTTTTTTCGGAAATTTAGTACAATTGAGTACAGTCGTCTATGTCCTCGATGGGCAAGAGCCCCGAGAGAAATAGACGATTGACTGTAGGTGCTAGCACGATTGTGCATGCATGAGAATCAGCTGATCGACTGACCTACATCCAGTTACATTAACATAACCAACATGTTGTGTGTCCTGGATGTTGGTTATCCGAGTGAAATAACGAACCTTTAGTTACTTTTCCCTGGTCATCCGGACAGGTGATTTTTAAACAGCAAATCGAACACAGCTTCATGCAAATTGTCATGAATCTTTGGCCATGTTGACAAGATAAGTTGACAGAAGAAGTTAACGTCTTTTGGAAAAACATTAATCTACATTTGCCACACTCGACCCAGGTGTAGTAATTGGGTACCTGGTAGGATTCATTCCTTTAATGCACTGAGCGATACGGTTGCCATGCTAAAGCCGGGGTAATAATATGCAGGGCCCTCGGTATTTTAGTACTGATGAGGTTACCCTGGGTAAACAAGACATATTATTATTATTATATAGAATTAGGAATTGCAAATAATTACCGGGTAAAGTGTTACTGGATGCATATCCTTCTTGTATATGTAATTATCGACCTGTTTCTATTTTGTCCAGTTTCTCAAAGATTCTTGAGAGGATTGTCTATAATAGGTTATATGCATTTTTGTCTGAAAATATTTTTTTAAATTCTAATCAATGTGGTTTCCGTAAGAATCATTCAAGTGATTTAGCTAGTATCAGATGCCTTGGCAGATCATAAACATGCAATTGGTATATTTTTAAAGATAATATAGTTTCTTTTAACACTTTTAAAATCTCATTATAAGTTTTCTTTGATTCTGTAAGATTATTTGTCAAAACCAAGTTTCCTTTGATTCCGTAATATTTTTTTTAAACCATCATCCATTCAAGATTACTTTAAGGTGCTGTAACTGTAGACAACAACACGCTTCTTTGAAATTGCACGATCACTGTGCAGGACTTTTCCCTTTTGATATCATTTGGTGCTGTGATCAGTTGATAGAGAGATACAAGTGATGATATGATGAAGGAAACCCGGCCCATAACACTACAGTAATACAGTGATACACTTGAACTCGTAACACTCAATTATTTATCATGCTGTAAAGATCATTATAAATGATGATGATGATAATAATAATAATAATAGTAACAACAATAATAGTAACTTCAACGATTTAACGTATTTTCCTATCAAATAAGTAATTTACCTATGATATTTTTACCTCTGACAATTTTACATATCATATCTCTACACCGAACCAACATATTTTGATTTATTATTAAAACATAATCAGCTATTTAGACTATTATCTAGATACGTCCTATGTAATTGCAGATTCTATACTATAGTCTAAATTGGCTCTAAATGTTTCAGAAAGAAAAACAAATATAGAAAACTACAGGAGACAGATAAACTGATACAAGCATTCACATTATCAGCCTGGTAGAGCTAATTGGATGCAACATTGGTAAGAAAAAGGTAAAAAGTTATGCATTGGCTTTATTCCAGATGCAATCCTAGAAGCATGACCATACATTTATGTGACTTAACAATCACAGGAAGATCATTATTAAAACTGTCCAACGACAAGATCATAACCCCTTCTTCTCGCATACACAACACACCACACACACACACGCACACACACACACAAACCCGCGATCCTGAGTCAAAACGGATTGACGACAAATAAGCTTACGAACGGACACACAGAATATTGTCTCACCTCGTCTTCATTTGTGTGTGTAGATGGTGCCTCACGAACTTTTTGCAAGCACCCAGTCAACGAAAGAAGAGCGCACCAATCACAGTCCCTCCAGTAAACGACGCCATTTTTGCTTCACCAGACAGTCATCCGCACAGTTTGGGTATGAACTTTATTCCAACAGGCGAATTGTATGCCACATACACTGTAGTTTCATAAATCCCTCTTTTCTTACACTATCAACGCAATCATCTACATAATTGTATAGATTATGTAACGACAATACTATTAAATGTGATGAATATACACACTTAGGTGCCGGAAAGTTGAACAAAACTGTAAATAAAAACGGAGAACACCGATTCACATGATGCGAACAAAATTGAGTAGCATTCACTGCCACGAAGTTACAATATTCGATGCCAGAAAAATCCATACAGCTTTGGACCATACATTCCTATTTGCATAACAATGAGAATAAAAATGATAAAGCAACAACCTCAACTATGAACTCCGAATATCATGACCTGTTGTATTTTATGCATTCACAGTATGAGGTTGAGTGTACATTACAGTATGTTGGCGCAGTCCAACGCCAGTAAATAAACACCTCGTGTGCAACGGACCGGGCAGCTAAATTTTTTTTCCCACGAACTTTTTGTCCCTGTCCTCCCTGGCGCATGTGCACCTGATCCTTTCCGATCTAAATTAATTTCGCAATCATAGGGTTTATTCCGTAAGCGATATAAGGACAGTTGCTCCCAGCGTCTTGCTGTGGCGAGATGCGTTAGCCCTCGGACATTTAACCTGAGGTATGTAGGTTCGACTCTCATTTTGGACATTACAAAAATAATGTTTTGTATTTTTATTATTACTAAAAGTAGGATGAAACTTTGAAACCCCATCCAACTCCAAGCATTGTAGGGCTATTTCAAAGTTGCGCATGCGTCACGGACAATAGTGACAAAAAGTTCGTGGGAAAAAAAATTTCGCGACCGGGCATAGTGTCCAAGGAGTAATTTCCATTGAACAATGAACAGGATTTCAGTAATACTTGTGATATATGTTCTGGTTCCCAATACTATCATTCTAAATCTGATAATATGAATCCCATTTAGAGAGAAACCGGATGAACATAATCACCGTTTGTAACTGTTTAGACCTGAAAATGTAAATAAATTAACAAAACTTGTTGGATATTTTTTTTTACTGGAAAGGATAACTCCAAGATAATAAAATAAACTATTGGTGAGAACTGTTCAACTGCTTGTATTGTTCAATGGTGTTCTATAGCATGGGCGGATCCAGGATTTTGTAAAAGAGGGGGCACAGTGCCGTATTAAAGGGGTCAATTCTTTTTTATTGTGTACTTCAGGTATGCAAGTTGGGTTTCAACGGGGGGGGGGGGCGGGCACGGGCAGGTTTTCCCCTATGTAGAT
Organism: Heliocidaris erythrogramma; assembly: GCA_025617745.1. NCBI lineage: Eukaryota > Metazoa > Echinodermata > Echinoidea > Camarodonta > Echinometridae > Heliocidaris > Heliocidaris erythrogramma. Next base: position 64,827,599 of record CM046854.1, read on the forward strand.
CCGCCACTGTACTATAGTATGTTCAAATTGACAATCAAGAAAATGACCATTTGCATATATGACTTGAATAAATAGTCGAGTTTATAACCTTTCCTCGGGCCATATACGCTCAAACACACACAATATCTGCATCAAAACAGACTCAGCTTAAACAATCACATTTCACAACGCACAGTATATGCGCTTACCTTGTCTATGTACGTGTATGTGTTTTTAAAATGGATGTATGGATCCTAATAAAATTAATGGCTGAGTGCCGGTCACGTGACATGCATCAGTTTTACTGTCAAGTCGACCGTGCATTTTTGGACTAACAATCTAACTTAGATCTCGGCCCTGTGGTCTGTGGAAATAACAGGTGCTAGTAAGTACCCAGTACTGTGACAGAAATTGACAGAGATAAACCTAGCCCTATATCTACATCTAGAGGTCGAGATCTAAGTTTGATCTAGCGTTGGTTAATAGAGTCTAACTTTAGATTTACATTCTAGACCCTACAATATTGTGCATTTACATTTGGATTTCATATACATGCAATTTATCATACGACAAAGATCCATATATTCCATTTTTATAAAACAAATAACACCCGGCTCTAATTCGTTCATTGGTTAAATTAGGGCACTGGATAACTTTAGAATTGTCCAAGGTAACTCCGCTGCGCGTCGATCGTGGCTTCTAAAGTTATCGCTTGTGCTAATACTAACCAATGCACTTACAGCTTCGTGTTATTTGTATAATGCTGCATGATGTCACACAAACTTCTTGCATGGACTCCGCCAACCAAAGAAGAGCGCACCAATCACAGTCCACGATCATGCCCCTTGAGTAAACGACGCCATTTTTGCTTCACCAGGCATCTGCACAGTTCGGGCACGTGCTTCATTCCAGCAAGAGATTTGTACTTCATATAGTTTTCCTAATCTAACTTCCCACAACGATAAACGAAATCATCGTACAAATTATATCAACCATATAATGTCAAGACTATTAAATCTGAAGAGTAAGCAAATGATAACGGGAAATCGAACAAAGTCGCATAAACTAATGAAGGTTTAATCAAAAGAAAGTCTGTGGATGATAGAGGATGTAGGGGATGTAATCGTCCACACCTAAAATAGAGGGAAATAGGTTCCTTAGAGTCTGTCGGCAGAATTACATTTACTTTTTAAACAGGATGTAGGTGAGTAGATATGTTGTTGAAAGGAAGAAGGTACTCTTTCAGAGGAAATTAAATCTTGCATTTCATAATCTAAATAATGAAGACCGAAGACAATTAAAGAATAAACGGTGTTGTACTTTTGTGTCACTAGTCTCTAGTTTAATTACTCTGCAATCCTAGAATTTGAGGTATTCCACCTGTTCTTTCCACAATATGCAGCACAAGTCCCGACGCCAATGATTGAGAGCTTTTGAGTTCGTCACCATGGTAATATGAACCACCAATAACTCCTTTTTAAGTTTCCAATTGGAATAAGAAACACAAAAGGAAATTCTAAAGGTACCATTTTCCGTTTATGGGATTCCTTCACCGTATACTCTCTAAAGGCGTATTTGCACTCGGTTTAATACAATAGGCTGAACAGTAAGTTTTGGACTAGATCTTCCCAGGTCCCTTCTGCCCGTCTGACTCATCTCGCCACAAACAATGAACTAGACTATAGTTATCCCACAGTGCAGTGACATGTGACGGGAACTACAGAGCGCCCCCACCCCTCCCAAAAAAAAAGAAAAAAAAGAAAGAAAACCTCCACCCCAAAAAAGTTTGTTGTGACTTTATAATGAGATAAAAAATTGCTATATTGTGATCCCCCCTCTGGCTTATGTGCCTTTTCTACCATAATTTTCAACGAGATGACCACGGACGGTGCCCCTTACTTTATTCTTTAAAGGAAATATCACTTCAATATCAATTGTTTGATATACAATTTAATAATACATTCAAAAGACAATATAACAAAAATATTCAACAATTATTGCTTACTTAGGAAAGACCATTTTTTCTTGTTTTGTTTTGTTTTTACAGTTTTCATGTTTAAAGTTTAGAGTTTTATCTATATTTCATTACTCGATACTTGCAAGATTCTTACTGTAATTATTCAAATGATCAAGATGTTTTGGTTGGTGTGCGATTTAACAAGACAATCTTACTGTTGGCATATCTAGTGCATACCCCATTTCCATTCATTTTCTTCAACTTATCATATTATCATTATCTACGTTTTGCCAACAGTACTTTAATATTTGTTTTGTTTCTCTGTCTGTCAATTTAAATGATTTATTTGCAATTAAAAAACATGTTTTAGTTGTTTGTTTTCGTTTGTATCACTTTTAATGCATTAGTAATAAATGCTGAATTGAATTTTTGTTTAAATCATTGTTTATAATGATTGGATCTTGATCATCCTTTACTTCATTATGACGACATTATCCGTGACCTCATTATTAAAAGAAGCACAACAAATCTTCTCATTTGGGTTTTTAAGTTTATATTTCCTTCAGGTCATTAGGATTTTACATGTCATTTTCAAGACCATGAAGCTCGATAAGGCATGTATGAATGGACGCCATCAAAGTATCGATTGTAGATACATTAAATTACTTTAAGGAAAATAAATAATCATATACATAGAACACATAGTTTCATTACAACAACCCCTCTAGTGATATATATATTTTGTTTGAGATTTACATTTCATCTCCGAGCAGAACTTCAAGTTTTAAGATATATATATATATATCTATATATGTACCTAAATCCTACTTAAGGCGAAATTCTGTGCAGAAAAAAAATTGAATGATGGGGGTAGGCGATGTTAAGTCGAATTTTTCGATTCGCCTTAACGTTTTTCGGCACTGTCTTTCCCATTTCCGTAAGGGTAGGAGGCATTCTATCGATATGAACGTAGAGAGCGCCAAATTACTTATATTGCTGCAAAGATTTGTTCAGTAGGGCCCGGAGAACTCATTTTCGTATAATATAACGTGGAAAATCTATATATGCATAACTCCTGGGTACCTAACGTCCTAAGTTGGACTTAGGCAGTCAGACCCAAATTCGGAAAACCGAGCACAGGTTTATTCTCCGAACACGGCGTTTAGTGTATGATGAATATAGAGCCATCATCGTTCAGTGCGAGACAGTGTCTACAAAAGGCATTGGGGAAATCCTACGATGTCGACCTGCTGTGGATAATATAATTTTCAAAAATAATGCTGCGGATATATTAATTTCAAATGTTTGCCCTTTCAAAGTCATTTGATATGGCGAATCATTCACGGATTTTGAAGGTAATTGACAAGCAGCATTATTTTTAAGAATATAATATCTTTGCCAGGTTGACTTTGCAAGATTTTCCCCATGCCTTCTGTACACACTGCCTCGCACTGAACGATGAAGGCTCTGTATTCATACGCCGTTTTCGAAGTATATACCTGTGCTCGGTTTTCCGAAGTTGGGTCTGACTGTTAGGGCGATGTCTGATTTTCTTTATTATATCAATAGTTTGGGGATCTACTAAAAATACCTTATCGAACATATAAGGTAGTTATTATACGATTCTTTTTGCCATAACTTTTTGACGTAACTCCGTAACGTCCTTTTTGCGATGATATACGTATTTACAATGTTAAAAAAAAAATCGCCTTTTAGTACAATCTAGATATGAATCTAGATATATATATATATATGACTAAATGGTACATTACCTGGACACACAACAATGCGGTTTATTCCGTCATAATAGCGCCACCTACATTAGCGGGACAGTTGAGTATAGAAATAAGACAAAAACTGTCCAGCTAATGTAGGCTTTAGAGTTAGATGTACAATTTGAAAATATCCTCCAAAATCATAATTTCACAGTATTGAGACAATTTTTTTCTGGTACAAGTAATGGGTAAGGGTTTGTTTCATCGGATGACACTATGAGTATTGAAAATATTTTACGCTTGAGTTAGTACTTTTGTTGATTTTAACCATTTTAATCGTCATACCTATACATGGCAGTGCACACCCACAATGGTTTTACCCCAAATTGATTGGGGAGCGTGAAGTTTACAATACATGTGGGGTTAAATGTGTCTGGACAGCTCCGTTCTCGTAAAAGCATACTAAGCATATCATGTTGTACTGTTTTGTTTTTTCATGGGCCTTCAAGAAGGAGCTACGCCAGCTTCACCCATTGTCGGATATGCCATTGCCCCCAACCCACAACCGCCACCACCATTGCAGGAGGTGCCTTTCCAGCACAAATCATCTCCATCATTACTCATTTTTACCAGAAGAGTATTGGAAAGACTGAATCCAATAACGGGAGGAGAACCCTAACATTTACACACTTTCTGCTTCATTTTTTTTTTTGTTATTCCTCTTACAAGATAAATGACCCCGAAACAACGTCTTGTATGACGAATAAGAATTTAAAAGAGAATATACTTTATTGATAATTTTTTTTTTACATTTCTTCGATTTAACATGTACATGTGCAATATATCACAAGAATACAGAGGATCCTATCCACATGCCGCAGACAGTAACGCATCCTCAACAGCTTGGAACAGATGGGGCAAGGAAAGTAAAAACATTAAATGGTCAAACGAGATTTTTTTTTAAATCACTCTTCCTGAAAATGGAACATATGTTAGGTCCATCTTCCTGTAAAGAATTGCAATTTGCATCATATCGACATGCTCCAGTCAAGAAATATGGCTGTGTGCAGAAAGACATGATCCTGCAGCAATTGTCGTCTTTTTCTGTGTGTGACTGAATCAAACCCTAATGGAAATTGCTTACTTAAGGAAACAAACTGCATGGAGACAAATAATGTGGATTTATATAGCACATCATACAAATGCCACTTTCATGCTTTTCAGATATTATTACCTTGTTTTCATGCCCGCTTACAATACTTTATCTCTGCTCTCTGGTAGTAGTCCAACCATGTACCATATATTACCAAACAATACGTATGTTTGAGATGGAATTTTCATATAAGCAAGGAAAAAAAATTGTTGTTCTTCTTCTCTCTCTCTCTGTCTTTCTCTTTTTCTTTCACTATCTCTCTCTGTCCCTGCCTCCCTCTAATAACTCTCGGTCTCTCGCCCTCTTTATCTTCCTGCGTATCTCACCTTTTCTTCTCTATAACACATACTTCCTGTCTTTTCTTCTTTTCTCTCTCTCTCTCTCTTTCTCTCCTCTCTATTATTATCTTCTTTACTCTCTTTCACGCACTCTATAAATCTGCATGTGTGTCTGTCTCTCTCTCTCTCTATGTCTTTCTCCTCTTGTTAGCCCAGTTTACATTTGCTACGGTCATCGTACGATGGATTAGTCTACGATTTTTCTTGCGATTTGGGGGACATCGTAGGTGGCTACGGGCTACGATTTTTATGTTTACATTATTTACGGTCATCGTGCGATTTCATGTCCTGGGCATCGTAGAGGGGCCAAAGACAAAGCCGTACAGAGGCTGTACGGAGATCGTACAGAGATTGTACGGAGGTCGTAGGGAGATCGTGCGATTTCTGCGCGGTTACAGTAACATATTCACGAAAATCGTACAGAGATCGTGCGATTTCCGTACAGAGGCTGTGCGATGATCGTGCGGATACCTTACGATCTTACGATTTCTTTACGATGCTTTTTTGCTCCCCTGTTGAAAAAAAATTGTACGCTCTCTGCATGATCAGCGCAAGGCCTCCGCACAATGACCCTGCGCTGATCATACGATGCCACCTACGATGTTTTTAAGGGCTACGATCCTACGATTTTGAAAAATTTGTATAACTCCGCGCTAAACAAAATCGTAGAGGCTACGGAGACCGTGAATCCGTACGAAAATCGTACGATCGTCGTATGCCACCCCAGGGAGATCGTGCGATTAGAGGGATACGATCAGTTTACGGTCACCCTACGATGATCGTAGACCAAATGTAAATGGGGCATTAGATTCAGCTCTCAGTTCAGGAATATAGTGACTGATTAGGTGCTTCCAGCATTTGAGAAGTTTTTGGTAAGACTCCCTTACTCCTCATGTATTGTTTCTATAGTTGCGTGATCTATTCTGAATTTTGCTGACTCTATACACTATCCTGTTTTTCTTGCACCCTTTTTAAGACATGTAAACAGGGCGATGACATATGCAAGAAAATCTGTAATAATTATATGAAGTCACACTTTTGCTCTCGTAATTAAATGCGGGGTTTAAATGTGTTTAGTCGTTTCAGTTCCTTTCATCTTTTGTTCATTTAAAGACGGATAATTTGCAGTTCAAATTCATGAAACTGCACTTTCATGATTTTGATTTGCAAGTTATGGGCTTGTACCGGCAATAGAGTGCACAATGTACACCCTGCAATGCATTAGGAAACATTAGGAAATGCATAGTGCAACTTTTTTTCTTGCACTGACTGCAATAAAAACCATAATTTTATTATGAAAACATAATCAGTTGTTCAGAACTAACCAGTCAAATTGTGGGTACAACATTTCTGCTTTGCTTTTTTTGAATGAACAAATTTCATCTACCCGGTAATATTTTTTGAGTTATAAAGTGCTAGGGGAAAATTATTTTTGGGTAGAGGATATATATCTTTATCTAGACAGCTGAAATATCCATTTACCAATTCAAAACATGAGAAGATTTTAGTTGTCGATATTAGGTTCAGCTGTCAGTATGAAGGATTGTGATTTACCAATATGTTGAAAGATAAATGACTGTAACATCAATGATAATTTGAAAATATCTGTATACAAAAAACAGTGTATTATACTGTATCTGAATTACATTTTGTGATGTGATCAATTTTCTACCTTCTTCTCTTTTTCCTTTACCCCCCGCCCATTGATACAGACCCTATTAATATTTGTATTAATTAATTATGAAAAAGAAATAAAATGCATCATTCTAGCAATAAAATATTTTCCCCAGAATGGAGCAGACCCAATTATTATTTGTATTAATTAATTGTGAAAAGAAAATGATAAAAAATGGTTCGCATCATTCTAGCAATAAAAAGTTGTCTTCCTATTCGGCTTTTCCACTTTTTGTTCCTATTGTTGCTCTTCGTTACAACATTTTATGGTAAGGGAAAATATAAGCTTGTTATATATAAATTTGTCATCTGTCATCTATCCATGTATTTATAAGTTATGTATTCTCATTATCTCAATATTTCAAGAAGATTGTGAGGCAGAACTAAATATAGTTTGGGGTATATTGGAGATGCATTTGCATTAATCTTGTTAATGTTCCATCTGTTGTTTTCATAATCTGTCCATGTGTTTAGTCACCCTTATATTTGTAGTGATATCACAAGTTTCCAGTCGTCCGATTCATACTTGTATGATGTGGAACCTTAAGCTACGTATGTTGTTTCCAGTTGCTAATAAGTCATTTTTTTCAATGATTTATGCCAATTTCTTTAATATATTTTGCTTCTACTTACTTTGAAATTAAATCCCTGAGGAAATTATGATGGACAAATGTAAACATCCATTTTCAAGTCGATTTTCAAGTTGATGCCCATGTCAAATTTTGTTCGACAAAATGAAAGGGTTCTAAAGCTTAGTACACGTAATAAATGATTGCAAATCTTGATTTTGAAACTCTCTGATGTGAATTTTACCCCGAATTCCAAATAGTGATAATATCAAAGAAATAAAGGAATATTACTCATTCTTTTTGGCAAACGTAGATGATAATCTCGTTGCTCAGTCATACCAAAAGTTTGGCACATTGAACACGTTGCATGCGCTTATTTGCGGGGTGCATAACTTTAGGACCTGAGTAGCTTTAGGACCCCTGACTATACATGTATTTCATTTGCTCTGTTTTTCAGACATTCCATTGCAAGCATCTAACCAAGTCCAGCAGCAGAGAAATGGTTTACACCACTCTCGGTCTTCTCATGAATATCACTATGGAAACCAGTCAAGCTTTCAAGGACCAGTCAGAAGAGCTAAGTAATCAGCTGCTTCCATTATTAAAGAGCGCTGACATGGAACTAAAAGAGGTATTTGTTATAAGATAGTAATAATGATAATATTGGGTTGTAAAGCGCATATGACACATTCAGCAATGTCTCTATAATGTGTTTCCAAAGAGTTTTGCATTATTACCCCCAGTGGCGTAGATATTGTTAGGTTGGGGGGATGATGAATAGATCATCCCCCCCCCCACTAACAATGGATAATTATGCGTGTCTACGCCATGATTACCCCCATAATGAAGAAATGAAGGTTCCCTTTAACTCCTTGCTCACTTTAACATACTAATGGAACAATAAGTGGACTGCCACCGTTGACGTTGGTCACACATACAGTGTGTAAGGATACTGCAGACAATGTGGCATTCTAGCTAGGGTTTCAATCCATAGCAAATAAAGAGTCAAGACAATATCACACAAAATGCATTTCGATTGAAAGACATTTATTTTGGGGGAGCTGAGGCTAAGAAAATGACAATGGCTTGATGGCTTGAGGTAGTAATGAGGTAGTAATGACGATGGCTTGAGGTAGTAATGTTATAAAACTCGGGTATGGATTTATGAGTATTGCAGTGAATACCTCTTATTACTTGATTACGGTAAATACGACCAAAAATGTCACTTGGGTATGTTCAATAACACTCCGAAACATGTACCATTCGTTAAAATGCTATTTTTTTTCTGTTGTTTTGATTTTGAAACTGTTATTGTGTCGTTCTTTTGGAAACACTATTTGAATTTTGCCAATTTCACCAACAATTATTCCTTTTGTGTTTTAGACTCATCCTCGTTATAGGAGGCTACATTTTGCTAAGCTAGTTGAAAGAAGTGCTCCTAGATGACGAGTGGTAATTTCATTGATACAATGTATATATATATATATATATATATGTTTTGGTTCATATCTAGAGAGCAGCTGGAATACTGGGCAGGGCATTACCTCATTCTACTGGGGCAGTCCAGGGAGCTTGTGAGGCAAGGATACCCCTCATTCTACATCAAGCTCTACAGGTAAATCCATTCATACATGTATCACTATCTTCTTATATTCAAGTCAGATAGTAGTGGATTCTCATGGGGTATTTGAGACCATTCGGGTGTGTACCTTATAACAGGTGTTGTCAATCACCGAGAATGGACTCCTCTTTTAATGAAAGGTAGTTCTTATGTAATGCTTTGTTCCCTCCCTCCTACTACAGTGTAAGGAAATGTCATCATAAATCTGGAGTAATTCTATGATGCGACAGATCCACTGTCAGACCCATCTCCCTGCCTCCCTGCCTGCCTGCCTGGGAGACCTAACACACATTAATTGGTCATTCAACCAAAGTGCAAACCCTCTATAATGTGCTTACGAGTCCGGTAACTCATCCACCATATTATCCACAAAACTAATCCAGATAAGCTGTAAATTATGCCATCTTACATATATTGTATTCATAGAGCTCAGATCTATGAAATCCAAGTCTTCAGTCAGTAGATGTTTAGCTGTGTTTACACATGTCAATAAAGATCCCAGGAATGTAAACAAGATTAATTTTTAATAATACTTTTACAGATTGTTACTTTGCTTCGACGGGAGCCCGGATAGCTCAGTTGGTAGAGCACTGGTCATGTAATCAAGGGTCCCAGGTTCGAATCCCGGTCGGGGCATTGTAATTTTCTCACATTTACTTTCTTTATGATATATTCAATTTTACAGATCTATGAAATCCAAGTCTGCATTCAGTATATGTTAAGCTATGTTTACCCAAGTCAGTGAAGACGCCTTTCATTGAATCAAGATTAACTTTAGTTAATATACATGACTTACATACATGAATATATTGTATCCATAGAGTTCAGATCTGTCCATGGAATCCAAGTCTTCAATGAGTAGATGTCTGGCTGTGTTTACACAAGTCAGTGAAGACGCCAGGAATCAGATGACACAAGCTGATCCAGGTAAAACTAGGAGATAATGGCATTTATTCTTAAAGGGGACCGAACATGAAAACTACTGGTTTGTACATTGTTAAAAGACATAAAATCACTTTTATATTTACACAAAAAGAGGTAGAAGTTGAATTCATTTAACCCATTGAAAACTGACTTCTTCTGTTCTCCATAGACTTAACGTAGGATCCACCCTGTTCCTGTTGACAAATTTTTGATATAACTCTGTATCATCAATATTGAGGATCCTAATTCTCTCTTGAATTAACTTATAGTGATACAAAGAGTGTTATTAGACTGGTGTATGAGTCTGGATATCATCTCATGAGTGACAAAAGGGCATTTTGTTCTTTTCAAAAGGAGACAAGTTAACCACCTGCTGGCTCTCAACAGATGTGATACAGTGGAATCTCGTTATAAAGAACACTGATATAACAAACTCTCATTATAACAAGGTGATTTGGCCGGTCCCACTTGGTTTTATTCTATTGTTTTTAAGCCCTGATATAACAATGTTTCGATATAAAGAGGTAATTTCCTTGGTCCCATGGAGTTTGTTATAACGAGGTTCCACTGTATTTATATATCTCCATGTTAATCAAGTCTCTCCTATTCCATCTCAAATGTGTAACCTCATATTTATTTGGTAAATTAGCTATGCCATACAATTTCCTGTCTCTTCCAGGTCTTGGATGCTTTCTCTCTCTCCTAACATCCACCAGTGATACAGTAGTAGCCAACGTAGCTCTCTCAATCGGTCATTGTGTTGAGGTTCAAGGGGTTAGTGAGAAGTTAGCAGACACAGATGTGGTCAAGACATTACTGGCCAAGACAGATACGACCAACGAAACCATTAAGCAGAACTGTGCCATTACACTGGCCAAATTGGCAACTTCAAACCAAAGGTAAAGATGTTATTATAAATGTAGCTGTAAAATAATTTAAAGTACAAGCAGGTTTATTGGCTGATCAGTTTGAACAGTTTTTGATACAAATAGCAAGGGAAAATTCTGCAAGTTTTCAGTTATGTCATTCATTTATTTCTTTATTTTGTTATTCTTTTTAGTATTATTTTTTTTTATGATCAGTTCAGAATGAGAACAGGACAATCTTTTGAGGTTTAACCAGTGGTTTTAATGTTTGTTTTTTGTGATTAAATTGTTTTAGAGTTCAAAACTCTATTTCGCACTTGTAAAAATGTATGTGTTGAATTGTACCTTTCATTATGAGAAATATGGTTTCATAACTCGAGGAGATCTGTTTTGATCATATTCTTTGAACAATGATCAACTCATTTATCAGGCAAAGTTATCTGTACAGTGTGCATAATATATTTTGGTGATATATTTTTCAAATAGACTCATACTTCTTCTGATTAATTTTTGATATTTCTTTTTCTTTCATTCTCTGTCATTTTGCCTTTATATTGTATTCTCCGTTGTTTACTTTCTCTTTGACCTGATTTTCATATTGTGGATCTTAATCCATTCTCTCTCTCTCTCTCTCTCTGTCTTTGTCTCTTCCTCTTCCTGTGTCTCTCCATCTCACTTTCCCTCTTTCAATTTTTAAACTTCTACAAACCATGCACTGACAGGCACTTAGAGAGACTGCGTGATCTTGGTGGTATTGGAATTCTTCATACCTGCTCCAAGTACGCCCTGACGTAGCGTTGTGTGATTACCTGCTTTACCTACAAACGTATCCAGTCCATTCCAAAAGATATTTCATAATGTCCTTTTCCTTGCAGTTACACACCATCGGACTATAATAGATCCCTTCAAAAGACTACCAGTAGTTACCAATACAATCCATATTCTCTATGCAAACTAAATTAGATGGGGGGGGGGGGGGGGCATTTCATCAAGTGTCTTGTCAGTGATTTTTACCTACAAATTTGCTCTCATCCAATCAGATGCAAGCATTTCAATAGCTTATAACAGTAGCCTATAATTTGTCATTGATGACAAGTTTTATGAAACATGGCCCAGGAGTGGAACCATTGTATGACATATGTATTACTTACTGGCCCGCATTCTGAACTCCGGTTTAACTTAAACTCCAGTCTAAGTTAAACCAGAGCTTTAATCAAAACGGACTAAAACCGTAAGTCCAGTCTAAATTTCTGTACAAAGTTAAGCCATACTAGACTGGAGTTTAAGTTAAACCGGATTTCAGAATGTAATTTTCCCAAACTATGGTTCAAAGGGCAGTTTTAGACTGAGTTTAAACCACACTTAGACCGCGGTTTAAGTTAAACCGGAGTTCAGAATACGGGCCACTGAGTGAATGTTTTTTCAAATAATCTAGTATTTTCTTCTTGTCACATGGAATGTTTGTATATATTAAGCTGCCAAAAATGGATATTTTGCTTTTTCATAAATACCTTTGTCTTTCATCGTTTTTTGGGGGCAAGGTAATTGTTTTGGATAAAATATTATAGCTACCAACAATGTTTATTTTTAAGAAAAGTGACTATTTTTTCCATGGGAGATTCATAATTTCGGCAGTGAAAGATTTGCAGATATGCCTTAGACAAGGAAGCAAATTCATATTGGTATATAACAGTGATGTATGAAAGCAAATTATAGTGTACCAATCACCTGAAAAAATAATTTGTGTACAGCTAGAAAGAATAAAATCAACCTCAAAGAATTTTATCTGGCATTCGATAGGTCAACAGTTGAGGAGTATGAAGGAAATAAAGGATAAAATGAAGGTGCTCCCCGGAACCGAACTTCGAGTTGGGTTCCGCGTGAGCCCTTATCTTGGCGAGCGCGTACATGTACAGGTGCGTTGAGCAGTCTACTCACGAGTCGCTTTTAAGCTTGTAGAGTGTGTAATTAAACTTGCAATATCTCTTTACAGAAGTAATATTTGAAGCCCATATATTGAATATAGTATAATGACATGGAACCTCTAACATACAGAGCGAAATATTTATTGGTGATTGGTACCCTTCAAATCACTGATAAAAATCCTTGAATACTGAGCCAAAGATAACTCATGTTGGAGTCTGTGGAATTGTGTGTTATACGAAAATCACTTTTTTATCCAGTGGGCTAACAGTAACCTGAATCCTCGGCCAGAATAATTTTAAAGGCTACTGAAATAATGAAAAGTTTCCTCCTTTTACTTCTTTAAAAAAACAATTAATCATGATCGATAATAACTGGTGTGTAGTGATGATAAATGTTTACATGTAGGAATTTTCCAATCGGGATCGTAAAGTTATTTCTATATATTGACGTACAGGCAATTTTAATAGCTAGTGTATGATGTATTGAAAATTGCAAACAATACAGTAACATCTTGCATGATCCTAATAATGGTTTCTGTAGGCCATACCATAGGATTCTGAAATTTCCCTCAGGATGTTTTAAGTTTCAGTTATAAGTGAATAATTGTAGTACTTTAGTTATTTATGCTATTACCCATTATTGCATTTGATAACAAATTAATTTTGCTTAGCTGTTTTGCATCATTTGCAGATACATGTGTTACAGTTTAGCTTACATTCGCATAAAAATAATAGTATGCATTATAAATTTGCTTTACATGCGTTAGATATTGAGATCTAAAACATTCCAAAGTTGGTATAATATAAGAATAAATTCATTTTGAATTCCTATCATTCTTATGTAATACATGTAATTTCATGTCGACATGCATATGAAATGTTATTCAAGTCACTTTTCATAAGTAAAGATGAGAGAGAAACCAAAAGAAATCAGAGAGAGCAGATAATGGATATTGAAACAGAAATTTATATTGGACTCTTGGAAAGAAAAAAGGTGATAGATCGTGATATGAACAGACATAAGAGTGTGGGAGAGAGGAAAAGAGTAATTCTGGGGGTAAACTGGAGCATTCAGAACTCTTTAAAAATATTTCATGTCGTTGCTCAATAGGATGGAGATTTCATCACTGTGCAGGCAACTACTCTGTAAAATATTTACAATCTGTTAGGTAGGATCCAAACCACCTATATGATATAAGTTATAAAAAGTCTCCTCGGTTATTATTGTGCCGAGGGCCATAAATCTGTGGGGGTGATTTTGTAGGAAGTAGTTGTTCATTAATTTTATTACGAGTCGGGTGGTAAATACATGTTGAATGCTCGGAGTACAATATAACAAACTATATAAACAGACACATTCAGAATTTCCGAGTAATGATTATGAATACTTACTTGCTACTTCCATTACCAGTATGATGCATATATAGGGTATTTCTTGGAGAATATTCTATTGGATGAAAAGCTATCACGTGACACTCAATGAGTCATTATAAACTCAAAATAAGTTCTGCAATTCAAGTTTGAGCGTTCATATTATGTCAATATTTGAATTTGGTATTATTTAAAAGCCCGTTTACTTCCCTTTACAATGGAGCCATGATTATAATGATCATGTAATCATGGACTGTATAGTATAACTGGGTACGGGGCCAAGACAAACAAATGTTGCAAAATGGACTTTTATTGGCACTATTTGTTTGGAGGCCGAGAATGGATTGTGTTTTAACGATGTTGAGATAGTCATTCATGAATGCCAATTCCATCACTGCGGAAGGCAATCTGAATTCGTAATCGGGGATGACCTGAGAGGAAACAAAATAAGAGATAGCTAAAACCCTAATCTTAACAACAAAATATTGCACGCATGTAGTCGTTCAGTAGAGCATATATCATCTTCATATTTATAAATTCCCTGATAATAATCTTTCACCCGATGACTGCGGCCTCGATGAAATAAAACATCACTCTGGAAATTATGAGTTTGTCGGTTCATTTCTTTTGTGAATTATATTGAACTTAGGAGCATGCAATATGAATTCCACAACCGGGCGTCGCCCTATAATCCGTATACACACGCACACATACTCACAAGCAATCACTCACCCACATGCGCGCGCGCACACACACTCAACTCAGGGCCTAGGCCAATAAATCGGCGAGGCCTATATAGTTTTTAAAATGGTTTATTTATCCAATCAAAAACACGTATTGCATGTATGATCTTACTTTATAAGCAACAAGGTGGATCTTCCCTGTTAACATAAATAGACATAGTATCCCTCTCATAAACTAATCATTTTACTGTAGATCTATTGTGCATGTTTTTATCAAAATGGTATGAAAGACATGTTATATATATGCACTCCTGGTGCAGTCACTTGACTTGTCAATTTTGTATTCTTCAGCAATCTATTAAAACGATGATTCATCGAGTAACTGTGAAATTGCACTTGGTGAAAGGGAAATTATGCTTATGAAAAGAGTATATAAAAAAAACAACATTTGCATATATTGCACTCTCTTAACATTAAAGGAGAAAGAGAAGAAAAAAAAAATTTATATACATTATAATACAAAATTAGTTATCAAACAAATATGACAGCTTTTCTTATAATATTACGCATTACATACAATGAAAATATAAACCCAAAATAGACATAAATATAAACTCAATTCCTGTGGATTGACCTAAAATCCGTAAAACTCAAGGGTAGGCCTACCCTTACGTGCATGTGTTTCTGAACTCTGACTATGAACATTCCACTTTGTATTCTAATACATAAACAGAAAAAAAACCGAAGTCAATTATTAACAATATTCTGTATATTATGTATCACATACTTTAAAGCGATACGCCACGTACTGGGCGGCCGTGGGGAAAGTCAGGATTGCGTAAGCCCCATTCACTCGTACACAAACTTTGTGGGTCGAACGCGTCCGTTGGACTAAGTGGGATTACATTTCGACTGCGCGAAGCCGACCGAATCTCGCAAGAGCGCTCGAGCTCAGGTGGAGCGTACATGTTTGTGCGCCGACCAGTCTATCCGAGGTTTGCGCCCCGAGATGCAACGGCATGATCAGGTAACGATCACGGTGCCCTCTCGCGGCATAAAACTCCACAATCTGCGGTTGAGTTCCCTTTAATTGATTAGGCCTTCATGAGAGGAAGGAGGCCAAAAAAAAAAGAACCCAACTCCATCAAAACAGATTAAACAATTATAATATAAGAAGCCGAGTTATTTAGTTTTCAGTGATCCTTTATAACAAAAAAAAATACATTATTGAACAGATGAAGATAAAAACCTTCCACCTTGAACTTGTCCATTTTGTTCTTATGACGAAAAAAATGCTTTTGACGGAGCAGGGTCCTCCTTCCTTGTAATCAATTACAATGTAGCCTTTTGAATGCATCATAATTCAAAATATTCAATGCAGTGAGTGGCACGTACGATCATTATTGATGCATTGATTCTCAATCAAGTCTGTAATATTGTTAAAATTTAACCTCATTTCTTTGACTTCCCCTAAATATAAAATTTATAAAAATACCAGTCTATTATGTATAATTTTGAAAATAGATCTCTCAACATTATAAAAAACGAAT
Organism: Heliocidaris erythrogramma; assembly: GCA_025617745.1. Taxonomy (NCBI): domain Eukaryota; kingdom Metazoa; phylum Echinodermata; class Echinoidea; order Camarodonta; family Echinometridae; genus Heliocidaris; species Heliocidaris erythrogramma. The sequence goes on from CM046854.1 coordinate 64,843,924, forward strand.
TTCGAAAAATGAACTTAGGGCAATTTCAATAGCCCTGTCTTTCACCTTTAGAAATGTGCGAACATTACAATGGTGTACATGTATTACGTAATCCGAACAAGACTTCTGTGGGCAGAGCAATAATCTTTTGAAATTGCCCTCGAGTTGACATTTCGAAAGTAGTTTTTATTGTGTTTCTCATTAAATTTTATTTTATTCCACAGGGAAATAAAAATACAGTAATTATTTGTTTTCACTGTTTCAGTGCCATTTTTTGTTTTTGCAAAGTGACATTGAAACGGATAGTATAAGTATTACTGCTTGTTTTTCTATTCGCAGATTTACCCTCGAAACTCCCACAAAGAGATTACAAGTGTTAATTGTAAATCCTGCAGCATACTATACAATTCGACTGCGATCCAATTTCGAAGAAATCGCAATTACATTTGATATGGCATTTTAAACAACTAAAATCTTCCCCACTGAGGTCCTGAATAATGACATGGATACTAACATCAAGATATTTGGATCACTGCAAACCCTCGAGTTGATGGAAGGGCCGAATCGGCTTCAAAGCGTGGAAAATCGCTTGAATGATCTGATCACGTCACTACAATTTGGCCTTACTTCCTACAAGGAGGCTTGTAATAATACTTTGGAATGTCAATTTCATTATTCATATGACTATAATAATTACATATATTCATAATTGAGATCATTTAGACTTGAACATATTTGAATGTTCCTGTCATGAATGAATAAATGAATGAATTAATTTATTACCATTTCTGAAACAAAATATGAAACATATTTACAAGGTAGGCCCTATTTACAAAACAAAATGGTCATGGGAGACCACGAAATAGCTGAAATGGCTAATGAATATGTGGTTCCCTGACAAATTATTTAAATGTGATATACATATATGTAAAGACTACTTAAACCACGTAAAGACTTCATAAAAATACAAATACTCTGATAAATAAGGTCTTACAATAATCAGTAAAAACTGTAAATATTGGCAAGAAGTGCATGTGTACACACAAAATTAACATCAATTTGTAAAATCAGCACTGATTTTCTTATTTACTATATAAATCTATATACCTACCTATTATGCCTGTAGTCTTGACTACGGGACCCCTTCGAGAATTTAACACAAATGAGTCACAATATTGTGCGCACCCCCCGTAATCCTATTGTCCCCTTCGCCACTCACGCGCGTCAACACGCTACGGCCATCTTCCTCTTTTGCGAGCAATCCCAAGTAGAAACATGTTGCTTGCAAGGGGCTTTTGCTAAACAGTCGGGTAACGTCGCGTCGCGTTGGTAGAAATTTTCGAACATTTTTCAGGAAGGTGTCTTCAAGGGGACAAATTGAAAAAGAGTCCATCTCAGTATGATTTTCCCCGTTTTCAGGCTAAAAACGACAAACAAGGGAATAAAGAAAACAATAGAAGGATAATGCAAAGAAAAACATGAACTATAAAGAGAGAATAGAAGGGTAGGAAGGATGGAAGAAAATATGATGAAAGGAAACAAAGAATACAACAAAAGGAAAGTTGGAAAGTAAAAATAAGTGGATAAAAAAACATAAAGAAAGATAGAGACATAAATGATAGAAGGATAAAGATATTAAGAGTAACATAAGGAAAGATAGAAGAGAAGATGCAATTGCGGCAAGCTGGCGCGCGTGCCGGGCTAGACTCGAGCGAGCTAGCTGTGAGATTCTTTTCACATTTTTAGCACTTACTGTAGGCCTATTACTGGATACTTATTAAGTTTTTACGTTATACAAATAAAATGTGCATCCAATGTTTATCACGTAATGAATAGTAAAAAAAAAATAATTCCGAAAATAGTGATTTAGTAATGTGTTTTTTTCTGTTTTCTCAAAAAAAAAGGTTTTGAAATATTAAACTATGAATAATTGTAGAGCAAGTCCTAACTTCAACTCTTTTTTTGGGGGGGGGGGGGTAGCGTGTGGGTGTGTGTGTGTGTGTGTTCCATTTTTTTTTACAGGGTAATTATTTTGTTTTTCATTGCTATATTGTCCTTTTGCGGTTTACATATATTAGAGAGATATGAGAGAGATAGAACGAGAGAGATATAGAACGAGATAGAGATAGAGAGAAAATGTAGAGATTAAGAACTAGTAGATCAGGTTAAACAACGAAGACAAAGAAGATGATCGAATAACAAGAGCAAGGGGAAGAAAGAGAAAGCGAGAAATGGAGCTTCAGTGCACAGAAGGATATGGGGAAAAAGAGAGAAAGAAGAGATTGATCAGGTAAGAGTGAGCATTTTGTCCGTCCGTGACACTTGTGATATCCCATGTTGAGAGGCTTTACCTAACTTGTTCGTATCTTGGTAAAATGATTTGTTAGAAAATTCTGATATGTCTACTTATTTGGGCCATACAATTTTCAGCAGGGGTGTTGTTAAAAATTGCCATGTTTAGCAAAAATCCGTTACACCCTCTTTAGCATTCGCTACAAAATCAGGGGCTCGACATAAACTTGACAGATGATTGTAAACCCTGTTTATGTAACTAACATTTAATAAGAAAATATTTGACAAGTTTAATTTATTTGGATTGTAATTACAAAAGGGGACGAGGAAGTCAAGCAATCAATTTCTATCTCGTCCGTCCGTCACAATGAACATTTTTCCGATTTGCATATCAGGCCCCTAGCCAGGGGGTCGGAGGGGTCGGACGACCCCCCACCCCCACCTTCTTGGGATGATATCTGCTTTTTCATGGAAAAAAAATATTGGCAACACTGCAACTCACTTCACCATCATTCACAACCCCTAAATTTCCCCTCGGGAGTCATTAAATTACAGCAGTAAGCATCTATATTTTATCATTTTCCGGGGGGGGGGGGCATGCACCCGGACCCCAAGCAAGGACCTTACAAAAAGGTCCACTTTACCAACTTCCCCTTTAGAAACCCTGGCTACTGGCCTGCATATAGAAACCATGACAACCATGTTTTTTTTCATAATCCTTTGTGATACTCTTTATGATAAACCCCGAAGTTACCCATGTTTATTTGTTAATTAATATTTATAACCCCCTCCCCCCCCCCCGCCCCACCATGAAATTAAATTTTGTTTTCCATCTTTCATAATGTTACTGTTTATATTTATTCTTTTTATCCTCTTTTTTTATTGCTTTCCATCTTCACTTTGTTATTCTTTGTTCCCTTTTATCATCTTCTCTTCCACCTTTCTTCATGTTTATATTTATTTTTCTCTCTATCTCTCGCTTTGTCATTTCTTGCTTTTATCTATCTATCAATTATCTTTCCATCCTTCCTCTTTGTTTCCTGTTATCATTTTCTCCCCCACCTTCCTCACGTTAATCTTTATCCTTCTATCATTTCTCTCTGTCTTTCTTTATATAAGTTAAACTTTTTTTTTCCTATCATTTCTCTTTTTTTTTATATTATTCTTTTTAAAATCATTTTCTGCTTCCCATCTTTATTTACTTTCCTTAAAACATTCTTTGCTTTTATCCTATCATTTTGTTTTCCTTTCATCTTTTCTTTCGTTATGTTATTCCTTTATTCAAATTATCATCTTCTCTTCTATCTTTCCTTATGTTACTCTTAATATCTTTATCCTTCTATCATTTATGTCTCTATCTTTCTTTATGTTTTTCTTTGTTTTTATCCACTCATTTTTACTTTCCAACTTTCCTTTTGTTGTATTCTTTGTTTCCTTTCATCATATTTTCTTCCATCCTTCCTACCCTTCTATTCTCTCTTTATAGTTCATGTTTTTCTTTGCATTATCCTTCTATTGTTTTCTTTATTCCCTTGTTTGTCGTTTTTAGCCTGAAAACGGGAAAAATCATACTGAGATGGACTCTTTTTCAATTTGTCCCCTTGAAGACACCTTCCTGAAAAATGTTCGAAAATTTCTACCAACGCGACGCGACGTTACCCGACTGTTTAGCAAAAGCCCTTGCAAGGTGAGGGGAAGGAGGGAGGGTCATAGGTAGGTATATAGATTTATATAGTAAATAAGAAAATCAGTGCTGATTTTACAAATTTACTGCAATAAATCATATATACCTACCTATTATGCCAGACCAGCGCCAACTCAAAGACCGGGAGGCATGTTTCAAGCAGAAGGGAATAGGATTACAGCAAAGAATACAAAGACACAGCGGCCTTCAAGGTGGCTGACGCAAACATAGCCTCACCTGCGGGAACATCCCTAAGGTAGCAAGAAATGAAGGAATTGGGCGAACGCCAATAAGCAGCCTTCAAAATATCATCAAGCGCCACACCTTGAAACAGAGCCCAAGAAGTGCTGACACTACGAGTGTCATGAGCACGAGGCTTACTGTCGGAACAAAGAGCCCCTGTGCCAGCAGCCCTAAAAGCCTCGACAATCCATCTAGAAATGGAATCAAGAGAAGCAGGAGAAAAAGGCTCTCTAGTGATCAGGAACAACTGATCATCCTTACGATAAGACTTAGTCTTATCAATATACCAATTGAGAGACCTAACAGGACACCAAACTTTGTCCTCGCGCACTGACGAAAACCCAGAAAGCAGACAAAGAAAAATCTCAACAGGGCCAGAGGCAGCTGTCTGATTCTTGGCAATAAAAGAAGCCTTAGGAATCAATCTAACGCCTTTTCTCTCCCAGCGAACATGACCAGGAGTAAGGCAGAGAGCATGAAGAGTACTGCGCCTCTGCCCAGAGGCAAAAGCTACCAAAAAGAGCGTCTTAACCGTAAGATGATGAAGCGAGCTTCACCTAACGGTTCGAAAAGAGGTTTCGCCAAGGCCTCCAGGACCTTAGGCAGACTCCAAGACGGCACTAACCTAGAACAAGGAGGTCGCTTCAAAAAGAACGACCGAATCACACCACTTGACAGCGGGGAATTGGAAATCCCCGAACCATCTGAGAAACCCGAATGAATGGCCCCGATCGTTCCGAACGGTAGCCTCGGATAGTAGAGATGGATCTCCCTTTGTCAAATAGCGAGATTAGAAAATCCGCAATTGAACCAATAGGAGCCGATAAGGGGTTTGATTTCGCTCTTTACGCCAAAGGAAAAAGACCGAAAGACGGGAATTATAAATCTCCCTAGTAGAAACTCTACGACTGGACAATAAAAATTCCGCGGCTCTATCACAGAGACCCGACTGTCTTGCAGATTCCCCGACAAGGGCCAAGCAGTCAAATGAAGGGACTCTGGATTGTGGTGAAGAATCCCCGAGAGGGGCTGCAACACCAGATCCACTCTTAACGGAAGAAGGAACGGTTGAGCCGCCAGAAGGCTCATTAGCTCCGGAACCAACTCCTCCTGGGCCAAAAGGGAGCTATCACAAGCACCCGAGCCCGATCTTCCTGATCTTCCGCAAGACTCGCGGAATCAGCTGGAAGGGAGGAAAGGCAAATCCTCGAAGATTCTCCCAACTGAGAGAGAAAGCATTGAGAGCCCAAGCTCCTCAATCGCGCGCACAGGAGCAATATATCGGAAGTAGGTGGTTTAGAACCGACGCAAAAAGATCCACTTCCAGTGGATCCAGGTAACTGCAAATGCGGCGAAAGACCTCTGGATGGAGCATCCATTCCGATGGAAGACACCTGCCCCGAGACAGAAAATCCGCAATGAGGTTTTCCAGACCGGGGATGAAAGAGGCCACGGGTGTGATCGTCATGCGACAACACCACCTCCACAGCTGTGCTGCTAGGGCATTCAGGATAGCAGAACGAGTGCTTCCCTGCAGATTGACATAAGCCGCCACAGTGACATTGTCCGTGAGGATCAGAACTGAACGACTGAAAAGTCGACTTCTGAAATGAAGCAGGGTTAAAAGAACTGCCATAAACTCCAGGACATTAAATATGGGGAAGAGTCCCAAGATGAGACCAATCCCCCGCGACCGCGCTGCCATTGCAATGTCCTCCCCACCCCAACCGAGAGGCGTCCGTCGAAAACGAGATCAACGGAAGGGGGGGGGGGGGGGTACGGAAGGACTTGCCTCGCGCAAGAACCTTTCTGGCCAGCATGAGCTTGCGAGCTGCCGAGACAATGGTGAGAAACCTGTCTCGACTGGGCCGAGCCAACTGATTCCAAATGTCCAACACAGCCCCCCAGAAAAACTGGGCTGCAAGTAGGAACTAACTCTGACTTTTCCCAAAATATTAGGAAACCCAAGTCTTGAGTAAGATTGACGAGCAAACGAGTCTCGTCCAACAAACAATCGCGCGACTCCGCTAGGAGAAGCCAATCGTCCAGGTAGCAAAAATAGCCGAAGGCCGCGTCGCCTCAGAGAGGCTGCCAGCACGGCTACAACCTGAGTAAGAACCCGAGGGACTGGGCGCAGCCCGAAGGGAAGAGTGCGAAAGCGATAAGTCTCTGAGAGGAAGGAAACCCCAGAAGATCGCGCGAAGCGCGATGAATGGGAAAGTGGAAATACGCATCTTCGAAAACTATCAAGACCGCGTAGTCCTTCCTCTTGATCAACAGGAGAATGGAGGCGAGAGTCTCCATCCGAAAATGTACTGAAGTTTTCCCGAGCGCTTGGGAATAACAAAAGTCAGAGAAAGGGAAAAAGACAGCCAGTCTCTTACCCTTTCTATAGCCCACTTTTTCAACAGAGATTCAATCTCTGATGAGGCACGAGAACGAGCTAGGGCCTGTGAGGTGACCGAGTTCCTATAGCCCCTCCGGGGAGCGGGGCGGACAGATCTATGAAGAATCCGTCCCGTCCGTCAAAGAGAACAAAAGCGTCCCCGGAGATGGCCTCCCAAGCGGGGAGAAAGGAACGAAGACAGCCACCAACCAAGACGCGGACAGAGGCTCGCATCGACTTAGGATGAGCATGTAAACAAGACAGAGACCTGTTATCGCGCATCGCCAAAAGCAAAGGACCCGAGACGGAACATCCGAGAGAAGCAGTGCGATGTCCGACTCCTTAACCCAAAGGGCCGTAAGAACCAAGACTCTGCGACGGTACATGACCGAGGCAGCTGCAGTGGAAAACTATGACCACTGCAAACCAAACATGACGCTTAAAAGAAGCGCCGCTTCAATGCGTCCATAATCCAGCTTGAAATCCTCCGCAAGAGAAATACCCTCGGAGGAATCCCGCTGCCTGAACCCAAGCAAAGTCGAACCCTGCGCGCGGGCTGACTGAAAGTCAGGGAAAGTTTAGAACAAAGCAATCGCTTCTACCCCACAAAGGGAGAGCGACTAAGGCTCTGCCTGCCCCAGCGATTCGGAAACCGAAGCTTGAGAGGCCGCTTCCAAAACTGGTTCCGCCTGAAATGATCGTGACAAAGGATCACGAACAAAGGCCGAAACAGTCGGATTCACGCAAGACCCGCCATAAGCCTCCTCACCCGACGGAGCCCCGAGGCTGCGAGAATAGGAGGCGCATGTGATCCCGTCACAGACAAAGAAGAATAAACCATAAAAGGCTAATTAGTCTCGATGTCCGACCCAAAAAAGGGACAAAAGCAGGGGATGTGATGCCTGGTACAAGGGACCAACCCTGAGTCTGGGCAAAGCCCATCTCACACCGAACATCTCAGCTTGAGAGACCGGAGGGTTAGCTAAACCCGATGGGCAAGAGGCAGGCAAAGCCTTGCCTCTTTTAGCCCCTTCCCTAGGGTTCTGATTGGCCCAAAAAGAGCCTAAGTCGAAACCCGCTTTTCAGAGCGTTTATTCGGTTTCGTTCGGATCCCCGAAGCCCTTCGGGAACACGAACCGAACCCTCCGCTGAGGGACGCTCACCTCCCTTTATGGGAGAAGTGCGCTGAGGGTATTGAACCCAAAGACGCGCACCAATTACCCATATCGGCCGAGCAAGGAGATGCAACAGCCATGGGCCGGACGCCAAGGCGCCCAGAGCAAGGGCGGACCGGGATGACCCGGCAAAGGAACGCCAACAAAGGACTCAGCAGGCAGAGCCCCGCATGGTTCAACAAAAGTCTCCTCGCCCGGCGGCGCCCCAAGGGCCGCGGGAATAGGAGGCACATGCGAAACCGACTCAGACAAAGACGAATCAATCACAAAAGGCTGATTAGTCTCAAAGTCAGACCCCTGAATAGGGACAGAAGTCAGGGTTGAAGTAGCCGGTACAAAGGACCAACCCTGATTCTGAGCAAAAGCCCGCATCATGCTGAACATGTCAGCTTGAGAGGAGCTAGCTGGGTTAGCCAGGCCAGACGGGCAAGAGGCCGGCAAAGCCTTGCCACTTTTTGCCTTCTTCTTGGCCTTTTTCTTGGCTGGCTCGACAAGAGTCGTAGCCGAAACCCTTTTCTTAGAACGCTTAATCGGATTCGTTCGGCTCTCCGAAGCCACTTCGGAAACACGAACCGATCCCTCCGCGGAGGGACGTTCACTTCCCATAAAGGGATTGGAGCGCTCATGGCGTAAGCCTAGAGAATTGTAAAATCAGCACTGATTTTCTTATTTACTATATAAATCTATATACCTACCTATTATACCTATTATGCCTGTAGTCTTGACTACGGGACCCCTTCGAGAATTATCACACATGTGTCACAAAATTGTGCGCACCCCCCGTAATCCTATTGTCCCCTTTGCCACTCACGCGCGTCAGTACGCTACGGCCATCTTCCTCTTTTGCGAGCAACCCCAAGAAGAAACATGTTGCTTGCAAGGAGCGGGGAAGGAGGGAGGGTCATAGGTAGGTATATAGATTTATATAGTAAATAAGAAAATCAGTGCTGATTTTACAAATTTACTGCAATAAATCATATATACCTACCTATTATGCCAGACCAGCGCCAACTCAAAAAACCGGGAGGCATGTTTCGAGCAAAGGAAATAGGATTACACCAAAGACTACAAAGAAGACACAGCGGCCTTCAAGGTGGCTGACGCAAACAAAGCTCTATCAGAGAGACCCGACTATCAGAGAGACCCGACTGTCTTGCAGATTCCCTGACAGGGGCCAAGCAGTCAAATGAAGAGACTCCGGATTGTGGTGAAGAATCCCCGATAGGGGCTGTAACACCAGATCCGCTCTTAACGGGAGAACTAACGGTTGAGCCCTTAGAAGGCTCATAAGCTCCGGAAACCAATTCCTCCTGGGCCAAAAGGGAGCTATTACAAGCACCCTCGCCCGATCTTCCCTGATTTTCCGCAAGACACACGGAATCAGTTGGAAGGGAGGAAAAGCGAATCCCTGAAGGTTCTCCCAGCTGAGGGAGAAAGCATCGAGAGCCCATGCTCCCTGATCGCAAACACGGGAGCAATACTTCGGCAGCTGGTGATTTAGCACCGACGCAAATAGATCCACTTCCAGTGGACCTAGGCAAGTGCGAATGCGGCAAAATACCTCCGGATGGAGCATCCATTCCGATGGAAGATACCTGCCCCGGGACAGAAAATCCGCAATGAGGTTTTCCCGACCTGGGATGAAAGAGGCCACGGGTGTGATTGCCATGCGACGACACCACCTCCACAGCTGAGCTGCTAGGGCATTCAGGGCAACCGAACGAGTGCCTCCCTGCCGATTGATATATGCCGCCACGGTAACATTGTCCGTGAGAATCAGAACCGAACGACTGAGAAGTCGACTTCTGAAATGGAGCAAGGTCAACAGAACTGCCATAAACTCCAGGACATTGATATGAGGAAGAGTCCCAAGATGAGACCAATCCCCCGCAACCGTGCTGCCGTTGCAGTGTCCTCCCCACCCCAACCGAGAGGCGTCCGTCGAAACCGATATCGACGGAAGAGGGACAGAGAAGGACCTGCCTCGCGCGAGAAACACCTCGCTCGTCCAACAAGCGAGAAGAGACTTGATCTCTACCGGTACTGGAATCCAGACCAAAAGAGAGTCTTTTCCCGGCTTGAAGAACCTGAGGAGATGTCTCTGAAAGGGTCTCATGAGGAGCCGGCAGTCCTCTAAAACATCGACTAGACTGGCCAGATAACCTAGAAACTGAAGCCACTGTCTGGCCGAGACTCTTCTGGCCAGCAAGAGCTTGCGAGCCGCAGAGACAATGGTGAGAATCCTGTCTCGACTGGGCCGAGCTAACTGATTCCTTATGTCTAACACCGCCCCCAGAAAAACTGGGTTGCGAGTGGGGACTAACTCTGACTTTTCCCAATTTATTAGGAAACCTAAGTCTTGAGTAAGAGAGACTAGCAAACGAGTCTCGTCCAACAAACGATCGCGCGACTCCGCAAGGAGAAGCCAATCGTCCAGGTAACAAAACAACCGCAGGCCGCGACGCCTCAGAAAGGCCGCTAGCACCGCTACAACTTGAGTAAAAACCCGAGGGGCCGGGCGCAGCCCGAAGGGAAGAGCCCGAAACCGGTAAGTCTCCGAGAGGAAGGAGAACCCCAGAAGATCGCGAGATGCGCGATGAATGGGGATGTGAAAGTACGCGTCCTTGAGATCTATCGAGACCGCGTAGTCTTCCCTTTTGATCAACGGAAGAATGGAGGCAAGAGTCTCCATACGAAAATGAACCGGAGGAATAAATTTGTTTATCCTTTTTAGGTTCAGTATCAAACGAAGTTTTCCCGAGCGCTTGGGAATAACAAATATTGGAGAAAGGGAAAGAGACGGCCTGTCTCTTACCCTTTCTATAGCCCTCTTTTCCAAAAGAGACTCGATCTCCTTCGAAGCATGAGACCGAGACAGGGCAGACATGGGAGGTGACCGAATTCTTATAGCCCCTCCGGGGAGCGAGGCGCAAAGGTCTATGAAGAATCCGTCTCGCACGACGGAGAGAACAAACCCGTCCCCGGAGATGGCCTCCCAAGCGGGGAGAAACGCATGAAGTCGGCCACCTACCACATTCGGTCGAACAAGCGCTCGGGGAAAAACGTCAAAAACCAGGCTTGGCCTTCTGCGAAGCCATCGCCTTACCACGAGAACCTCTCGAAAAACCCCTGCCACGACTCCCTCTCCCACGAGACGGAGCTGGCTGAGGCTCAGGAGGCGGGACCCTAGACACGCGACTGCGTTGACCCGAAACAGGACCAGCAGGTCTACGCTGAACAGGGGCCCGCGTTGGCTTAGAGCTAGTGTGAAACTGCTTAGTCATATCCGAGATCTGCTTACGCGCATCGATCTCTCTTTGAAACACCGTAGCGAATTTACCACCAAAAAGCGAAGGACCCCGAGACGGAACATCTCGGAGAAGTTGAGCAATGCCCGACTCTCTAACACCCAGTGCTGAGAGAGCCGAGGTCCTGCGACGGAACGTAGCCGAAGCAGCTGCTGTGGAAAGCTGCGACCACTGCAGACAAAAAAGAGTATGCAGCAAGTCGTCTATAATGAGCTTGTCACCATCGGTAACATTCAACTCCTCCGCCCTGGTCAAATCTTATCCTCCGCCCTGAACGCAGCGGAGGTAAGCGGATTAGTCGCCCGCAAGCGACGACCAACCTCTAAAATCTCAGGAGAAAGAATCTTAGCCTTGAAAAAGCTGTCTTGGTCCTGAGAACAAAAGGCAAAAGCCTTACCCCTGACCGCATTAGATCGCTTAACCGCGGCCTCAATGCGGTCATACTCCAGCTTGAAAGCCTCCTCGAGAGCAATACCCTCAGAGGAGACCTGCTGCTTGAAATTCCAACGCGAAGTCGAACCCTGCGCGCGGGTTGACTGAACTTCAGGGAGATATTTGGACAACAAAGCAATCGCTTCCACTCCATAGAGATTGAGCGATTGAGACTCCGCCTGCCCAAGCGATTCGGGAACCGAAGCTTGAGAGGACGCATCCAAATCTGGTTCCACCCGAGTGGAATGAGACAAAGGAACGCTAACAAAGGCCTCCGCAGGCGGGTCCCCGCATGGTTCACCAACAGTTTCCTCGCCCGGCGGAGCCCCAAGGGCCGCGGGAGTAGGAGGCACATGCGAATCAGTCTCAGACAAAGAGGAATCAATCACAAAAGGTTGATCAGACTCAAAGTCAGACCCCTGAATAGGGACAGAAGTCAGGGTTGAAGTAGCCGGTACAAAGGACCAACCCTGATTCTGAGCAAAAGCCCGCATCATGCTGAACATGTCAGCTTGAGAGGAGCTAGCTGGGTTAGCCAGGCCAGACGGGCAAGAGGCCGGCAAAGCCTTGCCACTTTTTGCCTTCTTCTTGGCCTTTATCTTGGCTGGCTCGACAAGAGTCGTAGCCGAAACCCTTTTGTTAGAACGCTTAATCGGATTCATTCGGATCTCCGAAGCCACTTCGGAAACACGAACCGATCCCTCCGCGGAGGGACGTTCACTTCCCAAAAAGGGATTGGAGCGCTCATGGCGTAAGCCTAGAGAATCGCCCAAATCACCCATATTGGCTAAGCAAGAAGATGCAGTAGCCATGGGTTGGGAGCTAAAAGCTAAAAGCTCCCAGTGCGTGGGCAGACCGAGATGACTCGGTATGTGCCCGATGACTACTAAAGGCATGTGAACCCACTATTGGACCGCTCGAAAGCGGCAATAGGGGAGCACTAGTAGTCACGCACTCAGGTGAAAACACCTGTTGCTCCGAAGAGCGTCCATAATTGTTAGCTCGAGCATTCCCATCAGCTGGCAACTGAGACAGCCCAGAAAGTACTCGTTCCCCCATATGGCGTTTGCCGGGGGCTAGGGTTTGAGAACCCAGACCAACATGGACTAAGCCCGTGGGTTGCCCTGCAGTAGTGGGGCGCGTCTCCCCTAACGGATCAGAGCGAGTGAACGCTACCGTACGGGAAACAACAGCCCCCCCCCCCCCCCCCCCTCTGGTCTCAGCGACCGGGGGATTGGATTCTCTCCAGATATCCAAACCACTAGAATCTGACGCCACCCACCCCGAAACCACAGGCTTCGGAGTTGACAATCCCGATTCAGTTAACGCCACCCGTCCCGAAGCCGCAAGCTCCGAAACTGGCAAACTCTGCAAGGGAACACCACTAGGCAACTTACCTTTAGCCCTCCTCCCTCCCCCGCGTACCGCTGTACTCGGGGGAGTTCTGGAAGGCCGAGTCGTCTTGCTAGACAACTCTTCGGAAGAAGCAGGTCTCCATGACCCAGCTGCTTCTTCTTCCGAATTCATACCACTGCAATAAAACAGACAATAAAGTATACTTTTCAAATTAAGAAATACTTCAACTGAATGCAGTAAATAAAACTAAAGTTTATTTGGGAGATACGCACTAAAGAAATTTTCACAGCCTAAAAACCGTAAGAACAAACACCGAACCCGAAGGCTCGGTGACAAACGGAAACACCCGCAAACACGGAAATATCTACGTGGGGCTGACCGTGAAAGAGAAAAATAAATGCCAAGAAAGGGAATCAAAAAATCCCTTGCAATCGGCAAGAGTGACTAATAAAACACAAAGTACTATAATCTAAACAAATATAGGTACCTAAAAGTGCTTTAACTATGTGAAAAAGCGCACCAAAAAGATACTATACGACCTGATTTCAGGAGCGCTGTGACTATACGTCCTAACTCGTCGGGGGCGAGCAAGAAAGAGGAAGATGGCCGTAGCGTACTGACGCGCGTGAGTGGCAAAGGGGACAATAGGATTACGGGGGGTGCGCACAATTTTGTGACACATGTGTGATAATTCTCGAAGGGGTCCCGTAGTCAAGACTACAGGCATAATAGGTAGGTATATAGATTTATATAGTAAATAAGAAAATCAGTGCTGATTTTACAAATTTACTGCAATAAATCATATATACCTACCTATTATGCCAGACCAGCGCCAACTCAAAGACCGGGAGGCATGTTTCGAGCAGAAGGAAATAGGATTACACCAAAGACTACAAAGAAGACACAGCGGCCTTCAAGGTGGCTGACGCAAACAAAGCTTCACCTGCGGGAATATCCCTAAGGTAGCAAGAAATGAAGGAATTGGGCGAACGCCAATAAGCAGCCTTCAAAATATCAACAAGCGCCACACCTTGAAACAGAGCCCAAGAAGTGCTGACACTACGAGTATCATGAGCACGAGGCTTACTGTCGGATAAAAGAGCCTCTGTGCCAGCGGCCCTAATAGCTTCAACGATCCATCTAGAAATGGAATCAAGAGAGGCAGGAGAAAAAGGCTCTCTAGTGATCAGGAACAACTGATCATCCTTACGATAAGACTTAGTCTTATCAATATACCATTTGAGAGCCCTAACAGGACACCAAACTTTGTCCTCACGCACCGAAGAAAAGTTAGAAAGCGGAAAAAGAAAAATCTCAACAGGACCGAGGTAGCTGTCTGATTCTTGGCAACGAAAGAAGCCCTAGGTATCAATCTAACACCTTTTCTCTCCCAGCGAACATGACCAGGAGTAAGACAGAGAGCATGAAGAGTACTGCGCCTCTGCCCAGAGGCAATAGCTACCAAAAAGAGCGTCTTAACCGTAAGATGATGAAGCGAAGCTTCACCTAACGGTTCAAAAGGAGGTTTCGCCAAGGCCTCCAGGACCTTAGGCAGACTCCAAGACGGCACTAACTTAGAAAACGAAGGTCGTTTCAGAAAGAACGAACGAATCAAACCACTTAGTAGCGGGGAATTGGAAATCCCCGAACCATCCGAAAAACCCGAATGAATGGCCCCGATCGCCGAACGGTAGCCTCGGATAGTAGAAATAGATCTCCCTTTGTCAAATAACGAGATTAAGAAATCCGCAATTGAACCAATAGGAGCCTTAGAAGGGGTTTGATTTCTCTCTTTGCACCAAAGGAAAAAGACCGAGAGACGGGAATTGTAAATTTCCCTAGTAGAAACCCTACGACTGGACATTAAAAAGTCCGCGGCTCTATCAGAGAGACCCGACTGTCTTGCAGATTCCCTGACAGGGGCCAAACAGTCAAATGAAGAGACTCCGGATTGTGGTGAAGAATCCCCGATAGGGGCTGTAACACCAGATCCGCTCTTAACGGGAGAACTAACGGTTGAGCCCTTAGAAGGCTCATAAGTTCCAGAAAACAATTCCTCCTGGGCCAAAAGGGAGCTATTACAAGCACCCTCGCCCGATCTTCCCTGATTTTCCGCAAGACACGCGGAATCAGTTGGAAGGGAGGAAAGGCGAATCCCTGAAGGTTCTCCCAGCTGAGGGAGAAAGCATCGAGAGCCCATGCTCCCTGATCGCGAACACGGGAGCAAAACTTCGGCAGCTGGTGATTTAGCACCGACGCAAATAGATCCACTTCCAGTGGACCTAGGCAACTGCGAATGCGGCAAAATACCTCCGGATGGAGCATCCATTCCGATGGAAGATACCTGCCCCGGGACAGAAAATCCGCAATGAGGTTTTCCCGACCGGGGATGAAAGAGGCCACGGGTGTGATTGCCATGCGACGACACCACCTCCACAGCTGAGCTGCTAGGGCATTCAGGGCAACCGAACGAGTGCCTCCCTGCCGATTGATATATGCCGCCACAGTAACATTGTCCGTGAGAATCAGAACCGAACGACTGAGAAGTCGACTTCTGAAATGGAGCAAGGTCAACAGAACTGCCATAAACTCCAGGACATTGATATGAGGAAGAGTCCCAAGATGAGACCAATCCCCCGCAACCGTGCTGCCGTTGCAGTGTCCTCCCCACCCCAACCGAGAGGCGTCCGTCGAAACCGATATCGACGGAAGAGGGGCAGAGAAGGACCTGCCTCGCGCGAGAAACACCTCGCTCGTCCAACAAGAGAGAAGAGACTTGATCTTTACTGGTACTGGAATCCAGACCAAAAGAGAGTCTTTTCCCGGCTTGAAGAACCTGAGGAGATGTCTCTGAAAGGGTCTCATGAGGAGCCGGCAGTCCTCTAAAACATCGACTAGACTGGCTAGATAACCTAGAAACTGAAGCCACTGTCTGGCCGAGACTCTTCTGGCAAGCAAGAGCTTGCGAGCCGCAGAGACAATGGTGAGAATCCTGTCTCGACTGGGCCGAGCTAACTGATTCCTTATGTCTAACACCGCCCCCAGAAAAACTGGGCTGCGAGTGGGGACTAACTCTGACTTTTCCCAATTTATTAGGAAACCTAAGTCTTGAGTAAGAGAGACGAGCAAACGAGTCTCGTCCAACAAACGATCGCGCGACTCCGCAAGGAGAAGCCAATCGTCCAGGTAACAAAACAACCGCAGGCCGCGACGCCTCAGAAAGGCCGCTAGCACCGCTACAACTTGAGTAAAAACCCGAGGGGCCGGGCGCAGCCCGAAGGGAAGAGCCCGAAAACGATAAGTCTCCGAGAGGAAGGAGAACCCCAGAAGATCGCGAGATGCGCGATGAATGGGAATGTGAAAGTACGCGTCCTTGAGATCTATCGAGACCGCGTAGTCTTCCCTTTTGATCAACGGAAGAATGGAGGCAAGAGTCTCCATCCGAAAATGAACCGGAGGAATAAATTTGTTTATCCTTTTTAGGTTCAGTATCAAACGAAGTTTTCCCGAGCGCTTGGGAATAACAAATATTGGAGAAAGGGAAAGAGACGGCCTGTCTCTTACCCTTTCTATAGCCCTCTTTTCCAGAAGAGACTCGATCTCCTTTGAAGCATGAGATCGAGACAGGGCAGACATGGGAGGTGACCGAATTCTTATAGCCCCTCCGGGGAGCGAAGCGCAAAGATCTATGAAGAATCCGTCTCGCACGACGGAGAGAACAAACGCGTCCCCGGAGATGGCCTCCCAAGCGGGGAGAAACGCGTGAAGACGGCCACCTACCACATTCGGTTGAACAAGCGCTCGGGGAAAAACATCAAAACCCAGGCTTGGCCTTCTGCGAAGCCATCGCCTTACCACGAGTACCTCTCGAAATGCCCCTGCCACGACTCCCTCTCCCACGAGAAGGAGCTGGCTGTGGCTCAGGAGGCGGGACCCTAGACACGCGACTGCGTTGACCCGAAACGGGACCAGCAGGTCTACGCTGAACAGGGGCCCGCGTTGGCTTAGAGCTAGTGTGAAACTGCTTAGTCATATCCGAGATCTGCTTACGCGCATCGATCTCTCTCTGAAAAACCGTAGCGAATTTACCACCAAAAAGCGAAGGACCCCGAGACGGAACATCTCTGAGAAGTTGAGCAATGCCCGACTCTCTAACACCCAGTGCCGAGAGAGCCGAGGTCCTGCGACGGAACGTAACCGAAGCAGCTGCGGTGGAAAGCTGCGACCACTGCAGACAAAAAAGAGTATGCAACAGGTCGTCAATAATCAGCTTGTCACCATCGGTAACATTCAACTCCTCCGCCCTGGACCTAAGGTCGGAGAGAAACCCTTGAAACGCCGACAAACGCATCCCCGACCTAACCTGGTTTTCAATATTAGACCAGATCTTATCCTCCGCCTTGAAAGCGGCGGAGGTAAGCGGATTAGTCGCCCGTAAGCGACGACCAACCTCCAAAATCTCAGGAGACAGAGTCTTAGCCTTAAAAAAGCTGTCTTGGTCCTGAGAACAAAAGGCAAAGGCCTTACCCTTGACCGCATTAGAGCGCTTAATCAACAGCGCGGCCTCAATGCGGTCATACTCCAGCTTGAAAACCTCCTCAAGAGCGATACCCTCAGAGGAATCCTGCTGCTTAAATTTCCAACGCGAAGTCGAACCCTGCGCTCGGGTTGACTGAAATTCAGGGAGATATTTGGACAACAAAGCAATCGCTTCTACCCCGCGAAGAGCAAGCGATTGAGACTCCGCCTGCCCAAGCGATTCGGGAACCGAAGCTTGAGAAGCCACATCCGAATCTGGTTCCACCCGAGTGGAATGAGACAAAGGAGCACTAACAAAGGCCTCCGCAGGCAGAGCCCCGCATGGTTCAACAAAAGTCTCCTCGCCCGGCGGAGCCCCAAGGGCCGCGGGAATAGGAGGCACATGCGAATCCGACTCAAACAAAGAGGAATCAATCACAAAAGGCTGATTAGACTCAAGGCGAGATCCCTGAATAGGGACAGAAGTCAGGGTTGAAGTAGCCGGTACAAAGGACCAACCCTGATTCTGAGCAAAAGCCCGCATCATACTGAACATGTCAGCTTGAGAGGAGCTAGCTGGGTTAGCCAGGCCAGACGGGCAAGAGGCCGGCAAAGCCTTGCCACTTTTTGCCTTCTTCTTGGCCTTTTTCTTGGCTGGCTCGACAAAAGTCGTAGCCGAAACCCTTTTCTTAGAACGCTTAATCGGATTCGTTCGGGTCCCCGAAGCCTCTTCGGAAACACAAACCGATCCCTCCGCGGAGGGGCGTTCACTTCCCATAAAGGGATTGGAGCGCTCATGGCGTAAGCCTAGAGAATCGCCCAAATCACCCATATTGGCTAAGCAAGAAGATGCAGTAGCCTTGGGTTGGGAGCTAAAAGCTCCCAGTGCGTGGGCAGACCGAGATGACTCGGTAGGTGCCCGATGACTACTAAAGGCGTGTGAACCCGCTATTGGACCGCTCGAAAGCAGCAATAGGGGAGCACTAGTAGTCACGCACTCAGGTGAAAACACCTGTTGCTCCGAAGAGCGTCCATAAATGTTAGCTCGAGCATTCCCATTAGCTGGCAATGTAGACAGCCCAGGAAGTACTCGTTCCCCCATATGGCGTTTGCCGGGGGCTAGGGTTTGAGAACCCAGACCAACATGGACTAAGCCCGTGGGCTGCCCTGCAGTAGTGGGGCGCGTCTCCCCTAACGGATCAGAGCGAGTGAACGCTACCGTACGGGAAACAACAGCCCCCCCCCCCCCCCCCCCTCTGGTCTCAGCGACCGGGGGATTGGATTCGAGATATCCAAACCACTAGAATCTGACGCCACCCACCCCGAAACCACGGGCTTCGGAGTTGACAATCCCGATTCAGTTAACGCCACCCGTCCCGAAGCCGCAAGCTCCGAGACTGGCAAACTCTGCAAGGAAACACCACTAGGCAACTTACCCTTAGCCCTCCTCCCTCCCCCGTGTACCGCAGTACTCGGGGGAGTTCTGGAAGGCCGAGTCGTCTTGCTAGACGACTCTTCGGAAGAAGCAGGTCTCCTTGACCTAGCTGCTTCTTCTTCCGAATCCATACCACTGCAATAAAACAGACAATAAAGTATACTTTTTTTCAAAATAAGAAATACTTCAACTAAATGCAGTAAATAAGGGTAAAATTATTTGGGAGATACGCACTAAAGAAATTTTCACAGCCTAAAAACCGTAAGAATAAACGCCGAACCCGAAGGCTCGGTGACAAACGGAAACACCCGCAGACACGGAAATATCTACGTGGGGCTGACCGTGAAAGAGAAAAATAAATGCCAAGAAAGGGAATCAAAAAATCCCTTGCAATCGGCAAGAGTGACTAATAAAACACAAAGTACTATAATCTAAACGAATATAGGTACCTAAAAGTGCTTTAACTATGTGAAAAAGCGCACCAAAAAGATACTATACGACCTGATTTCAGGAGCGCTGTGACTATACGTCCTAACTCGTCGGGGGCGAGCAAGAAAGAGGAAGATGGCCGTAGCGTATTGACGCGCGTGAGTGGCGAAGGGGACAATAGGATTACGGGGGGTGCGCACAATATTGTGACACATGTGTGATAATTCTCGAAGGGGTCCCGTAGTCAAGACTACAGGCATAATAGGTAGGTATATATGATTTATTGCAGTAAATTGAACGCTACCGTACGGGAAACAACCGCCCCCCCCCCCCCCCCCCCTCTGGTCTCAGCGACCGGGGGATTGGATTCGAGATATCCAAACCACTAGAATCTGACGCCACCCACCCCGAAACCACGGGCTTCGGAGTTGACAATCCCGATTCAGTTAACGCCACCCGTCCCGAAGCCGCAAGCTCCGACTTATACATGGAGGTAGCAGTTAGAAACCTGTGAAACTTGTATAAATATCAAAGATTTTCAATGCGAGAAATAAAGGCGCAGACGGTGTCATAAAAACCACTAAAGGTGACAGCCTTAACAATCATTTTTCGGTATAATGAATATTCTGTCAACAAGTGTAGTAGAAGTACATCCCCAGATTTCAAGGTCGTAGGAAATGTGTTTCTGTACAAAAGAATGATGCCAAAATAATAGTGTAACGTTGAACAAATTGCCTCAACCGATACATTACTCCAACTTTTTTGCGGAGCACTGTACAAGTCATGTTCAATTTATATAAATTGTACAGGTTAAATATTTATCAATGTGAATCCCAACAAAGGATGTAAGTTTAACCGCATTCAGAACGTGGCCCTTCATTTTGATTAAACCTTCCATATTTGCCTGTTTTATTTTAGATTTAATCACCATTATAATTTGTTTTATTGATATTTCTAGTTATTTTATTTGTATCACACCAATCACTTATAGAATTTAAATTTTGGGTTTGGTCCGATAAATTGATGTTTACTTGATTGGAAGGAAATACATGGAAAATATTTGAACCATCTGCAAAAAGTCTAAAATTGAAATAGGTAGATGATTGAGTTAAGCCATTAATGTATATTAAAAACACAGTTGGTCCCAAGATGGATCATTGAGGAACCCCACATACAATTGGTGAAAGCAAGGAAGTTCCACAATTGTGGTGTACATGTTGAGGCCTACAATGCAAGTAATCTCTAAACCATTAATGGGAGTCCGCGAATACAATAATTCTGTGGTTTAAATAATAATAAATTGACTGATACTATCAAAAGCTTTAGCAAAATTAATGAAAAACCAACAGTTGTTCTCCTTTCATCTTCAGAATGTATCAGTTGATTTATCAAGTTTATTAGCCTACCGATAGTTTGGTACTATACTTTTCTCTGAAACCATAGTGCTGCTTATATAAATGTTGTTTTTTCCTGAAAACTTACCAAGCGATTATTGACCCATTTGTCAAAAAATCTTGTTTAAAACTGGTAAAACCGATATGGGTCTATGATTGTTGTCACCCTTTTTAAAGACTGGACTCACTTTCGCTATTTTCATTGAACTTGGAAATTGGCATGACCCCTGCACTGATTGCAATGATAAGTTTAATTATAACACAAATAAGGTTCATCAGGACATTATCATGCCCACACGCCTTTTCATATCTGTACCTTTCAACACATTTTCGATTTCAGTCTTAGTAATGGGAAGCCAGAAAAACGATTCTTGGACGGGATGACATAGATAATGATCAACTTTCATATTGGTGTTCCGGATTTGTTGACCACCATATCAAATAGTTCATTTAGGCTAAAGATTTAGCAATTGCATTAGGGTTATTTGATTTTCGCTTTGCTACCATCTTGTCTACCTAACAATTCATTATTCGTATTCCAAGTTTTACGTGCATTTCCTTTGTGCTTCTGGAATAAGTTCCCATGATGTATTTGTTTTGCCTTTCGCAAAGTTGTTGTTAACACATTTCTATATTTCTTATACTTTAAGCGCACATTGATCAGGATGAAGGTTTGAATTGAGAACCTTTGAATGCAGTCGATGCTTCTCTTCATCGTTTTTCAAATTGCCTTTGTTATCCGCGGTTTAGAATGTATGTTAGATAATATTTATGAGAATTCTTCCGAAATCGGATAGCAGCCGGATCGTATCGAGTGCGGTTTACTAGTGTCAATGTATCATCTATGGAATACAACAACAACAAGAAAATCGCAAGCTTTCTTGATGTTATCTTAGTTATTTATATAACTTATGGTTTAACAATGATATTCCCGGTTAACTTGAAATTCATCAAAACAACAGCTAAGTTGATGCACAGTCGCTCGATTTAATTTGAATTTGAAAGTTAATGTAAAGTAATATTTTCAAGATCTATATCTACAATGTGGATGTCACTGGATCATGATTATCACAATGGTTAAAAAATGAAGTTTTGAATATATTCCATTTGATATCTATATCATTGGTAGCATTAATGTCAAGAGAATTCATTTTACCACATCGTACAGCATCGCCAGCTTCAACAAAGGTCTGAAGAAGCTTACAGCACAGGAAGCGCAATATTACGAGAGTTCTTTGCACGTTTACAGCATGCCTACTTTATATATTTCGTCCATAAATCTTCTAGGTCAGCGCTTTTGAGAATCTCCTTCAAGTAAGTCGAGCTACCACCAGTCTTGTCCGTCCAGATACCCAGACATTCTCTTATCGCCTGATTGGAGTCATTGACGTGCTTGACAAGAATGCCTCGTGCTTGGTTGTACTCGATGCCTAGATTTAGGGAAAGCTTGTTGTATTTCCCAGGTGGAACGTGAGTTGATAAAGTGTTTAGTTTTTCATCTGACACCTTGTCACTGCTGGGAAAGACAAGGTTAAAAGCAATGTAAGCAAGATCTTCTTTGGATTAGCTTCCAATTAATTCTACATTCAGGCACTGACTTTTTGTGTAGTTGACTATGTCTTTCTGTACATCATACATAATGGACAGAACAATGTCTGCAATGAAGGCTAATCCAGAAAAAACCACCACACAGACATGTAGTTGGATTGTTAATGATTAATCTGACGTTGAGGTTTACAAGTCAGTTCTCATTAGACAACCACTAGTCCAGTTCAGTTTATTTCTGAGGTATGGTACTTTATAACTTCATTTTCAGACACAGGGGCGGATCCAGGATTCACATACACTAGATAGTCACTTCTGTTTAGATAATCTAGTGACATATCTAATGGATATGTCATCGGATTGTGGATCACATGGTTCGCGGATCAAGTCCGGCCGCGGCAATAATGTCCTTTGGCAAGACATTAATCTACATTTGCCACTCTCCACCCAGGTGTTAAATGGATACCCGGTAGGATGCGAATGCCATTGTGACTGGAACAGTACATGTGCGCCTGTAAAATGGCCGCCAGACAGGAATGCTCTTTTTTTGGAGTGGAGAATGTGCGCTGTAAGTGCAGAATCGTAGCTGGATCCAATGACAGGGGTACACTGTAAAGAGCTTTGATCAGTTACTAACTCGAAAGGCACTATATAAATGCAGATTATTATTATTATTACTAGAATTATTAATATTTTCAAAGTAAATAATGCAGTATTATGAAACTGCAATTTAACACATATTTAGTAACAGAATTGTCACCTTAAAGACACATACTAGTAGAGCAGTATTCTATAAGAAAAAGTGTGGCCCGAATTTTAGGCTATCA
The DNA here is from genome assembly GCA_025617745.1 of Heliocidaris erythrogramma. Classification (NCBI taxonomy): domain Eukaryota; kingdom Metazoa; phylum Echinodermata; class Echinoidea; order Camarodonta; family Echinometridae; genus Heliocidaris; species Heliocidaris erythrogramma. The sequence goes on from CM046854.1 coordinate 64,866,927, forward strand.
TATCATTATAAGATAAGGTTAACATTAAAATGATATTTCAGCCAATATTTATATCAATAAGCTAATACATGAAAATAATGGGTCATGGGATAAATGAAGAAACACACACACACACACAGTCTTGTATTGCTTTACTTCCGAGGACAAGTATTGTTCCTCTAAATTGTTCCTCCGTCCTCGGACAGTCGACGGAATAAGGCACAAATTCATTGTTCGACGTTCGAGGACTATTGTCCGGCTTCCGAGGACCATTGTTCTCATGATCTTTTTTTATTATTCTCTGTCCGAAAATGTCCTCGGGCATACGGCTAAACACGCCCACGCTCACACACACACACACACACATACATATATATAACGTCATATATATATAGATATATATATGTGAAAGAAATTGCGAGAATAACGTTGCGTAGCTCAATCAAAGTTCCCCAGAGCTGTCCTCCCTTTTTGAAATTTTTGCAAAGGCTGAAAAAAATGTCTCCGCCGGGAATCGAACCCGGGTCGTTGGCTTAGAACGCCAATGCCTTAACCACTAGACCACGGAGACGGGTTAGTGGTTTCGGCGACACCAGATTCAGTTGACCGACAGATTGACAAATCCTCAACCTTATTAATTAATTCCTTTGTCGGGGGCAGGTGAGTTTTGAACAAAGACAAGCCGCGTGCCTCAGCTGGATACATGTATACATGTATACATGTATTCAAAGCATTCGCTTGGATCCAGCTGAGGCACGCGGCTTGTCTTTGTTCAAAACTCACCTGCCCCCGACAAAGGAATTAATTAATAAGGTTGAGGATTTGTCAATCTGTCGGTCAACTGAATCTGGTGTCGCCGAAACCACTAACCCGTCTCCGTGGTCTAGTGGTTAAGGCATTGGCGTTCTAAGCCAACGACCCGGGTTCGATTCCCGGCGGAGACATTTTTTCAGCCTTTGCAAAAATTTCAAAAAGGGAGGACAGCTCTGGGGAACTTTGATTGAGCTACGCAACGTTATTCTCGCAATTTCTTTCACATTTGTATTTATTTCCACGAGAATTGCCAAAGCTGTTGTATATGTTAAATTCCTTAAATAATTTGTATATATATATATATATATATATATATATATAACGTCATATATATATATAATATATATATATATATATATATATACAAATTATGTATAACAATGCGCCCTCCCGGCTATTACCATAATGGCTTTATGGCAACACAAGGACTTGGGACCCTTGTTGTATATATATATATATATGTGTGTGTGTGTCGAAAAGTGCAATTGTGAAGTAAAAAATCGCGCTCGTCAAGTGTGTATCCTGTATGACGTTGTGAAGTTCACATTTTAAAACTATATATAATATATATACGCATATATTGTATATATATATATATATATATAAATATATATACAATATATGCGTATATATATCATATATCGTTTTAAAATGTGAACTTCACAACGTCATACAGGATACACACTTGACGAGCGCGATTTTTTACTTCACAATTGCACTTTCGATTTATTCTCTTCCGGGGAAGTGAGTGGTTGTTATTTTACATAACTTTATAGACAAGTATAATAAGTATACAGTAATATTCAAATGGAACAAGGATTATCATATCGTCCTGTAGTTATTTTACGACGTAACTAGTCCTAGTCTTAATCTCACTTTAAGTGTTTTTAAGTAGGAAGTATTTTAGTTTGTTTTTCAGTTTGTTTGGGAATACCAATCCCTACTATTCAACACATCGTAATGGGGTGTCACACAAAGATTCTGAATCATGAAAAAAGGTGTTTTCTACGTTCATGGGAATAATAAACGCAGATGGGTGATTGCATAAAGAATATAATCAATAACAATATAATGTTATTGAAGGACATTACATAGAATTCAGATTAAGAATGCAGAGTCTCAATGAGGGGAGGGGGAGAGAGGGGATATATATATATATATATATATGTGAAAGAAATTGCGAGAATAACGGTGCGTAGCTCAATCAAAGTTCCCCAGAGCTGTCCTCCCTTTTTGAAATTTTTTGCAAAGGCTGAAAAAATGTCTCCGCCGGGAATCGAACCCGGGTCGTTGGCTTAGAACGCCAATGCCTTAACCACTAGACCACGGAGACGGGTTAGTGGTTTCGGCGACACCAGATTCAATTGACCGACAGATTGACAAATCCTCAACCTTATTAATTAATTCCTCTTGTCGGGGGCAGATGAGTTTATGAACAAGACAAGCCGCTAGTGCCTCAGCTGGATCCAAGCGAATGCTTTGAATACATGTATACATTGGAATAAATTATTCTTAATAACATTATTGTAAGGAAATAACATATACAACAGCTTTGGCAAATCTCGTGGAAATAAATACAAATGTGAAAGAAATTGCGAGAATAACGGTGCGTAGCTCAATCAAAGTTCCCCAGAGCTGTCCTCCCTTTTTGAAATTTTTTGCAAAGGCTGAAAAAATGTCTCCGCCGGGAATATATATATATATACATATACATATAGTATTGATAGTGTTGATATCTTACAGTTTTTGTTCAGGCAAGCCTTCTTGGTGTGATGTGAACGGGGCTGTTGAGGAAATTGAAAATCATAATTGAAAACGACTCATTATACTGAACCATTACTCCTGACGAACAAAGGTAATTGGCATAGTATTCTTTATCCTACTTTCAACAAGAGGTCATCAGAAAATGAAGTTAAATTTAATGGGATATATATCAAATGATTGTATTGTTTAATAAATAGAAAACTTGGCGAGAATAGACAGAAACGTTGTAAAGAAGATAGTATCCATTCAAGTTACAGCTACCTGCCATGAATAGAGATGCCGAAATATTATGATTCAAGAATCAACCATTTAAAAAAAATTATTTAAGTCTTTTTCCAGCACAGCAATGTTTTTATTGCACGAACTTTACCTTTTGTAGTATATCACTTGAAGCTTCTGGAGCTTGGACAACAGATTCTGGGGTATATTGAACAGAAGGGCATTGCCAAAGTCGAGACGGGAGGAAATTAAAGATGCAAGATGTTATTTTTGTTTTGAAAAAGAAGTGAATGTACTAATTACCTATGCATCCTGTGTCAAACATGACTTCTTGAGTGATGTTCTGAGTCAGTTTTAAAGTGACACTAGCATGAGTAGTATTCTCGTCTTTATCCAGCAGATCTAATTTGAAGAACGCTGTGCACGCAGTTGTGTTGAAGAGGCGACTTTTCTCAATTATCTTTCGGAAAGTACGTCACGTAGAAAAAAAAAAAACTTTTATAAGTGTATTGACTTCACACAATGTTTACGAATCATCACAGGATATATATATAGTTCATACATGCTAGGGGAAGCAAAATAACAGGCTATGTGTTAACAGGTGTAGCAATGGAACCGTACAATGAATGTTTTAGTAAAAAATACTTCATATTAATTTTAGTCAAAAATAAAAATAAAAAAGGCAGTTCCACGCAGTTTGTCTAGGTGAGTTTATTACTCGTAATAAGTTAATAACAAACTACAAAAAAATGTAAGATTCCTTTTCAGTAGTTATGATGAATTTAGTATTATTTATCTTCGATTACCTGAAAGAAATCAATAAAAACTCTTATTATTTCACCATATAAAAGTTTATTTGTATTATATTTTTGTATTGCCAGTAACAGTATGGGGCTAACCTCTTAAAAGAATACTGGATAAATAAATACATGAATAGATCATTCAATTTTATCTGGATGATTCCTTCATCTGTCTCACCTTAGTTTGTTCTTTCTCGTTATGTTCGCATCTCACAGTTAGGTCTTTCTGTTCGATCATTATCTCCTCAGCTTTATCCAATGCAGATTGATAGAGAGGTCCTTTGGTGTATGTCTAAGCATTGAAATAAAAGGTATTTTCATTATTGTTCTTATGATAGTGATAATGATGATGGTCATCATCGTCATCATCATTATCATTATAATTATAATTCAAATTTAATGGAATCACAACAATATTAAGTTTATCAAAGTGTTTGCATGTTTTATCATACGGTTTAAAATATTACGTTTATTGTTGTCTAAGAAAAATGGCTTGCTTACGATTGTCTGCGTCGGTTTATTTTGTAGCCGCAGTTGCACATGAGGTTTCCTGTCTACAGGCATCGTGTTTGGTAGATACGGCATATAACACATCAATTTCCCTCTCACAAATAGCCAGTCCAAAAACATGGTCATGTAATTTCGGCAAAAGTGTTCCATCAATAGCTCAAAGTGATTGGGATATACTCGGCATGTTTCTGATGTCTGTGAAATGCGTTCTACTTTGCCTGCAATTGGAAACGGGAAAACAGGCTTTTGCAGAAATTTGAATGTTAAATTAAAATCTAAATGGTAACTTGGGATGGAAGGGGGAAGTGATCACGGTGACGAAAAAAATCATCGTTTTGTTAAAGATATGAAGATGTGTTAGAGGATGTTTGAAGGAAAAAATTATTTTCCAAATAAACGTTGATACCAGCTAGATACAAGGGAATATTGGCCAGCAGATTTCGAGCCCTTAGTACGCAGCAATGGCCTGTTACAATTTTCCATTTAAAAAAAATCCTTCATACACCATGCTCTATTGTAAAGTAACCGTGTGTTGTTGAAATTGTCTGGCATGTTAATGTATTGCTCCGTTGTGAATTATTTCTATGCAAACCAACAGTGGCGGTTCTACCGGGGGGGGGGGGGGGGGGGAGGGGTTAGGCGGTTTAAAGCCCCCCCCCCCCCCCTCCCCCATAGAAAAACGCCATCATAATATATCCAGACCCACACAGTACGTTCCTATAGCACAGGACTGCTTTTAATGGTCTCCATTGCGTTAGTAGATGCCAGGAAAACATCACTTACGGGGGTTCAAAATAGCGCAAAAAAATTGGCTCGCCGCTATGCGGCTCGCGGACATCGCCGCTTCGCGGCTTGTGGACGATGCTCGGCATCGTCGGTGGGTCCATTGGCGGATCCTTTGGATCCATTTTGACCATAGACGACCCGCCATTTTCTCGATTGTGCCCCCCTTTTAGAATTTTTTTTTTTGCTTGTCAGGGAATTATGGAGGGAAAATGGAACCCTCATAACCCCCCCCCCCCCCCCACTAAGCGAATGTTACAAAAAGAAAATTTCATAATGACAGTAATCATCGCTATTTAATGTCATACCTGTTTGATGACTCCATGAGTGAAGTAGTATCTTCACTTTTCCTGGGTCGCTGAGGACGGCGCAGTGTGGCATGATCAGCTTGACAGGTTTCTTAAAGTGCAAGCCTGATGGTAAGCACTTAAAACCAGGACTGGCAACCATCTCTTCTTCTCCCAGCTCGATGTCATCTGGTAGCTGTGTAAGCACTTCTAAGGTTATCTTGATTGGCGACTCTTCCTCCAAGGCTCCGGGAGGGATATCCAGTCTGCAGCCATGGGTTGGAAGGGACAGTATTCCACCGTGGTGATCAAAGAGACCTTCCCTGTGGTTCTCGTCTGGAAAAAGAGAGATGATGTATGAGGTCAATAAAATCTAATTTTTTAATAATTAGTGGCGTATCCAGCATAAGATGGAGACTGCATGGTTGAGGTTTCACCGAGTGTCTACAAAATGATTAATAGGGCCTCGTACAAATGACGTCATCTCAAAATAACTAATAAATGTGGTCAGTGCTGTTATAGAAAAGACTAGTAATGTATGCACATATTATATAACATTCAGTGCCCGGTATTCAAATTTCTTTTCAAATGTATTTTATTCGTTTCCGATGATACTACATGTATTTACTTGTCATACCTTCCATGTCTTTATTGCTCTCTAGACCTTCTTTGGATTCATCACACTCCTCTTGTTGACATTCAGTCCTTTCCACTTCCTCGTCATATTCTCTTTCATGGCCAGCTTCACCCTCTCCTCCGTCATGGCTAGATTTGATCGCTTTCTTTTTACCAGACTCTGCTGTCTCCTCTTGAGTTTTGCTGTGGGTGTCAGTCTCTTCTTCATCACTGGATTGAAGACTGTGGAAGAAGTTAAGAATGTATTAATATGTAGAGTAACTGAAAAAGCAGATGGAATATTTGGTAAGGTGAAGACACGTGTATTGTAGATTGTATTACCTTAGGCAAATAATTGCAATTACAAATATGAGTACACGCACAGGGCAAACCTGTACGAATTTGAATACATTACGAAAATGACCTATTATTTATATTATCTTTATACTGTAGCAAACTACTCTACTGCACATAATACAAAGAAACCTATTATCAGCTTGGTGCTAGCCGGCTTTCTTAGCTTTGAAAGTCATTTTCAAACGATCTTATTCAAGCGATTTGCTCGTCCTGTTTACTCCTTTGGTTCATATTAGTTTTCAGCCGTTCAAATTCATTTCCAGCGTCTTAAATGTGTTTCGAAAATGCAAGTTAATTTATCGTCGTTCAATTTAAAGGGACCAAAGCGTTATTCACATTCATTTATGACGATTCGGGTTCGGATTCTTGCTCGAATTTATTTTCCTTTTAACTAATAGGCAATCAAGTCAGCAGTATGTTCATTCATTTTCATATATTTTAAAATAAGTAAAAAAAAATAACCGAGCTTTGCCTTCTTTATGAAGCTGACTTTCCAAGTTTGTCGTCATTTTATGCATACTCATGTTTTTTCTCGTTGTTTTCTCATTGTTAGAAATCGTTCCAGGTCGCTTGCGTCTTTTTATTAACTTTGTTTTGTTCCATGATTTTATTTTCTTGTAAAATAGATATCATTTTTCATCATTATCATTTATTCCTCATCTATGACATTGCGGGAACAAGACTATACATATTGTTTCTAAATCTTTTTATGTTAAAACAATTGAAAATGCGAAGGGAAGGAGTGCATTGTTAATTACATTGCTAAAACCGCGAACATGCTTGTCTATTGGTAAATTCGAATTCCCAAAATGTTCGCGATCTGATGTTCCATTGAATTTGAATGCTTATTGGGTAAATTCTAATCTGAATGCTTGATAAAAGTATGCGATCGCTTGCCCTAAAAATCAAATCGAATGATCAGTTTAGGCATTTGAATGTTGATCTTGATGAACATTCAAATTCACATGAAATCGAGCAACTGTGCCTCATTTTGGATACCGTTTTGATGAAGTTTACCGGGAATACCTATATTTACTTCACCTGGGTTTAGAGTGATTAAAATAGATTATTGTTTTGCCTATGGAGATTAGTGATCGATGATACAGGGAGTCAAACCCTGTACCCTCTGAACCATGGTAGGTTGACGTAACGACGAGACGATTTGGTATCAAGGGCAAGAATGCAACTTTTGTCCTTTATTGACAGTGGGTTCTAGAATTATGATAATTCAATCACACTGACTCTTATGAATCATGTCACAATATCTGTCATTACGTCACAGACTGCAAGCGTTTCTTGTGATGGTAATTTCTAAAAGACACAAGAGAAACTAGTACATTCTGTGTTAGAAATGTTAAGATTTACGTGAAATGATATTTACGTAAAATGACTATGGAACATACTTCATCAACAAAACTAACAGGTAGTCCTGTAATGTTCTTCCCTCGAATAATAACAATAATTTATAAAAGCATATCGTCAGTGAAAGGGCATAAGGATTGTTTATGGAAGTGTACTTACCCTAGAAGCTTCTTAAATGATTTCAGTAATGATTGCATATCACTTTGAATGATTCCGTTGAACTTAAACTGTCCCTTAGCCACTTGAGGAAAAGCCCCCTGAATATAAATTATAAAAATGGAGATAATTTTTTAAAGAAATTGTTACACACACACACACTTGCAAAAGAAACAAACAAACAACTGCAAGTCTTGAAAATCATAACAATTAAAAAAAATGCTTCATCAATTTTAACAAAAGGCCCTCGCTGAACATGCGTTAACAATAAGGAGCGGGAATGCACGATTCACCAAATTGGTTCAGGACACGTAATCACGCTTTATATTAGTGAATCTATGAAAATACATATTTGTGTTAATAACAAGCTCACAGTATATTTCTTTGTCATGGGCGACGCTTAATATGTTTCAGTACTTAACGGAAATCTTAGAAGCATTTTTTTTGGAATGTCAAAGCATTCAGATGAGGCAATGAAAAAAGTGCTTCTGCTAAAATCGCTTCATGGGGATTGAAACTTCACAGTATTTCGACGCTCAACAAGGCGCACATACTCAAGAAGTACTAATTTTCTAAAGTAATTGAGGTTCCAGTTAAAACACTTGCTTGAGACAGGCATTCATTATAAATTAATGAAAGTTGTGAAACTACAGTGCGTCGTAGAAAAAAAAGTTTATAGTAATTAGAAAGAGTCTCCTCAAATAAATATTTCAAAACATTTGAAGCAAAATTTCATACCTGTGGATAGCTTAGGGTGTTTTCTATTAGATTACACCTAACGATCTGGAAAACGATCAAATTAAAGACCATTTTTGTGAAAAGGTACAGAATCCAGACTTTATGAGAACTGGTATTTGTTCTGGCTGGTATTAGCAAAGTTGAGAATCGTGAAAAGGCTTAGACTACTGAATTCTTTAACTCTCGTAGGCTTAATACAGGAGCCACCCGGTTCCCGTAGTCTATGGGTTAATCAATAATAGACAATTTATGATAGAACATGTTTTGTATCTTACGTATCTCATCAACATATATATGCTTCAGTGAGCAGTTAACTACTTCACTGAGGGTTTCAAAATATTTATTTTGGCGAGTTTTTAATTCAAGCTGGCTTTTTCAGTCAACCATAAAGTTTTGATGGGATATGTCTGACTCAGGAGATACAGAAAGCAAAGCCTATTCTTTCTTAAACTGCCTTTTAATGATCAGAATATGACAATTTCTAAGCCTTTTCAAGACTTTCAACTTTGCTGCAGCCCGAACCAACACAAGTTGTTGTCAACCATGGATTTTGCACCATTTCACAACTATGGCTTTTGCTCACTCAAGCGTATAATATGGTTAGATGTTGTGGTGTCATATGATAGGAGAAACCATAAGCTATCCATAGACATGAACATTTCCAACAAATAGTTTGAAATGTTCATTTGGGAAAGCTTTTTCCAACTGTCAACTTTTAACGTTGCTCAAAATTTGTTAATACCAGCCAGAACAAATACCAGTTCTTGTCAAGTCTGGATTTTGCTTCCCTCACTCGACCTTAGAATATATTTTTTTTTTTCCCGTTGATAGAAAAGAACCTGAGCTATCCAAAGATATGACAATTTCCTACCAATATGTCGAAATATATATTTGAGGAGATTTTTTCCAACTCTAAACTTTTGTTATTCTTTTTGTTGGGGGGGGGGGGGGGGGGGGACGCGTTGTATAAGAAAGTCAGGCGAAGCCATTATCGAAGGATTTATTCAAAATGTCTCGTCTCACCACAAGTACCTAAATATAAGAGATGATGAATGACAACCGTCGATTCTGTTCAAAATAATGAGCCTATAACCATAAAGATATACAGGGTTGGAAAAAAGGTTGGAAAAAAGTTTGGAATATTTTTTTGGCGATGAGTATGTCTGATTTTAAATGCTAGTTTCTACTATATTGTGATGAATAATTCATCCAAATCGAATTAACTGTGTTGAATGAAGTCTACTGTTCCATCTTGTACCAAAGATTACGTAATATTGTTAAACATGTTACAATGGCTGACCAATGAACCACATGTTGTCAGATTTGCTCTATTTGTGTTTGAACATCTTGTTATACATTTCTGTACTTCACGTGGAATTTTGAAAAAGCTACGTGCAGTTTACAGTCATTTTGAGGACTTCGGTATAGCAATTAAACTGTATCTGATTATTTAACTTTTTCGTTAGACATTTGCAAAAACAGCAAATATACGCTTCCGAATTCCAAGTGGACCTCTGCACTGTGTGATAAGCCTGATTTTTAATGTTGTGCTTTTAAAGTTAAAAAGGGACACATATCTTTTATTTGAACCTCAAAGAAGAACTTAAAATGACGAGGGATATGTTTAAGACAAGAAATAATTCTTGGAATAAAAATATTCCAAACTTTTTTTCCAACCCTGTATATATATATATATATATATATATATATATCTCCAACGTGTATGCATGGCCACATTACAAGTCAAATATTAAATGACAACTGGCGATTCCGTTCAAAATAATGAGCCTATAACCATAAAGGTATATATATCCAAAGTCTATGGCCACATTAAAATTCAATTATTAGAAGGTCAACTCTAAAAGTAGTACAAAGAGTGTGATTTAAATAGTTTATTCAATACGTGTTAGCAGGCTTTATATCAGTTAATATGAAATCGATTTTTGGAAAGTAATCGTCTTTATCTATGTCATGATAAAGTCTACCTTGAGTAAGGCCTTTTCTTCCATTACTGTATAGAATTCATCATGTAGAAGCGTGTTGTTCATTGTTAAAACATTCAGATGAGGCATTGAACAAAGAGCTTCTGCTATGTCACGTGATGATGAGGATGTCAACGCAACCATATGCGCGTATACTACCCCATCTGCCTCACACTCGTACTCAAACCGGTGAAAATCCTGAAGACAAAGTGTGACGACCTGCAAATTAGTTAGTAAAATTAAATAAATATACAACAACAACTTATCAATTCAATGATAATGAGCAATGTAAAAATTGCAGCTACTGTGTTTTGAATTAATCGACACTTGTAGACACGCAGTTATCACTGAAGTATTAAGGTTTATTTGGATCTTACTTGTGACTTTTTCAAAGCGATTAAAGGTTTATTATGGAACACACAATGTCATGTTCACTAATAAACTTATAATATTCTGGAACATCTGCCCCCTGGACGAACGACCTCGTATTATACCCCCGCATAATTACACCCTACAGAAACGAATATCTTCAGTCTTAAAATGTTTTTTCTATGTTTACAGTTAAAGTAAAGCCAATACAACATTCAAGGTCTAACTCTGATTCTATTTCACTTAATAAGCATTACTCCCATGCAAATTTGACATGTTTATCTGGTCAGTATGCTTTATATCCTTAACGTCAGTGCAGAGCGGCTATATGGAATATTCATTTCGTAAAGTAAGCGCCATTTTCATGTGAGTCTCCTGCAGGCCTACCTTGATAAGCGATGCCATTTCTTTCACAACTTTATCGATCAATAGAATGGTTTATTCGTCCATCTGTTTTGTTTTTTATTATATGACTTTTACAGTTTTTCCCAAGCGAAGTTTTAGGAGATCACATGTTCTTGCTTTTAAACAAATTTGATAGGACAAGTTGTTTCAAATACTCTTGCCTTATGCATTTCTTCGTTACTTGGATACTCTACCCCGGTTAATAGCTGACTTCTGTATAGATACTTCTGATATTCCTTAAATGAATGCTTTACGTCATTTCCTTTGTTATATACCTTCCATAGAGCAAGCATTTCGAATAATCCGGGTTTTTTTTTTAAATTTGTTTTGTTTTGTTTTGCTCTTTTTTGCTGCCATATCCTGTACTTAATCCTGTATCTTTGTATACATTAACCAATGAGGAGAGCCTTCATGCAGAAATTTATAAATCTTTGGGGCAATCCCAAGGATTTGATAACTATTGTCATGATTGTGGTTTTCCCCCTTCAAATTACGTATCAACATTGTTTATGTTTTCGTTTGATGTTATGTTCCTGGAATGTAAATAAATGAATAAGAATATATAGAAGTCATCATGCGGACACGTGTGCATCAATGTTAAAGCTTTCAGATGAGGCATAATTGAACAAGGTGCTTCTGCTAAGTCACGTGATGCTGAAGATGACAACTCAATCTCAGATTCAGCCTATTCATCATACCAAACCAATACATATTCTAGAGACAAAGTGTGCCGACTTGCACAGTAACCGATTCCTAAAAAGTATAATATTTTTATATTTTCTTGTTTGATGATTTCAATCAACGAAGCTGTAGTTAATGCGTTTACAGAGTGTGATGATCTACATAATGATTTAATCGGGGGAAAAACAACAAACAAACAGAAAAACACCTCAATGTGTTTGATGTCTACAAACCTAAAGCAACTACCTTCATGCTATGTACACGTGATGGCATGTAGTCACCACTGAACACACATTGTTTTACAAATTAAATGATTACGTTTTTACAGACCGAGATGCATTTTGGTACTTACGAAAAAGACCCCTGGACAACGTCTTATAAAAAGTTGTGATTGATCAAGATTGATCTGAAGTCCCCAAATCAATCGGAAACTTAAAAATTCTATTTTACAGTTTTCCTCATAAAAGTTGCGATTGATTGACAAACACAGAAGAACACCCGTTAAACACAGCCCTTTAGGACAGCTACATCCAGGTACAATAAACACTCGAAATATTATTTCCTATGACAATCACCCCTAGACAATTACCCACCAATTGAACTACCCAGGGAAACTGGGATCTTTTATAAATGGGACTAGTTGTTCTAGGGTTAGTGTTGTCCTATAGAGGTTAATTATTGTCCTTGCAGGTAGTTGTCCTGGTGCTAGATGTCTGGGTGAAAGGGTGTTCAGTTACAATGAAATCGTTATTCCGTAGCCCTTATGAATAAAATATAATTCCATCATAACACTCTAGCTCATGGAAACATAACCTAACACCATTTACAATTGTTGTAAGAGACTAACATATTTGATTAATATTAAGTGTTCCGTCTTTTATCTCAAGTTGTTTATTGCTCCTTATATATCAGATAAGACATGATCATGGAATGGGTAATTTCCGAACATTAGCTAACTTGTGAATACATTTTGGTCTTTATATTCTTAGTTTATAGCAAGATTGAAAGCCAAAATAAAGTAAAGGTTAAAGATTAACTGTGATACTAAAGTTTTACTTTTAATACTTATTTGTAAAGTTAAAATATTACCAGCTATTATTGTAATTAGGCCTTGTATCAGTGAAGTGTGACTATGAAACAATTATTTTGTAAAGTAATCTCCCCTTCAGTGTGCGTCATAATTAAGCCTACCTCGATAAGCGATGCCTTTTCTTTCATTGCTGCGTAGAAGTCATCATGAAGAAATATTTCCTTCATTGTCAAGGAATTCAGATGAGGCATTGAACAAAGTGCTTCTGCTAAGTCACGTGATGATGAGGATGACAACTCTGCGCGATATCCTTGGTTATCTCGATACATATCCTCAAGACAGAGTGTGATGACCTGTAAAGCAGTCAACAAGCCAGTTCGTGATTACAATCTGCCCGTGTGCAGATACAGGTCATTTGTACCGAGTACAATTATTGACCTTTATACGCTGTAATTTTACGACACGACAGGGGCGTCGGTAGCATATTTTGAATGGGCGGGGGATGTGACACCAAAATTTGCCGACAAAATTGCTGCACCCTAATCTCCCCGCCCCCCACAAATAATAATAAAATAACATCTCGGATGTAGAGATCTTGATCATATGGGCCCACTTTTGCAGGGGGTGGGGGCCTGCCGGCTTTTCTCCTAGCTTTTCCTTCCTTTTTCTTTCCATTCCTTTTCCTGTCCTTTCTCTCCTTTTTTTTCCTTTCAGTTCCTTTTTCTTTTTCTTTTTTTTAATTCTTCTCCCTCTTTTCTCATTTTTCTTTTCTTTTTCCTCTTCCCTATCCATTTCCCCCTCCTTTTTTGCCGACAGAGGTGGCACAACATTTGCCAACAGCAACTCCCCCCCCCCCCCCCCCCGTATGACTTACTTGTTATGTAGCGTAGTAGCCAATCCACCAACACAGATGTGCATTGTGGTCATTTCAGGGTCATTTGTACCATGAACTAATTTCGAACTGGCTTAATCGTATAAATATTTGACGTAAATGAATCGACTTGTCGGAATTACATGTACATTTTTCTGAACATATATACATTTAATCAACACTGAACCTCATTTTGGATAATGCATAATAATATAAACACAACTAAGAAAAGTTTATTTACGAACTAATGCGCTTACAGATTTATAGACGGCCATAGAAGTTTACTGATAAGATAAGGGCTGCATATGGAAAAGTTGCGCGCATCTAGCTGCTCCATACGGCCCGTCCAATCCCGTTTAACATCGAAAACAGAGCTTTTTTATGAAATGACTATAATTTCGCAAAAATAAGTCATGTTTTTCACAAAACTTCGGACGGTGTTTGAAAGTTTAAAATGTCTACGTTGGCCGTACATCTCAGCGTCTAGCGGACCGCATTAAACAGCACGTACCCTCCGTGGTACGACAGACATCAGCTGGTAGCCGAGCACAGCCGAAGCGTAACTGCAAAACCGCTGCTAGCGTCGCTAATGTTCAATGCCGCAGTCACAGCGACTCTGCTATTGGTCAGCACTTGCTAAATAGTCCGGCTTGTTCCAAGGCGTATAACCCGGCTCAGTTCACTATTGTTGCCCGAGCACGCAGCTTTCAACATCTTCGCTTCTTAGAAGCGTTGTTCATTCAGTCGAGAGATCCGCTATTGTGCCGACAAAAGGAGTTTGTACAAGCGCTTCGATTATTCTAGCGTGCCCGGATCATACCCGGGTCGCTATACACACCCTTCCTTGACTTTTGTATTTTCTTGTATTCTCTCATTCCTGCGTTGTGACCCGATGAGTGCAGGTCGAAAAGCTTCGTCACTATGAATTTGTTAAATGTTATATTTAAAATGATACCAAATTTGCTAGTAATCTAATAGAGGAAAGAGTTAGTATATCCTGTTACAAAAACCGCTATGACAATTGTGACCGGACAACTCTCACGGGTTTAGTTGTCCAAGGCGTTAGTTTTCCGAAGAAAATTGTCATGGAAGGTTGTCATGGCGCTAGTTATGGGGGTTGGGTGCTCGGATCTGTACGCTTTTGATGTTTCTCTTGTTTAGGACAACAATACTTAATTTATGACTTTGGTACGACTATTGCAAAGTCAATTTCAACACCATTATATTTTTTTTAATCCGTCTATTTGAGGTGGTACCTCTCCCTTGATAAACGAGGTTATAATCAATGAATAATTCTGTCCCAAGAATCATTTTCTTTTCGTATATTTATGTCAATATTAAGATCATGTGTTGACACAAGTTTTTTATTTTTCCAAAAAAAAAAGACCCGACCCCATTAGTGCCAGGGGCGGATACAGGATTTTCAGAAAGAGGGGGCGCATATCCCTGTTTATACCGTATTCACTGGTATTAGGCGAGCAAGATCCCCGCGCCGGAACTTATCCTGCTACTTTTCTGTAGGGGGGGGGGGGGGGGGTAGCGTTGCTCTGATATGACAATTGTACACTTGCTTCGTTCTTGGATCTTTATATAACAGAGTTAAAGACCTCAGCCTGACCGAATTTTGAAATATGCACTTTATTCACCCACGGGGAGCAATATATTTTCTGAACAAATTGAAACCAACTTCATGAGATTCCGTTTCCTGTGGAATGAGTAACAGCGTCCCGAATGTTGAGCCCCGGTGGTTTTTCTGACGAGGGCCCCGTCTCTGAGGAACGCTACTTTGCGGGGGGTGAAATTTGATGACGACATATCGTGTAGACGCACTCGGAGCTGTATACATGACATGTCGTCACACGTCTAGCGCCCCCCTGCAGTTTCCTCTGTTGTTACGCAATAGGGAGGGGGCGGATCAAAAAAAATTATCTTTTTTATTTTTTATGGATAAACGGAGACGAAAATTTATGAATACCCAGGGTAATTATATTCTTTGTTTACTAAGCTTTACGTCAATATATGGTTGTTTTGGGTCAGGCTGAGGTCTTTAACAATTTTTAATTTTTAACCCGAGTGCTATTTTCCCCATAAATAATAATATCAAATATAATTTTTCATAGGATAGTTCGGTCGCGAGCAGAAGCTTATTCGTAAATGTATGTCAGTTGATGTTTTCTAAGTTCATGGTCATTTTATTAAAGGACAATACCAAATCAAGTCCAAATGTTTAGGCCTACTGTGTGTGACACTTTTACATTATTCACCTTAAAAAAAAATCATGATTTCTCATTACTGTAATTAGACCTCATGCAATTGCAGTCATAGTAAAATGATTGAATATTTGTTTTCTAAATATTCGCCCCTACACGTTTGTGTGTAATACATAGGCGTACCTTCATAAGCGATGCCTTTTCTTTCATGACTGCGTAGAACTCATCATGTAGATGTGTGCGCTTCAAAGTTAAAGCATTCAGATGGTTCATTGAACAAAGAGCTTCTGCTAAATCCCGTGATGATGAGGATGACAACTCTGCGCGACATCTTTGGTCATCTCGGCACATAATATTCTCAAGACAGAGTGTGATGACCTGCAGAGCAATCAATTCGTAGAAATATTTGATGATGAAGAATCTGTTATCGGAACTACAGGTACATTTATCTGAGCATATTTATATTTAATCAACACTAAACCTCATTTTAGATCATGCATTCGAGTTATAGAAAAAGAAACAAAGAAGGAAAGTATATTTACGAACTAATACGATAAGAGATTTATAGAAGGACATAAAAGATAACTAATAGGGGTAGGCCTGTATCCTAGGATAGCTGCATGCCTCCAGGACTAATATCTAGTACCCCCTCCCCCACCCGCTAAGAATGTTTTTCCCATCCCTCTCAAATCTACTCGTTGACCACTACACCATGTTACATTACCCCCCGGCCCCCCCCCCCCCCCCCCACACTCAGTATTATTTAGGGTACGCGTATGCTTGTTCCCTCCCTTTGAAAGCACCCCCTATCTCAGGGCTGCCAAAATTTCTGAATCCCCCTATCGCGGGCTTTGCGCGGGATTTGCCTGCCTTGGAGACCCCCCTATATTCAGAACACTGTTCAATGTACCCCCTATCTCAGGTGAGCTCTCATTCCAACCCCATATCTCAGGACAGACACCAACCCCCCTCCCAAGTAAAAAAATTTTCAAGATATTTCATAACCCCCCTTTTTTAATTTCTCAGGTGTCGAAGAGAGAGAGAGAGAGAGAGAGAGAGAAAGAAAAACACCCCCTTTTTTAATGAAATCTCCGGGTGAAAGATAAAAAACACCCCCTTTTCTACAATTCACGGGCCGGATTGTGTCTCCCAAAAAATACCCCTTTACCGGAGATTTTGGGAAC
Organism: Heliocidaris erythrogramma; assembly: GCA_025617745.1. Classification (NCBI taxonomy): domain Eukaryota; kingdom Metazoa; phylum Echinodermata; class Echinoidea; order Camarodonta; family Echinometridae; genus Heliocidaris; species Heliocidaris erythrogramma. The sequence goes on from CM046854.1 coordinate 64,884,042, forward strand.
ACGCGTGCGGTCCCTTTGACCTCCGAGTGGGGGGGGGGGGGGGCGGGCATTACCCCTGCATGGGACTTTAAGCCTCTAAGACAATTTTACCGTGACAACTAACCACTAATTTATCTACCCCACAGGTATTGGTCTGAGGGAAATTGAGTTTTATTTTAAGAGAATGAATATCCAAAGTTTACTTGTCCTGGGAATTAGTTTTACGGAGGGCAGGGGGAGGAAGGACATTCTCCTGATGCCTTTGATAACTCTTTTGTTTAGGACAATAATACAAAATATATGAATTTGTAAGGATATTGAAAAGTCAACTACAACACCGATTCATTTAAAATTGTCCTTATATTATCAGTTGGCATTTCCCCTTTGATATACAAGGTGACAATCTTTGAATAGTTTGGTTCCAATCATTTCCTTTTCCGTATATGTATGCCAATAGTAATATCCTGTATTTATGACTAAATTAAGGTCCAACATAAAACAAAAAAGTTCGAAGGTTACTTTACATTCAAAATGCCATATTCATTAAAAAAAGTATGACACGTTATTACGGTTAATAGGCCTATGGTAATTTACCCCCAACCCTTAAACATTTGTTAGGATCATTTTGAAAGTAAGTGGTAGGCCTCCCTATTATTCGGGACTTTCATTCAACAGGGAAATGATTTCAATTATTTTTGCATCTGAGATTTACACTTTAGCTAAAATATGGGTGAGGTATTATTCTGAAGAAAATAGTAAGCCCCTAACCAAGATCTGAAAGTTGGGCATTTTTAGGGATTGTCCAAAACAAAATTGTACCCCATGTTTATGGATTTTAGGCGAACAATACCCCCCGCTCACTCCCTGGAACTATTATTCACGGCAAATATACATGACTGGTTATTAATGTTATTAGAGCTCATACCATTGCAGCGTTAGTAAACTGTATTGTAGCGAAATAGTAAATATTCTTCTTTCAATAATCACTCCTACCCCCGTGTGTAACAAATGGGCGTACCTTGATAAGGGATGCTCTTTCTTTCATTACCGCGTAGAAGACATCAGGTAGATGAGTGCGCTTCAAAGTTAAAGCATTCAGATGAGGCATTGAACAAAGTGCTTCTGCTAAGTCACGTGATGATGGGAATGACAACTCTGCAGGATATCCTTGGTTATCTCGGAACATATCCTCAAGACAGAGTGTGATGACCTGCAAAGCAATAAATATTTGATGCGAAAGAATCAACCCATCGGAACTACAGGTGCATTTATCTGAACATATACCGGTGTCCCCAAAAAGAGGGAACGGCAGGTCTTTTAGTACTTTGTCGTCGGAAAGGATACATTTTAAACATCATTCAGTAAAGCATCTTCTACCGAAGAGAATGATATCAAAATCAATGAATTTGGTTTAATGGTTTTGATTCTAAGCCCGTTTCTTAAAATACCGTCATTTTCAAAATTTCTCATGCTTTTTGCGACCGAGTAGAAATGTCGCGGGGATGGCCTTCCATACGGCATGTACGATGTTTGGGTGAAGCCAATCGATGCGTGTCAAGAAAAGACAGAATGTGTGTCCAGCGTTCAGACTTTTCGTTGAATGGTTGTCTGCACGTTGCACGTATACGAGACAGAGACAGGGGGCCTCTGTGTGCGTGCGTGTGCAGTGGTGGATCCAGGAATTTGGAATGGGGGGAGGGGGGGGGGGGGGGCGAGGGAGCGGAGCGGGAGAGTGTGGGAGGGTATCCCCCTCCCAACGGAAGGTCTTTTTCAAAAAATCAAGTCGCACTTGAGGAGCACTATTTTAGAGGAAAAGCTCTAACTCAACCATTGTAAAAGAATGACATACCTGGAATGGGCTGTTTGTAAGGAAAATTAAATACTTTTAACATTTATTAATCATTCTTAATATTCAAAATAAGTGCGGCGTCATTTCATAAAAATATTCACCTTGAACGATGCAGTGAGTCAAATCAAGAACTCCTTGGTCAAATTGAAGCACATTTATTGATATTGCATGATAATAGTTGATATACCTGAGGTCTATTCCACAAAGTGGCACGTTCCTGTATACTGTATTAGCGAGCACCCCCCCCCCCCCCGGCCAGCTCCCGGAACTATCTTGCTAGTTTTTTCTTGGAGGGGGAGGGGGTAGTCGTCCTTATGTGACAAGTTTACATATACTTCCTGCTTGGATCTTACACAAAGTATACATAAGTCAAGGCAATCTCTTGTTTCTATCACCAGTGCTTATTTCCCATAATGTATAAGGAAATCAAACGATCATAGGATAGTTCGGTCCCAAGCAGTAGCTTATTCGTAAATGCATGTCATTCTTGGTATTCTAAATACATGGTCAATTTAAAGGTCAGTTCAAAATAAAGACCAAAGGTTTACGTGACACGTTTATATTATTCACGTCATAATGACTTGGTATTACTGAAATTAGACCTCATACCATTGCAGTGTGATTAAAATGATAAAATATTTGTTTTGTAAGTATTCGCCCATACCTGTGTGTGTAAGAAATGTACGTACCTTGATAAGCGATGTTTTTTCTTTCATTATTGTGTAGAAGTCATCATGTAGAAGCGTGTCCTTCAATGTTAAAGCATTCAGATGAGGCATTGAACAAAGTGCTTCTGCTAAGTCACGTGATGATGAGGATGACAACTCTGCGGGATATCCTTGGTCATATCGGCACATAATATTCTCAAGACAGAGTGTGATGACCTGCAAAGCAGTCAATTCGAATAAATGTTTGATGCGAAAGAATCAACTCATCGGAACTACAGGTGCATTTATCTGAACATATCATATACATTTAATCAACAATGAATCTGATTTTATCTAATGTTATTCGAGTTCAAATAAAGGCACAAATAAGGAAAGTATATAACATTTACGAATTAATACGATAAGAGATCTATAGACGAACATAACAATTTACTAATAAAGATAGGACTACATCCTAGGACACTACTCCTGGACTAATATCCAGTAAAATACCAGCCACCCCGTTTTCTTTTCCACCCCTCTTAAATCTTCACTACCCTTGAAAAGTACATCCTGTTACAATAACCCCTGTAACTATAAGCCCCTATGACAACTGCACCTGGAAAACTACCCAGTAATTTATCTAACCCATAGGTAGTTGTCTGAGGGCAACTGAGATCCTTTAAAAGGAATGGATATCCGGGGTTTAGTGTTTAGTTGTCCTATGGGTTAGTTTTCTACAGAAAAATATTCCTGGGAGGTTTTCCTATCGCTAGTTATGGGGGCGGGTCGTCCTGAGGATGCGACGAGCGCATATCTCTTCCTGTGACTCTCGCCTTTCGTGCGAGAATTCGAAGATGAAATTGTTCTCTTGTAATTGTTTTTCATTAAATTTCAATATGGCACGGAAAAAGAGACATGATAACGAAGCTTTTCGACCTGCACTCATGAGGTATATAACAAATTACTCGAAATCAACTATATTATACTCGATGAACCCGGACGCAACCCAGACGCCGTAATTTAAGAACAATCGCAAAGCTTGGACATAATTGAGAATTGATCGTCGGCATAGCTTTGTGCATTTCAGATTTGCAGGCACGGACGGGCTGCGTGCGCTGATTGGTTTTACGGTTCCGAATAGTAGAGGGGACGTGTTGTTTAATGCGATCAGCCAACCGCTGAGAAGTACGGCCCACGTACCAGGCATCGCACCGGCACTGAAATTGGTAAATAACATTACTCAAGTGGGTGGGGGGGGGGGGGGGGATAGTACATCCTTGCTAGTTGACGGTAGCATCCTGTTTGTAGGAAACACAATGCGTGTCGAAACCGCGTAATAGCAACGTGACACTGCGTGTTTGATCTGACTGGCGTATTTGTCAGATACCTTACCCCTCCAGGGTAGTTTGAGATACACGGGGCATTTGGCAGGTCCAAATCTGGTGTCAGATTTGGATTGCGCCTCCAGCGCCCGTGTTATGGTGCGAGACATGCTCAGGGTAACCATTTGAAGGAGAATACTTTTGATTTTCGCGATTTCGGGAGTTAATTTGCACTCGGAGCAAATCTTAAGGGCTCCGAGTGCAAATCCACCCCCCCCCCCCCCCCACTTGACTAGTGTTATTTACCAATTTCAGTGCCGGTGCGATGCCAGGTACGTGGGCCGTACTTCTCAGCAGTTGCCTGATCGCATTAAACAGCACGTCCCCTCGACTATTCGGAACCGTACAACCAATCAGCGCACGCAGCCCGTCCGTGCCTGCAAATCTGAAATGCACGCTAATAGACCAAAGATAGCCAAATGCGATTCAGCGATTGGTCTCCATTTGCTGAACAATTTGCGCACAAAACTATGCCGACGATCAATTCTCAATTATGTCCCGGGCCAGAAGCGCAGCGCATTTACGCTTTCTGGAAGCCGCCTACATTATTTCAATCGCTCGAACCCCTTATGTGCAGACAAAAGGAGTTCGTCCAAGCGATTGTTCTGAAATTACGGCGTCTGGGTTGCGTCCGGGTTCATCGAGTATAATATAGTTGATTTCGATTTGTTATGTACCTGCGTGATAACCTGATGAGTGCAGGTCGAAAAGCTTCGTTATCATGTCTCTTTTTCGTGCCATATTGAAATTTTGTAGTACCAAGAAATTATTTGTGTATTTTTCATTAAATTTTAAAGGAACCAGGGACAGGTATGAAGGGACAGGGTGTTTACTTGGTGCAAGGACAAGGAAGCAGATATGGTGTTTTTTTCAGGAAATATACAGCCGACATAGAAGATAGATAGGGTTCCATGTGGGATGGACCATGTTAGTCATATTAGTCATGGTACAAATCATTCTAAAGGTGTTCCTTTACGCGTAATTCTGATATCAGAATTGATATATTAATGTAATGACATTAATTAGAACATGATGGATGTATTCAGAAATTATCTTAACATTTCAATAACCATAACTAAAATTACTTCATTAAAGTAAACATGTATGTCTTCAGAGATTTCTTGTAATTGTGAACAGATGGTGCATCCCGGAGCTGGATTGGAAGAGAGTTCCAAAATGTCGGCGCAGCGGTGCTGAAAGCCCGGTCCCCGTAGAATTTAATCCTAACCTTGGGAGTCTGGAGGAGGTTCATGTCCGTGGATCGAAGGTTTCTGGTAGGGGTATATTCATTGATGATATTTGATATGTAGGACGGGGCAGTACCATTTAAGGCTTTGGACACCATCAGCAGGATCTTAAATTGGATGCGATGGTGGACTGGAAGCCAGTGTAATTGCAGAAGAAGAGGTGTGATATGTTCATGTTTGCGTGTCCTTGTTACGATTCTCGCTGCAATGTTCTGGATGCGTTGTAATTTCTTGATCTCCACATCTGGCAGGTTTCCGAGAAGAGCACTTCATTGTGAGGTGTTGGTCCATCATGGCTCCAAGGTTGCGAACAACCTCAGAAGTCGTTATAACTTGCCTTCCCATACATATCTTGATGTCAGGGCTACATCTCGGCAGAAACTTCGACGTGAAATGGACCACCTCTGTCTTGGTGTCATTTAAAGTGAGTCTGTTCCTTGTAGCCCAGATTCGGATGTCTCGGAGGCATTTGTTCACGTTTCTGATGGCAGTGTCACGGTCGGCGCTGTATCGTCGGCATAGAGCATTGCACCTAGATCGTGGGCTCGGATGATGTCCTGCATTGGTGTAACGTAGAGCGTGTAGAGAAGGGGTCCTATTACTGATCCTTGAGGGACTCCGCAGACATCATTGACGGGCTTAGACACAGAATTACCGATCTGCACCACGTGGCTGCGACCATGTAGATAAGAGTTAATCCAGTTGAGAACATTGCCAGCGAATCCAAACCGTTCAGATAATCGCTCGATGAGGATGGAGTGGTCGATGGTATCGAAAGCAGATGAGAAATCCAGAAGAACAAGTATGGCTTCTTTCCGTTGATCGAGCGACAGGAGAATGTCATTCTGTAATCGGACAAGGGCTGTTTCAACGCTATGATGCCGTCGATAAGCAGACTGTGTCTCAGCATACAGGTCATGTTCCATGAGATGGTCTTGAACCTGGGAGACGACTGCCCGTTCGACTACTTTGCATAGGTATGCGATATTTGAGATTGGTCGGTAGCTGGGGGGTACCTGGCGTGGCAAGTCCCGTTTCTTCAGCCGTGGAGTCATGATGGATTTCTTCATCTCTACTGGGACGACACCTGTCTGGAGGCTTAAGTTCACTATCGCTGTGGTGGCGGGAATGAGCTCAGAAAGACATTTCTTGAGGATCAGGGTAGGTAGGGCATCAAGTTCACAGGATGATGACGAAGTAGACTTTATGATGCGTTTAATCTCCTCTTCTGAAACCAGATCAAACTCTTCCATTCTGCAGCAGAATGTCGAAGGGATGTCAACTGACAGGTCTTCGTAAGCTTCTTCGTCCAGCTGACTCTTTAGGTGATCAATCTTTTGTAGAAAGAAATCGGCAAACTCATTCGCCAGCATTGTTGGACAGCCATGGTCTTGAAGGATTCTGGAGTCCGACGGAGATGGTAGGTGATCTATTACATGGAATTAGTTCTTCTGGTCTGAGTTCAGTATCTTGTTCTGGTAGTGTTCGACTTTGGTTGCCTTCAGTAGGTCATTGTATGCCTTGCTCTGGGTAGCATAAATATCCTTATCGACCTGAAGTGACGTCTTTACCATTTTCCTATCCCGAAGTCTTCGAAGTTGCTTTGCTCTACGCAGGGCGTCTGTGTACCAGGGAGCATGTGGCCGAAGAACCACATCTCTCTCAACTAGGGGTGCATGGTCGTCGAGAATCTTACGAAGATCTTGATCGAACTGGGAGGTCAAGGTATCAAGGGTTTCCTGGGGTTCCACGAGTAGCGAACATCCAGAAATATCCTTTCGAATAGTCTCAATGTCGACTGTCTTTAGCGATCTGGAAACAACCTTCTAGTAGAGAACTTGTAGTGGATACTTTTGTGAGTGATTTGTTGATTATAGATGCAATCCACGTGGAAATTGAAATCACCCGCTAGGAGCACTTCGACGTTGGTGGATTGGATCACTTCCAAAAGAGATGAGAATTCTCGGAAGAAAGTAGTAGGCGTCTGAGAGTTCTTCTTGCTGCATGGCGGCCTGTAGAGAGCAATCAGACGTAAGTGGCAAGTTGACGAAGACGAGATTGTCATGTCAATGTATTCAAACGATACAAACTTGGTACACTCATTCCGATGTACATGGAGTCCTCTGTGGAGGAGGATTCCGACTCCACCACCTGTGGAGTCTGTACGAGGAACATGGTGCATGTTGAAGTGAGGCAATGTCCTCCGAATGGTGGCAATGGCATGATCGTCTCTCTCCAGTAAACCATGTCTCAGTTAGTGCAATAACATCGACCTTGTTTGAGAGAATGAAGTCGCACAGGGATGATGCCTTTCCTCGTGCCTTGAGGGACCCGGCGTTCCATAGTGCAAAGCGGGTAGGCAGTATTCGAGGCTGATGTGGTAACCTTTCCGGCGTTATCAAGTTCCGATGATCTATTCTTCGCGTGGCATGCTGGTAGTGGAGGTCTCTGGCTGTGTATGAGATACTGCGGAGTGTTTTTACTCGACCAAATAAGTTCTTGTTAACTCCACCGCGACTTGTACGAAGTCTAGCTATGTTCAAGACAATGAGCTTGTTCCAAAGTGTATCATCCATTCTGTTCAGTTGGCTGTTCTTCATTGACTTTTTGATGGAGAAAAACTCCCTCTTTGTGTAGCGCAGGGCCTTGGTGTGAGGTCCATTGTCAATGATAGTCATTGAGATGGATCCAAACAAAAGAGCCAGGACAAAGGAAGGCCAAGGTAAGTAGCCTTTGACAAGCATGAGTGAATCCAGCCAGAAAGTGCTTGTAAACCAGAGAGCGATTAGTGGGGGAGCTCTGGGCAGCCCAGATGATGGATCCTGTAAAAGCTAGACACGCCAGACGTCAGTTTTACAAGATGAAAAACTTGGAGAAAACCACATATGATGGATCCTGTAAAAGCTAGACACGCCAGACGTCAGTTTTACAAGATGAAAAACTTGGAGAAAACCACATAGAATCCGATGATCAGATAGGTCCATAGTAATCCTTAGCTAGATTCAAATCGACCGTTAGAAGTAGGGCGAAATGTTTCTATCTAAAAAAGAGTAATTTATGTGAGAAAATTACCAAGCGGCAAAAAGACCGTGCTGCCTTGTTGGTGGCGCTAACACAATTCGCGCACGATTGAATTAAAATAATAATAATAATAATAATAATAATAACTAGATGAGATCTTAATTCGTCTGCTGGACGAATCAGGTGGTCTGTCCTTAATAATCGAAGAGTATGGTAAAAAAAAAAGGTTCAGTGTTAAGACCACTATACCAGAATTATCCCCATAAAGATAACGTGTAACGGAAAATGATATTCAAGATATGACCAAATTTTATTCCCCATAGGAAATGCGTGTAAAACTTGTAAAAATGGAATAACCCTATATATAGTAAAATTAGACCAGAATGCTGTGGTCCAAGTGAAAAATCGTGGATACTAATCTTGTAGGGAATTGTCTCTACAACTTATTAAAAACTGGGCGGAAAAACGATTCATATCAAGGGAGATATAGTCGAATTTGCATAAATGTGATGACGTCATTATATGCAAATTGGGAATTTGAAGTTCTGAGGCTATCATGGTGATGCCGTAATGAAATCACGGGGCAAATGACGCATGAAATCATATCTCCAACTCATACTGTATCAAAATATGAAAGGATTTGGACTATCTTACGAGCTATAGGCGATTCTAGATAGGCATGTGTTTATCACTTGTTACATTATATTGCCCATTGACGCGCGTGCGGATTTTAAAGTTTGACGCGCTCGTGCGCCATTATTAGACGTCGAGGATGAATGAAAATTATTGGAAATATTTTTTTGAAAGCAAAATACTGAAAAACCGCCGTTGCGCTTTTTCTGGGACACCAGGTGTGTATATATATATATGCGCGCACACACACACATACACATATGTGTTTACATGCAGACTAAGTTTGTCCCCTTTACCTACGTAAATAAAGTAAAAACTAGAGGAACGGGAGAAAGTCTAGAAATTTTAGAATGATTAAACCAAAAGGTTTAATTTGAACACATTTATTCAAAACTTGCTCTTTCATGAATATGAATGCGTGAAGAGAGGCCGGAGCTTGCTGGTGATTAAAATGAATGCTCATTTCATTTAAACCGCGCTCACAGTTCAAATTCGAATGACGCAAAATAGAATTTGTTGCACTGAGAGTCAAAAGGGACGACCGAAATCCAAATTTGAATGGCGATACGCCCAGGTGAGCTCGGCTCGCGTTAATATATTGCTCCTTTATTTTATAATTCGAGTTACAAAATTATTAAATTGACCGGGAAAACATATCAGCCCCCCCCCCCTCTACAATCTTAATCGACCACTCATCCCTGGTCCAATAAACACAATAATAATAATAATAATAATAATAATAATAATAATAGCTACGTTTATATTGCGTACAATTACATAAACCATTATGACAATACCCCGGGCAGCTACTCACTAATTTAGTGTCTTTGTAGGTAGTCATATGAGGGCAGTTAAATCTATTTTTAAAGAGGATCTGTTGCCCGGGGGTAATTGACCTAGGGTATACAGTAGTTGTTCTTATTGTATTGCCAATATGTGTGTGTGGTGGTTGGGGTGTAGTAGTCATGTTGTGATAATGTGCGCATACCCCATATCGTGCTTGGAACTGTAGGTATACATAAACAAAACAATATTTCATCTAACTCGCCTGTCTATTGAAGCGATACTTTACTTATGAATGTTATAAGACTATTTACAAAACCAAGTAAAACAACTATGCCTTTAAATTATTCTTTCTTTTAACACTAATAGGTTTGCTCCATGATATACAAAGTATAATAAATGATCGAACATTGAATGGTTCGTCCGTTCGTAAATTAAAATCTGTCTTAATGTCATATGTTTGGACTTAAAACGAATAAGATATAAAATTCAAAGGTTGTTTCACTGTAATTAGGTTTGATATCAGTGAAGGTTATCGGGACATATGGAATATATGTTTTATAAATTAGGGCCAAATCACCCCTTCCCATGTTGTCAGGCGTACCTTGATAAGCGATGCCTTTTCTTTCATTACTTTGTAGAAGACATCGTGTAGAAGCGTGTTCGTCATTGTTAACACATTCAGATGAGGCATTGAACAAAATGCTTCTGCTAAGTAACGTGATGATGAGGAGTTTAACTCAACCCAGCGTGTATACCCATGTTCATCATACTCATTCTCGTACTTTTCCTCATACACATCCTCACATTCATATTGGTCCTCATTCTTATCCTCATGTTCATACTCATCCTCATTCTCATGTTCATACTGATATTCATCCTCATGTCCATAGTCATACTCATCCTCACTCCTATCCTCATACTCATCCTCACTCCTATCCTCATACTCATCCTCACTCCTATCCTCATACTCATCCTCACTCCTATCCTCATACTCATCCTCACTCCTATCCTCATACTCATCCTCACTCCTATCCTCATACTCATCCTCACTCCTATCCTCATACTCATCCTCACTCCTATCCTCATACTCATCCTCACTCCTATCCTCATACTCATCCTCACTCCTATCCTCATACTCACCACCATACCTATCCTCACCACCATACCTATCCTCATCACCATACCTATCCTCATCACCATACCTATCCTCATCACCATACCTATCCTCATCACCATACCTATCCTCATCATCATACCTATCATCATACTCATCCTCACTCTTATTCTCATACTCATCATAGTCATCATCATACGTATCGTCATGTTCATACCGATATTCATCCACATACCTATCCTCATGTGCATAGTCATGCTCATCGTCATACCTATCCTCGTACTCATTCTCATACTCATCCTCATGTTCATCTTCATACTCATTCCCATACTCATCATCATACTCATTCTCATGTTCATCCTCGTACTCATTCCCATACTCATCCTCATGCTTATCCTCATGCTTATCCTCATGTTCATCCTCATACTCAACCTCATCCTCATGCTTCTCCTCGTGCTCATCCTTATGCTTATCCTTATACACAACATGGTACATATTCTCTAGACAGAGTTTGACGACCTGCAGAGTAATTAATTGAGGAGCAGAAGAAGAAGAAAAAAAGAAAAGAAAGAAATAAAATTTCAGTTTAGCTAAATGAATGTAGACTGCCGACAATTAGTCATTGCTTAGCCATATTTTGAATCATGCATTAAAAAAACAAATAAACAAAATTAGGAAAACTGCATTTACGACCTAATACGGTTACAGGTTTTCTTTGGGACATTCCTCTTTACTATCGTATTTTTGGACAACAGACTTATAGACCAACGTCCTTCCTTCTCGGAGAGACTGACACATTCTGGTAGCTGTCACCCCTGACCATTCCGCCCAGCAGCCTACAACTAGTCCCTGGTACAACAAACCGAAACCCTCAGACTCTATGAGAATACCCAGTTCCCCTCCCCATTCCCCAACAGCGATAACTATACGCTGAAAATTAAATTTCCCTGTAGGTAAAAGTCAGATTATTTTAAAATGAAATGTTGCCCGGGAGTTAAGATGATTCATTTATGATGCTCGGATCTGTATGCCTTTGATAACTCTATTGTTTATGAAAACACTACTTTATTTTTGAATTTTGTAAGGCTTTTGCAACACCGAGCCATTTAAACACTTTCGCCTAGTATTAGGTGGTTTTTCCTCCATGATATACGAGGTGATAATCATTGAATAGTTTGGTCCCAAGCTGTACCTTTTTGTTTGTATATGTATGTCAATGTTTATATCCTACGTTTATGACCGAAATGTAAGATGAATGCAAAATATAAAATATGGAGTTAGAAAATTATTTTACATTCAAAATGCACTATTCATTTTCAAAAAGATCACGATATGGTATTACGGTTAATATGCCTACGGTAATTAGCGCCCGAACCCATACCCATTTTCATGGATGATTTTGTAAGAAAATGGTCCGTGTTATTAGGGACTTTCATTTAAAACCGAAGTGATTGCAATTATATTTGCATTTGGGATTTGCACTTTACCTATTATTATGGGTGAGGTGTTATTCTAAAGAAAATAGTAACCCATGTTTAAGGCCCATTGATTGGCACATCCCGTACATCGTATAAGCGACCCCGCCACCTCCCCTCCCCAACTTCCAAGGCAACTATTTTGTTTTTATCACCAGTGCTAAGGTTATGGTTAATTTAAAGTCCAAAGGTTTACGGTGACATTTTTACATTATTCACATAAAAAATTACTTATTACTGTGACATGATACCGGTGAAGTGTTAGTTAAATGACTGAATATTTTTTTTTTTTGTCTAAATATTCGCCCCTACCCGCGTGTGTGCAAAATGGTCGTACCTTGATAAGCGATGCTTTTTCTTTCATTACTGCGTAGAAGACATCAGGTGGATGTATGGACTTCAATGCTAAAGTATTTAGACGAGGCATTGAACAAAGTGCTTCTGCTAGATCACTTGGGGATGAGGATGACCACTGGTACATATTCTCAAGCGTGATGACCTTCACAGAAATTCATTTGTAGAACATATATGATTTGTTTGATAATGTTAATGAAACTAATTGTTGAAACCACAAGTAAACATATCTGAACTTATGTAACTGCAGGCATTGCCGAACCGCATTTTGATTGCTTTCAAATCTCCATGCAGACACAACTAAGGAAAGTATATTTCATAAAGGTTTTGATGTTTACTGCTTTCTGGAGTAACATCCCAGACAATACTGCATTAGCATTTCCTGAAGTAAAACAAAAATCACTCCAGCAACTTTACTCCGCCTAACCACTGGTTTATATGTAATAACGGGATAATAGCATAAAAAATACGGAAGCGTTAAAGTGTCATTCGACTTGACGACTTGTCGATATAGTTTATCTCGACAAGTCGACTTAATATCCATATTTGGTCGACATGGAAAGATATTTATCTAACCATTCCGACTTATTAACTTTTATAAGTCGACATGGCAACTTAAATTATCTTACCAAGTCGACTTAACAAAAAAATATGTCGTCATGGCGAAATATATTGTCTTGCAAACTCGACTTCCCCAAAATTATCTGTCGTCATGGCGACATAAAATTTCTAACCAAGTCGACTACCCCAAAAATATATGTCGTCATGGCAACATAAATTATCTTCCCAAGTCGACTTAACAAAACAATTACATGACGTCATAGCGAAATATATTATCTTTCCAAGCCGACTTTCCAAAAATTATATGTCGTCATGGCGACATAAGTTCTCTTACCAAGTCGACTGAACAAAAAAATGACATGACGTCATGGCGAAATATATTATCTTACCAAGTCGACTGAACAAAAAAATGACATGACGTCATGGCGAAATATATTATCTTTCCAAGTCGACTTTCCAAAAAATTATATGTCGTCATGGCGACATAAACTTTTTGGGAAGTCAACTTGGCAAGATAATATATGTCGCCATGACGTCATGTAATTTTTAGAATTCTACTTGCAATATAATCTATGTCGCCATGACGACATATCAATTTTGGGAAGTCGACTTGTCAAGATAATTTTTGTCGCCATGACATGTATTTGTAAGAAATTGACTTAGTAAGATAATATATTTCGCCAATGCGACAAAAAATTTTTGGTTAAGTCGACTTGGTAAGATAATTTATGTGGCCATGACGACATATTTTGGGGGGAAGTCGACTTGGCAAGCTAATTCATGTCACCATGACGACATGGCTAGTTTAAATATCTTTACATGTCGACAAAATATGGATATCAAGTCGATTTGACAAGATAGAATATCTCGCCATGTCGACACGTCGAATGGCACTTTAACGCTTCCGTAAAAAATAATACGAGCGTCTTCACAAACTCCCAGCTCAGCTGACCTACCCTATTAAATGCAGACAGAAAGAATTTGTGAGGAGTGTCGTATTATTTTCGCTAGTATCCCATTATTACATAAACCGGCTTGGAATATGCCTAATTTACCGTTATGTTTAAACAGCCAATCAGAGCTCATTATTTTTCGCGCCTTTTGTTTATTTCGTTTCCGTTTATATTGTTCGATTTGGGCTTGTTAAAAGGGGTCAGGAGTATTATATAAATCGAAGTGTATAATATAAAACCTGTGAAAGACGTATCATCATGATGGAAAATGAGTATGTTTTCCATGTCTCATGTTTGTCATGAAGACGTTTTTTTTTAATATCTTTTTATTTTTTTATGTTTGCTTTTTCTTTGTTTTGGCTTTTTAGAATTATTTTTTTTCATCTTGATTAACTGCACCAATTTCATTAAAAGCCCATATTTTGTTTCCTTTTTTTCCTAGTAGATAAAGTTATAATATTATTAATTATAATGATTCCCTGTTGACAGTGCCATTTTTTAGAACTCACAGGAATCGGTAACCTGGTATGATACTATTTTATTTAAAAAAAAAATGATAACAGTGATTAATAAGATAAAATAACTCGCAAAAAGGGAGAGAGAAGTCAATGGTTTGATATATTATATTGATTAAAGTCTGCCTGTGAAGAAAAATAAATTTGTTGGTGATAATGGTCAAGATTCACTGATTGCCATTTAACACGAATCAGCAACATCAACTTTCTGTTCATTCTTGCGGTTTACTCTGATGAGTGAAAGAAGAAAAGCTTTGCTATGCCTCTCTTCAACGCTTTTCTCCGATTTTGCGGCACCAATCATCTTTTCAAACAGGAATAATAACATGTCTGAAGCCTTCATCCATTTAGGAAAATGAAATGGATGTTTCTGAAAGGTTTATTTAATACTTAGCACCTTATAATATGTAACCTAGTCAGAATCGTCAATTCTTTAGCATTACCAGTGAAATTTCAAATCAGTTACTTCTGGCAGTTTTCCTTTTTTGATGATATAAATTTGAAATGCGTATTAACAAAAACCAACAACAGTTTATAGACCGAGATACATGTTGGTGTTTAGGAAGAAATATGAATGCTAAGACAACATGGCCCAGTCTTACAAAGAGTTATGATTGATCTGGATTAATCGGAAGTCCTCAAATCAATCGAAAATTTAAAAACTCTCTGTAGTTCTAATGGGGTGTTGCAAGAAAGTTGCGATTGATTGCAAGTTGCAACTGATCGGTATTGACCAATCAAAATCATTGTTGCAAGCGCATCTTCTTGAATGGGCAGACCTGAACCATTTAGAATGGTTGTTCTAATTTGCTTTACAATTTGCAATTGATTGCAACTTTCTTGCAACACCCCATAAGATTGATATTAAGTTACAATCGATTTGAATCACCCGCAAGTCTTTATAAGTCAGGGCCCTGGATAAGCATAGAAGAACCCCCCCCCCCCAAAAAAAAAAAAAAAAAAAAATCACCGCAACATGCAATAAATTGTATTTGTGGACAGTTGCTTCTTGGTCTAACATCATCGAACAGTTAACTTATCCAGGAGATTAACACATTGTGATAGCTGTCACCCCTCACAGGTAACCCTGACAATTCGTAAATATAGGCCCAATTTTTATTCTCAATGTGTCTACAACTCGAATGCAATTAGCAATAAAAAATTGTCTGAAGTCTGCATCCATGTGGCAAAATGAAATTTATGTTTTTAGCTAGGTTCATTCATATCTGTAGCTGCTAATTTACGACATGAAAACATCAAATTCTTTCTAAAATATAGACAGAAATACCTTAATATTCGGACTCTCCTTTGCAAGAATCGTATAAAATTCATCGTGCATCCCGTATGTGAGCGTTACTGCATTTAGAGATGGTGATGAGCAAAGAATTCTTGCTACATGAAGAGACACAGTTGGGCCACACCGCCTACGAATGATAATGTTAACCTGAAAACAAAGTTTAAAAAGAACCCCCCAAAAAACAATTGAATAAAAAAATATATTAGAAAATTAGAAGAGTGATAGTTTATTAATAATCGAACAAAAAATGTTAAATAGTTGTGATGTTTTAAAGAGATCGTTAATTTTAATACACACCTCAATTTGGCAATTCGGTCATGGTGTGTAGAAGGGCTATATAGGTCTCCATTTGTAATTGTTATGCACCAAACACTTTCCTCGGGTATTATGACAGGATCTCTAAATGTTATTTATTCTTTCTAACAGTTTGGCTAAATATTTACTACATTTAGATTTTTAATCAAATTTGGAAATTCTATCGTATCAAAAACGAATTCTGTAATGTAAGCAATTGAAAGTCATTAAATGCAACTTCCACAGCTTCCCTCCTAGGGTGCTTTAAAATAAATAGTTCCCAATGCATCTTACCATATCGACACCCATGGAAACGTAACCAGCAATCGTGTGTGACGTCAGGTGCTGATCAATTGACAAAGTCTCTCTCTTTGGCGGGGTATTGTGTTGTACGACAGCCACTGCGTCTGTGTCATTGCTCTCAAACGCCACGTCAATGAGAAAGTCGGTCCTTTCTTTGAGTCCCTGTACCATGTGCTTTATAACATTAATGCCTACAGTCTTGTTTTGTGATGCAGTGAAGTACAGAAGAAACCTGAATTCTCTCTGTCTAGGAAGTACTATTTCCTTCATCAACTGATTGTATCCATTGTGATCTGACTCATGCAGGGAAGCAAGATGTACACCAGCCATGTACTCCTGGAAAAGTTTGTGCGGGAAAAACACTGTCGACTTCACCTTAGGCTTACGCTCGCCTCTGCCTACTATTGGGTTAATCCTGCTCTCCTGAGATAAGACTCCAACTCTGCAAGCAGTTGCCACTGACTCTGGGCAATGTTGGAAATGCCTGTCATCGAAAATAAGTGTGTTCTCCAACAGGCCATTGAAAGCCAGCTTGGCGATTGGTTCTAAGAGCACGTTGGTCTCATTCAGATGTTTACTAAGCGAAATACAGCTTAAATCCCCAGAGATCTTTTGGACGTAATGCTCTTTGAGAAACATGAACATTTCCCTAAAAAATTGGGAATATGTCTGAAGAGATTTGATGGTCTGTTCTCTTTCCATACTGAGGTCTCTCCAGATCAGGCACAACATGGCTACAAAGATAGGATAGCGTGCCATGTTTTCAGATACAACATCATTATATTTGATGAACTCGATTAGGTCATTTGCTTTGGATTCATCTTTTGCAAAGTATTTTTGAATGTAGGTTGACATATTTTCTTTGCTGAATCCATCCACCATAATAAACGCATACACGTTGCGAAGATCAGTGTTCACTCTAATTTCATTCGCTTTCCATGGTCGAGTCGTAATCAGTACAACACATGTCTCTAGTTGGTGTGAACATATTATATCCTCAATGACAAGTCTGCTGTTCTCTGATGTAGGATCTGGATGGTCAGTGTAGCCGAATGGATTATTGCTATATGCCTCAGACTGTTCAGTGAAGCTCCTCGGCTGATAGGCCAAATCAATCGACATATGTGGGTGAACATTTCGCACCTGGTTGTTACCCTCTGGCTGTTCGGTGCAGTCTTCTGGTTGTTCAGGGTAACCACTTGTCATATTAGGGTAATCATCTTTCCGTAGAGTGGAACCATGGACCTCATGGGTGAAACTATCTGGCTCTTGGTCGTATCCACCTAGCTCTTGACTTGCATCCCTTGGTTCTTTGGTCTGTCCACCTGTCTGTTGTGCGTAGAGACTTGGTTTTTTAGTGTGAGGTCGTAGATCTCCACTATTCTGTCGAGTATGTTTCTCTAGCCCTTGAGTGTGAACATCACTCCTTGCCACCTTTCTTCCTTTCTTCTTTAGTTTTCCTTTGAACTCGTCTAAGCCGTCATATACAATGAATACATTGTCGGGATTAGAACGAATGTAATGTGTAAGCTGAGCAGCTGTAGCAGGATTATCTTCCGTGAGGTATGACTCCGCTATCTCACCCATCGTGTAGTCTCCAGATTCCCTAAGAGGGACTACAAGAACCCATACAAATTGTTGGTAATGTGTCCCCTTGATCCAGTCCCAAGCAATCTTCGCGCACAGAGTTGTTTTGCCGGCACCAGCCTCTCCTTGAACCAGCAATCTCTGTGGGGTTTTGCCATTAATTTCGAGTTTGAGGAGGTCACTATACTGTAACTGCCGTTTGCCCCGCCCACGTTCTTCTTCCAAAACAAGATTTGTGTACATTTCTTGAAACTGGACAATTGAATCGGGATTTAGAGGATCAGATCTTATCCGACAGAGAGGTGTCTCGTACTTAAGCATGAAATCTTTCCTGCAACGATCAATAAGCTCAGGAGACAGGGGTTTTGTCGTTGACTCAGAGGGAAATGTAGATGTGGCTAAGGAATACAAAAAGGAAAATCTCATTCAGATAAAAATAATTAAAACAAAAAATCTTTAGGTAAATTCAATTTTTTTTATTTGTAAGTGGCTGGTGGTAGTCCCACCAGTGTCTCTATACAGGAGCGGCGAGCGCCTTTCAAAGTTGGGGGCCCACCAACAAAGGGACACCTACAAAGGGTGAGATAAGGCAGGAAAGCACCATTTTTGAAAGATTAATAATCCCACACATTATAATTAATAAACTATCGGTGATCGTTTTCGACATGTTCTTGTTTATATCTCCTCACAGTTATAAATAAAACTATTTTGAAGATGTGCGTAATAATTTGACTATACATTTGCCAGCGAGCGAAGCAAGCGAGCAGAAATAGTAGTGTGTTTTTTCTAATATTGAAGACCCCTATTTACAGCGATATAGTAATTAAGAGCTGAAAATTAATTTTCAGGAAATTTATTCATTATTATTTTCGTCCATTAAGCCTGTTTTTTCTTTTCTTAAATCCCCAGCTACAGTTTTCAATGCATTTAAGAAGCCGCATTTTGACTAACAAGATTTTATCACAGGAAATAATCAAACTTGATTGGGTTTTCCTCACAAATAGTAGAGTTAATAAGTTTATTACAATGGTGTTGTATAATGTAGATTTGATCGCGCGTAGCGTGCATACTTTGGATTTTTTTTAAAGAAAGAGCTGTCCTTAGCTGCTTTTACTTAGGGGCACCGCTCGATTTTTATAAACTTATGTGCCCCTCCTCCTCCCTGTTCCAATGGCTCACATTGTACTGGTATCAATAGGGAATCTATATTTTATTTGAAGCCTCTCAGATAGGGAACATTTTTAAAGCGACAATGGGAAAAAGAGGTAAAAATGGGGTACTTATTATAAGACAAAAAGGGCACTTTTAGAGGTGAAAGGGAATACAATAATCAGAAAAATAAATATAAGAAAGGAAAAGGGGAACTTATCAGAAGTTTATAAAAAGCGCAATTTTTAGAAAGGAAAAGGGACCTTTATCAGAAGTAAAAGGGAGCACTTATTTCGAGTTGAAAGGTCACTTATCAAAAGGAGAAATTGCAATATTGGAAAGGATAAGGGGCACCAATAAGAAGTAAAATGGGGCACTTAAAAGGGGCACTTTTTACTATTTGACCTAGTATCAGCAATTCATTCAGAAGAGCATGATTCCCATTATGCATGACATTTACCATTCCCCCACCACACCATTTCATTCAGGCATTGTAATCAAATAATAAAGAATAAGGAATGACATTAGGCAGGAAAAGCATTTTTAGAATGACACGTAATTATACGCAATGATTGCTGATATAAATTTGATTAGTCAAACAGTGAAAATCAGCTTTTTCCAAGCTTTAAATGAAGGTGGAAAGAAAACGACAAATATTATTCCTTCACTTTTTTCAAATTGCAAAAAAGGTTGATTGATTGATTGATTGATTTTATTCGTCAGATAATATACATGACATATCATGACAGGATAGCCCATGAAAGCCGAAAAGGCTTATTTCCAATGGGGTCAATTTTTGACCGACATATATGTGGAATGCATGACATGGGGTTATAAAACTTAAAATATCAGCTTTGTGAAGAGTCGACCACTCTATATACCAAACTTGGGTCAGTTTGAGGGGGTAGGTCTTAACTCACTGGGTGATCTGACAAGTAATGACCCACTTGTGTCATGATTTCGTTCAATGCACATTAATTTCCTGAATGAAAAGGAAACATTGTATTGTGAGTTATTGGCTGATCACATGAATGCTGCCCCTCCAAACTTTATAACCATCTGTTATAGCCAGAGGTTGAGATTTAACTGTGGCTCGGATGATCGCTATAAGTATGTCATGTTGTTATTCATCATTAGCAATATCAATATTATTATTCTGATTCCCCCCCCCCCCCCTTCACAGATTTCTTGATCCGTCACAAGGCAGTTTATGAGTAGTTTGCTAACGTCAATGCTGATAATATTTTAAGGGATATACGTTCATTTGTTACCAATTTTTCAAAGTTCAGGTATTGACCCTTACTGAACTGGGCTATTTTGCTCCATGAAAATTGATCTCGGAAACGCAATGTCCAATGAACTTGAAAATATGCATGTCGATAGATCTTCACATGCTAAATCTGATTGTGTGATTAATTTTAAGCAATTATGCAATTTTTTTGAATAATTAGCTAATTAATTCATAAAGAAATGCAAGCCATTGTCTATTGACAGCATGTTACTGTACTCAAATATATGGAGCGATTAGCAATTTTAATGACATGAGCATACTAATTAGCATAATAACCCCCGTAGGTATGTCTGATATGGACAAATGTGGTATCAAGACTTCAGGGAAAAAAGTCATGAAGCGAGAATCCGAAATTGCCAGCGGTCGCGATGCAATCACCAAAAAATATGGAGGGGGCCTGGGCCAGTGCAGTTAGGGTTAAAAGTTCCGTATTTCTTACATGGAACTTTCTGAATGAGACCTTCACTTCGTAGTTTGTCTGAAAGGTCATCGAGGCCAATCATCTGTAGGCTGTCCGCAAGAACTTCCCTTCTGTTTATTTCTGGAAAGTGCTGACGTGTATTCCACTCCATCAACATACCTAGGAAAGCATCAGGGTTGTCAATGTGTTGTTCCAGCTTTATTCCCAGAGATGTTCCTAGAGAGTGATAGTCCGCCGGGTTGATTTCCTTTGAGAGTTTGAGAATCTCCAACTCACTGATGTGACTGCAAAAAGAGAGAAAATAATTTTAATAGAATGCATTTATGCATCGTTATTGTATTGAATTCTACCAATATTTTTTATTGTAAGACGTATTTGAACTGTTCTTGATTTTGGAGAGTTGTACAAATATAAATGGTGATGAAACAATAATTATTGGGACTTATCTGAATATCGCTGAAAGAAAAAAAATTAAATGATAAAGATGTTTGTAGATTTATCGACTAAAAAACAGAAACATACTCTCTCTGTTTTTGCGTTAATGCATAAATCTGGTTGTCTTATTTAAAGCCATCCTTTTTTAATAAAAATTAGAAATGATATTTAGCATTCCCAAATTTGTGTTTGTAGTGTAACTTATGAGGAAAGTGGATTATGATCATTTATTTAACCGATGAAATAGATTAAGGTCTTTATATCTTTTTAGATTTCAACATATCAGTATACCTTTCCAGGTTGTTTGGTCCTGGGTTGGTTTCTATATCACCAGCTCTCATCAGGAGAATCGCCGGCAGGTAGAGATGACAGGATATACCCATGGTGTGAGACCTTCTACTTGTGCAGGAAGGGAGCCCAACCAAATGACATGTCTTTGGCACGAAATGCTAAAAATGCAATTAATTTAACGAGTGCGTCAGTGCTGATTATAATCTCTAACATCTTTTGAATTAAAATTTGTTCCTTCTGGTCGAAGGAAAAGAGGCCTTTGACTTCGATGCCAGGCAATTTGCACAACTGCCCAATATTTTGTAGCCGATTGGGTAATTTCTCAGACTGGACGGCTTGAAATGCTCTTGCCATTTCATCCAAATGTAGTCGTGGTCAGGATATTAGCCTTTATTCAGCACTTCCGAACCTAAAGTAAGCCTTTAAATGATATCCAAAGTACCAAAATGTCAACGTGTTAAACATCTGAATTAATTCATATTTTGTTATTATCTCATAATGTTGATTTTCTACAATTTACGATACGGATCGAATTTCCACATGGCATATACATAACGGAAGTCTAGGAAGACAAATGTGCTCAATTTCCCTCATTTTGTCATTTTTGTTATAAGCATTTCACTATAATGATGCTTTTTACGGCATTCTTTATACCATCTATACCGCTGTAAACTTCTTTTGATCAACTAGCCCATTGTTGTTGGATTTCAAATGCTTGATAGGAACTTTACAGGTTGTGAATGAAAATAACCCCCCCCCCCCCCCCCCAATCAATCAGATTTGAGTGTCCTTTATGTGATAAACAACAAAGATGATGTAAGAATGAAAAATAATTTAGCAGAACATACTATTTCTACTCACCTCATTCATGGAACAAGGAGAAATTCTTGATTGTCCACACCTTCCAGATATTGTAGACGGACATCGAGCCTGGAAACAGTGTTAATTATTAACAATATTGTGAGGAAATAACGTATACAACAGCTTTTGTTGATTTCTATCAGTTATGTTACCAGAGAAAATACAGGGATCTATGTGCCTGCAAGGAAATTTGGTATTATATTGGTAAAACTGCCAGAAAATTATCCATATCGTATATTTTAGATGACACACTAGAGGCATGGTCATACCACATCAGCAAGCAATGGTCATATTGACCATTAGAATCATATACATGTGTGTATACTGGGTATTGGGGATACAGATGTAATTTTGTTTGAAATGGAGGTTTTTGTGGGCAAACTGATACTTAAGTATCATTCTTTAGATTTTAAGTTATCAGTTCGTTAAGATACAAAATGTAGAAAGTTATAAAAACTTACATTTACAGCCCTCTTTTCGGTACTTGTCACCCACATCTCCATACAGATCACGACTGCTCTCAATAATGTTGCGCACTAGTGAGGCCGCTCTACATGGTTACGCACCGTAGATACGTACGCAGAATGTTACGCACACAAGCTATTCTACGAAGACCTGGAAGGGCCAAACTGACGACGTAAAAAATTAAAAAATATTACGTACGTACGTAGTAATTATTACGTACGTACGTACTATTTTTTATTTTTTTACGTCGTCAGTTTGGCCCTTTCAGGTCTTCGTAGGAGATCGACGAACCCATCGCGCCGGTACTACTACGAGCGCTGAGGGCTCCCTTCATCATAATCGTGAAAAATACAAACTGGATGCTGACGGGACAGTCTCGATAGCAGTTATCGACAAAAAGGACCCAAAATTTCAGGAAACCCTCTTCAAAGGTCACAAAACAAACTGGTAAGTTTTAATCATCTATTATTCAACATAATTAGTTATATTTAAGTAAACACCAAGATATGGGTTTCACTTAAATATAGCCAAAAATGCACAGTGATACATATTAGTACCGTACTCACTATTGCCTGCGTTACTACACAGTCGGCAATGGCGTGTACCTATGAGTGGGTCATACCACTCATAGGTACACGCCATTGCCGACTGTGTAGTAACGCAGCCAACACACATCCCATACCTAAACTGCATCACTGTGCATTTTTGGCTATATTTAATTGAAACTCATATATTGCAGTTTACTTAAATCCAAATACTTATGTTGAATAATAGATGATTAAAACTTACCAGGTTGTTTTGTGACCTTTGAAGAGGGTTTCCTGAAATTTTGGGTCCTTTTTGTCGATAACTGCTATCGAGACTGTCCCGTCAGCATCCAGTTTGTATTTTTCACGATTATGATGAAGGGAGCCCTCAGCGCTCGTAGTAGTACCGGCGCGATCGGTTCGCGTATTTTTTTTTTACACAACTGTTCAGCCACTTTTTCAAAAAAACCCTACGAAACTGCTCGCGCGCGAGTCTAGTCCCTAGTCTGTACTGTACTACCGACCAATTTTGAGTTCTGTGCTACCGACACGGTGAATCCAACGAACTCAAGCAGTGGGTGATCTCGGTCTGCGCTAGTCTGCAAACACGGACACTATTTTGACTCACGAACACAATATTTTCAAAAGTCTTGAATATGCATAACAATGGCAAGTCTCTGACTGTGTCAGATGAGTCAAGAACGCGTCAAGAACAGCATGAGCACAGAGCAGACGAGTTATAATTGTGTAGTCTCATTTCCATACATTGTGATGTGCATAATGGCGAACTAAGGGTTTGTAGCTGCAGACTATCTCTGGGCTGCGTGTAAAGCGAAAGCTGCCTCGGTCTTCCCCTCCCCCTCTCTTCACCCAGTATTGCTCCTCTCTGCTTCTTTGTCCCAATATATCTTCTTCTCTCCGTCATTAAGCTTTCATTTCTTCTCTATTAATGCACCCCTTTCTTTGTCTTCACCTATCCCTAGCTCGATCGATTTGTCCATCTTCTGCATTTATCTATACCTGTCTTTCTTCTTCTCCGTCTTCTCTCTCTTTCTCCCTTGATCCCCGTCTTTATCTCTTTCTCAGATTTCTTTACCTTGCATTTCTCTCTATTTTATTCACGGATCCGCCCTCTCTCTCGGTCTGTATCTTCATTTAAATTCACCGTGCATGTGTCTCTGGCTTATTTTCCCCTCTAGCTTTAGGCCTTAATTTGTCCATTTTTCTCTTCACAAAGCACACTCTTCTCCCCTTCCTTTGCCCACCATGCATTTTCTGAATCAATCTACTTGCGCCCCCCCCCCCCCTCGATCTCTCTCTTCAGTCCCTCCTCCATATAATAGTTATATCTTCTTCATATTGTACCGTGTAATATACATGTACCACGTACCCGTCCGTGTCCCCCCCCCCCCCCCCCCCCCCCACACTCTCAACCCCTCTCTCGCTCTTCCAATTCTATCACTTTGTCTCTCATTTATTTTGGCGTCAGTTATTTCCCCTCTCTTCATCACTTGACATTTCTTTATATTCTATTATCTAATACATCAACCTTCAAATGATTTTGGGAACAAAATACATGTCAATAAGAATGTTAATTGTGAAGCTTTGCACCAATTAGGTATGAATATCAACCGATAGAATTTTCATTTGATATCAGATATTCATAGCTTATATCTCTCGATAACTTGTTACCAACTCAATGTCTCATTACTTCCATACAATGAACAATATACTTTCTATATCCATCTATAAATCACACTTGCAGTACAGCAATTTGTCAGTATTTTTTTTACTCTTTATTTTACATGCATCATGACTGATTTAACCATGACAATGAAATGTAACACTCATACAAACTTTGGTTGTTTTTTTTTTTTTGACAATTACAAAAGAAAAATGTAAACTTCCATGGGTACAAATGTCCCCTCCCACTGCATTGGGGCTTGTACACCGAGAACTTGATCGATGATATAGAAATAGATCAAAATTTCAAGATAGGGAAAGTTTTATGTCATTGCTGGGTCTTATAACTATATCACAATCCTATCTTACATAAATACATCCTTGTACTCATTATCCAAGCAATTAAGTTTACTATGTGGTTTGTATTACCTAAGTGCATTAATGGGGAAACACCAGGCATGTGTTTTTAAACAATATTATTAGTCTTGACCTGTCTCCAAACTTAGCCGATTTTTACCTCATATTTCAAATAATCTTGTACTTTTCAGATTTACAAGACTCAAAGCCGAAAACTATCATCAAGTGACCTTTGTGACTTCTCATCCATTTACCCCCAAATTTGAGAAGTTTGTCTCCCAAAAGATTGTTTTTGGCCAAATTATTTCCAGAGATATTGTGTTATAAAAGGCCTAAATCCTATTAATTCATATAAATTGACCATTGGAAAAAATTTACCATACATGAACCCCAACTGGTAAATTGCCATCTTGTCCAATGCCAACATGGTCTAAACCCATTCAGTCTGTGGTCTATATCCAAGCTGGTCTAAATTACCATTACATCTAAAGTCATTACATTAAAATTATCATTTCATCCAATAATCAGTTCGTCTAATCACCATTTGATCCAATATTCATTTGGTCCCATTTCCATTTCGTCTAAATGGTATATATGCAGTCCCCCAATCAAATGGTGAGGGGGGGGGGGGGGTAGAAACAAAAGGAAGATAAATTAGAAGATGATGGGACCCCTCCCCCACATTAGTTCCATTTTAAAAAATTTGCATTAAATCTTCCGAGTAAGAATGGTTCCCAAATTAAAATGGACAAAGGGGACGCGTGCGAGGGGGACGAAGGGGGGGGGGGGCAGAGGATGGTTAGCCCTACACTTTAGAATTGGGCTTGAAATTTGTTTGCACATTTACCAAATTCATTTGGTACTATGAGTCTTTCCCAGTGACTGGCACATTGTGGTAGCATGGCTCAGTGAATGCGGGGCAGCTACCCGTGCCCTCTTAGGAAGCCTAGCATACCCATGTTCTTGAGTGGCAGCTTGTTTGGTAGGCCGACCCCTTGTTAAGCTTCTCCTACCCCCAAGCTTTGCGACCCTCCTAGCACGTCACGTTGTCCACTGCATGTGTATGTTCTCTTGACCCTCCAGGTACACTTTGAAGCTTCCTGAAAGTCCTTCTTCCACTGAACAGCATCTGAGGCACGAACCTCCAACAAAGCAATAAATCCAGCATTGTCAAGACTGAATGATGATATCTGATAATCATAATTATCAGGAAGAACTGCCTGCAGGACAAAAAAAAGATTAAGAAAATTAATAAATAATCAACCATTTCATTTTTCAGACCGTTTTTGGCTGGCAGCTTTTGACCTTTATCAATTAACAGCTGCCCATTTGGTGGCACTGAGGCCCCATTTCCACCTTCTCAATGCTTTGACATTAATTTCTTGGCGAGAATGAGCTACCCCAGTTGCCCCCCCCCCCCCCCAATAAAAAAAAAGCAGGTGGCCTCATTGAGCCACTCCTCAGGCTTAACCATCCCTATCCTTGCATTGGAAAAGTAAAGGCCTAGTGGGAAAAACTGATTCCGGTATTTTCCAACCCAGAATAATTCTTTCTTTGTCTTTGTAACGTTAAATCTCCAAATAGATGTAAATTAATAAAATAATTTGGTGACCCGCATGTTACCCAAATGAGGCAAATCCACCCCTCTCCTCCCTCAATCGATCCCTTTGTTTAATGACTCTTGACTTTATAAATATCATCAATCCAAACAAGCAGCCCCCCCCCCCCAAAAAAAAAAAAAACACACAACAACAATAGACTATTACTTTAATCATGTTAATAGTGCAGAAGAGATCTATCAATAACTTAAGAGTTTACTTTGAGACCACGTTTCATGAGTCACTCTCCTCCCCTTCGCCCTCAGGTTGCTCTTTTTTTCTTTTAATTATCATTACAAGACCCCCCCCCCCCCCCCCAACATCAATCACCCTCGCCTTCAAAGTCAAGTCCCTTTGAAAGTTATTCACACTACTCACAGTAAATTAGATAAGAGATCTATCTAAATTAACGTTAATAGACTACACAATTTCATACAAGAACTAAAAACGTAGGCCTACAGCTATCTACATGAGTGAAAAATAGATTCATAGAAGTTAGGTGAATTAAAAGTTACTGGCATACTGCTTACCCTCAGTTGAGTGGGAATGACAGTAGCTGTAGTTGAATCATCATCCATGATGCCTATCGTTAGTGTGTTGTTGTCGATTCTACTTTCTAACGCTGGGTCGGAAGATCAGAACAGCTTTCAAAATAGAGCAGCAGACATGAACAGATGATGAAGATGATGAAGATGATGTACAAAGTCTGTGCACATGATACGTGCACCGGTACGGTAGCGCGGCTCGAATCATCTCTCGCGCGAAATGGGTCAGGAGCAGATTAGACTCGCTCACGAGCAGTTTCGTTGGGTTTTTTTGAAAAAGTGGCTGAACAGTTGTGTAAAAAAAAAATACGCGATCGGTTCGTCGATCTCCTACGAAGACCTGAAAGGGCCAAACTGACGACGTAAAAAAATAAAAAATATTACGTACGTACGTAATAATTACTACGTACGTACGTAATATTTTTAATTTTTTTACGTCGTCAGTTTGGCCCTTTCAGGTCTTCGTAGAATAGCTTGTGTGCGTAACATTCTGCGTACGTATCTACGGTGCGTAACCATGTAGAGCGGCCTCACTAGTGCGCAACATATTGAGAGCAGTCGTGATCCGTATGGAGGTGTGGGTAACAAGTATCAAAAAGAGGGCTGTAAATGTAAGTTTTTATAACTTTCTACATTTTGTATCTTAACGAACTGATAACTTAAAATCTAAAGAATGATACTTAAGTATCAGTTTGCCCACAAAATCCTCCATTTCAAACAAAATTACATCTGTATCCCCAATACCCAGTTTACACACATGTATATGATCCTAATGGTCAATACGATCCTAATGGTCAATATGACCATTGCTTGCTGATGTGGGTCATACCACATCAGCAAGCAATGGTCATATTGACCATTAGAATCATATACATGTGTGTATACTGGGTATTGGGGATACAGATGTAATTTTGTTTGAAATTGATGTTTTTGTGGGCAAACTAATACTTAAGTATCATTCTTTAGATTTTAAGTTATCAGTTCGTTAAGATACAAAATGTAGAAAGTTATAAAAACTTACATTTACAGCTCTCTTTTTGGTACTTGTTACCCACATCTCCATACGGATCACGACTGCTCTCAATAATGTTGCGCACTAGTGAGGCCGCTCTACATGGTTACGCACCGTAGATACGTACGCAGAATGTTACGCACACAAGCTATTCTACGAAGACCTGGAAGGGCCAAACTGACGACGTAAAAAAATAAAAAATATTACGTACGTACGTAGTAATTATTACGTACGTACGTAATATTTTTTATTTTTTTACGTCGTCAGTTTGGCCCTTTCAGGTCTTCGTAGGAGATCGACGAACCCATCGCGCCGGTACTACTACGAGCGCTGAGGGCTCCCTTCATCATAATCGTGAAAAATACAAACTGGATGCTGACGGGACAGTCTCGATAGCAGTTATCGACAAAAAGGACCCAAAATTTCAGGAAACCCTCTTCAAAGGTCACAAAACAACCTGGTAAGTTTTAATCATCTATTATTCAATACAATTCTTTGGATGTAAGTAAACTGCAATATATGATATTCAATTAAATATAGCCAAAAATGCACAGTGATGCAGTTTAGGTATGGGATGTGTGTTGGCTGCGTTACTACACAGTCGGCAATGGCGTGTACCTATGAGTGGGTCATTCCATACATCTATATGAC
This sequence comes from Heliocidaris erythrogramma, assembly GCA_025617745.1. NCBI lineage: Eukaryota > Metazoa > Echinodermata > Echinoidea > Camarodonta > Echinometridae > Heliocidaris > Heliocidaris erythrogramma. Next base: position 64,913,328 of record CM046854.1, read on the forward strand.
TTAAATATAAAGTTCACTTCTCGTCATCACCCTATTACATTTTGAAAGAAACTGTCTCAGGTTAATTGGGAAAGAGTTATGTCTACATAACAATTTGTGCACACTACGAGGTTTTGGAATCATCAAAATGAAAAGAAATTCGCCCAATCTCACTGAAGACCAAATGCACCGCACACAGAAATGGGTATATGGGTATATGGGACTGGAACCAGATGTGGCATGGATGTTCGGCCCAACACTGCAGCTATTTCTCGTCATATTTTGAATATGAGGGCATTTGAGAAGCAATCTTTTACAGGGGACATTTCTTCTACGATGTTCTTCCAAACTGACATAAAAGGAATAAAAAGCTCACAAATTATGTTTCACCATTCCCAGAACTCAACCTTCTCTTTAACATTATTTACTGGAAAATCATAAATTTGGTCTATCGACAAGTGTATTTGCCTAGCCCCCCCCCCCCCCCCCCCCCCCCCCTCTCTCTCTCTCATCACGTACGCTCGCGACTCTATTTTCATATAATAATAATAAAATTAATTTGTATAGCGCAGCAACTATTTGAATACTCTATTGTGCTTTGATAGAGACTCCTACCTATATGCCTAGACTATATGACTATATAAACAGAACTAATCTACTTAAAAGCCTCTGAAAACCGATGGGTCTTCAGTAGAGATTTAAAAATGGGGACTGATTGTAGTTTCTTATTACAAGAGGAAGTTGGTTCCAGAGTTTTGGAACAGCACAGCTAAAAGCACAATCTCCATTTTATATATCAGTGGAGAAGCTATTCAAAATGTCCTCGCGCAGGAAATTTCCACTCATTGTGTAGTGAGCGAACGTACGTGTCAAACGCACACACAAACACACACACAAACACACACACACACACACACACACACACGTTTACATGGCTTTACTTCCGAGGACAACTATTGTTCCTCTATTGTTACTCGTCCTCGGACAGTCGACGGAATAAGGCATAAATTCATTGTTCGACGTTCGAGGACTATTGTCCGCCTTCCGAGGACCATTGTTGTCATGATTTTTTTTTTGTTCTCTGTCCGAAAATGTCCTCGGACATAATGCTAAACAAACGCACACAATTACACACGTTTCTGAGTCAAAACAGATTGTTCATAAATATGTCTAATAACACAAACAGAATGTGGGCTCACCTTGTCTATATCTGTGTATGTATCATGGGGTCACACAACTCCTTACATGCACACATCCAATTAAGCTAGTGCGCACCAATCACAATCCGCGATCAAGTCCCTCCAGTACACGAAGCCATTTTTGCTCCACCAGATATCACACGGTTTGGGTATGCGCTTCATTCCGGCGAGCGAATTGTATTCCACATAATTTTATTAATCAAACGTCCCCTTACACGATAAACGCTCTCATCGTACCAAAATATATCAGCTTTATAACGGAAAGACTAGTAAATCTGAGGAATAGACCCTTAGTGCCGGAAAGATTGTCCAAATCGCAGAAAATTTTAATCAAATCGGAGAAGCATCATTCCACACATGAGGCGAATTAACAGTCGAGTAGTACCGATCACTGCCAAAATGTTACTGCGCTCGATGATAGCAAAATGCATACGCCTGTTCGATAACGGTTTCCTATTTGCATAATAATGAGTGAATGAAAAAAACCCCAACAAATCCAACGATGATCTCCGTGTATGAAATGCGACAAGTTGTATTCATGCGTTCACAACGACGTTTTAGTGTATATTTTGAGTTAATAAGCCTGGCTCACACGAGGCGTCATACCATTGCGTCATGCAGTACCTGCGCTAATCGAGCCTGTGAAGGCATTTAGCCCATACGCCAGTTACTAAAAGAAATTGTTTGCACTGTTCATTTTACAATCACTGTTTAAACTCTTTCATGAGATTAAAAACACGTACAAGTCTCTGACGTCAGCAAATGACGCTTCGTATGAGCTGGGCTTGATACCCGATGCGCACGGCAACGTTTCTACCTACGATCGTAAAACCTATATTAGTAATGAGTATTTTTATTATTTTATTCTGCAAATCAAAGTTTTGTAGAATTACAAAGAAGAAGATGCGAGGGATTTTAAAAAAGCTATATATTCATTTCTATGTTTGCGCTTTTCATTCTACATTCACCTTTTGTAATCTGTTCAATGCAGTCAAATTGACTTCTCGTTGGCAACGGGCAGTGGCGGCACCAGGATTTTTAAAGTGGGTGGGGGGGCAAATGGGGGGCAAAAGAAAATGTTGGGGGCAAGGGCGGACAAAAAAAAATTCCACCCTTTTTTTCACTCCTTTTTTTCACTCCGAAAATTATTGTGGGGGGGGGGGGAAATGCCCCCCATGCCCCCCCCCCCCTTGGTACCGCCACTGGCAACGGGCATAGCACACTAGGAGTCATTTCCATTGCGTTATTACCTGCGCTAATTGAGCGTATATAGGCAATTAGCCCATATGCCTGCAATAAATATCCTGCCTTTAACTCACGTTGTGTATGGTGTCATGTAGAGCGCCAAAAAACGAACCAGTCATTGGTCTTTGACTGTAGGCAAAACAATAAAAAAAAAAAAAAAAAACATCTCACTGCTACAGTATTATGCTATTGTAAGAAGTTGAATTTGTTGTTCTTAGTTGTTCAAATTGTTTTCCTTCACATACAGCTGTTCCATACACTTGATTTCATTGTTATTTTCTTTTCATCATATCCACCTAGCTCACAAATCTTTCGTTCAACTTCTATTACTCTGAGCTTTCACCCTTACTTATACTTATCCCGTAGCATTAGCATTGATTCTCCTTTCACCTTGGTTCTTCTATTTTCCTGGATTATTCCATTCTCCTTTTCTCTATTGGTTTACATGCTCTCTCATTTAAATGTATTTGAATTTATTTGTCAGACCTTTGCATAGCGAAGAATGCTGTGTATCAATAAAATAAATTATGATTATTTACGTCTGCGACAGACCTGTAACGTCACTCAAACGCCTCACCTGGTCTCCTTTTCTATGAAGCAGCCCCCACCCCCTCCACTTTCGCATCCTAACGACCGTGTAGTGCTTTCAATCATTATAACCTTTCCATAACCGTTATGGAAGTTTCAACACTTTTGATTCCAAATTTCATATTCTTTAATTTGTAAGCAATCAAAAGTCTCTACAACTTACACGCACGCGATTCATACGTCAATTACTCTCTACGGGGTAACATGTATGTCCTTATGAAATATCTGACTGACTTTGCTAAAGGCACTAAAATTGGGAACCCCCCCCCCCCCCCCACACACACACACAAAACAATGACACATCCATGGAACTACAACTGATAATCATGCGATGCTCTTTAGAATATGGACCACTTTGATCACAAATCTACTTTGCTGAATGATGCCATCCCTAAAATGGTGAAGAAATACAATAATTATTGTATAAAAATTGAATATACATCTTTCTTTTCTTTTGTTTTTCAATTTATAATTTTTTCCGTCACACCTGATCTTCTTTCAAAAGAGGGTAATTTCTATTTTGGGACACATTACCAAAGCTTTTCCGGTAGATGATTCCCATTTTGGGGCCTTCAAACTAATGCTGTGAACCCTACATAAAATTCTTTATAAAACCAAACAAAATAGAATGCCCGGCGAAAATGTCATATTTTTGGCGGTCGAAGCTTTGCAGGTATGCATCAACAGGAAACACAATTTGTTTTCGGATTATAACAAAGATGTATGGAATCAAAGATTCCAAGATAGCATGGCAGGAGATTATGAAAAGGAGATTATGAGAAAATCTTTGTTGTAAAAGTTAAACGTTATCCAATTGTCTACTATTGTTAGAATTCCTCGGACAAAATGGTTCAATAGCTTAAAAAAAGGGAAAGCTTTCTATCTTATTCCTTTTCAGTTAAATCATGATTGATAATAACGACTCGTGTATTGTGATAAAGATTGTTTATATAGAGCAGGTCTTGTTAAAAATTAACTTATTATAGTATTTACTACCTGGTCTTTGGATTTATTGACAAAATGTCTGACGACATTATTTTTAATCTCTGGTTGTCAAATTAAAACACTTCTATGGGATTTTCGTTTAGTTTGTCACGGTGCCAAATGTGAAATTTGAATGTGTATCGTATTAATTTTGCCAGCATTGGAAATACTTTGCAATTACTGCATAAATTCGATATGAATTATTTCAAAGAACAATAAGTGGTCTTTAATAGTTTCTAATGAGCAAAATATTCAAAACATATTGAGAGGAGGATATTGAAGGATGGAACTGTAGTGAGAGAGTACGTGGTTGGTCACAGGAATGAAAACAAACTCCACGATTTTAGAACTCTCTGAAATATTTCCATAATTTTATACTGGGAATTTCTTTGACTGGGGGGGGGGGGGGGGGGGGGGGAGAAGCATGCACTTGTTTGAGTTTTCTTTATTTTTGGTTTTCTTTTGCTTGACAATTTTAAGGTTAACCAAAAGTCAGGTTTTACAAATGAAAGAAACTATTAACCATTATTTTCCCCATGCAATAGAAAGTAAAATCCAACACCGTTAGACAGAAGGGTCAACGGGGGACGGGTTTTAGAAATTTGAAGAAAAAAATTAAATTTATAATTTATGGCAACTGAGTATTAGAAGTAATTAAATTGTTAAATTTTTACTCCTGAATGAAGCGGTGGACAACCACACCCCCCCCCCCCCACCCCCAACCCCCACCCCGGCCATTCCCCTTTTTATGAGATGCGAAGTCAAACAATTCGGTGTTTTTTTTTAGTTTCTTTCCTGAAAAAAGCCCTAGGCTACGGTCGTCATATGATTTATACGCACACAAAATTCATAAATCCACACACACATTTACACCAACAAATGGGCGAAAACACTTACAAAAAAAGTATCCATACACACACGCTCAACCCGGCATGTGCAAACATATCGTTGATATAGTTTTCAAGAATTGTTTAATTCGTCCATACAAAAATAGGTACATGTTATCTTACATATCATTTCGCATGAAGAGTATCAGTATTTTTTTATATATGTACATGTGACTATAATTGACATAATGACCTCTGAATACAAGATAAATTAATCAATGCGCACTGATAATGATGCGACAAGTTATTATTGTTCTCAGTTTCGAAACATAAATGTCCGATTTAGTGTGGTAATGCACTTTTGCAATTGCAAAAAAAAAATATAAAAAATAATACACATTACTGACAAATGGTATAATTATAGAAAAGGGATATTTTACTATCTACGCTTTGTATAGTTTTCACTCTCTCTTTCGATTACGAGGACAAAATAATGGAATTACACAAAACTTTCTGATAATAATAATAATAGCTACATTTATATTGCGCACGTATCCATCCCAGAGGATGCTCAAGGCGCCTACAAATATATAAATACCGGCCATCGGCTACCTGGTTCAGACCCTCCTCAGCTGCGGTATGAACAACATCTCTACTAAATATGAATGGCGGGCAACCAGGTGGCATTTGGCGCGAAGTAGTCACCAATCGGGTGCCGTTTGGCTCGCGCCACTGCACATTTGGCGTGCTTTGGCGCGGGCTATCCGCCTCTGTTGGAATTATTTGGCGCGTAGTGGTGCAAACAAGGTGCCACTTGGCGCCATGTGGCGCGAAATCTCATTGGCGCAACTTGGCGCGCACCATTACATTCCAGTGGATTCCAATAGGCGGATTGTTTGCGCCAAAGGGCGATATGTTCGCGCCATTTGTGCCACTTGGCGCTGATTGCTCGATGCAAGTGGCGCGACGAAGATTTCAAACATTTTGAAATTTTCTTGCCGCCAAATTCAAATTTGGTGCCACCACGAGCCAGTTGGGAGGCAGTTTGAGCCACTACACGCCACTAGGCACCTTATTGGCGACACTAGGCGCCACAGCAAATTGCATTGGCGCAAACTGGCACCAACCTAGCATTACAGGCGCACGCCACAATGCCCAGTAGGTTGACATGAAATTTGCTAACGCAGAGGGCTCCCTTACTTATTTCTTAATACGCAGTGTTTCTTTCAGAACTAGGCCTATGTACAAACCACTTTGTATATAATAGTGAAACAGAAAGGGTATCCTGATCAGTTATTTTTTTTCCCGATATACTTATGATGCTGTATAACATGATTGCTTTATCCTATTATTGCTTATTCATGCAATATAGGCCTACTTTCATTTCTCTTCAACAAAACTAGTAATGATAGAGTTGTATACAAATAAAAATCCTTACAATTAACGTAACCCTTGCTATTTACCTTGTATATCTATTCGTACCTTTATCACATTTATTAAGTCAAATTTCTCAAAAATACAAGTTTCTGTTAAGAATAACTTCGAAAATAACACATCTTTGCATTAATTTTCACAGTTATATGGAAGGTGAATATATTCAGAATTTCGAGAGAAAAAAGGGAATTAGAATAGAAATTCAAAATTTAAAGCAATTGCTAAAGCAAAAGGCATATTAAGGAGAAGAAGATGTCTAGAGGCTGAATGATCACAAACACTTCCTTATTGTCGAAAGAGGATATATAAAGTCACATTCAACTTCGTATTTCATTTCAGTGTTTTTGTGCAATATTTTGCCCTGTCAGTGACGACTGTGGCTATGCCAATGGGTCCTGTTTGATTTTACATCACACATCAAGATGACAAATGATCAAGGCGTATGAAACAATAAGCTTTAAAATCATCTCTGAAATTTGCAAGCTGTAGTAGAATTTAATAATACATTCAACTAATACAGGAACAATGTAATTAGGTAATAGTTGGTCTGTAAAGCAATCGCCAGACCAATACATTCGCTAGATGACTTATATTATGAATCATAATTCAGTTATTCATCTTTTCTCATCTTCTTAATATTTGAAGTACTAAGTCTTGCACGGTGCCTTGTCTGTACATCATTAAACACAATGAAACACTTTAAACAGGCAACATCAAATAATAGAATTACAGCAAACTGTGGAAAATTTTATTTACAACACATGATATAAAGCTACTGTAAGACAATTATTACAAGTGAGTATATGCCTTCATAGGCATCCCCTTAAAGAAATAACTGTATTGCATATTGCCAATCGATAGTGTAGCCATAAAATTGCCTCTAAGATTTGCAAGCAGTAATACAGTGCGAGTCAGATATTTTTTTACATTTGTTTTTAATGCTTATATTACAAATATGATAGAAATATCATAATTCTTGCACCACAGTTAGATAGAATAGCTCTTACAGTTTTATTTGATAACATATTTGTGGGGAATCAGTAATGAATTTACTGGATAGGAATCAATTAATGTGTCTGGGTGAAAACTTATTTCCGCCAATTTCAACAATGCCTTGCCTGATTTTGATTCCACTGCACAATGAGCAAGAAAGCTTTTTGCAATGATAATTGAGTCATAACGTTAGGTGAAACTGTGGAATCGCCCCCAAGATCTCCAGACTTAACACCCGTGGACTTCTTCGTCTGGGAGTTCCTCAAGTCCAAGGTGTACAGCAGCCCACCTGCAGACCTGGATGACTTGCAGCAACGAATCGTCAGAAAAGCAACCAATCTGCGAGATGACAGGCAGACACTTCATAGGGCCTGGGCAGCGATGTTCCATCGAGCTCAGAAATGCATCGAGAGAAACGGACGCCATGTGTAAGATTGAAAGCTATGTCAAAGTACCCAAAATGACTATGAAAAGGAATTTTCAGTGAAGATCACTAAATGTCATGATTTCTGGCTGTATTTACTTATTAATTTATGTATTGGTTCTCATGTTTATTTGTCTTGATTGAACATATGCATAAACTTAACGCTCATTGTTTGTGTGAATGTTGTCTCTGTTTCAGCAGGTATTCATACGACTCAACCGTGCACTCAACCGTGCACTCAACCGTGCACTCAACCGTAACAGCAGCATTGAAACAAATGTTACCAAACATCAAAGGAATATATACTCTATCCATAAATGCTAAAAGTACTCTGTTAATCACATATGATTTTGTAAAACAATAATTTAAAATGTGTAACATTTTTTCTGACTCACACTGTAGTGTTTGATCCTTTAATACGAAATTTGGAGAAAGAAAATCGATTGGTGAGTTATGTCCTCAAATATTAGTACCGTTCCAAAGCAGATAGGACCTAAGTCATTTTCATCGAGGTAACCATCTTGAAGTCGAACTGAAATCATTCTGTAAAATGATGTCGTCTTATATGTAAATGGACACCTTTTCCTCTGAGGAATGTTCTAGCCCTTGTCCCGCGTAAACCAATACTTCATGCTCATTACTATGGTTCACAGACATATTTTTGATACATTTCGTTTGTATTTATATAATCGGTAACATTACTGTACAGCATCTCCATCCAACAACTTTCCTTGAAAGATGTCACGGCTAAATTTAAAGTACAAAGTACAAAGCTGTTGATAATAGGCAAAATGTTGCTATTTATTTTTTCTCCCCATTCTTCTTTTTAAACAAATATCATGGCCATTAATATCCAAGTCAACTAGATGGAGCTATACCAGACTCTTGAGAGCAGCATTGAATGTCAATTGGAGGGAACAAATATAGAGTTGTATAGTGATATGACACAAATCTCAGTCAGAATGAGAGAGCGCCGCCTCCATTTCAGTGGTCATTGCTGGAGGAGCAAGAGTGAAATAATTTCACATATGCTCCTCTGGGTTGTCCAGCAATGACTTACATAGATCTAGGAGCGGATCCAGGGTGGAGTATAAGGGGGGGGGGGGGGGGGGGGGGCACACAAATGCAGGTTTGCCAAAAAGGTAGACCCGTATTTTTTGGTCTCGCAATCTTCTCGAAAAGTCGCTCTGAGAGGGGGGGGGGGGGTGGCGATAATTTTCTTTTTCGCCAGGCCTTCTAAATTCGCTCAGTGGGGGGTGGGGGTGGGGGTTATGGGGGTCCAGTTTCCCTTAAAAAAAAGGTCTTCATTCTAGAGGGGGTCAATATGCATATTTTTCTTCCAAAGGGGGGGGGGGCACGGGCCGGAAGTGCCCCCCTGGATCCGCCAACGAATAGATCAGTTAAAAAAAAGACACTTGTCTACCAAGGCAGGAACTCCCAAAGATCATGGAGAATAGAACTGAATGGCAAAGACTTGTCAAATCAGTGCGAGTACGCTCGACCTAGTAGTAGTAGCAAGTCACACGAACAAGACCGTCACCAGAGACGGAAAACAGACGGAAAAATTACATGACCGAATGGATCAGTTTTGGAATCGGTCTGGTGGTATGAAGATTTCGAATCACACCATGGTTGAATATGTTTTTCTATAAAGTAAAACATTTTTTTTATTCGTCTTTGTTATTCTAGTCAGTTCATTGACGGTTTGTTAAAACTGCAAATAGGTCCCCACGGTTTAAGTTTAGAGGGTAATCCATTTCTTGCATACTATAATTAAAATCTAACCCAAAATTATAGAATTTTAATTTTAAAAAATGAGCTCGGGTTTGTAAAAGATTGCAGCGAAGTAATTTGGAGGTCAGTATACAAATGAAGCACAGGTTTGAAAGTGTCGGTTTAAATTTGGTGCACACGATTACTTAAGGCATGTTACAGCAATACAGATGATAAAGATTTTGTGCGTTTTGCTCTCACCTCAATCTTCAGATCGTCCTGTACTAGATCCTCCCCGATAGTATAAAGGATATTGGATTTAGAGTAACAAAGCCCGTACCACATTCACTCTAAAAAGTGAAAATGCTGCATCCAACCTTTAAACTATTAGATCCAGCATGTTAATAGTGTTAATTTACCATTTTAAAAATGTTGTCAGTTCTCCAAACTTTTAAATGTAGATTAAACATTCGAGTTCTTAGGGTGTTCTAGATTTCTATCGTTCCCTTCTAAATCTCTATCATCTTGTATAAAGCGAAAATCCTGGAATGCATTAACTATCAGAACTTTGGTTATAAACCACATACATCACAAAAGATTTGATTTGATTCATTTACTAGTACTTCATTTCGATGGTCTCTCCAACAAATGACAACTCATTACAAATTCATATATGACAAAATGATGCATTTGGCTTAAAAAATATATATATCGCCTTGTATTTAAGGCAAATATGAATAATACATCAATTTAGGAGGGTTGACAAAATAAGCAGAGCCTGATAGCGTAACTGCCCTAATATTATTAAACAACATATAACATATACACTCCACTGAGATAACCTGCTTATGGAGTAACTACAATATACTATTGCGTAATTTCCCTGATAAGTCATTTAAGCCTATATCTCGGAGTTTGTCTGAAAGGCTTGATCTCATGTCAGTGTATGGATCCTGTTTGTCTCTCCAGCAAATGAACACCTCCATCAGTGCATCTTTGGTTGAGTGAGGTTGTTTCCTGATGTCATTCAACCGCGCGTGACCGATACCAAGTTTTGCTCCAACGTCTAAATAATGAGATGGATCAATAGTGTCTGCTAATTTCAGGAACTCCTCCTCCTCAACAATGCTTAAGGTAGTAAGAAAAAGGAAAGCAAAGTTATAGTTGGTATATGTTTGGAATATGTAAATATTTAGATTGTGTCATTAATATGCAAAATTTAGAACAATGAACATTATTTCTAAAAATATTTGGTAATATGCCATTTCGCCAGTTAATACAAAGTGATGTTGACTGAAAAACGACAATAGCATTACCATACACAAATACAGTATCCAACAAAACACAAAAAAAAAAAAAACAGGTGAACATTCTACGGTAACTTCTTACAAGAATGCATAAAAAGCACAAGGCTTACAGAAATAAAAGAGTAAACATTCTGTGATATGTGTGTCACGCAAAATATTTATTCCAACCAACAGTGTAGCATATTAAGGATATTGTTTAAATTTGTGGAAACAATGGCTCTTTGTTCAGGCTGTACACACTTTTGTTGTATATCGTATATCAACTTGCTGAAGGCCAGAATTTGACTTGTTATACCGTTGTATAAGTCCGGGAATTATGCTCTCCCAGCATACCCAGTGCAAAATACAAAACATTCCCCTTCCCTTCTGGTATACAATAAATGATACTAATAGGGTACTAATTATCAAAATGTACGCCCTGATGTAAAATCGTGTTCAAATCTTACCATGTTTGATTGGGCAATCCTCCTCTATATGATTGAAATGGAGCTGTGAAAACAACAAAAAGAATCATAATATTGAGACACAAATCAGTAATGATTAAAACAATGGCGGCGTTTTTTTTCTTTTTAAAGAAATGATGAATTAACAAAACACTATCGATATCACTTAAATTGCTGAGAACAGACAAAACAGATGTGAAGGTCGTGTATTCCAGGCAAGTGAATGACAGGGGGAAAAAATCCCGATCACAATATTAAGTTCGATTGCGGACATCCTTAGTACAAATCAGTGCTAACCTAGAACTTATTACACCTTTGATTAGGTTTGCAATATTCAAAAGGCAAGATGTTTCAGATTTCGGCCGGTGATTTAAATTACCTTACATGTAGGAGTGATGCAATAGACCTGTTTACTAGTTTTATGCATACTTTTTGAACAAAAGTTTCTCTTGACGACTCAAAAGCTTGCCAGAGGCTTGCCCGACATAGCAACAACTAATGTATGCAAAATGGATTCCACCTATAGAGATGCCATTATGCAAAGCATGTGCACCATTTCATTGCTCAAAAAGGGCAAAGGCCATGTAATAGACCAGGGCCCATGTGCATAAAAGGCTACTAGGCCTAGTTGGCAACTAAAATGGACTTAGATGATTACTAATTGTGATGCATAAAACCCAACTAGATATAGTAACATTCTAAAATTCTGGCAAAATTTAGAGTTGATCTGGGGTACCTCTAAGTCACTAGATGACAACTAATCAGTCTGCCTTTGGACACCGTCCTGACAACATGGCTCGTACTGGGCAGTAATGCAATGTTACAAAGACCCTTAGAAATGAGTTATGCTCATTTGGAATGTGGTTCGAAGCTCAATCACAATAATCTTGTCTACAAGCCTATTGTATCTGACATAATCACCTCCTCTCCAAGGCCATAGCACCCAAATCATTTACAAACCAAATTGTCCTAGTATGCAACTAGTAAGCAATGTGCCTAGTGAGATTTTATGCAACACAAATTAGGTATAAACTAGGGAATTTATAATCTTACTAAGCACTAGTTGCCAGCTAAACTAGTAGCCTTTTATGCACATGGGCCCTGGTCTATTACATGGCCTTTGCCCTTTTTGAGCAATGAAATCTTACACTCATCCGGCATGTAAGAACCATTTAAACTGGCATGTGGCAGGTAAAAACACATACATGGTAAAGGAATATTGGAAAATATTCAGGAAAAGTTTGTTCTTGTACCACAATTGTCCCCTATTGTCTTCTTTACTAATGTTTTTTAAACTGACATCAGCAGGAAAAGGCCGCTATTCCATGCTTTGATTCGTTAATATAAATCTATGGAAGTTCTCTTATAACAGTGAAACTTTTAATATTTTGTTTAAAAAATATAATTACTTACCGAATGATTTACCAATGCATGCTGTGTCAAACCGGATTTTCTGGGTGTCGGTCTGAGTCAGTTCCAGAGTAACAGTTGTATTTTCTAGTACATCACTCAGATCTAAACTGAAGGACGCTTTGCACTTGGATGTATTGAAGAGACGATTGTATTTAATAATCTGTGGAAATGATAACGTTTTGTTGCAAATATTGCCTTGATTAGAGTTTCGACAATCATGTTTACATACATGTAATCTATATCGAGGTAATGGGCTATCGGGCTAGAAAGTCTTTTTTTACATCCGGTAAATCTTGAGGGGATTCATCTCCCTACTTTTCAGGTAGGAAGATGGCCTGCAAAAACTCCCCCCTCTCCTCCTTTAAGTAAAAAAATTGTTTCCTTTAAAACTCAATCAGACGAATTTAATATGCGTGACGCTTGTAGTGAAGAAATTATTTACGGTGAAAAATGTGCTCGTGTATGTGGTCGCGCGAGAAATCTCAACCTCTGACTGGGTTCACACTCCGCTCTTCGGAACAGATTTCTGCCTCAGTCTGCTTACAAAAATACCTGACGTTTTGTCTGTCCAGTTTCTATTTTGCTGTCATCAGTGTAGATGATTAGTTTTATCTAAATTTTCCTCCATCGATCTCACGATCTCACCTCAGGTTTATTGTTGTCTTCGGCATGGTCACAGCTCACAACTAGGTCTTTTCGTTCAATCATGATCTCGTCATCTTCATTCGATGTAGGTTGGAAATTATCTTCTTTTGTGTATATCTAACCAATGGAATAGAATTATAAGTACCTTTATCCACGGGAAAATCGCTTACATACTTTCAGTATATTATACTGAAAGTTTTTAAGCAAGATTAGTTTTAAAGCTAAATACCTCCATAAACAACTATAACAAATGTATTTCAGACTATAATATTAGTAACGTTTAAAATCGAATCTGGAGTTGTGATTGTTTATTGTTATAACACTGCTCGTCGTAAAGACTTAACAAATCGCCCGTATTTGACACACCCTATTTTCATGACAGAAATCATCCAGGTGCTAAATTTCTTACACACAAATGTCGTTCATAATTGGGTGTTAAGATACCAGGAAAAAGGCGTGTTTACCAATTTCTGACTAGGTTTATTTTGAAGCCGTAGTTCCATAAGAGGTTTCCTGTTCGGAGGCATGGTTATTGGTAGATACGGCATGCAGCACATTACTTTCCCTCTCACGAAAAACCAGTTCCACCATATGGTCACCCATCCTAGGGAGAAGTGTTCCAACGTTACCTCAAAGTGGTTTTGGTAAACTTTGCAACTCGCTGATGTTGGCGGAATGCGTTCTACTTTGCCTGCAGTATAAAAAAAAAAAGATACATCCTTGTAAAGTAAAAATACTAGGGTGTGTTTATATCAATCCACTTGTCAGTCAGTGTGTTAAAAAGGGCATTATATACAGACCGTCAAGAATGCATTTAATAGCAAGAGTAAATCCGACATTGTGATAACACCCACGTACGTTTGATTTCATATTGCCTTTTCTTCCATTCGACCCAAGCTAATGCCCTCTTTACATCACGACAGAACATCCAAAGAATTCGACATTAACACTGTCGGTTATGTTCATGCCGCTTCGATGTCTATACTAATTATGCTAAGCAATGATATGACGACAACTACAAAAGTATTGACCAGCAAAAAGAAATATTTTAGCTATCCAACTCAAAATCTTCATCAAAGTATATTAAACACTAATCATGCCAGTGGAACTAAGACCCATCAAAATAACATAAAAATAACAGCTGCTAAAAACGCTTTTAGTATTGAATCATTATGTTTGAGAAGAAAAATTTTGCCACTGCAGAGTCAAGGCTGGTAGATTTGTAATATTTATAACGTTTTTACATCAGTAGTTATCTACGCCCTCTATTGTTGCACCTGTAGTTTGATGACTCCATGAATGAAGTACTGTCTTCACTTTTCCTGGGTCGTTGAGGACGGCGCAGTGTGGCATGATCAGCGTTACAGGTTTCTTGAAGTGTAAGCCTGATGGCAAGCACTTAAAACCAGGACTGACAACCATCTCGTCTTCTCCCAGCTCGATGTCATCAGGTAGCTGTGTAAGCACTTCTAAGGTTATCTTGATTGGTGAATCTTCCTCTAAGGCTCCAGGTGGAATATGTAGGATACAGCCATGAATGGACAGTTCTCCACCTTGGTGACCAAAGAGTCCTTCTACGTGGTTCCCGGCTGAAATAAAAAGAGTATGATGTTTAAGGTCAATAAATCTAATACGTATATATTTTTTTACTTTCAGTAATCCCTAATATAAAAGACACTATCAGAAAACGACTGAGGAATGTGGTTCATGCTGTTATAGAAAACAATAGCAATACGTGCACGTGTTAGAGAACCTTCAGAAACCGATATTCAAATTCCTTTTGAAATGCATTTTCTTTGTTTTCGATGATACTTTAGCTTTCTTATTTACTTCTCATACCATCCCTGTCTGTACTGCTCTCTAGAACTTCTTTGGATTCGTCACCCTCCTCGTGGCTACGTTCAGTCCTTTCCACTTCCTCGTCACATTGTCTCTCCTCTCTTCCATGGTCAGCTTCACTCTCTCCTCCTTTATAGCTAGCTTTGATCGCTTCCTCTTTACCAAACTTTGTTTTGCTAAGGGGGTCAATCTCTTCTTCATCACTTGACTGAAGACTGAGGAGTAAGTTAAAACTATATTTATGCACAGTGACTGAAAAAACTTGATTAAATTATTTGGCAAAATGAAGACATGTTTATTGTAGATTTCTTTACATGAGGCAAAGAGATGCAATCACAAATATGAGAAAAAACATTTTAAAATTTCATAAAATGATGTTGCGGATTCTGGAATGTACTTCATCAACAACGCAAAATAGGTATTCTGCCCTCGAATGATTATTACAGTCATACGATAACAGCATGTCGAAAGCCAGACAGAAATAACCGTCTGTTATGGGGAAATCTTTAATATTTCTGACATTTCTCAACCTTCTCTGTCCGGAGGTCCAGTGGAGCCAGACGTAGTCTCAGCGGAACAACCGACGATACAGAGAGACTGAAGCTTTTGGTCTAGTCGACAGCAAGGTTCAGTCGTGGCGTAGATAGTTCGTAGAAGTGTACTTACCCTAGAAGCTCCTTAAATGAGTTCAGTAACGATTTCACATCCCGTTGAATGACTCCGTTGAACTTAAACTCTCCCTTGGCCACTTGAGGAAAAGACCCCTGTATCATAACAAAATACGAGGACTATTTTCAAACCACTCAAAAGATCAAAGAAACAAAGAAAACATATATTGATGCTGATTCCAAGGAACAAAACAAAAATTAAAAAGCACCATTTTTGTGCGCCAGCAGGTCGACCTCCCACAGAGCTCTCTGGTTTTTGTTATATTTTCACTGTTTTCAATTTCATCTGTACCTATATTTGTGTAATACTGTTTTTGTATGATCTCAGGTAGCTACTGGATTGTTTTTGGATAAATTTCAGTCTGTTTACTCTTCATATTTTAAGTTCACAAATTTGGGACTCCATATCACTAGTTCACTGTACATTACTGTAAGTAGCCATGATCATTTGCCTGTAGGCCAGCCCTACTTGTATTGTTGTATTGTTGTTTGACTCACTTGTATAGTGCTTTAGCTGCCAAGTGTGATTGTATTGGATTGTATTTACAACCTTCACAATGAAGGTGGCTTATGTAATCGCCATTATTTCTATTGTGTACTCATGCTATTGTACCATTTACTCTTGTACTACACTTGATCTACATGTACCCAGGTCTATAAAACCCAGGGTAAAGTACATTGGCATTCCAATTCAACTGTATGCCAATTCTGTATCAAGATTTCGTATTTCACTGCTCATCTCGGGAGACATTAGTCCTAACCCAGGTCCTTCCACTCAAGGCTTGAACATTTCTAACGATGATTTCTTGTCTAGAAATTACACGTATGATAGCAAGACTCTTCAAAGGTTCAATACCAATGACACTCACTCCCTTGATAAATGGCGGAAGGACAATAACATTGTTTGGGATAGACTGGTGTCTCTCGGAATAAGTAGGAAATCTATTGGTAAAACATGTAAAAGGCGGAGGTCACATCGCGGGAGAAGGGGTGGTAAAGACCGCTTCCAGGAGCATCTCAAGTTTGGTCTGATGAACTCCCGTTCTCTTCGTAATAAGTCAACCATGTTTCATGATTTTGTTCTCGATCATGAGTTAGATTTGGTTTGTGTTACTGAAACATGGTTGTCACCGAGTGATGATGCTGTTGTGTCAGATGTTTGTCCCAATTCCTACACATTTAAACACTTTCCTAGGGGTTCTAGGAGGGGTGGGGGAGTGGCCTTTCTTCACAGAGACAGTCTTCAAGTTGTCATCAATTGTCTCGAGAAATTTGACAGCTTCGAATGCATGACAGGAACTATCTCGAACGACTCCAGCTGTGTGGACATAGCCTTAATCTACAGGCCACCTAGCGGACAGAGCTTCTCCAGATTCCTTGAAGAGTTTTCTGACTTTCTTGATAGCAGAATCTACCGAACTCCACCACTTATTATCACCGGGGATTTCAATATCCACCTCGACAATAGCTCCTCAGCTAACACCCAGAAGTTTAACGACCTCTTGAGCAGTCAGTCCCTGAGGCAACTGGTCGATACTCCTACACATGACAAAGCACATTTCCTCGACATTGTCATAGTGCGGAAGCCTGATCATCGAGCTTTATGTTCGAGACCATCCGTCATTCCGGGCATCTCCGATCATCATGCAGTCACGTGGAAGGTCAGCTTCAACAAGCCTCGTCGCCGCCAGTCTACATACGTCTGCCGTAACATCGCAGATATTGACCGGCATACCTTCGCTAAGAACGTTGCTGATCGCGATATCATTCTTTCTGGGTCGGATAGCGTGGACTCTGCCGTTGATCGTTACAATTCTCAACTCGGAAATCTACTGGATCTTCATGCTCCACCGAAGATAAGAAAAACTCAAAATCGCGTGGATAGCCAATGGTTTACCTCCGAGATTTCCAGTCAAAAGAGGAAACTGCGAAGGCTTGAGCGGAAATTGAGATCCAATGGTAGACTACAGATTGATAGAGATAACTTCTGTGCCCAACGCAACTTCGTCAATTCCCTCGTAAAGAAAGCTAAGCGAGTTTATTATGTTGGACAGGTGGAGGAATGTAAAAATGATGCCAGGAAACTCTTCTCGGTGGCTAACAAACTTCTTCATCGTAAGCAATGCTCACCTCTTCCGACCCATAATGACAGTGAGGAACTTGCCAATACATTCAACCACTTCTTCCATACTAAAATAAAGAACATCTGCGACTGTTTGTCTCCGGATGAATCACCACTCCCACCCACCACCTCTTCTTCTTTCGATACCATACGTCGTACTAATCCTGACGAGATCTTCACTCTCCTACGTAAATTGACCCCTAAATCTTGTCAGTTGGACCCCATCCCCACTAAATTGTTGAAGGATTGTTCCCACATATTTGCACCTATTCTCTCCCACTTAATTAATCTAAGTTTAGAGCAGTCACATGTTCCCTCCTCCTTAAAAATAGCCTATGTCACTCCTCTACTAAAGAAACCCTCACTGGACCACAATTCTCTAAAGAATTATCGACCCGTCTCAAATCTTCCTTTCCTCTTCAACACTCTTGAAAGGATTGTTTTCTCACGTCTTTCAGAATATTTTCAAGATAATAATCTCTTTGATCCTTTCCAGTCTGCATACAAACCGCAGCATAGTGTTGAAACACTCCTCGTTAACGTTTCAAATCATGTATTGCGAGAAATGGATAGAGGGAACCTGACTGCTCTTCTTCTTCTTGACCTGTCCGCCGCCTTCGACACTGTGAACCATACCATCCTCTTGAATATATTAAGTTCATTTGGTGTGAAGGGCGACGCATACAACTGGTTTGTGTCCTATCTTTCCTGCCATTCTCAGTTGGTCTGTATAAATGGATGCAAATCAGTTGCATTGCCTCGCACCTATGGCGTGCCTCAAGGCTCTGTCGGAGGTCCGACCCTCTTTTCGATTTATTTGATAGGGTTGCGGCAAGTCTTAGTTCATCACGGTATTGATTATCACATATATGCTGATGATATCCAACTAATGATTTCCTTCAAGAGCAATCAACCTGCTGCTGAAAGCGCGATGAACCGCCTCAAGTCATGTACGGCTGACATCCAAAAATGGATGTTTTCACACTCTCTCAAACTAAATACTGATAAGTGTGAATTTCTTATATTTGGTTCCAAAGCACAACGTAGCAAAATTTCCATCAACTCGATCTCATTTTCCAATCATACCATCAATTTATCTGATTCTTGCCGCAATCTCGGTTTTATGTTTGATTCACACATGACAATGTCTAATCAAATTTCACACATGTGCAGATCAATTAGATACCAGTTGCGTAACATAGGTTTTATTAGGAAATATTTGTCTAAGTCGGCAACCGAAAAGTTAGTTCATGCCTTGATTTCATCCCGGTTAGATTTTGGAAATGCCCTTCTTGTCAATTTACCCCAGACTTTACTATCCAAGCTCCAGAAACTGCAAAATGCTGCAGCACGCATTGTGTCGTTATCCTCCAAACGCACTCACATTACTCCAATTTTACGCTCCTTACATTGGCTACCTGTGAAGGACCGCATCACCTTTAAGATTCTGCTGCTTACCTTTCATTGTATTCATGGCACTGCTCCTCAATATAATATTTCACTTATTAAGCGCTACACCCCAACAAGATCACTTCGTTCTTCCTCTTCTGGCCTTCTCAATATACCCAAAGTATCTAAAACCTGGGGGGAACGATCATATACATTCACAAGCCCGACCTTTTGGAATAGCCTACCTGAAGACATAAAAAGTTGCTCGACCTCATTGTCCTTTAAAAAACTTCTAAAAACTTTGCTATTCTCTTCTTAGCTACTTTTCTTCTTGAATGCGCCTTGAGCACTCCACAGAGTGGATTTGGCGCTATATAAATCACATTATTATTATTATTATTATTATTAGTTTAAACCTTCACACTGACTATTAAGAACAGGAATGCACAATTCATGGGACTGATTCGGGTCATGTTTATGTTTTATGTTAGCGAAACGTGACTTTTTGAAATACTCTTTTCCCCATTTCTTGAGCGATGTATCTTTTGTATTACTTTACTGAAATTTTCATGGATAAACATATCTTCATTGATAAGGCATGCAGATTTAGCATTGGATAAAGTGCTTCTGCTTAATTACTTCACGAAGATGGACACTGCACCAGTTCACAGCACGCCAACACTGAACACTAACGCTGTACTTTCTTCTAAAGTAAACAAATTAGGAATGAAAACACTCTTGCTTTTAAAGACTGACATCTGTCACATGTATTATAAATTATTCATGAATCGTGTAACGCTATATAATTAAATTAAGACCATGAAGACAGGATAATTCAATTATTTACATGTAGAATGCCTCGTCCTCGTGTAAACACATTTTTTTTTTCCTAAGGTTACAAATGATACTGGAATATTTTTATTAAATGCATGGGATTTATCGTAAGTTTCTTTGATATTCACTTTGTATGACGACATACAAATTCACTTTTTATGACAACATACAAATTCAATAGTTTTAACTTAAACTCTGATAGTGTCACCATACATAAGACTACCATGTACGAAATCAATGCACGCTATCATTTTATTACAGCTGTAATTATGCTTTATATGACTAATGCCTATTAACTTAATGCTGTTTTACCAAGGCCAAATACTGGATTCTTCAATCAGTCCTAAATGTGCTGCAATCAGGGTCTGGAACTCATTACCAACAAAACTTTAAAACATCCAATCTTTCACATCCTTCATGCGTTCAAGTGAAATCATGTATTTCAATTCACATTGATGTTAAGATGCATTGTGATGTTATTATCTTGAGCAATATTATCGAGTTTTCATTATCCTTCTCAAGAAGATATGTTTCTTTTATCTCCATTCCTCCGTTGTACTTTTCTTTCCTTTAATTTTCATCTTGTCCTTCTCCTGTATAATTATGCACTGCATTCAGACCAATACCATATGATCGCAGTGTTGTAAAATGATTAAACTGGACAGGTATATTCTAAATATGCACCCCAAGCGTGTATGTAATAAATGGCCGTACCTTGATAATGGATGAAAAATATATTGAGATGAGGAAGAAAAAGAAGAAGAAGAAGAAGAAGAAGCACCCCATGTACTCGTCATGGTTGCCTGATCAAAGGAATGTTAATTTGAAGTTAAGATATATACAAAAATTCTCTCAATTACTTTGTAAAACTGACCGGTTAAAAAAAGTGCAATTCCATATTTTATCAACATATTCAATGATTATCATGCTAATAATTCCTAAACATTCATTAGAATTGAGTTTATATTTGGCAGTGACTTTATTAACCAGACATCAGGCAACCATGATGATATACTTTTACAGATGCTTAATCCTAAGTTTAATATTCATTTTGTATTTGAATGGAATTTCAGTACATTGATTCTTATATTTATTCGAATTCGTTTATCTTTTTATGTCCATATATATTTTTATTGTAACCTTTTTAATATGTATGTATATTCTGTGCAATTATAAACATATTCTGGTAGCTTTCACCATGGCAAAATAGACCCTCAGACTATTATACCCAGGTTAGAAAGTACCAACTTCTTCTCCTCTGACCCGACAACTAATCGCTAATTTAGTTTGGGAACCTCGCTAGTCATAAGGACCGCTATTCATAACTATTCATAAGAACCGCTATTGATAACGCATGTTGAATGAATAGCGGTTTTTATGAATAGCGGTCCTGATGAATAGCAAGCGGATCCGAATTTTGTTACCCTGTAAATCAAAGTCGGGTCTTTTTAGGATTGATATACCTGTGTGAGAGTTAAAATGATTCAATTTTAATGTTCCGTCTTTAATGTTCTGTCTTTATTCACTAGCTGAGTTTTCCCCATAGTATATTAGATGATAGATCATAATTGGAAAGTTTAATCCCAAGCATCATGATACATGTTCTAGGCCTCTCGGGGTCATCCCTATGGACAGACAGTCCACGAGGGCGGGAAAACAAAGATATACTTTTACAATATTTACGTAAAACTATATTGGTTGTTATTACTGTATTCACATTTCTTATTACCATATGATTGCAGCGTTGTAAAATGATTAAATAGTTATGTTCAATTATTCGCCTTTACCCGTGTGTGTAATAAGTGGCTATACCTTGATAAGCGATGCCTTTTCTTTCATTACTGTGTAGAAGTCATCGTGAAGAAGCGTGTGGGCCAGTGTTAGGTCATTGAGATGAAGCATTGAACAAAGTGCTTCTGCTAAGTCACGTGATGATGACGAGCTCAACTCAAGTCGACATTCATCGTCATAATCATCACGGTACAAATCCTGAAGACACAGTGTGACAACCTGCACAGTAATAAATTTATGTGAAGTAGAAAAAAGAAGAAGTAGAAGAAGAAGTAGAAGAAGAAACATCAATTTAATTTGGCAAAATGGATGTAGACTTCAGACTTGGAGTCATTCCGCCGTACGTATTTTCATGATTCCAGTCATAAACGCAATGAGAGAAATTATATTTACGACCGAAGAATACAGGTTTTCAGAAAGTCATTCCTCTTTAGTATTATATTTTGGATATCTGCCTCTTGGGCTATCCTTAAACGATGAACTTTTCTGAGAGATAAACATATTCTGGTAGCTGTCACCAATCATAGGTATCCCTGACCATTTCACCCAGTATCCTACACCTAAACCATGGCACAATAGACCCTCAGACTATATACCCAGGTTAGAAAATACCAACTGCCTCACCTCTGACCCGACAACTAACCGCTAATTTAGTTAGGGAACCTCGCTAGTCATAAGGACCGCTATTCATAACTATTCATAAGAACTGCTATTGATAACGCATGTTGAATGAATAGCGATTTTTATGAATAGCGGTCCTTATGAATAGCAAGCGGATCCGAATTTTGTTACCCTGTAAATCAAAGTCGGGTCTTTTTAGGATTGATATACCTGTGTGGGAGTTAAAATGATTCAATTTTAACGTTCCGTCTTTAATGTTCTGTCTTTATTCACTAGCTGAGTTTTCCCCATAGTATATTAGATGATAGATCACAATTGAAGAGTTTAATCCCAAGCATCGTGATACATGTTCTAGGCCTCTCGGGGTCATCCCTATGGACAGACAGTCCACGAGGGCGGGAAAACAAAGATATACTTTTACAATATTTACGTAAAACTATATTGGTTGTTATTACTGTATTCACATTTCTTATTACCATACGATTGCAGCGTTGTAAAATGAGTAAATAGTTATGTTCAATTATTCGCCTTTACCCGTGTGTGTAATAAGTGGCTATACCTTGATAAGCGATGCCTTTTCTTTCATTACTGTGTAGAAGTCATCGTGAAGAAGCGTGCAGGTCAGTGTTAGGGCATTGAGATGAAGCATTGAACAAAGTGCCTCTGCTAAGTTGCGTGATGATGACGAAGTCAACTCAAAACTCCCATAGTCATCCATGTCAAGGTACGAATCTTTAAGACACAGTGTGACAACCTGCTCAGTAATAAATTCATGTGAAGTAGAAAAATGAAGAAGTAGAAGAAGAAGAAGAAGAAGAAACATCAATTTAATTTGGCAAAATGGATGTAGACTTCAGACTTGGAGTCATTCCGCCGTACGTATTTTCATGATTCCAGTCATAAACGCAATGAGAGAAATTATATTTACGACCGAAGAATACAGGTTTTCAGAAAGTCATTCCTCTTTAGTATTATATTTTGGATAACTGCCTCTTGGGCTATCCTTGAACGATGAACTTTTCTGAGAGATAAACATATTCTGGTAGCTGTCACCAATCATAGGTATCCCTGACCATTTCACCCAGTATCCTACACCTAAACCATGGCACAATAGACCCTCAGACTATATACCCAGCTTAGAAAATACCAACTGCCTCACCTCTGACCCGGCAACTAACCGCTAATTTAATTAGGGAACCTTGCTAGTCATGAGGACTGCTATTCATAACTATTCATAAGAACTGCTATTGAAAACGCATGTTGAATGAATAGCGATTTTTATGAATAGTGGTCCTTATGAATAGCAAGCGGATCCTAATTTTGTTACCCTGTAAATCAAAGTCGGGTCTTTTTATGATTGATATACCTGTGTGGGAGTTAAAATGATTCAATTTTAACGTTCCGTCTTTAATGTTCTGTTTTTATTCACTAGCTGAGTTTTCCCCATAGTATATTAGATGATATATCATAATTGAAGAGTTTAATCCCAAGCATCGTGATACATGTTCTAGGCCTCTCGGGGTCATCCCTATGGACAGACAGTCCATGAGGGCGGGAAAACAAAGATATACTTTTACAATATTTACGTAAAACTATATTGGTTGTTATTACTGTATTCACATTTCTTATTACCATATGATTGCAGCGTTGTAAAATGATTAGTTATGTTCAAATATTCGACTTGTGTAATAAATAGGCGTACCTTGATAAGCGATGCCTTTTCTTTCATTACTGTGTAGAAGTCATCGTGAAGAAGCGTGCAGTCCAGTGTTAGGTCATTGAGATGAAGCATTGAACAAAGTGCTTCTGCTAAGTCACGTGATGATGACGAGGTCAACTCAACCAGACGTCCATAGCCATCCCCAGCACGGTACAAAGCATTAAGACGCAGTGTGACAACCTGCACAGTAATAAATTTATGTGAAGTAGAAAAAAAAAAGAAGAAGAAGAAGAAACATCAATTTAATTTGGCTAAATGGATGTAGATTTCAGACTTGGAGTCATTCCGCCGTACGTATTTTCATGATTCCAGTCATAAACGCAATGAGAGAAATTATATTTACGACCGAAGAATACAGGTTTTCAGAAAGTCATTCCTCTTTAGTATTATATTTTGGATAACTGCCTCTTGGGCTATCCTTGAACGATGAACTTTTCTGAGAGATAAACATATTCTGGTAGCTGTCACCAATCATAAGTATCCCTGACCATTTCACCCAGTATCCTACACCTAAACCATGGCAAAATAGACCCTCAGACTATATACCCAGGTTAGAAAATACCAACTGCCTCACCTCTGACCTGACAACTAACCGCTAATTTATTTGGGGAACATCGCTAGTCATAAGGACCGCTATTCATAACTATTCATAAGAACCGCCATTGATAATGCATGTTGAATGAATAGCGGTTTTTATGAATAGCAAGCGGATCTGAATTTTGTTACCCTGTAAACCAAAGTCGGGTCTTTTTAGGATTGATATACCTGTGTGGGAGTTAAAATGATTCAATTTTAACGTTCCGTCTTTAATGTTCTGTCTTTATTCACTAGCTGAGTTTTCCCCATAGTATATTAGATGATAGATCATAATTGGAAAGTTTAATCCCAAGCATCGTGATACATGTATTAGGCCTCTTGGGGTCATCCCTATGGACAGACAGTCCATGAGTGCGGGAAAACAAAGATATACTTGTACAATATTTACGTAAAACTATATTGGTTGTTTTACTGTATTCACATTTCTTATTACCATTATGATTGCAGCGTTGTAAAATGATTAGTTATGTTCAAATATTCGACTTGTGTAATAAATAGGCGTACCTTGATAAGCGATGCCTTTTCTTTCATTACTGTGTAGAAGTCATCGTGAAGAAGCGTGCAGTCCAGTGTTAGGTCATTGAGATGAAGCATCGAACAAAGTGCTTCTGCTAAGTCACGTGATGATGACGAGGTCAACTCAACCCGACGTCTATTGTCCTCCACATGACGGTACAAGTTTTTAAGACACAGTGTGACAACCTGCACAGTAATAAATTTATGAGAAGTAGAAAAAAGTAGAAGAAGAAGAAGAAGAAGAAACATCAATTTAATTTGGCTAAATGGATGTAGACTTCAGACTTGAAGTCATTCCGCCGTACGTATTTTCATGATTCCAGTCATAAACGCAATGAGAGAAATTATATTTACGACCGAAGAATACAGGTTTTCAGAAAGTCATTCCTCTTTAGTATTATATTTTGGATGACTGCCTCTTGGGCTATCCTTGAACGATGAACTTTTCTGAGAGATAAACATATTCTGGTAGCTGTCACCAGTCATAGGTATCCCTGACCATTTCGCCCAGTATCCTACACCTAAACCATGGCAAAATAGACCCTCAGACTATATACCCAGGTTAGAAAATACCAGCTTCCTCTCCTCTGACCCGACAACTAACCGCTAATTTAGTTGGAATAACTTCACTAGTCATAAGGACCGCTATTCATAACTATTCATAAGAACCGCTATTGATAACGCATGTTCAAGGAATAGCGGTTTTTATGAATAGCGGTCCTTATGAATAGCAAGCGGATCCGAATTTTGTTACCCTGTAAATCAAAGTCGGGTCTTTTTAGGATTGATATACCTGTGTGGGATTTAAAAGGATTAAATTTTAATGTTCCGTCTTTAATATTCTGTCTTTATTCACTAGCTGAGTTTTCCCCATAGTATATTAGATGATAGATCATAATTGGAAAGTTTAATCCCAAGCATCGTGATACATGTTCTAGGCCTCTCGGGGTCATCCCTATGGACAGACAGTCCACGAGGGCGGGAAAACAAAGATATACTTTTACAATATTTACGTAAAACTATATTGGTTGTTATTACTGTATTCACATTTCTTATTACCATATGATTGCAGCGTTGTAAAATGATTAGTTATGTTCAAATATTCGACTTGTGTAATAAATAGGCGTACCTTGATAAGCGATGCCTTTTCTTTCATTACTGTGTAGAAGTCATCGTGAAGAAGCGTGTGGGCCAGTGTTAGGTCATTGAGATGAAGCATTGAACAAAGTGCTTCTGCTAAGTCACGTGATGATGACGAGCTCAACTCAAGTCGACATTCATCGTCATAATCATCACGGTACAAATCCTGAAGACACAGTGTGACAACCTGCACAGTTATAAATTTATGAGAAGTAAAAAAAAAGAAGAAGAAGAAGAAGAAGAAGAAGAAGAAACATCAATTTAATTTGGCTAAATGGATGTAGACTTCAGACTTGAAGTCATTCCGCCGTTCGTATTTTCATAATTCCAGTCATAAACGCAATGAGAGAAATTATATTTACGACCGAAGAATACAGGTTTTCAGAAAGTCATTCCTCTTTAGTATTATATTTTGGATAACTGCCTCTTGGGCTATCCTTGAACGATGAACTTTTCTGAGAGATAAACATATATTCTGGTAGCTGTCACCAATCATAGGTATCCCTGACCATTTCGCCCGATATCCTACACCTAAACCATGGCACGATAGACCCTCAGACTATTTAGGTGGGGGCAACCTCGCTAGTCATAAGAACCGCTATTCATAAGGACTAAATGAATAGCGGTTTTGTATTAGTACCGGTCCTTACGAATAGCGAGCAAACCATAGACAAATTACCTCTATATTCATAATGATCTCCATTCATAAGGACCATGCACTACAGAACTATTTATAAGGACCGCTATTCATAACACGTGTCAGTAAATGAATAGCGGTCCTTATTGAATAGCGAGCGGACCCGAATTTAGTTACCCTGTAAATAAAAGTCGGGTCTTTTTTATGAATGATGTATGTGCGGGAGTTAATGATTCAATTTTAATGTGCCGTCTTTATTCACTAACGGAGTTTTTCCCATAGTGTATGAAGATGATAGATCATAATTGGAAAGTGTAATCCCAAGCATTAGCTTAATCGTGAATACATGTTTGTCTATAATTAATCTTATTTTAGGGTCCAATAAACCATAGACCATAAACCATAAACATTGCGTATTCGTCTGCGTAGCGTTCCTTCATATATATACATGTTCTAGGCCTCTCGGTGTCATCCCAATAGACAGGCAGTCCACGAGACAGACCGCTCACGAGGGCGGCAAAACAAAGATATACTTTTACATTATTTACGTTATAATAAATTGCTTGTTATTACTGTACTTACATCTCACACCATATGATTGCAGTGTTGTAAAATGATTAAATAATTATCTTCAAATATTCGCCTTTACCCGTGTGTGTAATAAATAGGCGTACCTTGATAAGCGATGCCTTTTCTTTCATTACTGTGTAGAAGTCATCGTGAAGAAGCGTGCAGTCCAGTGTTAGGTCATTGAGATGAAGCATTGAACAAAGTGAATGAAATGCTATGCATATTGCTTAAAAAAGGAAGATTTTTTTATGACAAGAGAAAATCAAATTCTTTCAAAGAAAAAGTCATAAATACCTTAATATTTGGACTCTCTTTTGCAAGAGCCGTGTAAAAGTCATCGTGCATGTTGCCTGAGATTGTAATTGCCTTGAGAGATGGTGATAAGCTAAGAAGGCTTTCTACATCATGAGACACAGTTGGGCCACACCGTCTATTAATGATAATATTAATCTGAATAGAAAGAAAGAAATCAAGCAACAACAAAAAGAAAAACAACAAACGAACATCAATGAAATACAACAATAACAGAGAATGAAATGAGTGATAGTTTGAGAAAAATATAGAAACAACAACAGCAAAAGTTATGTTTACAAGTCGTTAATGTAGACAAACATATATATATATACAGTTAACAACAAAATTATTCATACCCCTTGGAAAATTCTAGATTTTTGTATTTTTCCTAAAAAATGAATGGTTAACTGAATTTAATTGCACATCACTTGAATACATTTAGTTATCATCTGCAAATGAATGCTGCTTCTGGTTTCACCTCATTTGCATAACAATAGAAAAGGTGAATTATCCAAACTGGGTGATGTTCAAAATTATTCATACCCTTGGTGATCTATTGACTTTGTCAATCAGTATGAATCCAGTCCTTGTGATTAATGCTCGTAACACTTTCTTCGCACTGTGACAATGCTTCTAGAGGTCTCTACTGAGATATCAGGCCAATACCTGGTCTCCAATGGCCCAATCTCCTTGAGGATGTTGTCCACACATGCCATCACCTGGTCTTCAGGGGATTCGATGGATTTAAAGCAGATTTTGTGTTTGCAGGTGGTGTGGTTTTAGACGTCATGAGGACAGGACTATGATATTGATATTTTTGTTAATATTCCTTACATTTTAATGACAATTCTGTATCTAAGTTGAAACAAAGCACTCTTCCAGGAGAGACTTCCCTAGAGGCATTCACTGTTGCACTGTCAAGGCAAGATATTTCCTGATACTTTTGTTCCATTATTATGTTTAGGGAGGCCATGGTAGTTGTCTAAAGGTTGGATGGTGCCAATTTTATCAGTTTATTCAGTTACACTGATTGACACATTTTTGATATGGACACCTGCAAGTGGGTACTCTAGTGAAGCTTAAAATACTGATCTTTATGTTCCAGTGCACTGTCAAAGTGGTAGCATTTTGTGCACTGCAACTGGTAACATGGAGGGCATATGGTATAAATTTGGTTTACATTCATTTTCATATCAAGGATTGTAGCTTTCATACCAAAGATACAAAGAATATACCATATGAAGATTGATATACAGTAACAGTCAATGTGGGATGTGTATGGTACTCAAAGGTTACATACTGTTATTCATGGTGACCTGACGTTAGAGTCATGAAATGACTTTAATATCACCAACATGGCCTTCCTGAGCACTCTGATCAAGAATGGGGCCAATGAATAAAGGTGAACCCTCCCACAGGCAGTGCAAAAGGGAAGGGCTCTTCAGGAATGGTGCTTTGCTTCATAAGTAAATACAGAATTTTCATTAAAATGCATGGAATAAATGACCGAAAATTTCAATATCATAGTCCTGTCCTCATGACGTCGATAACTGCATCACCTGTAGGACACGAAATCTAATGAACTCCCTGAAGGTCAGGTGAAGGCATGTGTTGACACATCCTCAAGGAGATTGAGCCATTGGAGAACAAGTACTGGCCTCATATCCCAGCAGAGACCCCTCCGGAAGCCATGTGACGGTGTATTGAAATAAAGTGAATTACAAGCATTAATCACAAGGATCGGATTCATACTGATTGACAAAGTCAATAAATCACCAAGGGTATGAATAATTTTGAACATCGCCCAGTTTGGATAACTCACATTTTCTATTGTTATGCAAATGAGGTGAAACCGGAAACGACATTAATTTGCAGATGATAACTAAATGTATTCAAGCGATGTGCAAGTAACTTCATTTAACCATTCATTTTTAGGAAAAATGCAAAAAACTAGAATTTTCCAAGGGGTATGAATAATTTTGTTGTTAACTGTATATATATACATATATATATATATATATATATATAGAAAAGACAAATAAAAATCAAAAAACCGTAGAGATGTCAATTATTTCGGGCATAGCCCTTTGTCAAGGAATGACAAATTTATTAAGCGTCAAGCAAAAATAAGGACGCTCCTTTCCCATCACGTAATTTTCTTTCTTTAAAGGAGCGCCCTTATTTTTGCTTGACGCTTAATAAATTTGTCATTCCTTGACAAAGGGCTATGCCCGAAATATCGGATAATTGACTTCTCTACGGTTTTTTGATTTTGATTTGTCTTTTCTATTTACTGTTTACCTAAACCGACGCAGAACACTTTCTTTATATATATATATATATATATTCGGTCATGGTGTGTAGAAGGACTATATATTAAATAGGTCTATATTTGTGATCTTAATGCACCAATACTTCAACTTTCCTCGAATATGACTATGTATGAAGAGGACCAAACAATTTTATCAATTCTTGGCTAGATTTTGGCTAGATTATTACTGAATTTAAATTCTGAATCAAATTAGGAAGTCCTCCCGTATCCAAAACGATACATGGATTGTAACAAACTAAAGATCATGCAATAGAATTCCCACCGCTTCTCTCCTAGTGTGCTTTGAATTAAGAATTTCCTACCGCAACTTACCATGTCGATACCCAGGGAAACATAACCAGCAATAGTGTGTGCGGTCACCGTGTGGTCAATTGATACAGTCTCTCTCTGGGGCGGAGTATTCTGTTGAACGACAGCCATTGTGTCCTGGTCATTGCTCTCAAACGCCACGTCAACGAGAAAATCGGTCCTTTCCTTGAGCCCCTGTACCATGTGCGTCATAACATTAATGCCTACAGTCTTGTTCTGTGATGTAGTGAAGTACAGGAGATACCTGAATTCTTTCTGTCTAGGAAGTACTATTTCCTTCATCAACTTAATGTATCCATTGTGATCTGAGTCATGGAGGAAAGCAAGATGTACACCAGCCATGTACTCCTGGAACAGTTTGTGTGGGAAAAATACGGTTGATTTGACCTGAGGCTTACGTTCATCTCTGGATAACATCGGGGTAATTCTGCTCTCCTGAGACAAGACTCCAACTCTACAAGCAGTTGTCATTGACTCTGGAAGGTCAGATAACTGACTGTCATCGAAAATAAGTGTATTATCCAAGAGACCAGTGAAGGCGAGCTTGGCGATTGGTTCTAACAACACGGATGTCTTGTTTATAAGCCTTTCCAATGAAGGAGAGCTTAAGTCGTCAGTGATCTTCTGGACATAATGCTCTTTGAGGAACATGAACATTTCCCCAAAGAACTGAGAATAGGTTTGAAGATATTTGATTCTCTGTTGTCTTTCCACACTGAGGTCTCTCCACATCAGACACAACATGGCTACAAAGATAGGATAGCGTGCCATGTTTTCAGAAACAACGTCATTGTCTTTGATGAATTCGATTAGATCATTTCCTTTGGATTCATCTTTTGCAAAGTATTTGTGAATGTAGGTTGACATATTTTCTTCGCTGAAGCCATCCACCCTAAGAAAGGCATACGCATTCCTAAGAATAGTGTCCCCTCTGATTTCGTTCGCTTTCCATGGTCGAGTCGTGATCACAATAAAACATGTCTCTAGTTGGTCGGAACATATTATATCCTCAATGACAAGCTTGCTGCTTTCTGATGTATGATCATGATGTTCAGTGTCGTCGAATGGATTCTTGTGGTGAGCGCCAAACTTTCTGTCGGAGGTTCCTGGCAGATCAGCGAAAGGAGTTGACTTATGACCATGGGCACGTGCCTCGTGGATGTGATCCCCTGGTTGCTCGGTGTAACCTTCTGCATGTTCACCGTAACCACTTGTCCGGTCAGTGTCATTTCCTTTTCGTAGAGTAAAACTATCTGGCTGTTGAGATGAATCCCCTGGCTGTTGGGTGTATCCACCTAGCACTTGAGATGGATCACTTGGCTGTTGGGTGTGTCGACCTAGCACTTGAGATGAATACCCTGGCTGTTGGGTGTATCGACCTAGCACTTGAGATGAATCCCCTGGCTGTTGGGTGTATCGACCTAGCACTTGAGATGAATCCCCTGGCTGTTGGGTGTATCGACCTAGCACTTGAGATGAATCCCCTGGCTGTTGGGTGTATCGACCTAGCACTTGAGATGAATCCCCTGGCTGTTGGGTGTATCCACCTAGCACTTGAGATGAATACCCTGGCTGTTGGGTGTATCCACCTAGCACTTGAGAATAGTCTGGCTGTTGGGTGTATCGACCTAGCACTTGAGAATAGTCTGGCTGTTGGGTGTATCGACCTAGCACTTGAGATGAATACCCTGGCTGTTGGGTGTATCGACCTAGCACTTGGGATGAATCCCCTGGCTGTTGGGTGTATCGACCTAGCACTTGAGATGAATCCCCTGGCTGTTGGGTGTATCGACCTAGCACTTGAGATGAATTCCCTGGCTGTTGGGTGTATCCACCTAGCACTTGAGATGAATCCCCTGGCTGTTGGGTGTATCCACCTAGCACTTGAGATGAATCCCCTGGCTGTTGGGTGTATCGACCTAGCACTTGAGATGAATAACCTGGCCATTGGGTGTATCGACCTAGCACTTGAGATGAATCCCCTGGCTGATGGGTGTATCCACCTAGCACTTGAGATGAATCCCCTGGCTGTTGGGTGTATCCACCTAGCACTTGAGAATAGTCTGGCTGTTGGGTGTATCGACCTAGCACTTGAGATGAATCCCCTGGCTGTTGGGTGTATCGACCTAGCACTTGAGATGAATACCCTGGCTGTTGGGTGTATCGACCTAGCACTTGAGATGAATTCCCTGGCTGTTGGGTGTATCCATCTAGCACTTGAGATGAATCCCCTGGCTGTTGGGTGTATCCACCTAGCACTTGAGATGAATCCCCTGGCTGTTGGGTGTATCCACCTAGCACTTGAGATGAATACCCTGGCTGTTGGGTGTATCGACCTAGCACTTGAGATGAATTCCCTGGCTGTTGGGTGTATCCACCTAGCACTTGAGATGAATCCCCTGGCTGTTGGGTGTATCCACCTAGCACTTGAGATGAATCCCCTGGCTGTTGGGTGTATCCACCTAGCACTTGAGATGAATACCCTGGCTGTTGGGTGTATCGACCTAGCACTTGAGATGAATTCCCTGGCTGTTGGGTGTATCCACCTAGCACTTGAGTTGAATCCCCTGGCTGTTGGGTGTATCCACCTAGCACTTGAGATGAATCCCCTGGCTGTTGGGTGTATCGACCTAGCACTTGAGATGAATCCCCTGGCTGTTGGGTGTATCGACTTAGCACTTGAGATGAATCCCCTGGCTGTTGGGTGTATCGACCTAGCACTTGAGATGAATCCCCTGGCTGTTGGGTGTATCGACCTAGCACTTGAGATGAATACCCCGTCTGTTGGGTGTATCGACCTAGCACTTGAGATGAATCCCCTGGCTGTTGGGTGTATCGACCTAGCACTTGAGATGAATCCCCTGGCTGTTGGGTGTATCGACCTAGCACTTGAGATGAATCCCCTGGCTGTTGGGTGTATCGACCTAGCACTTGAGATGAATACCCTGTCTGTTGGGTGTATCGACCTAGCACTAGAGATGAATTCCCTGGCTGTTGGGTGTATCCACCTAGCACTTGAGATGAATCCCCTGGCTGATGGGTGTAGCGACCTAGCACTTGAGATGAATCCCCTGGCTGTTGGGTGTATCCACCTAGCACTTGAGAATAGTCTGGCTGTTGGGTGTATCGACCTAGCACTTGAGATGAATACACTGGCTGTTGAGTGTATCGACCTAGCACTTGAGATGAATCCCCTGGCTGTTGGGTGTATCCACCTAGCACTTGAGATGAATACCCTGGCTGTTGGGTGTATCCACCCAGCACTTGAGATGAATCCCCTGGCTGATGGGTGTATCCACCTAGCACTTGTGATGAATTCCTTCCATCATTTCTTCCTTTCTTTCTAAGTTTTCCTTTGAATTCATCTAAGCCGTCATACACAATGAATACTTTGTCAGGATTTGAACGAATGTAATGTGTAAGCTGAGCAGCTGTAGCAGGATTATCTTCTGCGAGGTATGACTTCGCGATCTTGCCCATCGTATAGTCCTCAGATTCCCTTAGAGGGACAATGAGAACCCACATAAACTGTTTGTAATGCGTTCCATGGAT
Source organism: Heliocidaris erythrogramma (assembly GCA_025617745.1). Classification (NCBI taxonomy): domain Eukaryota; kingdom Metazoa; phylum Echinodermata; class Echinoidea; order Camarodonta; family Echinometridae; genus Heliocidaris; species Heliocidaris erythrogramma. The sequence goes on from CM046854.1 coordinate 64,947,453, forward strand.
CCAGTCCCAAGCAATCTTCGCACACAGAGTTGTTTTCCCGGCACCGGCTTCTCCCTGAATCAACACTCTCCTTGGGTTTTTTCCATTAACTTCTAGTTTGAGGAGGTCATTGTACTCTAACTGCTCTTTTCCTCCCCCATGTTCTTTTTCCAAGACAAGATTTGTGTATATTTCTTGAAACTGGACTAGTGAATCTGGATTTAGAGGATCAGATCTTATCTGACAGAGAGTTGTCTTGTATTTGAGCATGAAGTCTTTCCTGCATTGCTCAATCAGCTCAGGAGATAGGGGCTCTATCTGTGACTGAAATGGCACTGCAGATGTGTCTGGGAAATAAAGAAATAAAATTACCATTTAGATGAAACCTATTTCAAATATTAACAACTAGCAACTGATATATTTGCTGCTCCCTATAAAATAAAACTATTTTTCCTTACGGGTTAAGAAGTGATTTGTTAGAAGCATTATGGTGGACTATCATAATTGACCTCTCAAAGTACTTCTAAATCATTATAAGAGGTTAGAAGAATAATAAAACTGATTGACTTGCATCGTATAATCACGATAATGTTGAGTGCAATGTACGTTTGACTTCTTTGACTTGTGTAAAAAGAAATATATATATATATATTGTAGCTTCTTTCGCTAAACAAAGATTTAATTTAAGATTTGCCTCCCTTCAACCGTCAAATTTTGCCGAAATTCATGGATTTGCTACTCATGTAGCTCCTTAAAATAACAAGAGCCCCAGGGGGCACGACGCTCATCCGAGGTGGATCAATTCACATCTGGTGCAGGGGCCCCTATAAGGCCACCCAGAAAAAATTCATGAACAACATTCATTCTTCATGTATAGAGGTATCTCTATACACAATACCAAGTCTGAGCTTCCTACCAGGTTCGGTTAAATTCCAATCATGGGTTTTGGAGGAAAAGCTGAAAATGTAAAAAGTTTATGGATGGCGGACAACTTGCCCCCCCCCCCCTCCAGTATGTTACCTCCACAGACCCCCTATAGGGCCACCCAGAAAAAAAATCATGAACAACTTTCATTTTTCGTCTATAGAGGTATCTCCATACACAATACCAATGCTGAGCATTCCTGGTCTGGAGAAGAAGATGTTTGAAATTTACATAGCTTTTACATTTGGGGGCCCTCCTCCTGCCCCCCCCCCCCCCCCCCCTGGGGGCCACATGTACCATTTTATCAACTTTGGGTCCACTACCCCTAAGGATGATTCCTACCAAGTTTGGTTGAATTCCGATCATGTGTTTCGGAGAAAAAGATCAGAATGTACATTTTGCCTGGCAGCGCCCCCTCCAGTATGTTACCCCACAGGGCCCCTATAGGGCCACTCAGAGAAATTTCATGAACAACATTCATTCTTCATCTATAGAGGTATCTCCATACACAATACCAAGTCTGAGCTATGCCTGGTTCTGGAGAAGAAGATGTTTGAAATTTACATAGCTTTTACAATTGGGGGCCTTCCCCCTGGGCCCCCTGGGGGCCACATGTACTATTTTAGCAACTTTGGGTCCCTACCCCTAAGGATGATTCCTACCAAGTTTGGTTGAATTCCGATCATGGGTTTTGGAGAAGAAGATGAAAATGTAAAAAGTTAACGGACGACGCACGACGGACGACGGACAAATTTCCATCGCAATAGCGCACTCGAGCCTTAGGCTCAGGTGAGCTAAAAAGCAAACAACATTATTATTCAAGATGACTGTCGTAAATGCTGACTTTCACATGGACAAACATGTTTTTATTCCTCTATGAATTAAATTAAACATGAATACACCGGTATGTGTTTCAATTTTGTGGAAAACCTTTATTTGCTTCATTTCAGTATTTCTTACATGGAACTTTTTGACCAAGACCTCCGCTTCGTAGTCTCTTTGATAGGTCAATTAAGTCAATCCTTTGTAGTTTGTCTGCAAGAATTTCCCTTTTGTTTATTTCTGGAGGTTGTTTGAGGGCGTTCCATTCCATCAACACTGCTCGTAAAGCACCAGGTGTGTCATTGTACCGTTCCATTCGTATTCTATCCACCTGTGAAACGTTAATTCCTAGAGATATTCCTAAAGAATAATAATCAGCTGGGTTCATTTCCTTTGCCAGATTATGAATCTCCAACTCACTGACATGACTGCAATATAAGAAAAAATAAGTTTAACATGCATTTTTACATCGCTCCATCTTACTGAACATCTAATTTAGTATTCATTGTTAAATCATATTTGAAAAGGGCTTAACTTAGAGAGCTGTCTGTTTGGAAACGATGTCGGAGATAGAACATTCGAACATCAATCAAAGAAAATTAAAACTTAATCAATTGCCCGTTTCTACCTATAGAACGACTCTGCTTCATTAAATTTAAAGAATGAGCATACCTTTCAGGGGGGTTTGGTCCTGGGTTGGTTTCTATATCACCAGCTCTCATCAGGAGAAATACTGGTAGGTAGAGATGACAGGATCCATCCATCATGCCCATGGTGTGTGACGTTCTACAGAAGAGGAACCCAAACAAACAACATGTCATCGGTACCTGATACTGGAAATACAATGATTAACAGTGTGTTTTGATCGAATATGACACTCTATATGATAAAATCTTCAATAATCATTTGAAATTACGACATGATGATAAAACTGAGGGTTATGTATAAGGTGTGGTTGGAGAAAAAAACAGAAACAGAGGCGTCAGACCAGTCACACGACTGCCCAACTTTTGTCGGAGATTGAATATTTTCCTCTATTGGAAGGCTTCAATTGAAATCCAATCTTTAATAGCAGGTTGCTCTGAAGGAAAGCAGAAAAAGAAATAGAGTGGTGAGTTTGAAAGAAATCGGCCAAGCAATACGAAACTTTTGAATATCGGAAATGTGTAATCATTGGTAATCATAACATTGGCTGAATCAGTAATGTCACTGTGATGGAGCGGCGGACATCTCCCCAATTTGTTTGAAGACGTAAAATGGCTGAAATTTCATTTTTTTCTCCAAATGTACTATTCGGTTGGACCTTTTCATTTGTGGAGGCCCTATTACAATAATTATGCTATCGACAAAATACTTTTAGTATTGCCCCGAAGGAAAAGATGCATAGGAGAAAACTGGAATCAATGAAAACATCAGTGTGTTACAAACGGGGGGGGGGGGGTGACTGTGATAAAAATCGAATGACCTAATGGCCAATTTGAGAGTCGCATAGAGCTATTGATCTCATTTTCCAAACATTCTTAACTTTCTTATTATTGGTTATTTGGGCGATTTCTTTCGCCAGATTTCTTTTACCAGACTGTTTGTAGTCGTAGTTGGGTCGTGAGGTACACTGGCTTTCATTGTGCGCTATCTGGACTGACGTAGAACCTGGGAAGAGGTTCTTAAGTCCAAATCTTCAGTATACTCTAAAAATTAGAAGTAAAAATTCCTTTCTTTACAAAAAGCAACATTATCTTGACTATCAATGACGCAGGGCTTGGGGGCGACTATAAAGACAATTTTAGTTAGGTATGCCATAATAGTGAAGGTGTGAAACACTAAATGTTATCGAATTCTTCAAATAATAATGTTATTTTTGTGAGAAATATCTTAATCGGATGCACGTTTTATGGTCTGTCTACAACCCCCTTTTCCCCTGCAAGACAAACATTCATTTTGACAATGTAGAGATCTTTCAAAATAACCAAACTGAGCACCCCCCTCCTCCCCCGCTGCACAAACTTAGCTTAAAATATCTAATAAGGTTAATTCCGAGTTTAGTTCAGAAAATATGACATTACGTGGAAAAGGTTCAGAGATAACTTCAGTCGAGGGAGCAAAGCGAATGAGTGGTATTTTTGTGAAATTTTACCTCTCAGTATTGCAATTTCTCATTCACACAACCCCTTGAATAAAAAGGAAGCACAGCAACCTAGCTTTAGAGCAATTTTAAAATTTCGAACAATGAAAATCCTGCTTTAAAAATATTCACTTTTTCCTATATACACCCAGCAAAGAAAGAAAGTGGACACTATTTATAGCTAAGATTTTCAATTAAATATCTAATACAAATTTATCTTTCATATATCAAAATAAACATAAATTAATCATCTTTAAGATGATACAAAGTTTGTTCAAGATATGATTGATTATATGGAATATTCTCGAGAGAGCAATTATGTTGATTGTTTTCACGAAAGCTTTTGATATCCTTGAATTTCTTTTACAATGAAATGTTTAGAAAATTTTAATTTGGGGGAGGAATTTTGGAATTGGGTTGCAGTACTTTACAAACAAATAGTAAGTTCGGTAACTGTAAATGGCCGGAAAACCAAGGAGGTACTAGGCTTGCCTAGTACCTCCTTGGGATAACAGAGCAGTTTCAAATACAGAGAAGAATACGTCAAGGCTGCCCTCTCTCGGCCCTTCTGTTTGTGACTGCTGCTGATTTTTCCGCTAACAAAATACGTAAAAATTATCATAATATTTGGAGTTAAAGGTACTATAATATGCTGATAATTTTTTGTTGGTGATTTCAGATCTTTAGAAGTGATTTTAAACGAAATTAGAAGAATTTGGAAGAGTGGCGGTTTTAAAAATAAAGAAAGAAAAAACTGCACTGTTGTGGATTGGTAAGAAACGAAAAAAGTGGAAACTGCCAAACGTTGATTTGACATAGACAGAAGGTCCATTAAAATAACTTGGTGTTTCAATCTCAATGAATCAACAAGTGGCGTGTGACAATCAGGAAAAAATGCAACGGCTTATAGATAATTGGCGTAGAATAAATTTAACACTGTTTGGCGGAGTGATCATTGTAAAAAGTTTGGCACTAATCCAAATGGTGCACCTGTTTATATTTAATCCACTTGCATCACAAATTATTAAGAAAATGTTAAATAAAATGATTTTCTAATTTCTTTAGAACTCAAAAGTAAAAAGAGTGAGAATGTGTGATGTTGTTAAAAATTATGAAATCGGGGGCTGCAAATGGCTGATGTGGAACAGAAAGTGCTTATTTTTAGGTTAAGATGGTTAAGGAGGTTGGTCAACGACACAAATGATGTGTGGAAACAACTTGGTAATTATATGTTTAATCGATTTGGAGGTTTAAATTTGATATTTAATAGTGACATTCAAGTACAGTCTATGTTCGATAGAAATATTCCTCTACTTTATGTCCAAATAAATATATCATGCTTTGACTTTGGTTGGTAAAACAATATTAGGGAAGAAAATCCTGGTGGAAAAGAATATTTTATGGCACAATCAATATATTGTTTTCAGTAAAAGATCTTTGTTCTTTAAAAAAAAATCATAGTGAAGTCGTCCGTTTAGAGGATATTTGGATTGTGAACGGGGGATTTAAAAGTGTGAAAGAAATAATATCCTTCTTGTATTAAATTTATACCTAAAATTTGGCTTGCGCGAAATTAATGTCCAATGACAGAAAAAAAAAATAGATGTATTGCTGCTAACTGTTCTCAAAATAAAAGTAGGGAAATCTGTCAAAGGACTAAATTAGGGTCCTCTTGCATAATCGCAAGTCAAGAAATTAAAAGCAACTTGATTTTCAGCCAATCAGGATCGCGTATTTGGACTTTAAATAGTTTAATAATATTTATAAGTTTAATATTTTGAGTTGTGACTTTACGCAACTTTTTATGCGAGAGGGCATAGGTTATGCAACTTTAGGATATTTCTATAATCAGCTGATACAGCAGGAAGGGGCAAATACAAGATGTTGTTTTCTTTCGGAAAATATTTTAAAGATAAATACAACCTGGAAAATATGTTTTGAACGGAATCAAGTACATGGAAAAGAAAACAATTTGAAAGAATTTAATTTTAAAGTGATTTAATTTTGATAAAATTTCTTTTCACGGACTTACTGTCCGTGAAAAGAAATTTAAGTAAATGGAGAATGAATGAAAATGCAAAATTCATTACTTTTTAGGTAGATGAAGATATAAGACACCCCTTGGTCACATGTAAAGTGAATAAAAGCTTTTGGTCGTATATTACTTGGTTAGTTAGAAGAAAAAAAACCACAAGCATGTTCACATTATCTTTTGATAATAGACGACATTATTACCATAGCTTTTGGACCGTTTATATAAAAAAGAAACATGATACGCAATTATTGGAATCATGTCGTCCATGCAAGAGTGAGCATATACGTATAACAATAAATGGGCCTCTGGGAAAAATGCAAGAATGGGGCATGTGACCATTAAAATGTTGATGACTATCTCTCCTCCCCCCCCCCCCCCTCCTCCGTTCGTAATCGCCCCATCCCGTCCATCTACATTGTATCACCTTCTTTTTCCATTTCCTATAGATCACAGCAGATTGACTCCCTCTAATAGGCCTGCAATGCAAATAAAGTGTATTACGGGACCCTTTTGCTTATTCACCATTACAATAATTACTTCCATCCCTCACTCCTCCACACATCCAAGGCTAAATAGAATGAAATTAGGTTGCTTGTTTTTTTTAATTTGTCATTTAGCTTGAATACAGAATTTAAAATATGAGTTTCAGATATTTAGATAGGGGTACCGCTGCATAGCACTTGCTCCTGCCGCAAGCTTTTCCAGTTGAACCATTGATATTAGACTGAACTCAAACTTGGTCACAAGGAGGGACAAAAGCAGTATTTCTAATAGTATTGACAGTGTAGGTAATAATTGGACCTACTTTTACAAAGCTCTATTGGTCAGCCCAATAGTGCATATTGTGATAAAAGCACCAAATTCGGCACAAAGGTAGGTGAATCAAAGTCTGAGTGAAATTGGATATTGAGCCATGTCTCTAATTATGCCCCTGAGGCCCGTTGTGCACATTCCAAACTGGCCTCTGTGGGGTCTATGCCGTCCGACTATATTTCCAATTTACAACCCCATAAATTTACTTTGCATCACATTAGTCGTCTTTTGTTGACTGTGTCATTTATGCTTAGAGATAGATAACAATATTTGCGTTGTGTTAATGTTTAATCCCTACCTGATATAAGTGTGAGCGCCTATAGCATTGTCACGTTGAGACGATCGGCAAATTTGTTTACCATTAATCATATTTCAAAGTACATTACACACACCCTGCGATGAGAGTCTAAACAAATATATCGCAGCTTTTGATAAAGGCACTCAACAGGGAGTTTTCGAATGTGTCAACGTGAACGCCGCCCTAGATCCTCCCAGCTACAATGGACTGGAAGAGCTCAGTCTTTTCCGTTACGGTTCCTTTTATTTGATTGGTTACAAGGGCTGAAACAATAGAGTTCAGTCAACGGTTTACGTTTAAATCTAGCGCTGTGTGATAAACACTTTAACGAGTCGTACTGCCCTATTTGGGAAGGTTGCATGCAGTCTCGGTCATCTTGAATATATGAATATTGATGACGTTGACGGGTGACTAAAGGCGGCGTGCAGCAAGCTGTACGCTTGTGTCGACTTCCCGCGCAATCAGACACTATGACGAGCGTTTCGAGGATCGACCAGGAGATCGACGGAGCAGCACAGCCGCCTTGATTGAAGGCTACCTTCATACACGCTTGCAAAAGTTAATTATTCGTGTCAAGAAGATGTTAGACTGAAATATAAATTTGAAGACAGGGAGGGTGGGAAGGGTGTGGGGGAGGGGTCAGAAAGCTTGATTGCATGACTCTTAATAAACATTACTCGTGGTAAACTATCCATTAAAGGATACTATGAAAAGCTCTTATGAAAAAAAGAATGAAAATAATTCAGGAAGCTCTCTTTCCTTTGTTGTGAGATGCGAATGTTTGCCTAATCCACTCCGACAAAACCAATGACGTAAGGGTTGTTGAGGATAATTCATGATATTCTTTACCTTCATCTCAACAGAATTTTCCCCTACTTCTTTGCCTGCTTGAATCACAAATCTTTGAATTTCTATATTCCGGTCTCTCCCTCTTTAAGGGGAAGTATTTTCGTACCGTGAAACTTGGTGAGTAGGAACACAGGGGTGAATAGGAACAAAAAAGTGGAAACAAATTATCTTGGTAATTTCATTTTCAAAGTAATAATGCAAACTTATCTAATTAATTTTTATTTTAGTGATGTACCACATGCCTCTAGCTTTCCATTACTATCATTATCAATAGCTTTTTTTCTAGTAATATTATACAAATGCACTGCCTGTTTTCCCCTATCATTTCTGTAATCAAGCAGCTCTAAAGCCACCATGCAATCCATATCAAGACGAATTCTAGTTTCACTAATACACGGTACCGTTTTGACATATATTTATTAACTTTCCATTCTGTTCCTATTTACGCCATCATCGGAGTGAATAGGTACAGTCAACAAAATAATGTCATTTAAACATTTAATCTGACACTAATGGTATTTCTTTCATGTGTCAATAAAGACGTATGAATGGACATTTCATTGCGCCGAAATTTTGCCACTGGCGATGTAATAAAACAGTTGTAAGGCGAAATGTGTCAGAATTATTCCTATTCACCCCGTTTTTACGGTATATTAAGTTGATTATAATGATAACATAAGATAACAGCCTGAGGACATTCAGTTATAAAAGTTATAAAAGATATAAAAGCTAGGGGTTTTTCCCCGATGATTGGTAAGACATAAATCGGCAAACCTGTGATTTCCTTTAAACACCTGTAAAAGAAGAAATATAAAGATATTTCTCTTTGGAACGCTTCCACGGACAGTAGGTTTGTCATGTATATAGACTTTTTTTGTACTTTTTACATCGTATGTATATTAGCAGATTAGTATCCCCAAACCTAGCCCATATGATACAAATTAAAGTAAAGGATCAGTTTCCTTATTGACCTTTATTTCAATAATAATGTTTACCTGCCCCCACTCCATTCAAAGCTAAAGAGGCTTTCAATCAATCTTTTAGCTTGAATACATGTATACACTGTATTCTATGTTAGAATATAAGTTTCAGATGTTTCGATAGGGACAGAGCGTAGAGCATGCTTGACCCTGCAACAAGCTTTCCGAGTTAATTCTCGGAGATTACACTGAACTTGAATTTGGTCACGATGGGGATATTTTTATTAATTCATCTTTATTATAACAACATTGCACAAAACATTTAACATTCAAATAAAGAAGTACATCTATAACCCAGGACCGAGGTTTACAGATAAAAGTATGAGTTCCCCAGGCAGGGTAACATAGGTAGAATACAATGCATAAAATAGAAAAAGCAAAACAAAACAAATTTAGATGTGGATACGTACAATACGTTTCAAATATGACAAATGAACAATTACTCAAGCATGACCAGAGTTCTGCACCGTTAAAAGACACCGAATCTTGATATTGTTTAGGTAGTGCTATAGAATATTGATAATCTGATTAATTCGGTAGATATGGCATAAATGATCATTAAAACCCAAAGAAAAAAAACAGAAATAGAAAGATTCATTGCTGTAGCAACGGACTAAGTATGAACGCACATAAATTGAACCGATTAATATGGATATGCAGTCAATCATTGTAATACATTTACATAAATGTTTCCAAGTAAAAAAAGACGGATAGGCAGACATGCAAATAGTTTCCTTTTATATATTTAATGTGATATCCTTTAGCCCTAATAAAATGGCAAAGTATGATGATTCAGTGTAACCTTAGGCAAGAATAATAATATATTGGAGCTTAATTATTTACTTAAAATTTAATAATATTCATTTAAATATGGTACAAAGATGTATTGGAGTGGTATGACATTTCTATTCTCATAATAATAAATATAATGCTAAGTTTGAACATCATGGGCATACATCTAATCACATTGTGGAATCATTGCATTCGCCATACAATATTACAATAAAACAATATTACTAGATTTATTTAGGTAATAATTATATAATAGGCCTTAATATTAAACTTAATTGATAGGATGGTATAAATTTCAGCTCAATAATGCACCTTGAGATGAAAGCACTAAATTTGGCACAAATGTGTAGATGACTATTTCTGGATATTGAGCTCACTCAATTCGCCCCATTGGGCCCGTTGTGCCATTTTTTTTCAAGTGGCCTCTGCGGGGGTTTATGTCGCGCAACTATATTTCCAATTTACCACCTGATAAATTTACTTTGCATCACATTTATTGCGGTTTTTCCGTATCATTTATGCTTAGGGATTGATAACATTATTTGTATTGTGTTAATGTATAATCCCTACCTGATAAGACAGTCGTCAAATTCGTTTACTCTTTCAATATCTTATGTTAAAGTACATCATAAACCCTACTATGGGAGCTTATTATGACTTATATATATCGCATGTTTGATAAAGGCACTCAGTAAATGACCCTTGGCGGTAGCGTAGTGTAGGAGGGGTGGGGACTGTTCAATGGAAGGGAGGGGGGGGGGCAACGAGTAAAGAGTAATTAGCAGCTACAAAAATACAGGCCTATTAGGCACGAATACGCAGACGAATTTATGGTTACCAAATCGATGAGTTATAGACTCGTCACTCGTGTAACAGGACTTTAAAAGTTGCATGTGTTGGGATGAAACAGTATGCTGCCGCTATAGCTGTCGAATGTAGGATTATTACAAAAAGGGTGCCCTCCTACACTCTCTCACTGAGAATATGGGTTGGAGGAAGTGGGAAAATACGTGAAAAATTGCTCCGAATGAGAGACTCATCCCCTTTCAACTCAGGAAGGAATCTAAATCCAAAAATAAGTGGAAATATAGGCCTGTACATGTTCATAGATATATATTAAAAAAACCAACAAGAACAAAACAGACAGTGAGAGCATCAGATCCACTGTTACCCATTTTGGAGAAAAGAGGGAGAAAAGAAGAAGAAGCAGAAGAAGATGAAGAAAAAAAGAAGGAAAAATTATGTCGGAATTTCTTTTCATCTCAACATCCTCACTCACACACATCAACACTTTCACACACACTATGGAGAGGGTTATCCCGATTGATAAAATTGTATTCCTGGGAAACAAGGATTAAACAATGACGGGGAGAATTATTACGCCCCTTCCCTTCACCTTCCCCGAAATATAGCAAACTGCCAGATAGGATATTTCTGAAATTATAATATAGGTGTTATATTATTGACCGGACCCCCGCCTCCGATGAAGTATGTAATGAAGTATATAATGTGGCTTTAATATAATTAATTAGATATACAACTTCAATACTACAACTTCACAATACTAGATATAAACTATTGCGGCTTCGCGAAAAAATATGTATTTGTTTTAGCTTAAGTTAAATTGAAATAATTTATACAATGCAAATTTATAAGCAATATCTACGAAATTTCTTAAAGGAGAATGAAACCCTGAGGAAATATCCATTTTAATGATAAGATAGTAAAGTAGATTTCAGATTTTCTCCATTATCTCTCATGGTACAGCTTGTCTCTTTTTAGCTCTATGTATATCATGGTAAAATGTATTTTACACAACATATGTTGAGGTCATAAAGAGACAAGTAGCATCTTTAGAGATAATGGAGAAAATATGAAATTTTGTGTACAAAACATATGGAGAGTTGTCCACAAAAACCTGCCACATTGAAGCAGATAGCCAGTTTGAGGATCGCCATAGAAAGTAAATCGAGACTTTTCAAACTTTCACAACTTTTTCATTTCTTAACCCATTTTGATGGAACTTTTTTTAAATTGCTTCTCTCTTTACTATCTTTTCATTAAAATGGATATTTCCCCAGGGTTTCATTCTCCTTTAAGTCAGATTACATTAGAATCAAAATGGAATTGAATGAATTGCTTTAGTCCACACTCTCTATAAGGATTTCCTGTAAAGCTAAAGTATTTTAATGAATACAATTTCTATAAATTATAACATTTGATGAAAATTTTCAAAAGTATTTTTGGAGCTGTTAAGGAAAACTTGAAAAAAGCAATCAAGGAATCTCTTTCAAGCGGAGTGCAAATCAGAAATTATCTCACATAAATAAAAAAGGATGGGTGTAAAAATTTCACCTGCCTTTTTACTTTAAAAAATAACAAAACGCTGTTATACGAAAACGAAAGAAAGCAAGAAGGAAGGATGTCACATTTCTTAGCTGCTGTTTTAGTTTTAAAAAAGCAAAACAACAACAACAACATCACAAAAGAAGATTCTAAACTCTATTCGCAAATCGATTAAGACAAAGCATGGACGGTTCTCAAAACAAATATTAATCCTGATTTGCACTTAAAGTATAAAAAATATGTTAAGAGCAACTTTGCGAAAAGCGAACAAATATATATCATGGGGACTTATTCCAGAAGCACAAAGGTACAATCATGATCAATGAAATATTAGGTAAACAACACTGGCGTAAATCCCGGGGGATGGGGGTATATATACCGCCCCCCCCCCCCCGAACACACACACACTTTTCGGGGAGGGGGGGGGGGGTGTTGGGGGGGGGGGATGGCCTGTACGAATATACCACAAATTTTCAAGGAAGTAATGATTTCTATATCAATCAGTTATTGATATAATTGATAACTTTAATATAAAAGACTGTTATTGTAGTGGGAATTCCTTCTTAAAATGCAATTAAAATGTTTAAGGTATGATTTGAATGTCCCGATATTTCCGATTTTATATATGAAAATCTCTTATCCATGTCCATTACTAACATGGTTTCAATTGGTATTAATAGGCATTACATAACCGCCTCTTTGATGCACAGTTAATGCAAAATGCAGGCCTAATACAACATGGTATTATAAACAAAGTGTAGAAAATAATCTCAGATATTTTCACATCATGCCGAGGACACGTGGAGACTTCTCGGGACTGTACAGAATTCTCCAAAAATAATACATCTTCTACAAGTTCGTCTTTTTTCAGGATTCAGAATAACGCATCAACTCTTTAGAGAAATGTTAGTATTATTTAAAATCAGGCGCTTGGATGGGGGGTGGGGGTACATTGTCCACAGTATTTCAGGACTTTGAGTATCCTGAAAGTTCCCCCTTATTAAGATGTAAGAGGTCCCCCTTCTTCCTTGACAACTGTCCCTTTACCTTAGTAAGAAGTGTCCCTTCCCCTTATAAGCATCGTATATATTATAACACCTTCCCATTTCCCCATCTTATAATTGCCCTCAGGGTTGTGATAAAAAATAACGTTTTTTATTATAAAAAGAAAAAAAAAGGGTTTTCTTTTGTTTTAAACAATTTTAATCGTTTAAAACTACTTTTTAAAAGGAAAAGTGCCTACACAGAGTCAATTTTATCTTTTATTTGAGGTAAAAGATGGATAATTAGCCTTTCATGTTATAAATATCCTGTCTAAAAAAGATTTTGAATTGACGCTAAAACTAATGACCTAATTTTGAAATAAAATGAATAATTTGCCATTAAAATATTGCATATCAGGGAAAAAGAAATGCCTTAAAAAGGAAGAAATATTCAACCCTTTTAGTATGTGCTAACAAAGAGGGCAGAACTATTTTTAAAGTAATACATGTGAACTACAACGTGTTGTATTTATTCAACACGGCTTGAAGACTAAAAGGAGACACATTAGAGTAACAGTTCGCAAGACCGACGGCCCACGAGACAGACATCTCGAAGACACCCGGCAATCCACGATTGTCGGTCTTGAGAACCCTCGGATAACTTTTCAGAAGTCCCATGCTGTCATATTGTCGGTCTCATGGGCTTTCACCTGTAGGTCATATGGCATGTAGGTATATATAAAAGCAGAAATATGAGAGAAACAGATTACTGAAAGTTTGAGCAAAATCTGATAATAAATCAGAAAGTTATGAATTTTCGAAGAAAACTTTGGAATCAGTCAAACACAAATCGGCAACATTGTGACGTACATTTTTTGAAGGTCCTGACCAACTCGCTTTGTACTGAAAATGTCATATATTTCCATTTTATTAGTTGTTGAAGAAAGGTTAGATGTGTTTTCATACAGGGATTGTGTAAAAACATGCCTGCATAGAGGATGCGTGTTTAATTTTGTTTTTCTTTAATAGAGAAAATGTAGTACAGGGCATAAATGGCAGAATACCTTGCAAGATATGTTACAGAGTTGCCTATTTATAATATCTAATCAATTGCAACATGAAAAATTAAATAACTTTCTTATTCTATATCTGATTTGGCTCACAACTCCACTGATCTGTATTTCCTGCTGTTAAAACCAACTTGACATAAGGTCAACTTTCCCTTTAAAGGTATTGGGTACCTGTGCAAAATTGGACAAATTCAGTGTGAAAGTGGTCCAATGATATATAATCCTACTGTTAGAACTATAATTAGTGACATGTGAAAGTAAGTTAGAAATTGGAGCTCATTTACTATTTAAAAAAAAGAAAATAAATGTGGTTTTAAAATAAAAATTCTGGCTGAAATAACGGCAGATCTACGTTTAAAACAATATTTGGTCTAGCGTCCTTATGCGTTCGTTGTGAGACATTAGCAATACGCTATGTGTGTTTCGTACATCTCTATGGTTTCGTATTATTTCAAGCCCGTTTATACCCAACATCCACTTACAGGCGCTAGGCGCCAATGATATACCAGCTTTTAGCTCGCTGAGCAGCTGTCGGATAGTATACTGGTACAGTGCAACGGTATACGGTCGTGCGTACCCGTCGGCGACTTTTTTAGTCATTTAATTTTTACAATCTTAGTTGATCCTGGTAGGCAACCCGAGGGTGGTTTGCATGGCTCACATTATGTGACAAATGGTGATGCGTGTATTTAGATATAGATTTTTTTGTTGATATCTGCCTCCACACACAGTATGTGGATCCCATGTACAGCTCCGTAGGCCAGTACCAGATTGATAAGCCAAGGAGCTTGTACAGCAAGTGACCTACCGTATTTGGAATTTAGACAAAATATGAATAAGCGTACAATTATTTTCGCAGAGATCACGAGTACCCAAAAACGGTGGGTATGTGCCACCGACAAAAAAGGGGGCTTTGGAACGAGCGTATCATGAAAAAGGGTGGTCATCAGAACTACTACATTTTTTTTAAAACGGGGCTCTTTGGAACTGGACTACAATATAAATATGATGCTACGGAACTGGGCATCGTTTCACCAAACCGTCACAAGCACAAGTTCGCCGACATCCTATTGAAACGCATGTTAATTTTAATACACGCGTTTCAATAAGATGTCGGCGAACCCGCACCTATGACCGTTTGATGAGGCACTACCCTGGTACCCACACACAAGCTCCCATGCATTCGCTAAATACGCTGTGTGTCATGGCACGTCTATTCTCTGTTGTCTTTGAAGCGAAACGGGCCGGGCCGTGGCGTGCCAGAACAACCAGAACGACAGAATGAAAAAAAAACGGTGCTTTGGAATGTTTTTTTCTCTTTTTCTCAAGAAAAAAATGGTATGCTTTGGAACGGAAAAAGCATAACGGGTCGTTAGATCCCCATCGTTCGATCTGTTTCTTTCTTCCAGATTTGAAAAAAAATAAACACTTAGATTCACTCTGCTCTAAATTTGTGGTTTCCTGGAATTTCTAATCGTCTTCTTGCCGCTTTCCCAATCTGGTGGAATATTACATACCAATCATGCCATAGAGAAATTGCATTGTTTTCTTAGCATTTCAAAATCTTGACTTATATAGGATTTATTTGTGACAGTTCTTATCAATGAGAATGAGTTATCATTATCACTACGTATACATGTACCTATGTTGGGTGTCCGGACAGGTTGGTTATCCGGACAGATAGTTTCCAACTACTGGTAGATCTGATCTGTAATTTTAAAAATGTTGCATTCAATATTCGGGAAATCGCTTAAAATGTATGTTGGGCATAAGCATGAATAAATATTTTATCTTGGTTAGTGCTATTCCATGCATATTATTTTTTGGAGAAATCCAATGGCAAACTTCAGTTATATGGACCCCACCCCTTCATACTACTGAATTTTATTTTTAAAATGTTTTTTTTAATACTTTCCCGGATAAGTGGATATGCAGTAGGGCAGGGAGGTGTGGGCTGTTCACAGGTATATGATTGCAGTAGATATCTACAAACTTTTATTTTCAGTCTTTCATTCATATCCATATACTCGCCTAAGAAAACTGTTTGATAGTCTGTTATGGATACATTTGACTAGTCATTCTATTTTGCTTACAGATGCATGACATCTGTTATTTGATGATGGAGCAGACACAGTGATGCCAGAAACATGCAAATAGATCTACACTCACCTACAGGTAAATATCCTCTTTCGTCACCCTCCGTGTTTACTTGAGAGATGTGCAATTATAGAACAGGAATGAAACAAAGAAAATCTGTATTTGGAGTAGTAGGGTCTACATGTAAAAAATAAAGAAATGTAGTATAATAAAAATAAAATTAAGCCGGTTTATTGCCACTCGGATCTATTCCATTAGAGTTTTTGTCATGCAAGAGCTTGACTAACAGGGGCGTTGCTAGAACATTTTGAAATGGGGGGGGGGGGGGGGGGTTGTGACACCCAAATTTGCCAACAAATTTTTAGGATGCGCTGCACACTGATATGACTATCTGAACTTTGACAATCCCTGGGGGGGGGGGGGCAGCTGTAGCCTATTGCAGAAGGGAAGGGAAGGGACGCCATTTGCCCAAAGATTAACATCTCAATGTTTTTGCGAGCGACTGGAGCGAGCGAGCAAAAAATTCTTCCTTCTTTTTCTTCCCTTCCTTTTCTCCTTTCCTTCTTTTCAGTGTTTATTTTCCTTTCCCTTCCTTTTTCTTTTTTTACCCTATATTTCCTCATCCCTTACTCTTTTACCCCTTCTTTTTTTTGGGTGCCAACAGAGAAGGCGCATTTGCCGCTAGCGACGCCCCGGTTGACAAATTTATGATATTTATATCTGCATTCCTATAGATTTTGTAAATTTGTCTTGATGAATGATGAAAGAAATATTTTTGGATGAAGGATGAATTTACTTTACATTTTATATTCTTATGATGAATTATTTATGGGATTCTGTAGCACAGATATAGAGATTTTTGTCAGTATAAGTAATTTTTTGTAGGCAGTTGTTAGTTCCTGTCTGATTTGTTTGCACATTAGTTTTACATAAGGTGTTGCTGTGTAAATTACTAGAATATTTGTCAAAGGTACCTCTACCATCATGTAGACCAGTGCATGTAGTGTTAGCAACACTGGCATATTTCACTTTAGGACAGTTTCCATTTCAGTTCATGACCAAAAAAGTGTAATGAAAAGCTTGACACCTTGTTAAGAAGCACATTGGCCACAATTCACAAAGGAGGGTAAACCCATGGTCTAAACTATGGTTTAAAATAAGCGTAGGCCTGTATTGCCATTTATGATTGGACATGAGGCCATGCACGTTGCTTGTACTACCCTTACAGAAGTATTCATGAATTCAGGCCATGGCGTTTCCACAAAAGAAAAAAAGAAATTCTATTTCATTGAAATTCTAATTCATTTTTTAAAAACTGTCTTTTCTTTTATTACAGCACTACCAAACTGTTGTACGTGCTGATTGGATTCCCTGTGTGGTATCTGAACGTTTGGTTGTAGTGGCATAGCGCCAGCTACGTTGGTTGGAATAAAAGATGGCGATGGCCATGTAACGTTAGAAAGGACTCGACTGGAATTGTCATTGGTATGTCTCTATAATTAAGCTAATTTCAGTAATGAACACTCGGTTATCACAGTGGCGACGAGGATAAAGTAGCAGAGCTCGGCGTCATCGCCATCGGTGCCTTTTGTAGTCAAGAACTGTGTCTTTCTCGGCGAGAATGGCGACCATTGGGAGTATTGCCCAGTATAATGGTAGTGGTGAGTCGTGGATGGATTATGTGGAGCGAATGAACATTTTTTTGGTGCTAATGATATACATGCTAGCAAGAAGAAGTCCATATTGTTGTCCTCGGTCGGGCCGAAGACTTATAACTTAATGAAAACATTGCTGGCTCCTGCTAAGCCAGACTTTCGATGAACTGGTTAAGCTTGTAAAAGAGCATGAGTGTCCCCAATCCAGTATCATAGTGCAGAGGTTTAAGTTCAACAGTCGGGTTCAACGTGAAGGGGAGAGTGTGGCAGATTTTGTAGCTGATTTGAGACGTATTGCAGAACACTACGTTGGAAGAGATGCTACGAGACAGGATTGTGTGCGGTACGAATGATGTGCGCACTCAACGAAGGTTGTTGAGTCAGAAGGAGCTTAAGTTTGCTGAGGCTCTGGAGTTAGCGCAAGCCATGGAATCTGCTACTAAGAATGCTCAAGATCTTTCTGGGATGGTCAGTTCCAAGAGCGTGCACAAGTTGACCTCTCCCAGTAAGGGCAATCCACTGAAGGGGCGCTGTTTTCGATGTGGTTGTCCTGATCACATAGCCCGCGATTGTAAACACATCAACACAACATGCCACAATTGTGGTATTAAGGGACATTTGGTAGCTGTTTGTAGAAAACCAAAGCAGAATAACAAGAAAGCATCACAAGCTGAGAAGAAGTCTACGAAGCCTTAAAGTAGTGGTAAGGTGAAAGGGAAAGGGAAAGGACACCCTACGCATGCCCTTGATGCTGGCAGTGAGACAGATGAAGGTGAAGAAACGTATACACTGTACACTATCAGAGATAAATCTACTGAACCTTACTTCACTACAGTTGATATTGATGGAGAGTCCATTGAGATGGAAATCGATACTGGTGCAGCGGTATCTGTGATGAATGAGTCGGAGTTTAGAAGCCATTTTCCAAACAAGAAACTACAAGCTTCGAGAGCTTATCTGAGAACATATACAGAGCATAAGGTCAAGATCAGGGACTGTGTGATGTACAAGTCTCCAGTTCGAGAGGAACTGCTAAGTTACCACTGATGGTAGTATCTGGAAAAGGAGCTGCCTTGCTTGGACGCAACTGGCTTCCATACTTGAAACTGGATTGGGGCCAGGTCAAGCGTGTGAGGGGTCCTGTGCTAGAGGATGTGACACATAAGTACTCGTCAGTCTTCAAGGAGGAGTTGGGCAAGGTGAAAGGACAGAAAGCTAAAATCCACTTGAAGGAAAACGCCACTCCTCATTTCTTCAAACCACGCCCAGTGCCTTTTGCTATCAAGGAGAAAGTTGAACAAGAGATAAGACGTCTTCAAGATGAAGGGATAATTTCTCCTGTTGAGTTCTCTGAATGGGCAGCCCCCATAGTACCAGTTGTGAAGACAGATGGCACAATACGGATTTGTGGCGATTATAAAGTAACAGTTAACAGGGAGGCTAAGGTGGATAGCTATCCTTTGCCACAGATTGATGATCTCCTAGCGAAGTTAGCAGGTGGAACGAAGTTCACGAAGCTAGACATGTCACACGCTTATCAACAAGTAGAACTTGATGAGGACTCGAGAAAGTATGTAACTATCACAACACACCAGGGTCTATTTCAGTACAATAAACCGCCCTTTGGAGTGTCGTCCGCACCAGGTATTTTCCAGAGGACCATGGATAGTTTGATCCAGGGTTTACCAGGAGTTGTGGGGTACCTGGATGATGTGCTGGTGACAGGAAAGAATGACGAGGAGCATAGAGAGAACCTAGAGAGAGTACTCCGGCGATTTGAAAAGGCAGGGGTTCGTCGAAGAGAGAAGTGTGTGTTTGCAGCCCCTGAGGTTATCTACTTGGGCTATAAGATAGATGCCTGTGGTTTGCACCCAGTAGAGGACAAGGTTCAAGCAGTGTTGGAAGCCCCAAGTCCAACCAATGTAACAGAATTGAAGGCATACTTGGGTCTCCTGAACTATTATGGGCGCTTTCTACCCTCTCTGAGCACTGTGTTGGCACCTTTACATCAGCTCCTTGCTCGTGATGTTAAGTGGCAATGGACTGAACAGCAAGAGACTGCCTTCAAGAAGTCAAAACGACTGCTGTTGACCTCACAAGTTCTGGTGCATTTTGATCCAGCGAAGCCACTAGTTCTGTCGTGCGATGCTTCACGATATGGTGTTGGAGTAGTGTTGTCGCACCAGATGAGTGATGGTCAAGAGAGGCCCATCTGATTTGCTTCCAGGACTCTGTCAAAGGCTGAACAGAATTATTCTCAGTTAGATAAGGAGGGCCTCGCCATCGTGTACGGCGTTAAGAAGTTCCATAAGTACATATATGGTAGACATGTCACTATACTGACTGATCATAAGCCCTTGCAAGGAATCTTTGGAGAGACAAAGGGCATTCCACAGATGGCATCTGCAAGAATTCAGAGATGGGCATTAACGTTATCGGCCTATGACTATACTCTGAAGTACAAGGCAGGGTCTACTCATCAGAATGCAGATGCACTGAGTCGTCTACCACTGAATAAGTCACCTGACAAGACGCCACTTCCTGGAGATGTAGTGCCTCTCTTGGAGTACATTGACTCATCCCCCATCACCAATAGTGATATTGTGAATTGGACAAAGCATGATCCAGTGTTGTCTAAAGTCTACCAGTTGGTGCAGGAAGGTTGGGGAGATGAATGTGATGAGGAAGCACTAAGGCCATACTTCAGAAGGAGAAGTGAACTGAGCACACAGTATGGATTACTTTTGTGGGGTTCTAGAATCATCATACCCCCCAAAGGTAGACGTGCTATCCTGGGACAGTTGCATGAAGGCCATCCAGGTATAACCCGAATTAAGCAGATAGCCAGAAGCTTCATCTGGTGGCCTAATGTAGACAGTGATCTGGAGCAGACAGTGAGAAGTTGTCAGCAGTGCCAGGAGAATCTCAAAGCTCCACCACCAGCACCAATGAATCCATGGCCTTGGCCAGAGAAGCTGTGGAGCCGAATCCATGTTGACTTTGCCGGACCTGTTTTGGGTAAGATGCTGATGATCGTTATCGACGCTCATTCGAAGTGGATTGAAGCTATACCCATGAATGGCTCCACTTCGCAAGCAACCATCTCGGGACTACGTACATTGTTTGCTACCCATGGTTTACCCGAGATGCTAGTTACTGACAACGGCAATAACTTCACCAGTTCCGAATTCAAGGACTTTGTGAGCAGAAATGGCATCAAACATTGAGGATAGCTCCTTACCATCCGCCGTCAAATGGTTTGGTGGAGAGAGCAGTACAGGTAGTGAAAGGAGGATTGACAAAGATGAAGGAAGGAACAATTGAAACAAAGCTGGCAAGGTTCCTATTCCATTATAGGAACACTCCTCACACTACGACAGGACGCACACCTTCACAGTTGCTCATGGGTCGTGAGGTCAGAGGACACCTAGCTTTGATGAGACCATCACTTGAATCATTTGTCCGATTCAAGCAGGCCAAGCAGAAAGAGCAACATGATCTCCATGCTCATGATCGTCACTTAAAGGAAGGAGATCCAGTGCTAGTTCGTGATCTAGGCCATGGTCCACGAACAAGATGGCTTAGTGGTGTAATCATCGAGCAGGGAGGACCGGTGTTTTTCGTTGTTCGGCTAATGGATGGGCGAATTTTCAGACGACACCAGGATCATCTTCGACATCGCACCTTCTCAGCTGATGAACCTGTGAACGAAGACGATTGCCAACCTGAGGTGGCATCTGTCCCATCATCCGAAACAACCCAGGGGCCAGAGGCAGAGCAAACTCCTGACAGTAGCATACCACCACCCGAGCTACGCCGATCTACAAGAGTTAGGAAACCTCCTGATAGGTTAAACTTGTAATTCATCATTATCATGAGGGGCAGAATAATCCCTGATGACTGATAATGATATAGGCCAGGGTAGTCTACCCCTGAGTCTAGATAGGTATTTTTTTTTTAAATTTGTTATTAGGTTTAGTATAGCTAGTGTTTTGTTTTGCAAGAAGAAGAAGCAGTCTTCATGGACCTGAACTTTTGTTAGTTTTGCAAGATGAGAAGATCTCCACAGACTATTGGACTTCCACCACCAATGGACTTTGCTGCAGTTCTGAACTTATGATCTGCAGTTCTTCTGTTTTTTGGGGGGAGGCTGCATTTTTCTTTTTGTTATTTTAAAGTGCATGCCTCATGTATGTATGTTCCATACACATCTTTTTGCTACTCATGATTTCTTACAACTGCATACCTCCTGGTCATAATTTTACGCAGTACATGTATTTCAATGTTTTGATACTGATGCCTTGCGTTTGGTTTTATGCGCGGGTAAGAACATGGCAATATGCGAACATTGCTTATTTTTTTGTTTTCGTTTTTTTTCTGGTAAAATAGTGGTTTGAAGTTTGAATTTTGAGTTTCAAGCGAGGGAGAGGAAAAAAGGGTTAGTGTATCTCCTGATATATGACGTATGTGCCATAAGGTAAACAGTATACATGTATATGCAGTTTGCATGTTTTATATGCTTTGGAAGGTAAACAGTATATATATATATATATATATGCAGTTTGCATGTTTATATGTTTTTGTTTTTGTGGTGAATAAGTAGTATGGTTTCAGTATTTTGTCAGTTTAACAAGACAAAATCTATGCACAAGGCTACCTGGAAAAAGACCAATATAGTATTTTGTGGTATACAGAAGAGGATATGTGAAGTCAAAAGTATAGGATTTATTTAGTGTAAAAAAAATGATTTGATTGATTTCTGTAAGATGGTTATATTACTCGAAGGGTGCCAACCTGTTGATTAGTATACTCTTGAAGACTTGAAACATCATTTTTTTTTGGTAAATTGTTTTTGGCTGTCAGGATTAAGGAAAACAGAAACATGCTTGTTTCTAAAGTGAGGGGGAAGGAAATGTGGTATCTGAACGTTTGGTTGTAGTGGCATAGCGCCAGCTACGTTGGTTGGAATAAAAGATGGCGATGGCCATGTAACGTTAGAAAGGACTCGACTGGAATTGTCATTGGTATGTCTCTATAATTAAGCTAATTTCAGTAATGAACACTCGGTAATCACACCCTGCCACTGTCAGCTTTGTGATCAAACCTGTTAGTTTAGAGACTGGAGTTATGGTGTAACTAAAATTTAGACTTCCGAGTCTTGCTCAGTTCAAAAATACGATTTATGAGATCACTCGTCCTATCCATCTACCTGTTTGCCTGCGAATCCTGTGCCCTCACAGCAGACCTCCAGAGGCGAATTCAAGCAATGGAAATGAGATGCTTCCGTAAGATACTAGGCATCTCATATAAAGACCGCATAACCAACGAGACGGTCCGCACCATCATCCACCAAGCAATTGGGCCATACGAAGAACTCCTCACGACCGTGAAAAAGCGCAAATTGAAATGATATGGCATGTTTCACGTTCTTCGGGTCTTGCGAAAACCATCCTGCAAGGCAAAGTGAAAGGTGGAAGAAAAAGAGGAAGACAGAAGAAAAGATGGGAAGACGATATCAAAGAGTGGACCGGCCTGGACTTTTCTTGTTCTCCATCGAAATGTGATTTTGACTTCATTCAGTTTTGCTGTGACTCTTTTGAAATTTGGTTACATATATAGTAGAAATGGAATTGTATTATTGTGAATGGCAATTCAGTAGCAATGAATTCCTGTACATGTAGAGAGAATGAAATTTGCCTCTTTTTTTTTTTTACATTTATCAATTGATGGCTTCTTTCCTTATCCATCTTCCTAAAACCTCAATCACACTAATAAGACCGACACAAGACCCAGAACAAAATTACCCTGAATGCCAAAAAACTGGTCGGTTTGGTGGTGTGATGGCGGTAATAGGATGAGTGGGTGTAACTTGTGCCCCCCCCCCCTTTCCTGAATCTTTAGGAAAAGTGTTAAAGACAACTTGCATGTTGTCTTCAGCACGTGTTGCTGCCAAGAAATATTATGTCCAGATATATTATTTAAAATGTTGACAGATCCTTTGCCACTGATAATATCCTTCTTGAAAAATCTCTGCCCTTAACATTATAGAGCCAGATAATGGTCCAAACCAGTTAGTCTGTAATTTCTGTTGTATTGTAATTTGAATATACCCTTATTGAAACAAAAAATGAACTTTTTTCTTTAATTTGCACTTCCTTTTCTTGTGAAGGGTCAGAAAGGAGAGGGAATAAGAGAGAAGGAGAAAATCGAGAGGTGCAAAAAACGGTAAAATCAAGCCATTGAGAGAAAGGAAGGAAAGGATGAAGAAACAAATCATGAGAAGAGGATGAGGGAGAACGCAGCGATGGAGATATTGAGAGAGAGGGGAGAGTAGTGAAGAGCGAACACAATCCCAAAGTGAATTTTGAAATATTAGTAGGCCAATTGGCGTACCCAGGATTTGTTAAAAGGGAGGGGGGGGGGGGGGGTGTATATATCAGTATATCAGTATTTTGAGGGTCTTTTTACTCCAAAAAATTTGACAAGCCAAACAAAAAGAAAAAAAAAAAGAAACCTTATTTGGGGGTTACTTTTACTCAAAAATTATCCAATAAGTGTTAAAAAAAAGTTAACAGGAATTCTAAGGGGGCATTTTTAACATCAAAAAGATGTGTGCTAACTTACAATAACACCAAAAGGGGGCGTTTGACCACCGAAAAATGCCCCTTTTGTCAAAAGGGGTATTTGGAACCCCCCCCCCCCCCCCCTCGGTAAGTGCATGGGTAGGCCTACATCCTTGCATTTATTCTTCATTTCATGTATTCTGCATCTACGTGTATTTATTACTAAACCGAATTTATAACTAAAAACGCTTTTGATAACTCCTTGCCTGAACCAACATCGTGATTAGGTGGAAGCTTGTAAACGTGTTAGAGTAAGGATGTGTATGTAGAGAGAGAGAGAGAGAGAGAAAGAGAGGGGAGGGTGAGCCGTTTGCTGACAGAAATTGATGTCCATGCCTAGTCTAAACTCTCTTTGAAAAAGAGCACAAATTTCACAAGTGTGGGCTATATGTAAAGAGCAAGGAGTTCTGTCATAACTCCTTGGTCAGAGCAGGGAGGTAGAAGAGAGATCTATCTCTCTTCCGGCAGCCGTTACCCGAAAATAACAACAGAGTGACGGGCTCTGAAATCAGCCCCTGCCTCGTACGGCAATAATTGTGAATGACGACAGGGCTGTATTTCCTCCACTCCGACCTCTCTCTCCAGGCCCCGGCCTCGGCGCTCCAGCTCCTCCATCCCTTGCTTACACAACGTCTCTGGTGTCTCAAAATGTGCGACCTCCCCTTCCCCCTTTTAAATGCCTTTTCATTTGTTTCCTCTTTCTCTTTCTTTATTGTCAGGCAAAAACATTTGTTATTCATGTATGTAGGATTACCATGCAATAATCAAAATTGCCAATTGCACTGAATCGGGTCTACGTCGTATGTTTATTGTTGGTAATTCTACTCACACACGATGTCGCGACTACTCCAGCGACCGCCGGCCGACCAGGCCAGGCGATCGACAGGCTAGGCTAGCCCCGCCCGGGGCTGTACATGCCGCGCCACTGCACTGACTCGATGTCGCATGCAGATTGATCTCGCTGAGCCGCCGCTAGCACTAAGTTAGGGGCACGAGGCGGGCACTAGGCCGCCCAGCTCCCCCGCTGCGCTGGCCTGGGAGGCTAGGGAGCGACCGTTCCACGACAATGGGCTGTGCGCATTGTTTTCTCATATTCTAGGGAGCGAGTCGGAAGCCAATCGAGGTGCGGTTAGTGAAAATCGCATATCATGGGAGCGAACCGGGAAGGTTGAAAATGGGGGACGTCACAGCGGCACATATAATATGTGACATATATATGTGAGTGCCCCCCCCCCCCCCGGGGCCGCCTTGTCCACGGGGTAAGCTCCAGCGCTCAAGCTTTCTCTAGCGCGCGGTAGTATTGCCGAGTTATCACTCCTTGGTAATTGCAAGCTCTGTCAGCATTACACCCCACTAGCATTGCGCAAGGCTAGTCGATCAAGCCAGTATGTATCTCTATGATCAAGCCACAGCGGCAGGTCAATGTAAATAGACGTATACGCTGTGCCTTTGTCGAAAGACGGAGGTATGCCGACCGATACAAGTTATAAGCGTCATGCCATACGCTTATAAAATTTCGATTTTAAATCATAAATATCTTGATAATGAAATCAGCAATTGACTTGTAAAAATCATACGATTCCTGATTGACCTAAAGGTTTCTAATTATGATTGCAGCATGAGCTAATTCAGATTTTTTTCTTTCTGATCTCCAACAAAGTTAAGCGATACATTTAATATAGCATGAGAGACCTTCTAGGCTCCACACATATCAATTCATTTGATTTAAACATTCTTTTGGATCAATATGTATGTAGTGGAAGGGAAAAAACCAAGCGAGCGAGAGACAGAGAGAAGAGGAGGAGGAGGAGGAGAGAGAGAGAGAGAAGGGGGATAAATATTTGTCTTTAATACTTGTATTGTAATAAGCGCCTGTAGAATTATGTAGATGCCAAAATTAAAGTACAAAACCAAGTAAAATAACACACTGAAAACAAATGCACATAGAATATATAACACACATATCTATTGGGGCGTTTAAAATCGTATGTTGTTGTTTTTTTTTTTGTTGTTGTTGTGAAAGAACGGGCGTTTTAAAACGCAGTGTTTTAAACGCGTCAAATGTGATTGTCCCTATTCTTTCTGATAAATGGTCTTAGCGGTCCTTCTAAATAGTGAGCAAACCATAGGCAAATTACCTTGCTATTCATAAGGACCTCCATTCCTTTAGGACCACTATTCATAACTATTCATAAGGACCGTTATTGATAACGCGTGTTAAACGAATAGCGGTTTTTATGAATAGCAATCTTGAATAGCGAGCAGACCCGGAATATATATCTCAGCCACTTTCATTTTTATTCAACTTAGCATTGCAATCAAGCCACTTTCCACCTTCAATGAAATTAACGAAAGTGAGTCCAGTCTTTACAACAGGCGCCAAAATCAAGCAGGTAATTACGGACACATATAACTTTTACCAGCTTTTATTAGCAAGATTTTTGAAAAATTGGTTAATAATCGCTTGGTAAGAATTCTAGAAAGCAACAACATATTACATGAGCAAAAACTGAGCATCAACATAGTTTAACTGATACATTATTAAGATGAAGGGAGAATATGTTGATATATTCAGAGGCTGCGGAACAGTGATTTATCAGACATCACCAAAAAATTTACTTATATAAGTGATTGGTGTGATGCAAATAAAATATCAATAAATACCAATAAAACAAATCATATGGGGAGTAGATCCCGAAGAAAACTGGTTAATATGGAAGGTCTCATTGAAATTAAACGCCGCGCTCTAAATGAGGTTGAAGTTGCAGGTAGTACTCGTTTTTCTGAAGGTTCGTTTTTCCGATGGTTCATAACTCTGAAGGTTCGTTCCTATAGCAGGGGGCTTATAATTCCGAAAAAAAGTAGGTTTCATAATTCTGAACATGTGATGCGTTACTCCGAAGGTTCGTTATTCCGAAAATTAGATAGGATTCGTAATTCCGGAAATGAAAAAAGGTTTATAATTCTTAATGTTCGTAATTCCGAAAATGCAAAAGAGCCCTATATAATTATTCGGACTTACGAACCTTCGGAAATATTAACCCTTTTTCATTTTCGGAAGTATGAACCCTAGGCCTATTTCATTTTTGAAATTACGAAACGTCGGAGTAACGAACCTTCAGAAAAAGCGAGCCTTCGAAATTATTAACCTTGGGAAAAAACGACATGTAACCAAAGTTTCATTCCTTGTTGGTATTCATATTGATGATTGTTTAACCTGGAAAGATCATATAAATCGAACATGTACAGTGCTTCGCAAAAAAGTTGGAACTGTGTATCGGTTGAGGCATGTTGTTCCACAGTACATACTATTATTATCGTATCATTCGTTAGTTCAGCCACACATTTCCTATGGCCTTGTGGTCTGGGGATGTACCTAAATTTCATTTGTTGACAGAATATTCATTATACAGAAAATGATTGTTAGGGTTATTACCTTTAGTGGATTTATGACAACGTCTGCGTCTTTACTTCTTACAATGAAAGTCTTAGATATCTACAAGTTTCTAACTTCTAACTTCATGTATAGGTTCATGCATCAACAACTTACCCATTCTGTATATGAATATTGCCAGATCTTTAGCATAGGTATGGTACAAGCCCAAAAAGTAAAAGTCTCATAAAAGTAAAAACTGAGTTTGTTAAGTGCAACTGAGGTATGCAACATGGATTTTTATCCTTTTTGTTCTTTGTTCGCTTGTTTGTGTGGGGTATTTTAGAGGGTGGGAGGAGGAGGCCAGTCGGTGCTCCCACATAATGCTCCGGGATTTATTACGTCAGCGTTAGGAATAGGGCCGCAATTGAGCCCTACCATGGCGTGGGCGGCAAATCCGGCCCCAAAATTTGATTGTTGAACAAGTTGCTTAGGCTCAGAATGGCTTAAAAAATTTTCCTCATACAGAAATCTGTGCTTTATCATAATGTTTATTCCTATGCAATATATCTTTGCCTAGTTTGCTCAAGAAAAACTCATTGAAAGTTAATATTTAACTCTTGAGAGTTCATTTTTGAAAATTGCTCAAACATCTGGTGGCATGGAAGGGGTTCAGTTAGGTTTAGGATTAGGCCTATAGAGAACTAGATCTAGACTTGGTGTTTGCTCCAGGGTTAAGCATTGCGTGCACCCCCCCCCCCCCCCACGTCCTTCCCCTGGATCCTGCAATGCTTTCAGTTGCAATCAGTATGTCGGAATTGGGCGTAATTATGCCACCTCCCTTCAACTCTCGAACTAGACCAAAAGCCCAGGTCTTTTAATCTTAACCTCTGAAAGTAAAGGTATACGTAATCGAAGAATATGGCTTTGAAAATGATCCGTAAACCTACTGATCACTCATTATGCGCTCACCTCATTTATGTTGACACGGTGACCGGATCATAGAAGCCTCATGAACTCACTGCATGCCATTAAACCAAAAAGCCACACTCCCGACAACGATCAAACAAGTCGACTACACGGCGTCATGTTTGTCAACCATAGCCTACGTTGTACGCAGTTGAAATTTCTCACATTGATGTCAGATTCGATTTGACTCTTCCCAAGTCAATGCAGTCTTTGTTTTAAGTACGCTCAACAATGACATAGCAGGACATAAATATTTAAAGAATAGGTCCTGATGAATAAGAAGCAAAACTTAAATCCTTGGGAAAACGAACAAAGATACATCATGTAAAACTGCAGAATAACAACCAGAAATACGGGCGACCGATATCAATCTTGATAGCAAAGTCGATGATCCCTTATTTGTACAATATGACTTGAAATATAAATAGCCCCATCTACCATTCCCATGAATCGTTGAATATCAAATCAACTCATATTTTAGGCGGTCTAAATATTTGTTTCAATAGTTTCAACTTTAAAGTCCGTGCATATCTTCCACACAGTTGTATTTTCTGATTTTTTTTTCTTTTATGGTCCTGTGATCTACTGAAATTTTCATTGTTTCCATTTGGATCGTTATTTTTCTTTCTCTTTCTTCCTCTCTCCCTCTCACTTCGTCATCGCTCTCTGTCTCTGTCTTTCTCGGTCTGCATATCTACCTCTTTGTCTTAACTTTCCCCTTGCTTTTTCCCTTTATATATAAAATTTGTCTAACCGATATTTTTTTTGTTTCCTTGCTATCATTTCAAATGGGATTAACTGTCTTTGGAAAGTAATATGATAAAAAGATTTTAGAATTCAAGAAGCTTATTCAGCAACGATACATATAAACCTTTGGTAGTAGTACTTGCACTACGTCCATTAGGTTAATTGTGTATTAATTTCCGTTGTGATATGTTTGGAAAAGATTGATGGATTAATAAAGTGCTGAGAAGACTTCACTTCATTAGGAATAAATCACGTTTTCAAATTCATTTCGTGAAAAAAATCATTCCAATAATGCTGAAGCTTATTCTTTTTCCTAACAGAATAAAGATAAAAACAAGTGCATTATACAAAGCAGTAATTACTCCATGAATTATAGACATCTATAATTAAATGTCAATGGAGTTCATACCAAAACAATATTTCAGATTGATGCCATACACTTCTACTACTCGACAGGAAACTATATCATGGGTATGAAGTGGACACGTGGCAAGTTCAATTTCTTTACAGATCCCACTCCACGCCATCACGTATGTTCATTCTTCATTTCTTCCTATGGAGACCCCTTTTTGTCGATATAATGTATTATTATAATCACAACAAAAAAGTTACTCCCCCCTTAATCAAATTGGCATAACTTCTTGTAAACATTGTGAGAAGAAATAACTTGGCAACGGTGTTCTTACACCTATTGGCTAACTACCCTGTTAAAAAGAGATTGATTCATCGAGTCATGCATGTGTGGGCAAACATTAAAGGCAAATATTTCACTTTCAGAAGTCACAACGGTCATTTTTATGCTGTATTAACAGTGCATTTTAGCATTTCTTGTGCGATTTTTAAATTGTGCTCACCCAAGCATAATAATGAGAAAAGTGTCGGGATAGGTGTGAGGGGATTAAGCGATGGATGATAAACAACAACAACACATAAATATGCACCCGAAACCGAATTCGCTAAAATCTCGTTTCACAGAATCCCCAAAATGACCATTGTGACTTTTGTGACAATTTCCTTTTATATTAGCTTACTCTTGCATGACTCAATGGATTAATCTCATTTTTCACAGAAAAGTTAGTCGATAAGTGTAGAAACACTCCTGCCAAGTTATTTTGCTCAAAACCATTTCGTTAAAAAGTTATGCCATTTTGATTAAGGGAGGGGAGGGGGGTGCTTCTTTGTTGTGTTTATATTAAGGTTTCCCTCCTTGTGTTTGTGTGTGTGTGTGTGTGGGGGGGGGGGGGGGGGGGGGGGTAAACAGTAGTGCGACGGGACAGTATCCATCCTATCCAGACCCTGCGAGAATTTGAGGGTGCCAGCGATCTAATGTTTAGACTATAATTCAGCGACACTTCAACCCGCAACTTCAAATTTTGATATTTTGTATTTTCTGGAAGAAGACATTGGAATTATAATTTTGTTACAAAATCGAATTGAATCCTCGCTGTGTTAACACAAGTCAGTAAAGACCCATTGAATTGAATCAAGATTAGCTTTAGTTAATATGATTGACTTCCATATATCAGGGGCGGATCCAGGATTGAGTAAAAGAGGGGGCACAAAAATGAAAGTTTGTCAAAGGGTAGACCCGTATTTTTTTGGTCTCGCCAGCTTCTCCAAAAGTCGCTCAGCTAGAGGGGTTGGGGTAGGGACAAAAAAAAAATTCGCCAAACCTTCAAAAATCGCTCAGTAACTCCATAATTCCCTGACAAGCAAAAAAAAAAAAAAAAAAAAAAAAAAAGGTCCTCAGTCTAAAAAAAGGGGGGGGGGGGGGGGGGGGGGCACAATCTAGAAAATGGCGGATCGTCTATGGTCAAAATTCCAAGGGGGGGGGGGGGGCACGGGCCGGCTGTGCCGCCACTGCCATATATCATGTATATATTGTATCCATAGAGCTCAGATCTGTCTATGGAATTTAAATATTCACTGAGTAGATGTCTAGCTGTGTTTACACAAGTCAGTGAAGACGCCTTTCATTGAATCAAGATTAAATTTAGTTAATATACATGACTTACATACATGAAAATATTGTATCCATAGAGTTCAGATCTGTCTATGGAATCCAAATCATCATTGAGTAGATGTCTAGCTGTGTTTACACAAGTCAGTGAAGATACCAAGAATTAAATCACACAAGCCGATCCAGGTAAGACTTTTATAGCCAGGCAAATAGAGCGAAAAGTTCAATTCCTTTAACCGATTGAGTAAGTATGATTTTCTCACTCCCATCGGTTTAGTACAGGAACCACCCTGTTCCCGTTGGCAATGGATTAAGAACTCTTTATCACCTCGATTGAAGATCTTAATTCTCGCTTGTCTAATTAACTTATATTATACAAAGGGAGTAGATGAGTCTAGGTATCATCTCGTTAGTGACAAAAAGGGATTTGTTCTTTTCAAAAGTGCACAAGTTAACTACCTTCTGGCTCTTATAGATTTCCATGTTAATGTCGTTTCTGCTATTCCATCTCAAATGCTTAATTCAGCTATGCCATACTATTTCCTGTATCTTCCAGGTCTTTTTATTTTTATATAACATGCAAAATGTGAAGAATAGCCAGTCAAAACACCAAGGATCCAGAAGGCTAATCAATGGTTCACTGCAACTCATTACAAAAATATATAAAAAGCAATTTAAGGAAAAATATTGGGTAATAGGTAAACCATTGAAGTCATGAAATGCAATTTGCCAAAAGAAATCTATGCACACGCCTTTTAAAAGAATTTAGTCCTGTACAGGAAGGCGTTCCAACAACATGATTTGTAACCCTTGAAGCCGTATGAACGAAGCTTCTGTCCAATAGACCTGTTTACTAAGTGATTCAGATTTATGGATGTTTCTTTCCTGGGGACCTAGTAATGAGGTATTCCATTAACCTGTTATTAATGAATGAACTACAATCCAGTTTGCATACATTACTTGTTGCTATGTCTGACAAGCCTCTGGCAAGCTTTCAGGTTGTCAAGAACAACCTTTGTTTCAAAAGAATGCATAAAATTTGAATCACTTAGTAAACAGGTCTATTGATGAGTTTTTGCAGTGGTTAATAGAACAGCGTGGACAGGAGAAGATACACTAGCTCTGGTCACTCGTCTCCTTTCTAGAGGCGGAGTGAGCATTTCATTTACGAACACGCGGAGTCTTTTGGGCACTGTTCTGTGTGCATTTGGTAGAATACACAAGCAGCTGCAACTTGGCGCCTGTGAGTTAAACTAGGAATGGACACATCTTGAAAGGCAGTGGATTCATCAACACAATAACCTTGAGTGCTTTTTTCTGAATGTTGTCTAACATGCCCCCTGAGTATGGTAGAGGAGGCATTTATCTACATAAAGATGCATATGCCATTATACTGCGGACCTGTGCATAGTAGACAATAGCACTACCCTTTATATCAAGCTTATATCCAACTTTCCTCAGAGTCCCAAGTCTTTGCCCAGCTCTAGAGGCAACAGTCTGTATATGCTTGTTCCAGGTTATTTCCTGTCAATTGTTACACCCGAGATTTCTTGCATGCTTTCTATCTCTTCTGACATCCACCAATGGTACAGTAGTAGCCAACGTAGCTCTCTCAATCGGTCACTGTGTTCAGGTTCAAAGGGTCACTGAAAGGTTAGCAGACACCAAGCGGTCAAGACATTACTGGCCAGGACAGATACTACCAACGAAACCATTAAGCAGAACTCAGTCGCGGCTCTACACTGCAATTAACTGTCCAAAAGTTTTCGCTCCTTCCTGCCTAATTTGCATAAAATAAACATTTTGTTTACGTAAAACCGCTACAGAAGAGTCTCAGCTAAATTGTGAAATCTCGCCCTAGAAACAACCAAATGAAATGAACTAAACGTCAAATTCCAGAATAAGAGTTGTACTAACCCATAATTAGTATCACTCGTAGTCAAATCATTTTTTTAATTTGTGAAAACTTGGAGAAATGAGGAGCCATATATTTTTTTTTTAAAGTCTCAAAATGTAGCATTATTTTTCACATTTGCTGTCATTGCGCAAGATCAAAACTTTCACATATGAAAAATCAAAGTATATTGAGGGGATCCTCGAAATATCTTTTCATAATCATCCGTCGAACGGTTATGTCGGGGGAAAAAATCGAAGGCAATGCATTCATGAACCCTCTACCGTACGGTTCTTCGCGTGTAGTCCCACGTATAGCGGTGCATGCAGGATGGTTTCAACTGGAGTGTACGCTAAACAGGGGGCGTGTCTTGTCAGTGATTGTTACCGACAAATTTGCTCTCAGCCAATCAGATTGCAAGGATTTCAGTATTTTTCAAGTTAAGTCTTCGATTTTTGATGGCCGTTTTACACAAAACTACTAACTGCGCAAACTTGAAACTGCCCAGGGAATGAGACTGGGGTTTAAATTTTAGCATGTTATTTGTTTGCATATTTAATTCGTCCCAGACTTGTGTCGGGGAAAAAAACAAAACCTCTTTTCTCGGCCCTCTGAAACAGAAAATACTCGTATCTCAGAAAAATACCCAACCGTTTTCAGTGAAAATTAATATGAAGCATAATATCATCATTTCATATCTACTCTTGGATTTTTATGATATTTCAGGCCCGAATGGCGGAGATACGAGAATGTGAATTTTCGAGGATTTCTGCTCCTCGCTCAGCGGGAGGGCTTCAATAGCCGTTAGGAATTCAAAAGCTTTGACGACTTTACAAAGAAGTTAATTGGGGTGTAGAGCCGTGTCTGAACTGTGCCATTACTTTGTCCAAATTGCCAAATTGGCTCAAATCAAAGGTGAAGACCGCAATACATGTACATTTTTCTTCTCAAATAGTTGAAGAGGCAGGCTCACTGGCTAATCATTTTTAACAGTTTGTTATTTAAATACTTGGTATTATTTACTTACAGGCTTTCAGTCACTGATTCTTTCTTTAAAGACAAAGTTGAGTTCTAGTCATGTGATAACATTGCAAAAGAAACTGTTTCAAAGCAATAGACCGCTTCGGTAATGTTGCAAATTTTATACATATCTTTCAAACAAAGGTTGTTCTTGACAACCTGAAAGCTTGCCGGACATAGCAACAAATAATGTATGCAAAATGGATTCCAAGCATTGAGGCTCATATATAAACAGCAGGTTAATGGAATATCTCGTCACTAGGTGTTCAGATAATATGTGCATAAATGTGTATACATTACAGAAGCGGTCTATTGGGAAAGGTTGATTTACATATGAATGGGTGCATGCTGTAAGGTTTTGGAATCCCCAACATGAGAAGTCACATGCTGAGAGTCACATGCACTGCACGCACATGTATATGGGACTTCATAAACATGTTCACCCTGAACATTTCAGCTTTCTCTCGTCATATCTTGAATATAAGGGCATTTAAAGAGCAATCCTTTTCAGGGGACATTTCTATTATGGTGTTCTTCCAAACTGACATTACAGAGATGAGAAAACTCACAAATATTTTTTTTTACCTTTCCCAGAATTCAACCTTCCCTTTAAATCTTAATACCAGTGCAAGAATCTTAACTTTAGAGAACATGTTAAGCATGTTATTATGAAGTTCTTATGAGATGTAGCCTTCTTTTTATATATCATTTATGGCCCACTTCTTTCAGAGTAGAAGGACTTAACACTATGAACATGGCGAACAAAGAAGCGGACAAAACATACAGGTCCTCACTGTACCTCCCACACTTGTTCTGGTAGACAAGAGAACATCCCTTCATTGCTATTATGTAAAAATATGTAGAACAGGTGTCACATGCATATTCACCTGTGCTACTTATTTTACATAATATCAATGAAGGGATGTTCTTTTGTCTACCAGAACAATTGTCGAGGGTACAATAAGAAGCTGTATATTTTGTCCGCTTTCTTTGTCATCGTGCTCACAGTGTAAAGGTGGCCGGTAGTGGGAAAGAGGGCGCTTTGGAAATTTAGCTACTTTGGCAGCTGGAATGAAAATTAGTACATGTACTGATGTAAAATAATTAATTTCAAACATTGTTGACGTTTGTTTGAGAAAATTGGTGTAAAATTAATTGTATTGTTGTTATCACTATTTTTATTTCATTTTAAATACGTAAATTACAGTTGTTCAATATTTTTAGATACAGATCTTCTTTAAATTATATATTGTACACGTTTTGTAGAGACATCATTTTGAATGATAGCTATGAATGGTAACAGCCAATCACACACTATAGTGCAATTTCGTCACTTTCCCCATAACATGGCGGCGCCCATGTCCGTGCCAGATCGTCGCAAGTCTATGTTTTAAGATTGGATTTACTCAAATATGGTACACCAGATTTGTGACATGTTTGGATCATTCAAACGAGTACAATTTTAGTTTGTTAACGCTTGATTACAATGTTTTGACCTTCATTCTCCTTTAAGGAGCCGGTCCAGCTCCCATGAAAGTGCTGAAATAGCACGCTGTGTGCATTCAATAGCACTCTGAGTGCAGTCCCTATGCATGCCCTCAAAAAGTGCTATATACAGCACTTCAGTTTTTACAGTGTACAGATGACGTCAAAATAAGACGTCCTCTTGACGTCTTGCGTTGGTGCAAGTTGTCGTCTTATTGACGTAATTACAAGACGTAAAAAAGACGAAAACCACGACGTAAATATCACGTCATTTTTAACACTTTCTGCTATCAGGGACTGTGCGGGGAACGGTCGGCGTGAGTGGCCCTAGCGTAGCGCAGAAGGTAACGGTTGATATGTGATCATTTCAATTATTTTACTGAAAGTCACCATTAGTGGAATACCAGATGATCTCACGCATGTACCTTTTTTATACAAGCCGGACAATTTTTAGTCAGTTTCATGCCAATTTTCTTTTTGCTACCACTACTGCACAATACATTTAAGAGGGATTACATGTATGTTTTCCTTTCTACTTTATTTAAAATGGAAGAAGGTGGCAATCAGTAAAGGAAGGGTTACACCAGAACCGAATTCTCCCGAATATGGCCTGAATCGGATGGATTCGGTTGATCCCGAATCAAGCAGAATCGCCAAGAATTGACCCGAATCGATCGATTTTGGGCATCCCGAATAAAGTCGAATGGCAATCCGAATAGAGGCCAGAATCGAGCCAAATGTGACCAGAATTGAGCCCAATATGGCCCGAATTCCCCGATTACACCCGAATAATGACCCGAATGTCGACCCGAATCGAGACGAATATGGCCGAATGCGCCAAATACGCCACCGAATTACCCGAATTCGCCATAGAATCGTTGGATTTTGGCCAAATTTGGACCCGAATTATAGCCGAATTCAAAAAACATGATTTTCCCGGACCTATTCGTCTGCTATTCAGCTGTATTCTGGCCTATTCGGCTTTATTCGCCTGTATTCTGCTCTGTATTCGGATGGCGATTCGGATGGATTCTGGGAGCTATTCGGGGCATTCTGGGCAGATTCGGCTCTATTCGTGTTATTCGGGTCTATTTGGTTAGATGATTCGGGTCGAAGCCCGAATCTGCCTAGAATGCCCCGAATGCCTCCCCGAATCCAACCGAATCCGGCCGAATTCCATCCGAATATATCCCGAATATGGCCCGAATGAAATTTGTCGGGGCCACATTCGGGACCATTTTTTGGCGTATTCGGATGGTTTTGAACATTTCAAAACAAGCCGAATCCCTCCACGAATGTTTCAGAATACCTCCCGAATTTTTTCCCATTCGGGGAGGGAGAACAGAATGCTCCCGAATACACCTGAATTCGAAAATTCGGGTGTATTCGCAGCTGATTCGGTTGCAAGGGTAAGAACAAACCGCTAATAGGAAACTCATTCATTCCCTACTCAATTCGTCTTCTGAATGAATAATTATGGAGACTCTGTACCACGTGATTGTAGGATTGCATTTGATTTCATAATACTTCAAGGGATACATGCCATATATGAAATGATTATACAATTATGTATTGTGTTGTATTGTATTTATTTGTCTTTCTGTAGCTCTCATGATATTATGCTCTATATTATGTATATTATTATGTATCTATCTGTATTTTTGTTGATCATTGCCTGTATGTATATATTCAGTTGTATAATGCATGTAAACAAGACGAATTTACTTATAATATTCATGGACAATAAAACAATATATATCAGTATATATTAAAAAAAAACTATTTCGAAATATGATGAGATCTATTTTGATCATAGTCATTATATTGAAAATTATCTATATTATACATGTAAATAGAATCACACTTTTATTGATTTCTAATCTTTCTTTTTATATTTTTTTATCATTTTTGATTTTTCCTCTTTTCCTCTAATGTTCACTTTCATATCACCATGATCTTCCTCCTATTGTGGATTTTCCTTTCCCCCTCCCCTCTCTTTCTTTCTGTCTCTCTCCATCTCTCTCTCTGTCTTTCTGGTTGTACAAACCACGCACTGGCAGGCACTTAGAGAGACTGCGTGACCTTGGTGGTATTGGAATTCTTCATACCTGCTCCCAGTATGCCTTGATGTAGCCTTGTGGAATTTCTTACTTCAACCAGCAGGAGTTCCGTCCGACAGATACGGACTCATGGGTTTCTTATGGGAAATTCGACACCAGTTAGCTATTTACCCAATAACAGGTGTTATAATAATAATGATAATAGCATCATTTATAATGCGCACATATCCATCCCAAGGGATGCTCAAAGCGCCTAACAAATTAACGTACATAATAAATATGTACGTTGTAAGAAAGATACAAAAATTACATAGGACAGAGAAAGTAATATTGAATAGGTACATGTAACACTGTGAAATTATAAAAATCAACCAAAATACTCTGACATGAGATATGTTTTCAAGTGTTTTTACAACACACTTTGAGTGGGTGATATTCTAATTGAGTGGGGTAGAGAGTTCCAAAGCCGGGGTGCAGCAGCAGTAAATGCTTTGTCACCCCATCTTCTCTTTGTTCGTAATTCCTTAAACTTTATGGAGGCGGAGGAACGGAGACCTGTATGAGCAGTTGAAGAGGAATGAAGGAGAGATATATGAAGGGGCAAGATTATGAAGCGAACAATAAGTAACATATGAGTCTGTGTCTGTAGTAGTATTTTATATTTGATTCGTTGTTATCAATCAATGAAAGTGGACTTCACAGGAAAAGCTTTCATTATAATTTCCGTATCCGAACAGTGACTGAACACTTTCCAATTTCTTGCGGCAGTTCCCAGGTGGGACGCAGTTGGTTGTAGATTCATGGTGTGAGACTGGGTTGTGTGAGATACACATGGCTTCTTTCCACGCAGTTACGAAGCCCTGGACACTGAAACAGATCAATTCACAGGAGTAGTGTCAGGCAATACAATCCTTATTCTCCATGCAAAATACTGTAAAACCAGAAACTTTGCAAATTTCACGAGTTGTTCAGATTCGTGAAAGTTTCATGTCGTGAAATCTTGAATCATAAATGACATAACACTAAATTTTTGCAAATCGCAAGAGTTCTTTGCTGTGAAAATGTCCGCTGTTTACAATTCTTTGGGAGTTGGAGCTGATGGGTGACATGTGGATTATAAGCTTGCTGATCCTTTTAGATAATCTGAGATGTATTTCCTTGTCATATTGAAAGTTTGCATATTATTATGTAAAGATAATTTGTTTCATACATACATGTACATATATATAATTATACAGGGTGGCCCAGAAAGAACGCAACACATAAGATCTGCAAATTCAACTACATCATTAACACAATATGATTAGTTTTGTTTTATTATTAAATCCTTTCCGCGTAAAATTACTCCAAGATATCAGTTTTAGGTAAGGTGTTTTGATTCTACTATTTTTGTGAAGCAATGTAATTTTCAATTTGCTACTTTTGCAACTGTATTTATGCTTGCAGTAGCGAGAAATATGCGCATGGCAGCTTTCCAGTACAATCAGCTTTGTTGACAAACACATGACTGCTCTCGCTTTCAAAATGCAGACAACATGAATGAAAGGTAGATGGTATGGGAAGCCGTCATGTGTAAATTTCTTGCTGCTTCAAGCATGACTACCCTGTATATACCCATAATTGTCTTTCTTTATCTTTTCTTGTCTTCTTCTAAGACAATTTTTGTCTTTTGATAAATCATAGCTGTCAACTATTTCATGTTTTTATGAATAATTTTGTATGTTCCCCTATTTGAAAAGAATGTTATGAATTCTAGATTCTAAAAAAAAAACAACACTGTAAAGCATATCAAATTATGTTAATGTAAGGGTCATTTTAAACCAATGCCTACAGCCTGAACTGCATGGTTCCTGTATTAATCCCATGTATGGGAATAAGAGAATTCAGGAGTCATTAAAAGGTAAGGCATCATTTATTGAAATTAACAAATGATACAATGACATCTTACATATTCCAAACATGCTTTTCTATTGTCAATTCAATAGGGAGTGTTCCGTAAGGTGATTTCAGTTACAGTTGTTTCAGTTCCAGTTATAAATAAGTGATACAAATATTTAGAATTCAGTATACTGTAGTGTATTACCCAGTCATTGGATTTAATGACAAATTTTGCGTCTAGATGTTAAACGTCATTTGCACTTGTTGGGGGTTTGTATTGGGGGTGTACATAAATTTCAATAGTGTGTATTCTACATTATGTTTTACATGTTTGTGTATAATAGTAAGAACTTTACATTTTAATGTCGTCTATGTAATATCAGAATAAATTCATTATGAATTCCTATCAAAACATTTCTCTTTTCCATTTCACATAAAGATGCCTATGAAAGGTTATTCAAATAACCGTTCATAATTGGAAATGAGAAAAAAAGTCAAGAAAAATTGAGTGAGAGCGGGGATTGGATATTGAAACAGTAATTGATATCGGACAGTAGGAAAGAAACAAGGTGAGAGATCAAGTGTGGTGAGAGCAGAATTAAAGAGTGGGAGAGAGACAGAGAGAAATTCTATCGCCCATCTCAAATGGATATGGGGCCAACCTTAAACAATTACTATCTGCTTACAGCCCTAACTTCCCCTTCCCCTCTGTCTCTCTCTCTCTCACTTTCTCGAAAAAGCCAATTTGCCTCTTTTTCATTCATATATCTTGAATTTCGAAAGTGCGATGTTCAGAATTGTTATTTTTAAAAAATCCATTATCATCCATTGTTTTGCATCATCAGTCATGATTATACCTCGAACAGGATTATGTGTCACTGCTGGTAGCATGGGGACAGAGCATTGCAAAGGGATGGTTATGAATGGGTATACATGCAAAGGCATACCCATCGGTCACATTTACGGGAGGGGGCGGGTTGCTGACTTCTTTTCCCGCACAATTTTTTTTCTCACATCTGGGATAGTGAAAATGTACAGATATTGTATATTTGGGCACCTCGCTCCCGATTATGTGCATCACGCTGCCCAAATATGAAGATATTCGGGCATTCGCTGTGGTGGAGGTGGAGGGTTGCCAGAATAAGGGGGGGGGGGGGGCATTGTAGTCCCGCCTTATACGCCTATGTATCCATGCACAGCATGCTTATAACATTTTTCTTTCTTTCTTTTAGTTTTGTAATATGGCGTCCTAGAGCAAGTTTTTAAGCATATTACAGAATATTCAAAAATTTGCTCTTAAGACAGAACAGTTTTGATACAACAGAATTTCTTCAGTATCATAATATTTTAAAACACATGTAAGTTCAAAATTAGGCAAGAGAACGTAGCAAACCTAGCGAAAAAATGCTCTCCTAATATTGAAATTTTGCATTCGAGCGAAACTTTAAATTCAAGGGCAAGTCACAGGCACTTCAAAATTATGATTCACCTGAGACTGACCATAGTCCAGGCCTCATAGATAAATAAAAATCTTGAGAGGGGGCAGGAACCCGGAGGGACATGTCTCATTGAGACCTGTACATCATCCGCGTGAATGACTTTCTGAAAAGCACCTTAAACGGGGATCGCAGTAGAAGTTTTGATACCCTAAACAGGGAAACCCGTCTAACATCTCTGATTTTTATACCCTTAGCGGTGATTTTATATATTGCGTGTTATTTTACATCGTATTTTAGGATTGCGTCATCATCAGACCCTTTTTTTAAGCAAAAAGGAACCGTAAAAGAAAGTTAACCTAATTTGGAACGCATTGGCGAACTATATCCCCCCCCCCCTCCATTTTCCGCGGATTTTCTAATCACCTCTGAATTTAATACCCTTTTTCTTGATT
Source organism: Heliocidaris erythrogramma (assembly GCA_025617745.1). NCBI lineage: Eukaryota > Metazoa > Echinodermata > Echinoidea > Camarodonta > Echinometridae > Heliocidaris > Heliocidaris erythrogramma. The sequence goes on from CM046854.1 coordinate 64,989,118, forward strand.
TTTGATAGCCTAAACGCGTAAGCTGGGTTACGCGCCTAATGCTGGAAAAGTGCCCTTTTAATCCTTTTTTTGGGTACGCGGATGATGTACTGGCCTCAATGAGACATGCACCAGGGGGGGGGGGGGGTGTATGTCTCATTGAGGAGGGAACAAATCTAGTGTTCCCTATCCCTTTATAGAGGAAAGCCCCTGATGTAGACTGGGCTCCTACAATAAGGTGTTAATAAGCACTGCATTTATTGAAATGCGACGGAGCGTAGCGATCGGGTGAGAAAGTTTAGATTATTCAGTGTTGAACTACGTATCTTAGAGCACACACACACACACACACACAATATTTTTTTTAATGCAAAATGACTGATGTCCTGTTAGGTTTTTTTTCTAATGATTGAGGGGGACCATGAAAAACGATTTTGCCCCCTCTTTTTTTCAGAGGGAAGCACCTGCCCCCTCTCCTGCGCTTAGAAGTCTTGTAGTAGAAGAGTTTGTAAAGTCCAAGAAACCATGTTTCCATCAATCTGCGAGGGAGCCCCCCCCCCCCCCCCCCCCCCGATAGAAAATCTGCCCCTCGCTTTTGGCGCCACTGGTAGACGGCGTTTACAAAATACAACTTTAAGATACACTGCTATAACAGTAGGCATAATCTGCATCTACATGTGAGGGAGCGTACCGACCATGTGAGAAAATGTAGGTGTTGGAATGGTGGAACCTCGCTTTTTAGAGTACTATTGTTCCAAAGTGGCTTATCGTGGGGTCCCCCCCCCCCCCTCCAGATAGATGCTAGAATGACCTCCTTTCTCCCGGTGCCTATGAAAGACAGGGTTTCTAAATGTTAACAAACATTCCATGCGTTCCTTAATATACGAGGCAGTATAGGGAGGGAAATCTTTTATTTCTATATACAGTGGCCGATCCAGGAATTTGAAGGGGGGGGGGGGGGGGGGGGGCGGGGGAGCGGAGGGTGTAGGAGGGTGGTAAACAAAAAAAATCACAAAACAGACAAATTAAAGGGGGCGCTCATTCCTGGATCCGCCACTGATATAAATTTGCATTTCAGAGCACTAATAGGCTTACTTGTATTGGCCATCGTTAATGCAAAATTATTACAAATTCAGGTTCAAATTCATATTTATTGAAATAAAATCCTGACAAAAATGGATTATCATCAAAATAAAATTCAATGAAGCAAAGGCACATTATATCAAAACAAAGTTGTATATATCAGATTATACTCGACAGGAAGTAATGTTGCTATCCAAAACAAAACACAATAGCATTATATGTTAAATAGAAACAAAACCTCAACAAAACAAAGGCAATTTATATAAAATCAAACTAGACTTATAGGGGGTGACTGCCCCCTATGCCCACCACTTCCGGCGGCTATGTTAAAACGCTATGTACAACAAGCTAATGAAAAGATGTATGTACCGAGTAATGTTGTAATTGCACTTACATGAATAAATGACTGACACTGGTAAACTGAAATAATATATATTTACTTTTTACGCTTTGTATAATTTACATCCTCTTTCAGTTTATATGCTACATGAGAATATTAAAGTCAACTGTGAAATAATTTCGTCCGCTATAGAAAATTTTGGAATGTAATATATACTACAAACAACATTTTATATCATAATAATAATTCAAATTAATATAAAAGTTCTTGATATTTCCTGTGGGTTGACACGAAATTTGCAAACCTGTACACACATAATACTTAAAAAAGACCAGGCCTATTTTCATACCACTTCGTATTTACACCCCCTCCCTCCCAAAAAAAAGGACAAAAAAAAAAGCCGAACAAAACACCCCCACACAAAACAACAGCAAACCACAAAACAACAGAAGAAAAGAAAAAAAAACACTAAACAAAAAAAATAATACAAAATTTATTATTTTTTATGTAAACATATACGAGTAGCAAATATCCGACATGTGGTAGGTTATGCTTTATTATCTGATCAATGTAATCAACTTAAATGTATCAGAATATTCCCATTATTTATTAGAACTATTGTTTCATACTATTATCATGATTATTGTTGATTGCATTTACGATACATTTGTTTCTCTTATTAACATAATTATATTGAACATCACATTAAAAAATGATATCACACATGTATGCGAAATGTTTAAATTTATCAAATGTTGCACATCATAATGTTTACTCATGGTTATTAAAATTACATTTTCTATTAACGCTAATTTTGAAAATAACCCTAGCTGACAATGTTTTATGAAGCTGCAGTTGTTTTGAAGGTGAAATTATAAACAGCCAGGGGAGAATATGATTGTGTTTTTCTTCAAAAATCTGTGCTGGTAATTCCAAATTAGAGAATGCAACTGTTAAAGGAAACCAAAAGTCTTGAAATGTTACCTCAGTATATATTCGGGGGTAACACGAGCTTTAATTTGATATATAGATTACCGAAATGGACCCACTGAGTGGCTCACAATGAACTTCCAAAGAGTCGGCGAACAATACGCATTTGTCACGTCGTCTGCTATCAAGGCGGCCATGTTTTCACTGTCGAGTCCAGTCCCCGCAAAGTTGTGACGTATTTGCGGACAACTCGGATCGCGCGCGCGCTGCTCCGTACACGTGCATGCATGTGTGAGATTATAATTTGCTCGATACCATACCTATCATTCCTCACCCCTTATAAGTAGGTTCTGTACAATTAAGCCTGGATAATACTGGTTTCATGTATCTTGATTTATGCTATTTCATGTACCACTATGTGTATTGACCTCATGTAAATTATATATACCTTGTTTTTATTATGTGCAACATTATAACCACTATTTCATTTGCCCCCTACCCTATTGCACAGAGCAGTGATGAGGGAGTTTACAGATAAGTTGATAAGTCTTCTTATCACCTAGTACTTCCTGGTGTCAGTCACTCCTTCATCCCCAAACAGTAGGCCCTATGTCTTTGTGTAGCAGTAATGTAAACAATGACCCTGAGGTCCCCCCCCCCCCCATTCACCCCTCTATTAGGACAGAGGGTAAAAAGCAAGCATGTGTATTGTGAGATTGATTAGTAGAGTCTCCCTGTAAGCATTGGTATGATAGAGAGCTGCTTCAGTTGTCACAAGAAATTTGCTGAGATTCACTGCAGACCAAAGTGATGTAAACTACTAGTTTTACTTGTCTCCTACTCCATAAACCGGACCCTCACTGTTGCAGCTCTAGTTTGGAGGATTGTGCAGGTGCAGCATAGTTACACTCAATGCTGTGTTGGCTTTCTTTGATCACTCTATTTTTTTGGTTCATAAACGTTTGTTTCTTTTGCTAGTTTTGTAACTTCCTAATAATAAAAGAACTTTCGTTCAGTTTAAAGGTAAAAGCACAAGACTTCAAATTCCTTCTTTGTTACTACAGCCTTCTTGTTGAACCTGGTAATTAATTAGATAATTTCAGTCGTAATGGTTATATTTCAAACACGTCCTGTACACAAATAGGAGGTCACATAAGTTTGGTGCCGAAACCCGGGAAGGCTTTAATACAAGGACAATTTGGGCCCTAGCTAACCTAAACATATCAAACAAAATGCATTAAAACAATAGCAACAAATAACAAATATAATATTTTAACAAGTCAAAGAAAACCAACACAGCATCGTCGAGTTGTGCGGAGAGAGATGGAGACCCCAATACCGTGCAACATTAAGACGCCATCTAGCGGGCAACATCACCCCACAAGCACAGGTGGAACGACACCTCTCGGAACGCCCCCGCCATGGAGCCTCGGTAAAACGATGGCGACGCCTCTACAGATAGCCGGTATGGACCCGATGCCTGAACCCAAGCAACACTTGAATTACACTCCAAGATGCGTGACGTCGCACCAAATAAAGACAGTAGGAACATTTACGGGTAGAGGGGGTGTAAAAGTGGAAGATTGGGTAAGGGATATGCGATATTTACTGGATTCGAAGGGGCCAATGCCACTTCGAGCTGAGTTCAATGAGATTGTTAGGCACACTGGAGGTAGGGCGAGAGACTTGATACTAAACTTAGAGTTGGGGTGCCCATCCAGCTGCACCCCAGAGGCCGCAATCACAGAGTTGCTTGAAGAATACGGGGGAGAGCGATTGGACAGCATCGCCAATGGCAGCGTTTTACGCAAGGATGCAACAGCCAAGTGAGTCGCCATCTGACTATGCTATTGCCCTAGAGGCCAAATTGAGAGTGGCTCATGAAAGGGGTACTGGTGCGGCGAAGGTTGAGGCAACAGCCCGGGACAAGATGTTAACAGTACAGTTTATGTATGGTCTTCGGGACCAGGATGTAAAAAGCCGCTTGGCTCCGATGAGGCCGAGACACATGACCTTCAGAGAGTTAAGAAGGGAGTTAAGGATGCATAGAGGAGGAGCAGAGGCAAAGGAAGGGAGGAGGATGGACGTGAAGGCGGATGCAAGGCATATTCCTGCCACTTCCCAAAATCAGGCGTTTGATGAAATCACAAGGACTCTGAAGGAGTTCAAGTTCTGGATGAGCAACAGCGGTCAAGGACAAGACTTGACATGCTGGAGAGCCTAGTAATGGGGCCGCCTCCTTCAAGAGGACATGGCTCGCTGCCAGGTAATGATGTTTGCTTCACATGCCACCAGCCAGGACACTTCTCCCGTGCGTGCCCACAACGTCGACCAAGAGGGCACAAGAGGGCGCCAACAGGCCCCCCCCCCCCCCCCCCCCCCCCAGCCAGGCCTTCAACAGGATCCAACACCACAGCAGCGCCAACTGCAACAACAGCAAGGATCACAAGAGGCACCAATGCATCCTTTAAACGCCTAGAACCTGCAGACAGTGGGCAGTCTGTGGGTATGGCAAATGTTCAACGCCCAGAGAGCAAATTCAACTACCCCGTGAGAAATGGGAAGGTGAAGCGACTTGCATATGGAGAGCTTATTGGACCAGTAACCAGCACAACTTTAGTGGTAAACAAGCAGCCTTGTGTCGCCATCTTGGATACAGGTTCACAAGTAACCACCATCAGTTCTGACTATGTGAAGCAACACTCAACTCTTTGTAACCAGGAGTTGATCCCTTGTGATGTTAGAATTGAAGGTGCTGGTGGTCATGTTGTACCACATGTTGGGGTGATCTTACTCGATGTAGAGGCTAAGGGAATGTCTGTGAAATCCATACCAGCTGTTGTGGTGCCTACGATCCAGAAAGATGGAGAGGTCTCCTGTCTGTTGGGAACAAATGTCATTCGACCCTTCCGGGATGAGGCGTATAGCAAACATGGGAGGAAATTCATGGCGAAGGTGAAGTCTGAATCGATGCCATGGTTCCTGGCCTATCAGGCCATGAACTGCGATGGCCTCGACCTGGCAGATGAAGGTGGAAACATTGGTCTTGTCCGGTATGTTGGGAAGAAGCCACGGGTGATCCGCCCAGGCCAATACATGGACGTCCAAGCAAAGGCACCAAAGTCTACCAATAACCGCATAATTTCTGCTGTAGTTTGTGAACATTCCCCTGGTAGTTCCTTAAAAGTGGATTCTGCCCTGAGTGAGATCCGTAATGGTTGTTTAACCGCAAGAGTAACCAACGTAGGTGGTGTGGACGGAGAAATGATGCTGTGGCCAAACTGGAGGTTGCAACGCTGATAGCCGAATGTGGCACTCCCGAGGAAACGTCATCACGTAGTGACGGGAGCAGAGTAGTGCCAGTAGATATGTTCAGACAGGAGGTTGCAGATCACCTCCAAGACGTCAACACACCAACTGACCAGTTATCACCAGCGGATAGAGAGGCTCTGGTCAATCTACTGAAAAAGAATGCAGACGTATTCTCCACTGGTCCGGAAGATTTTGGACGCACGAATACAGTAGTGCATGGAATTTTCCTGGTCGATTTTCAGGAAGTTAAAGATCACATCAAAGATCACCAATTGTCATTGTTCGCAAGAAGGACGGAAAGATTAGACAGCACGGACTGAAACTCAAGCCTAGCAAGTGCCACTTCCTTCAACAAGAAGTCCAATACTTGGGGCATGTAGTTTCTAAGGATGGTGTTGCTACTGACCCAGAGAAGATAGAGTCTGTGAGGGCCTGGCCCGTACCAAAGTCGAAACGCAATGTACGTAGTTTCCTGGGCTTCACAGGCTACTACAGACGTTTCATTGAGAAGTATGCATCGATTGCACGTCCCTTGTTCTGCTTGATTGGGGGAAGTAAGCAAAAGTCTAAGGAAAGAAGACCCCCTGCACCTTTCTTGTGGACTGCAGAGTGCCAACACGCCTTTGACGTCTTGAAGGTGAAGTCCTCTCCTTTCCAGACTTTAACAAGGGCTTCATCTTGCAGACAGATGCCTCATTGGATGGACTTGGAGCTGTTTTGGCCCAGAAGCTGGACGGCAAGGAGCATGTGATTGCATATGCCAGCCGAAGCCTTCGTCCTGGAGAGATGCGGTACCCTGCACACAAGTTAGAGTTTAAGGCATTGCACTGGGCGGCTACGCAGAAGTTCAAGGATTACACATATGGCCAGAAGGTTATCGCCGTCACGGATAGCAACCCCCTCACATACGTCTTGGGATCAGCGAAGTTAGATGCTCATGGGCAGCGATGGGTAAGTGACTTGGCTCAGTGTGACTTGGAGGTAGTGTACCGCCCAGGGAAGTCCAACGACAACGCAGACGGTCTGTCTCGCATAACACGGGAGAATGTCAGACAAGTCCTGGACAAAGCGTCTTCAATCCAACCGGATGTCAGTGCAGATGAGCACTCCTCATATGTGGTGCGAGTAGAGGCCATGCTACCCATGGAAAACTGCACAGACAGAAGCAACCGAGACTCAACACACGCCACTGATGACCCTGCAATTTCCCTGCCATCTGAAATCTCTCTCAAAGACATACATGAAGCTCAACAAAAAGACGAGGTCATCTGCAATGTTCGGCAGTGGATGCTGAAAGGGCACAAGCCAACCCGTCGACAGTGTGACATGCAGTCCAAACAAGTTAAAAGGCTGCTAAGCAAGTGGGACCAGCTGACCATAGTCCGAGGTGTTGTCATGTTACAGCATGCAGAGAGTGATGTTCCCCTGGTACCCATCCTTCCTCGGTGTTATAGGAGAAGAGTACTTCGAGGTGTTCATGATGAGATGGGTCACTTTGGGTATGAACGCACACTGGACTTAGCGAAAAGCCGTTTCTACTGGCCTGGTCTTCCTTTGGACATCAAGCGTCACATACATCGATGCAAGCGATGCACCCTTCGGAAAACAGCAGAGCCGAAAGGACGAACTGCACTGAAGAGTATCCGCACTTCACGTCCACTTGAGCTGGTGTTTCCTCAGCTTGGAAGCGTCAACTGGCGGCATCGAAAATGTGTTGGTCATTAATGACCATTTTACCAGACACGCCCAGGCATACCCAGCTCGTGACCAGACTGCTGCTACAGTTGCGAAGACGTTGTGGGGAAAGTACGTGATACACTATGGCATACCAGAGCGTATACATAACGATCAGGGAAAATGTTTTGACGCCGCAGTAATTCATGAGCTGTGCAATCTTCTGGGAATTGCCAAAAACCGGACGACCCCCTATCCCCCCTATCACCCCAGGGTAATGGTATGACAGAGAGGTACAATAGCACTCTATTGAACATGTTGGGAACCCTACATCCTTCGTTGAAACCGAGCTGGAAAGATCATGTTGAGTCCCTTACACATGCGTATAACTGTACCAAGCATGCGTCAACAGGTTTTTCCCCTCACTACCTCATGTTCCTCCGGAAGCCCCGAATACCCGCAGACCTTGTATTGGAAAAGGAGGAGAATGAAACACAGGAAATCGACGAAAAGGGCTATGTTGAACGGATGAAACAGACACTGGTTGAGGCCTACAAGTTGGCCCAGACGAATGCTGAAGATGCTCGACGCAAACAAGCAGCCAACCATAACAAGCGAGCTAGAGGTTCTGGGTTCTCCCAAGAAGACAAAGTGCTGAACGAACCCTCCACCAAGATTTGCTTACACTGTGTACCTTCCTAACTTCTGAGTCAGATGGACTCGCATCCAATGAAGATATCGGTGATGAAGCCGATGATGACTCTACTTCTGTATCTAGCGATGCATCCCTGATCTCTTTGTAGTTATTTGCGTTATATTCAATTGTTGGGGACAACAATACCTTAAGCCGGTGGCGAGTGTGAGATTATAATTTGCTCGATACCCTACCTATCATTCCTCACCCCTTATAAGTAGGTTCTGTACAATTAAGCCTGGATAATACTGGTTTCGTGTATCTTGATTTATGCTATTTCATGTACCGTTATGTGTATTGACCTCATGTACATTATATATATATATATATATATATATACCTTGTTTTTATTATGTGTAACATTATAACCACTATTTCATTTGCCCCCTACCCTATTGCACAGAGCAGTGATGAGGGAGTTTACAGATAAGTTGATAAGTCTTCTTATCAGCTAGTACTTCATGGTGGTCAGTCACTCCCTAATCCCCAAACAGTAGGCCATATGTCTGTGTGTAGCAGTAATGTAAACAATGACCCGAGGGTAAAAAGCAAGCATGTGTATTGTTAGATGCAGAGTTTGATTAGTAGAGTCTCCCTGTAAGCATTGGTATGATAGAGAGCTGCTTCAGTTGTCACAAGAAATTTACTGAGATTCACTGCAGACCAAAGTGATGTAAACTACTAGTTTTACTTGTCTCCTACTCCATAAACCGGACCCTCGCTGTTGCAGCTCTAGTTTGGAGGATTGTGCAGGTGCAGAATAGTTACACTCAATGTTGTGTTGGTTTTCTTTGATCACTCCATTGTTTTGGTTCATAAACGTCTGTTTCTTTTGTTAGCTTTGTAACTTCCTAATAATAAAAGAACTTTCGTTCAGTTTAAAGGTAAAAGCACAAGACTTCAAATTCCTTCTTTGTTACTACAGCCTTCTTGTTGAACCTGGTAATTAATTAGATAATTTCAGTTGTAATGGTTATATTTCAAACACGTCCTGTACACAAATAGGAGGTCACACATGCACTCTCCATACAAGATGGTGCTCAAATCGTTCCGGGAAATGTCCCGGTAAGAGCTTCCATCCCATCCCAGTCCCGGAGAAGGAGCCTGAATTCGAGCGACCATCTCCTCCGGGGTAAACATGGGTTCGAACTTATAGGCTTGAACACTATTAACGTTAGCCATAGCCACAGTAGCACCTTCTTGAGCTGGATCTGGATGATCCATCGTCACAATTGGTAGCAAGCAAATATGTAACAAAAGTTAGATCTAGACTCGGTACCAATAGGGACTTTTAGAATTGCACGTCCACTTAGTCGACTGGTACGCAAGGACATCATTCTACGCCACTGCGCATGCGCCACTCGCCCTCTCCCTGTCCTCGTACCTGACTTGCAAAATCGAGAACGTCTTCACTTCGTTTTTGCGGTGCTCCGAAATCTTCGACGAGGTTCACGTATATGACGTCATCAGAACAGCTCAACTATTATCACTATGAACAAAGAGAGCGGACAATTTACGCAGCTCCTCATTGTACCCTCCGCAATAGCTCTAGTAGACAAAAGGACATCCCTTCACTGCTATTATGTGACATCTGTTCTACATATTTTTACAAGATATGAATAGCAATGAATAACAATGAATGGATGTTCTCTTGTTAACCTGTGCAATTGTGAAGGGTACAATGAGAGCTGCATAAATTGTCCGCTTCTTTGTTCGTCATGTTCATAGTGTATGCTCATCCATTGTGAGGGTGTAATTCCGGTTGACGTCGACGGTACGTACACGTCGAGTGAAATCTAAAATGATCAGAACTGTAGTCAACATGGGCAGTCGACGACGTTGACATGCGCGAATTAGTCGACTGGGACGAAGTACTCGTCCACTGCTTCTAAAAGTCCCTAATACTAAATAGTAGGCAGTCACAAAAGTCAATATTTTCGAAAAAAAAAAAATAACCAATTGAAGGTAATAATACGCCAGGCAGTAATGTCGAAACTAATAAAGTAACGTAGATTTTGCACTGATCCGACGATAGAATTTGGTAAGTAAAACGAGTTACGAGCTAGCTAGCTAGTTGGCGGCGCGCGATCCGGACACAACGTAAAACATAAACAACAGCTGATATGGGTTGATAAATAACATGTTACTTATTGTATTGTTTTAAAAACAAAACAAAAAAAGCCATAAATTTAATCAAAATACTTTTTCATTTAATTCCGATTTTATTTTAGCATTTTTAATCACCATTCAATTTTAAGATTAATAATAATCACAAATGAAAAAGTATAATGATGAACTGATGTACGAACGCGTACGTGCTCGTTTCCGGTGTACAATGGAGAAAGCCTTCTGGTACAATCTCGCTCCAATTAAAAGGTATTTGTCACGAGTTATATATATATTTTGACAGAAAATGATTTTTTTTAATTAAATATATAAAAAATATAAGCAACTCTTATTTTAACGTTACGTTAAAAATGCATTTGCTTCTACATTTTTTGTATTTTTTAAGTACATAAAAAAACACACTTTAGTTCCGTAGAGAATGACCACATAAGGAGTTATCCACAGATACGTCATCGTCAGGCGGGAGGCTTAAAATCATGGCTCCGCATAGTGCACTCGAGAAAGGCTGCAATGGCCGGTGTAATTTCTGTTTTCTTTCTTTTATTAAATTTTTCTTTAGGACAACTCTCAGACCATTGCGGAGGGTGAAAATTCTTCTTTTTGTACAAATGCATTTGTGTCATGGGTTTCGGTTTCCTTTAAATTCGGTGGAATGTACAGTTCAGTTGATAATGGTTTATCAATCAATCAAAAACGTGTTTTTACATCATTTTGCACGAAAAGCCGCTGCCGAAGCTAGGTTATTCATGTTTGCATGTTTACATTGGCATAATAGATATTACATAACATTTTTAAACAGATGCGTACATGTAAAAACCGAACAAACATTTACTAAGAAGGGCACATAAAAATAACATTCCCAGGTCATTTGGTTAAATTAAAAGATTAATATATTGCACAGTGATCTACTAAAAACAGACATACAGTACATGTATATGCACGAGGAGAAGACTAGGACTGTGTTATAAAGTATAAAACTAAACTTCTTAACTTCATCTCAAGCATGTCCGATGTCATTTTGATTGTTCGTATGATATGCTCCGGTGACTACTGCTCCGCAGTCAATTTCGAACACTGGTCAGATTCCTAAATTCAATCTCGGACCCAACCTGATGCTAGAACTAATTCTAAATTCCAATTACACAACCAAATCCTTTATCGTCGTCCATCTTTGGTGAAAAGAAGTCTCTGGGGAAATGTTGCCGGAACAAATGTTTGGGAAGGCACTGATAATGTTAGGTGGCCTGTAAACAAGCAACGTACACACCATCCCATTTTCGAAAACATAATAACATAAGTCATTACTAATCATTTCAGTCTTCTTTATACAGGTTGGCACTGTCAGTATTGGGCGTGGCTCTTGCAAGGGCCCCTGACTGTAGATTATAAACATATAAGCATGGCAAATATACATATATGTATAAAACAAGAAAACACAGAAAGAAGTAATATACTACCAAAACGGTAAAACATATTTACAAGACATAATAGTTATGTTCACACGTAGTACATAGCATCGATGCTATGTAAGTTTCAAAAATATATCCAGTACGTTCAGACAGGCCGTGATCGACTTGCTTCTATCACCCACTTGTGACTATTCATCGCTCACCCGCTGCCAAAACAATAATAAGCCACTTCGGGGATGCAATCTGAGCATGAGCAGATAAAGGTCATCTGTACCAAATTCTAAAACCCACTGACACTAATATTCGATATGTGCTCATGAATGTCATGTAATCGTTATTCAATTATGCACTAATGGTGCATTCCATGATATCCAGATGGAAGTATTCTTTTTAAAGGGGGAAACAAAAGCTATTCATGAGGCACCTCTATCACTCCCAGAGTTATTTTTCTGAAGTGCACATAAAGGGACCCTCCATGTCTAAAATATCTGTGGATATTTGGGGTCATTTGTACCATGCGCTAACCCCGAACTGGCTTATTACTGCGCCACACAGAGTGACCCGAGTATAATTGGTATGCATGGTAAAACGCGCGGAAGTTATACAGTTAACAACAAAATTATTCATACCCCTTGGAAAATTCTAGTTTTTTGCATTTTCCTAAAAATGAATGGTTAACTGAATTTAATTGCACATCACTTGAATACATTTAGTTATCATCTGCAAATGAATGCTGTTTCTGGTTTCACCTCATTTGCATAACAATAGAAAAAGTGAATTATCCAAACTGGGTGATGTTCAAAATTATTCATACCCTTGGTGATCTATTGACTTTGTCAATCAGTAGGAATCCAGTCCTTGTGATTAATGCTCGTAACACTTTCTTCACACTGTCACAATGCTTCTGGAGGTCTCTGCTGAGATATCAGGCCAATACCTGGTCTCCAATGGCCCAATCTCCTTGAGGATGTTGTCCACACATGCCATCACCTGGTCTTCAGGGGATTCGATGGATTTAAAGCAGATTTTGTGTTTGCAGGTGGTGTAGTTTTAGACGTCATGAGGATAGGACTATGATATTGATATTTTCGTTAATATTCCTTACATTTTAATGACAGTTCTGTATCTAAGTTGAAACAAAACACTCTTCCTGGAGAGACTTCCCTAGAGGCATTCACTGTTGCACTGTCAAAGGAAGGTATTTCCTGATACTTTTGTTCCATTATTATTAAGAATGTTTAGGGAGGCAATGGTAGTTGTCTAAAGGTTGAATGGTGCCAATTTTATCAGTTTATTCAGTTACACTGATTGACACATTTTTTATATGGACACCTGCAAGTGGGTACTCTAGTGAAGCTTAAAATACTGATCTTTATGTTCCAGTGCACTGTCAAAGTGGTAGCATTTTGTGCACTGCAGCTGGTAACATGGAGGGCATATGGTATAAATTTGGTTTACATTCATTTTGACATCAAGGATTGTAGCTTTCATACCAAAGATACAAAGAATATACCATATGAAGATTGATATACAGTAACAGTCAATGTGGGATGTGTATGGTACTCAAAGGTTACATACTGTTATTCATGGTGACCTGACGTTAGAGTCATGCAATGACTTTAATATCACCAACATGGCCTTCCTGAGCACTCTGATTAAGAATGGGACCAATGAATAAAGGTGAACCCTCCCACAGGCAGTGTAAAAGGGAAGGGCTCTTCAGGAATGGTGCTTTGCTTCATAAGTAGATACAGAATTTTCATTAAAATGCATGGAATAAATGACCGAAAATTTCAATATCATAGTCCTGTCATCATGAAGTCGATAACTGCATCACCTGTAGGACACAAAATCTAATGAACTCCCTGAAGGTCAGGTGAAGGCATGTGTGGACACATCCACAAGGAGATTGAGCCATTGGAGAACAGGTACTGGCCTGATATCCCAGCAGAGACCCCTCCGGAAGCCTTGTGACGGTGTATTAAAATAAAGTGAATTACAAGCATTAATCACAAGAATTGGATTCATACTGATTGACAAAGTCAATAAATCACCAAGGGTATGAATAATTTTGAACATCGCCCAGTTTGGATAACTCACCTTTTCTATTGTTATGCAAATGAGGTGAAACCGGAAACGGCATTCATTTGCAGATGATAACTAAATGTATTCAAGTGATGTGCAAGTAACTTTATTTAACCATTCATTTTTAGGAAAAATGCAAAAAACTAGAATTTTCCAAGGGGTATGAATAATTTTGTTGTTAACTGTATGTCTTCATAAATCAACATAACACAATAACAATTCATTTGTAATATCGATAATACAATCAAGTAGCAAATACATGTGTTATAATACTTAATTTTAAATAAACCTTGTACATGTCAAAATTGACTGAACTCCAATCTTATGCCAAAATAAAACACATGCATGCACGCTATATTCTCTGGTGAGCACATGTAAATCAATATCTAAAGACCACATCATACTTTAGTTAAGGTCTGATTCTGAAAGAGCAGATTCTCAGCTTTAAAATGATATATAACTCATTGGATGTTCATAACTCAATGTACAAAGAGAAGAATGCACAGTCCCTCATAATACTTCTTAATAAGGGTTTAAAGTTTGCAGTCTATTGAAGCACTCTGACTTGCAAAGTGTTGTGCTAAGGTGACAAATGGAGGATTAGAACTCAATGAAAATTTATATGAAGAGATTATCAGATTGTCCTAAAAGTTGGCATACTACATAGACATATCCTGTTTATCATAGTGCACAAGTATCAATGCAAGAACTTACTCCGGGAGATTTATGGGAGATTAAAATGAGACAAGTATTCAGGGTCGTGAAAAAGAAAAGTAGGCCTAATACAACAAAATCCAGAGAAGACACACATAAGTCTGATAAAAAGCTGGCAAAAATACCACTTCTAGATTGTTAGGTGCCTCCACATTTTAGATTACTTAGAAAAAAAGTATACTCTTTCAGGAAATACCCATAACTAAAATTTGACCATGCATGCCAACCAAAACACATTGATTGATCTCTAACTGAAAATCACGCAGTGCGACTTTTGGGTGGTTTTGTGGTGCCTGGTCACATATATAAAAAAGAAAAAGATAAAAAGAAGGACCCCCCCCCCCCAAAAAAAAAAAAACCCTTCCTTACCACACAGTATACACATTACCCTACTATACCCCTATATACATCACATGAATACATACATTATATTACAGTACCAGATGAAACAGACAGAATGATAATAGAAAAAAATTAGGGAAGAGGGTACATCACATGAATACATACATTGCATTATATTATAGCACCATATTAAACAGATAGAATTATAATAGCAGCGAGTGAAGATAGCAGCGATTGCGCTCACACGACAAATAGTCACAAGCGCGGTGGGTGGTCTACCGCAAAGCGTCGATGCTTTGTCGCTGGATCCTGAGATTTACTCCTGCTAAACTCGCTGCAAGAATAGTTTGGAAACTCGCTTCTATCTCGTGACTATCTGCGTTCAGACAGCGTTTGGTCTCGACACTATCTGGTCTTCACCAAAATAGCATCGACACCTCGATAGCGTCGATGCTATCGCTCTACGTGTGAACGTACCTAATACAATCAATGCAGTTAGTATAATTTGATATGGTAGGTAGCATGTAACATGATACCAAAACCAACCAATTGTCAATACGACATAATATATTTATTTATTTATTTATACCGGGTGGTCGTTTCCTTTGTCTATACAATTTAAAATAATTATTAAACGCAATAAGCTATAACTTATTATGTTAGAATATATATTAGGTATACAACGGACGCAAGAAAAAAGAAATAAGAAAATATCATACCAAATCCATTAGAACATTTTATTAGTAAGATGTAATTGCACATAAGACAATCAAGTTCCTTCTGTGATGGTACGTGGCCGGAATACCTGTAAATTGTATCGCGAGTTTCCATCCGAAAAAGCGAAAGGAACTTTTTGCAGATCAGCCTTGTTGTCCAACATAAAATCTACTACTAATATACTACTACTCTACTTTTACTACTACTATTACTGTTAGTAATTTACTACTTCTACCCCCTACTCTTTCTACTACTACTACTACTACAACTATACAACCGTTGGTAGTCAATACCAAAAGTTATTCAATGTAAATCGTTTGACCATGTATAAGTGAAATCAAACCGATATCACATCATGTGTAAATTTGTATTTTTCTTAGAGGCAGAAGTATTTTCTGTTTTGTTCACTATTTTATGAATACTATTAAAGGAAATGGTTTCATTCAGTTTGGAAGACAATTAATGATTCGCATGTTACAGTTATAGGACCCTATAAAGCTTTTTGGATTAAAATTCCGAAACAGAAGTCACCCAAACAAAAGTCTGGGTAGTATATGGAGGTCTGAAACATTTATCAGTTAGAACAGTTGGGAATGTTTCAAGATTCTCACAGTGTACAAATTTCCCTGAGAGTATTAATGACATTCTTTTAAATATCATTACAAAAGTTATATACGACAAAATGATAATGTTGGTTACTATGTAAACAAAAAATAGAAAAGCATATTGCATCAAACAGGAGGGTTGACAAAATATGCAGAGCTTGATAGCATGACTACCTTACAGTTATTAAGCAACAAAATTAATCATAGACTCTCCCAACATAAATTTCTCATACTGTGACTAAAGTACGGCTGCGCAAATTTCCCGATAGCTCTTGTAAGCCAACCTCTTCCAGTTTATCAGCAAGTTTCGACCTAATGTCAGTGTCAGGAAGTTGTTTGACTTTCCATCTCATAAACACTTCCATCAATGCATCCTGGTTGGAATGACATCGCTGCCTGATGTCAGTCAATAGTGCAGGCTCGATATCAAGATGTATTCCAACGTTCAGATAAAGAGATGGATCGATGTTTTGTGCTAACTTCAGGAGCTCCTTCTGTTCGACCCTACTTGGTGTACAAAAAGAAAGGAAACAAATGTTACCTCCTAGAAGTCGGTTTCATACCTAATTAAGGACAAAACAGTGACATTTTTAATAAATTCATAGTGGTAGCCATTTACTTCAACACCCATTTCTACAGGATGGTTATAAACATGAGTCGAGATAAAGTACTGACCCAAATTATTGTGTTAAACTAGACAAAGTGAATGGTTATAAATATCTAATTCCTTATTAACCCAACTTCTGGTTGTTGAATGAAGTACTGGTGTATTATCAGACTTTAAGTAAGCACTAGACTATCATGATGACATTATGTAAGCAAGATTTCAGTCAAATTGTCATCCCCCCCCCCCCCCCTTTAACCACCACCACCACCACATACAGCCATTACAGCTTCGCATATCTCTAGCATTGTATCAATGTGTTTCCCTCATTTTTTTCCAGAGCTTAAAAACCCTTTTTAGCATTTCTGAAGTTCATAATATAAAGCAATTCTCTGTGAGGTACTTTTTTTAGTAAATTATTTATTTCAGTAAGTTCCAAATTTTGGTTGATAAGAATCAAGTTCTTGATCTCTGCCCAGTGCCATTTTCCCTCCATCATAAAAAAACCTCTGGGTGCCTCTATTCTATGCAATCTGTTCCTCCATCATTTGGATGAGAATTTTGAATGACTGTGTTCAAGTTAAGTTGATTCTGGTATTAGAAAAATACCGAAATTTAACTAAATATGGACTTGGCCTAGATCTTTCACATGATTTGGTTATACCCTATTACAAAATTCAGCAACCAGACCATGCGGATATATAAAGCAAAACATTGAAAAACAAATGAAAATCAAATAATTATCATAATTGTTAGCAGTTGTTCTGATAATTTTGACCAGTACTGTATAAATCAATGTACTACAGCAGCTAAAGCTAGATCAGGACTAACATTTTAGTAAGCAATTACAAATTATGATATAGGGTTCCAGTTAATTTGTAAAATCAGCACTGATTTTCTTATTTACTATATAAATCTATATACCTACCTATTATGCCTGTAGTCTTGACTACGGGACCCCTTCGAGAATTATCACACATGAGTCACAATATTGTGCGCACCCCCGTAATCCTATTGTCCCCTTCGCCACTCACGCGCGTCAATACGCTACGGCCATCTTACTCTTTTGCGAGCAACCCCAAGAAGAAACATGTTGCTTGCAAGGAGCGGGGAAGGAGGGAGGGTCATAGGTAGGTATATAGATTTATATAGTAAATAAGAAAATCAGTGCTGATTTTACAAATTTACTGCAATAAATCATATATACCTACCTATTATGCCAGACCAGCGCCAACTCAAAGACCGGGAGGCATGTTTCGAGCAGAAAGAAATAGGATTACACCAAAGACTACAAAGAAGACACAGCGGCCTTCAAGGTGGCTGACGTAAACAAAGCTTCACCTGCGGGAATATCCCTAAGGTAGCAAGAAATGAAGGAATTGGGCGAACGCCAATAAGCAGCCTTCAAAATATCAACAAGCGCCACACCTTGAAACAGAGCCCAAGAAGTGCTGACACTACGAGCATCATGAGCACGAGGCTTACTGTCGGATAAAAGAGCCTCTGTGCCAGCGGCCCTAATAGCTTCAACGATCCATCTAGAGATGGAATCAAGAGAGGCAGGAGAAAAAGGCTCTCTAGTGATCAGGAACAACTGATCATCCTTACGATAAGACTTAGTCTTATCAATATACCATTTGAGAGCCCTAACAGGACACCAAACTTTGTCATCACGCACCGAAGAAAAGTTAGACAGCGGACAAAGAAAAATCTCAACAGGACCGGAGGCAGCTGTCTGATTCTTGGCAACGAAAGAAGCCCTAGGAATCAATCTAACACGTTTTCTCTCCCAGCGAACATGACCAGGAGTAAGACAGAGAGCATGAAGAGTACTGCGCCTCTGCCCAGAGGCAATAGCTACCAAAAAGAGCGTCTTAACCGTAAGATGATGAAGCGAAGCTTCACCCAACGGTTCGAAAGGAGGTTTCCCCAAGGCCTCCAGGACCTTAGGCAGACTCCAAGACGGCACTAACTTAGAAAGAGAAGGTCTTTTCAGAAAGAACGAACGAATCAAACCACTTAGAAGCGGGGAATTGGAAATCCCCGAACCATCTGAAAAACCCGAATGAATGGCCCCGATCGCCGAACGGTAGCCTCGGATAGTAGAAATAGATCTCCCTTTGTCAAATAACGAGATTAAGAAATCCGCAATTGAACCAATAGGAGCCTCAGAAGGGGTTTGATTTCTCTCTTTGCACCAAAGGAAAAAGACCGAAAGACGGGAATTGTAAATCTCCCTAGTAGAAACCCTACGACTAGACATTAAAAAGTCCGCGGCTCTATCAGAGAGACCCGACTGTCTTGCAGATTCCCTGACAGGGGCCAAGCAGTCAAATGAAGAGACTCCGGACTGTGGTGAAGAATCCCCGATAGGGGCTGCAACACCAGATCCGCTCTTAACGGGAGAACAAACGGTTGAGCCCTTAGGAGGCTCATAAGTTCTGGAAACCAATTCCTCCTGGGCCAAAAGGGAGCTATTACGAGCACCCGCGCCCGATCTTCCCTGATTTTCCGCAAGACACGCGGAATCAGATGGAAGGGAGGAAAGGCGAATCCCTGAAGGTTCTCCCAGCTGAGGGAGAAAGCATCGAGAGCCCATGCTCCCTGATCGCGAACACGGGAGCAATACTTCGGCAGCTGGTGATTTAGCACCGACGCAAATAGATCCACTTCCAGTGGACCTAGGCGACTGCGAATGCGGCAAAATACCTCCGGATGGAGCGTCCATTCCGATGGAAGATACCTGCCCCGAGACAGAAAATCCACAATGAGGTTTTCCCGACCGGGGATGAAAGAGGCCACGGGTGTGATTGCCATGCGACGACACCACCTCCACAGCTGAGCTGCTAGGGCATTCAGAGCAACCGAACGAGTGCCTCCCTGCCGATTGATATATGCCGCCACGGTAACATTGTCCGTGAGAATCAGAACCGAACGACTGAGAAGTCGACTTCTGAAATGGAGCAAGGTCAACAGAACTGCCATAAACTCCAGGACATTGATATGAGGAAGAGTCCCAAGAAGAGACCAATCCCCCGCAACCGTGCTGCCGTTGCAGTGTCCTCCCCACCCCAACCGAGAGGCGTCCGTCGAAATCGATATCGACGGGAGAGGGGCAGAGAAGGACCTGCCTCGCGCGAGAAACACCTCGCTCGTCCAACAAGAGAGAAGAGACTTGATCTTTACTGGTACTGGAATCCAGACCAAAAGAGAGTCTTTTCCCGGCTTGAAGAACCTGAGGAGATGTCTCTGAAAGGGTCTCATGAGGAGCCGGCAGTCCTCTAAAACATCGACTAGACTGGCTAGATAACCTAGAAACTGAAGCCACTGTCTGGCCGAGACTCTTCTGGCCAGCAAGAGCTTGCGAGCCCCAGAGACAATGGTGAGAATCCTGTCTCGACTGGGCCGAGCTAACTGATTCCTTATGTCTAACACCGCCCCCAGAAAAACTGGGCTGCGAGTGGGGACTAACTCTGACTTTTCCCAATTTATTAGGAAACCTAAGTCTTGAGTAAGAGAGACGAGCAAACGAGTCTCGTCCAACAAACGATCGCGCGACTCCGCAAGGAGAAGCCAATCGTCCAGGTAACAAAACAACCGCAGGCCGCGACGCCTCAGAGAGGCCGCTAGCACCGCTACAACTTGAGTAAAAACCCGAGGGGCCGGGCGCAGCCCGAAGGGAAGAGCCCGAAAACGATAAGTCTCCGAGAGGAAGGAGAACCCCAGAAGATCGCGAGATGCGCGATGAATGGGAATGTGAAAGTACGCGTCCTTGAGATCTATCGAGACCGCGTAGTCTTCCCTTTTGATCAACGGAAGAATGGAGGCAAGAGTCTCCATCCGAAAATGAACCGGAGGAATAAATTTGTTTATCCTTTTTAGGTTCAGTATCAAACGAAGTTTTCCCGAGCGCTTGGGAATAACAAATATTGGAGGAAGGGAAAGAGACGGCCTGTCTCTTACCCTTTCTATAGCCCTCTTTTCCAGAAGAGACTCGATCTCCTTTGAAGCATGAGATCGAGACAGGGCAGACATGGGAGGTGACCGAATTCTTATAGCCCCTCCGGGGAGCGAAGCGCAAAGATCTATGAAGAATCCGTCTCGCACGACGGAAAGAACAAACGCGTCCCCGGAGATGGCCTCCCAAGCGGGGAGAAACGCATGAAGACGGCCACCTACCACATTCGGTTGAACAAGCGCTCGGGGAAAAACATCAAAACCCAGGCTTGGCCTTCTGCGAAGCCATCGCCTTACCACGAGTACCTCTCGAAATGCCCCTGCCACGACTCCCTCTCCCACGAGAAGGAGCTGGCTGTGGCTCAGGAGGCGGGACCCTAGACACGCGACTGCGTTGACCCGAAACGGGACCAGCAGGTCTACGCTGAACAGGGGCCCGCGTTGGCTTAGAGCTAGTGTGAAACTGCTTAGTCATATCCGAGATCTGCTTACGCGCATCGATCTCTCTCTGAAAACCGTAGCGAATTTACCACCAAAAAGCGAAGGACCCCGAGACGGAACATCTCGGAGAAGTTGAGCAATGCCCGACTCTCTAACACCCAGTGCCGAGAGAGCCGAGGTCCTGCGACAGAACGTAACCGAAGCAGCTGCGGTGGAAAGCTGCGACCACTGCAGACAAAAAAGAGTATGCAACAGGTCGTCAATAATCAGCTTGTCACCATCGGTAACATTCAACTCCTCCGCCCTGGACCTAAGGTCGGAGAGAAACCCTTGAAACGCCGCCAAACGCATCCCCGACCTAACCTGGTTTTCAATATTAGACCAGATCTTATCCTCCGCCTTGAAAGCGGCGGAGGTAAGCGGATTAGTCGCCCGTAAACGACGACCAACCTCCAAAATCTCAGGAGACAGAGTCTTAGCCTTAAAAAAGCTGTCTTGGTCCTGAGAACAAAAGGCAAAGGCCTTACCCTTGACCGCATTAGGGCGCTTAATCAACATCGCGGCCTCAATGCGGTCATACTCCAGCTTGAAAACCTCCTCAAGAGCGATACCCTCAGAGGAATCCTGCTGCTTAAATTTCCAACGCGAAGTCGAACCCTGCGCGCGGGTTGACTGAAATTCAGGGAGATATTTGGACAACAAAGCAATCGCTTCTACCCCGCAAAGAGCGAGCGATTGAGACTCCGCCTGCCCAAGCGATTCGGGAACCGAAGCTTGAGAAGCCACATCCGAATCTGGTTCCACCCGAGTGGAATGAGACAAAGGAGCACTAACAAAGGCCTCCGCAGGCAGAGCCCCGCATGGTTCAACAAAGGTCTCCTCGCCCGGCGGAGCCCCAAGGGCCGCGGGAATAGGAGGCACATGCGAATCCGACTCAGACAAAGAGGAATCAATCACAAAAGGCTGATTAGACTCAAGGCGAGATCCCTGAATAGGGACAGAAGTCAGGGTTGAAGTAGCCGGTACAAAGGACCAACCCTGATTCTGAGCAAAAGCCCGCATCATACTGAACATGTCAGCTTGAGAGGAGCTAGCTGGGTTAGCCAGGCCAGACGGGCAAGAGGCCGGCAAAGCCTTGCCACTTTTTGCCTTCTTCTTGGCCTTTTTCTTGGCTGGCTCGACAAAAGTCGTAGCCGAAACCCTTTTCTTAGAACGCTTAATCGGATTCGTTCGGGTCCCCGAAGCCTCTTCGGAAACACAAACCGATCCCTCCGCGGAGGAGCGTTCACTTCCCATAAAGGGATTGGAGCGCTCATGGCGTAAGCCTAGAGAATCGCCCAAATCACCCATATTGGCTAAGCAAGAAGATGCAGTAGCCTTGGGTTGGGAGCTAAAAGCTCCCAGTGCGTGGGCAGACCGAGATGACTCGGTATGTGCCCGATGACTACTAAAGGCGTGTGAACCCGCTATTGGACCGCTCGAAAGCAGCAATAGGGGAGCACTAGTAGTCATGCACTCAGGTGAAAACACCTGTTGCTCCGAAGAGCGTCCATAATTGTTAGCTCGAGCATTCCCATTAGCTGGCAATGTAGACAGCCCAGGAAGTACTCGTTCCCCCATATGGCGTTTGCCGGGGGCTAGGGTTTGAGAACCCAGACCAACATGGACTAAGCCAGTGGGCTGCCTTGCAGTAGTGGGGCGCGTCTCCCCTAACGGATCAGAGCGAGTGAACGCTACCGTACGGGAAACAACAGCCCCCCACCCCCCCCCCCCCCCCCCTCTGGTCTCAGCGACCGGGGGATTGGATTCGAGATATCCAAACCACTAGAATCTGACGCCACCCACCCCGAAACCACGGGCTTCGGAGTTGACAATCCCGATTCAGTTAACGCCACCCGTCCCGAAGCCGCAAGCTCCGAGACTGGCAAACTCTGCAAGGAAACACCACTAGGCAACTTACCCTTAGCCCTCCTCCCTCCCCCGTGTACCGCAGTACTCGGGGGAGTTCTGGAAGGCCGAGTCGTCTTGCTAGACGACTCTTCGGAAGAAGCAGGTCTCCTTGACCTAGCTGCTTCTTCTTCCGAATCCATACCACTGCAATAAAACAGACAATAAAGTATACTTTTTCAAATTAAGAAATACTTCAACTGAATGCAGTAAATAAGGGTAAAATTATTTGGGAGATACGCACTAAAGAAATTTTCACAGCCTAAAAACCGTAAGAATAAACGCCGAACCCGAAGGCTCGGTGACAAACGGAAACACCCGCAAACACGGAAATATCTACGTGGGGCTGACCGTGAAAGAGAAAAATAAATGCCAAGAAAGGGAATCAAAAAATCCCTTGCAATCGGCAAGAGTGACTAATAAAACACAAAGTACTATAATCTAAACGAATATAGGTACCTAAAAGTGCTTTAACTATGTGAAAAAGCGCACCAAAAAGATACTATACGACCTGATTTCAGGAGCGCTGTGACTATACGTCCTAACTCGTCGGGGGCGAGCAAGAAAGAGGAAGATGGCCGTAGCGTATTGACGCGCGTGAGTGGCGAAGGGGACAATAGGATTACGGGGGGTGCGCACAATATTGTGACTCATGTGTGATAATTCTCGAAGGGGTCCCGTAGTCAAGACTACAGGCATAATAGGTAGGTATATATGATTTATTGCAGTAAATACATTTTTTGTTGTGAATTATAGCTCAAAAGTTTGGACTACAATGGCGCTGCAGTCACAATCAATATGAACAATGGGCTAATAAAAGACATTTGTTCAAAGAACGAAATAAAAATTACATAAAGTGTGTTCAAGTCTTACCAAGTTTGCTTGGGTAATCCCTCTTTGCACGGAGCTGTTGAAGGGGTTAAAGATAAGGGTTTTAATAAATCCGAATGAATCAGAAACTCTAGACAATACATGATATCAACGTCACTATTTATATCAAAATATATAACAAGAGGACACCAGTAAAATGACTTTAAGGATATTATAGCAGTCAACAAAAAATTAAGATAAGAGGGCATTATGACAAAAAGTCTCTGTAGATGCAGCTTATTCCAATCACAATTACCTGACATAGAAATAGCATGAAACAGGAATTAAGGTTTTGTCTTTCCTTTGCCGTCATTTGTATTGTATAGTGTTCACCTATTGTATTATGGTCCCAGGGGCGGCGATCAATATAAAAGGGAAATTTGCATTTCGCAGTATAAAAACTTTGCATTTTGGTGGTTCCTTACTATATTTTGTTTATTATTTTGCGAGGGAGAACATTTTGCGGTTTGGACAGCTTTTTAGAGCACTTTTGATCACACAGACAAATCCAAGCATTAAATCACCATTTCCACAAAAAAAAAAATTAAAAATCAGGTATTTCTCATTTTCGGGGGAGGGGAAAGACTCGTCGAATGATCCCAGGGAGACGCGTCCCCCGTCCCCCTAAATTGCAGCATGTCTTATAGGGAGTTTACATTGTCTATTGCAACACGGGAATCTCTGCCTAAATAATACTTTTATATAGATATGTTTTGCGATATTGTACAGTTTTAAGCACTAGTATGCGAGGGAGCGCAGCGAGAAATTTCCAATTTCGAATAGTGAATGTTTGCATTTTAGAGCACTTACGAGAATAAAAAAGGAAAATGTAGCCTCTATGCATTATATGCTACACATCTTCTTGTTTTTGTTTTCATTCTTCAAAAGTTCCCCCAAAGAATTCTTCAAAAGATCCCCCCAAAGAATTTCCAAAATTGCAAACTGTTCGACCATTTTCATGAATCACAGTGTGATCATGTTAAAATTCAAGCGGTCGTTCTACTGACATGTCTCAAAATTTCGATGAATAGCAAAGTTTGACAGAAAAACACTTACTTGTTGCGCCAATACTGCTCTAAAACTTTTTCAACATGGAAAACCCTAATACAATTTGTGCGCCATACTTCACTTTAATATGATAAATCATATCTCAATCTATTCAGCATTCAGCATATTTAGTATCGAGTAATTATATAATAATATACACACATGACAAATGTATATTTAAAAAATGGAAATATCGGTTTAGGGGTAAAATGTTTATTTAGAAATACGTTCGTTTTGTGACACCACCAAAATGTCTTCTTTCCGAAATGAATGTTTAGACTGGAATCATCAGGGTGAACTATCCTCATAAGTTGAAGGATCCTCTAGTAACAGCCGTATTACTTTTGATTAGGCCTAATTAATTATTCAAATAAAATGTAATAGTTAAAGATGCAAGAGCAAGATATTATTTTTGTTTTGAAAAAGAAGTGAATGTACTAATTACCTATGCATCCTGTGTCAAACATGACTTCTTGAGTGATGTTCTGAGTCAGTTTTAAAGTGACACTAGCATGACTAGTATTCTCGTCTTTACCCAGCAGATCTAATTTGAAGAACGCTGTGCACACAGTTGTGTTGAAGAGGCGACTTTTCTCAATTATCTTTCGGAAAGTCCGTCACGTAGAAGAAAAAAAAAACAACGTGTATTAGTGTATTGACTTCACACAATGTTTACGAATCATCACAGGATATATACATATATATATATATATATACACACATGTAGTTCATACATGCTAGGGGAAGGACAATGACAGGCTATGTGTTAACAGGTGTAACAATGGAACCGTACAATGAATGTTTTAGTAAAAAAATACTTCATATTAATTTTAGTAAAAAATAAAAATAAAAAAGGCAGTTCTACGCGGTTTGTCTAGGTGAGTTTGTCTCGTAATAAGTTAATAACAAACTACCAAAAATGGAAGATTCCTTTTCAGTAGTTATGATGAATTTAGTATTATTTATCTTCGATTACATTTCCTGAAAGAAATCAATAAAAACTCTTATTATCTCACCGTATAAAAGTTTATTTGTATTATATATGTGTATTGCCAGTAACAGTATGGGTCTAACCTCTAAAAAGAATACTGGATAAATAAGTGCATGAATAGATCATTCAATGTTATCTGGATGATTCCTTCATCTGTCTCACCTTGGTTTGTTCTTTCTCGTTATGTTCGCATCTCACAGTTAGGTCTTTCTGTTCGATCATTATCTCCTCAGCTTTATCCAATGCAGATTGATAGAGAGGTCCTTTGGTGTATTTCTAAGTATTTAAATAAAAGTTATTATCATTATTGTTGTTATGATAGTGATAATGATGATCATCATCGTCATTATCATTATAATTATTATTCAAATTGTGTTGCATTTTTATCATACGGTTTAAAATATTACGTTTATTGTTGTCTAAGAAAAATGGCTTGCTTACGATTGTCTGCGTCGGTTTATTTTGTAGCCGCAGTTGCACATGAGGTTTCCTGTCTACAGGCATCTTGTTTGGTAGATACGGCATATAACACATCAATTTCCCTCTCACAAATAGCCAGTCCAAAAACATGGTCATGTAATTTCGGCAAAAGTGTTCCATCAATAGCTCAAAGTGATTGGGATATACTCGGCATGTTTCTGATGTCTGTGAAATGCGTTCTACTTTGCCTGCAATTGGAAACGGGAAAACATACTTTTGCAGAAATTTGAATGTTAAATTAAAATCTAAATGGTAACTTGGGATGCAAGGGGAAAATGATCACGGTGACGAGAAATCATCGTTTTGTTAAAGATGTGAAGATGTGTTGGAGGATGTTTGAAGGAACAATCTCTTTTCCAAATAAACATTGTCAATACATTGATACCAGCTAGATACAAAAAGGGAATATTGACCAGCAGATTTCGAGCCCTTACTACGCAGAAATGGTCTGTTATAATTAATCCTCCGTACACCATGCTCTATTGTAAAGTAACTGTGTGTTGTTGAAATTGTCTGTCATGTTAATGTATTGCTCCGTTGTGAACTATTTCTATGCAAACCAATATTCAAATTCAAATGAAATATAATTATCATAACGACAACGGAGTTTCCCGGCCTCATCCCCTAAAAAGACAAATGCATGTTTGCGACTTGAAACCATATACCCAGGTGGAGATAAGGCTTAAAGGGAGCGACAAGTCGCAATCTATGGGCGGTTTTACAGTTGGCTGCTCCTTTCTCTGGATCAAAGTTCAAAGCGACTTCAATTTATCGCGCGAAGCTAATAAAAGTTCGCAAATTGACCCCAAACTTGAGTAAACAAGATCGCGCGTTCTTTATTCCAGTATTTGAATCTCATTGGTCGGTTACGTATGTAGGGATTCGAGTTGACGATCACGCGATGAATTCGGCAATAACATTCCTTCGGTAGGGCACGATTGGACCTGATTGTATCCGAATTTCCCCGAGTCAGGCCAACTGGTCAGTTCCGTGGATTACGACTTGCCACTCCCTTTAATAGCATGAATTGAACCATGACCGGAAATAACAGGTACAGAATCAACATGTGTAGGCTTATATATAAAAAAAAGCTGTAGCAGCAGCAGATAAAGCCAAGGTCTGTACTTACTTTAAAACTTATTTCATAATGGCAGTAATCATCGCTATTTAATGTCATACCTGTTTGATGACTCCATGAGTGAAGTAATGTCTTTACTTTTCCAGGGTCGTTGAGGACAGCGCAGTGTGGCATGATCAGCTTGACAGGTTTCTTGAAGTGCAGGCCTGACGGTAAACACTTGAAACCAGGACTGACAACCATCTCGTCTTCTCCCAACGCGATGTCATCTGGTATTTCTGTAAGCACCTCTAAGGTTATCTTGATTGCTGAACCTTCCTCTAGGGCTCCTGGAGGGATATCCAGTCTGCAGCCATGGGTTGGAAGGGACAGTATTCCGCCATGGTGACCAAAGAGGTCTTCTACGCGGTTCTCGTCTGATAAACAGATAATGCAATACTTCATTTAAATCTGATATGATTATAGCCAGTTGATTTTCAGCATATCAAGTGACGTATCCAACATAGGATGAAGCCTGGTTGAGGTTTCATAAAGCACTGGCAGAAAAGTAGGCATTTTGACCATAAGGATCCGCCCTTTTGTCGATTGTGTTCCCTTTTTTTTTAGAATGAAAACCCTTTTGTTTTCCTTGTCAGAGAATTATGGAGGGAAACTGGACCCCCATAAACCCCCCCCCCCCCCCCACTGAGCGAATTTTGAAGGACGGGGGGGGGGGGGGAGGGGGGGGGCAATAGTTAATAATTCCAATGCACAGGATCGAAGAACCTTTCTGAGTCAGAAGGTATTCAGATACTTTCTTATAATATACTTTATTGTTTTGTATTCAAAATTATTTCACATCCCATTTCTTATTTACTTGTCTTACCGTTTGCGTCTTTACTGCTCGCTTCACCATAATAGCAGTCTTCACTCGTCTCTTCACTATACTCGGCCCTTTCTTCTTCAGTTCCACCTTCGCTTTCATCTCTTTCAAGACTTGCATTACTCTCTTCCTCTTCCGCTTCCGCTTCGCCAAAGTCAGTCACTTCTTCCTTACTGCTCTCAATGATGATCTCTTCCTCTGTACCCAAATCTGCGATCTCCATTTCTTCTTCGCTGAAGTCAGTCTCTTCTGCGCCACTGTACTGAAGACTGAGGATGAAGTCAAGAATGCATCATTCATATTATATTGAAAAATTGGAGTTGAAATGTTTGGTAATGTGAAAAACATGTGTATTGTACATTTGCTATATGAGGCAAAGAACTGCACTGACAAAATTAATACAGGGGCGGATGCAGGAAAATGAAAGTGAAAATGTAGACCCGTATTTTTTTGGTCTCGCCAGCTTCTCAAAAAGTCGCT
Organism: Heliocidaris erythrogramma; assembly: GCA_025617745.1. Taxonomy (NCBI): domain Eukaryota; kingdom Metazoa; phylum Echinodermata; class Echinoidea; order Camarodonta; family Echinometridae; genus Heliocidaris; species Heliocidaris erythrogramma. The sequence goes on from CM046854.1 coordinate 65,017,886, forward strand.
CGGGGGGGGGGGGGTATAGGGACAAAAAAAAATTCTCGCCAAGCTTCCAAAAAACGCTCAGTAAAGGGGTTATGGGGCACAGTTTGCCTTCATAGTTCCCTGACAAGCAAAAAAAAAAAAAAAACCCAGAAAGATGGCGCCAAATAAGAAAAAAAAAAAAACCCAGAAAGATGGCGCCAAATAAGAAAAAAAAAAAAAACCCTCCATGCCCCCCCCCCCCTGGTGCCGCCACTGAAGATAATTTCTAATGCTTCTTTCTAGTTACGTAACTGATCAAAGCGTTTAACAGAGTTTTATTATCCCTATATCTTTGCCAAGCTTCAAAAAAACGCTCAGTAAAGGGGTTATGGGGCCCATTTTGCCTCCATAGTTCCCTGACAAGCAAAAAAAAAAAAAAACCCAGAAAGATGGCGCCAAATAAGAAAAAAAAAAACCCTCCATGCCCCCCCCCCCCCCCCTGGTGCCGCCACTGAAGATAATTTCTAATGCTTCTTTCTAGTTACGTAACTGATCAAAGCGTTTAACAGAGTTTTATTATCCCTAGATCTTTGGATTCATTTACGATTCTGCACTTAAGTGCACATTCTCTACTTCACAAGGAAACATTCCAGCCACGCAGCCATTTTACAGGCGATTATGCTATTCAAGTCACAATGACACTCGTATCCTACCATTCAATTGAAAGATAGGTTTCAATCCCTCCAAACGATATCTCAATTAAAAATAAAGAATAAAACACAATACATAAACCCCTAAAAAAAAAGTTCTGCAAATCAAGTTTGAGCGCTGATATCTATCAAATTTCTAGGTACAACTCAATATCGAATTTCAATGATCTTACCTTCGTCAATATAAATGAATAATATAATAGAGGCCCAGTGCAACTGTATAAACGTATACGTGTGACCCGGAGGTCAACATTAGAATGATATTTCAGCCAATATTCATATCAATAAGCTGGGATAAATGAAGAAACATAAATGCATATCAGGGGGGGATCCAGGATTTAGTAAACGGTTTGTCAACTTTTGGAAAAGGTAGACCTTTCTGGCCAGCTTCTCGAAAAGTCGCTCAGTGGGGGGGGGGGGGGATTATGGGGGTCCAGTTTCCTTCCATAATTCCCTGACAAGCGACAACAACAACAAACAAAGAAAAAAAAAGCCTTTTTGGCCGGGGGGGGGGGGGAGCACGTGCCCCCTGTGCCCCCCTGGATCGGCCACTGGCATATAGTGTTGATATCTTACAGTGCTTGTTCGGGAAACCCTCTCTGGTGTGATGTGTATGGAGCTGTTGAAGGAAAGGAAAATCATAATTCCAACGAGCCCATATATATATTGATACTGAACTTTAAGCTCTTGACGAACTAAATCAATTGTCATACCATTCTTTATATTAATATAAACAAGATCACATCGGGAAATGAAGCTAAATTTAACGGGATAAATATACATGTATAACGAATCAATATGTGTTAATATATAGGCAAAAATAGACTTAAAGGCGTGGTAAAGAAGATACAACCAATTCAAGTCAAACCTACCATGCCTACATGACATGAACATACATGTAGGTGACAATTATCATGAAGAGAATTAACTTTTGTAATTTCTTTAATTTTTTCCGGCTCGTCTGCAATAACTTAGGGAGCGAATTTTCTATGACATGCTATAAAAAGGTAAAATATAGAAAATTCTGTCATTTTGATAAATCACAGTTGTAGTTACATATACAGTGTTGATTCTTTAAAAAAGGAAACCCAACTCAAAAAATGATTATGTCCGGATTAATTCTTACTATTCATGTGCAAGTTCATTTCACCCTCTTTAAAAATTACACCAAATATGTAATGGTATTGCCATGCATGAATGAACTTGAAAGGTTTTAACTGAGTGACATCAAAAGTAGTTTGCGCACAAAAGTAATACAGAGTGTACCTCCAGTAAGTATACTGCAGGAAACAAAACAAGTGATAAAGACACAATGCAAAGAAAAGTGATATTTCATAATGTTTCATTATTCATCTTTCAACATGTAAGCAACCTTGAATGAGATACGAGGCCAAAATTATCCGCCCAAATGACCGCGTTGTCTGATCAAGCAAGTGTGTGCTCGAGAAAGCAGGGTGAGATTCAATCACTATGAACATGATGACAAAGAAAGCGGACAAAATATACAGCTCCTCATTGTACCCTCCACAATTGTTCTGGTAGACAAAAGAACATCCCTTCATTGCTATTAGGTAAATTAAGTAGGACAGGTGAATATGCATGTGACACCTGTTCTACGTATTTTTACATAATAGTAATGACGGGATGTTCTTTTGTCTACCAGAGCTAGTGTGGAAGGTACAATGAGGAGCTGTATATTTTGTCCGCTTCTTTGTTCGCCATGTTCATAGTGTATGAATGGCTATTCATTGTGCTGGTTTGCTAGTTTAACATTGTTTTAGGTCAATGATCCCAGGCTCTATCATCACAAATGTGGTGGCATATGAAAGGGATGAAAATTTCCTTTTATGATGTACTATATATCAAGTTATGCTTACTTGACGAAATGTTGGGTTTCCTGTTTTAAGAAGCACACCCTGTGTGTGTGTGTGTTTGGGCGTGGGTGTGTGTGTATGTGTGTGTATATATATTATCAAAAGTTCAGAAAGTGGAGGACATATATGGAATATATAGTAAAAAGGTTTCCACAAGCGCTTTCGTTTATTTCTTCAGATTCCACCTGAAGAAATAAACGAAAGCGCTTGAGGAAACCTTTTTACTGCTTTGTCTTATTTGTCTCTGAGTGAACTTTTCATTTACTTTATATATATATATATATATATATATATATACATGTATATACAAATAATTTCTTGGTACTACAAAATTTCAATATGGCACGAAAAAGAGGCATGATAACGAAGCTTTTCGACCTGCACTCATCAGGTTATCACGCAGGTATATAACAAATTACTTGAAATCAACTATATTATACTCGATGAACCCGGACGCAACCTAGACGCCTGAAATTACGGCGTCTAGGTTGCGTCCGGGTTCATCGAGTATGAACGTGCCATTTGGCATCTATCATCGAAAAACACGGCCATGACAAAAATGTTATAAATTCAAAGGTATCGAGAAGGGCATAATGTTCTGAAGTACGTCTTGTAACTTGATTTATACCCAAATGGTTTTTTATCATAAACTCTCAGACGTGTTATTATAAGGTGAAGTAAGTATACCGTGTATTGATTGGTCAAGTAGGAAATGGAACGTTTTGAGAAGAGAAATGTGTTGATGTCAAGTTGGTATCAGAAAACAACTGGCATGTCTAACGAATGACAGTCATGATATTCAATAAAACAAACGTTATTAATTCCAATTTTACAGCATCGAGGAAACCTTCAGAGTCAGAGGGTATTCAGATACTTCTTATTATTTACTTTTTTGGTTTTGTATTAAAAAATACTTCCCATCCCTTTTCTTAATTACTTCTCTTACCGTTTGTGTCTTTACTGCTTTCTTCACTGCCTCCCCAGTCTTTACTTTGCTCTTCATTTCGTTCAACCTTTCCCTCTTCCTGACGACGATCGCTCTCCTCTCTTTCATGTCTAGCTTTGTTCTCTTCTTCGTCTGCTTCACTAGAGTCAGTCTCTTTTTCGTCACCTGAATCAATCCTGCTCTCTTCCTCTTTACCAAACTGTGCGGTCTCCACTTCTTCTGTGCTGTAGTCACTCTTGTCTTCGCTACTATACTGAGGACTGAGGAGGAAATTAAGAGAGTATTTATATTATTAAAAAAGTAGTTGAAATATTTTGTAATGAGAAAACATGTGTATTGCAGATTTGGTACTTGAGGCAAATAATTGCACTAACAAATGTAGGGACAATGATTTTCATGGCTTAACATTTCGAGTTTATTTTTTCTTATACATCGCAATGTAATAAACATCATTATATTCATATAATGTGTTGGCTCAGTCAGTAGGGCGTCCGCCTCACAATCGGGAGGTCGTGGGTTCGAACCTCGGCCGCGTCATACCAAAAGACGTTAAAAGATGGGAGTTGCTGCTACCTTGTTTGGCGTTCAACAATTGAAAGGATAGAGCAACGTCGATCTGGCGCTGCACAGTGGCTGCCGTGCCCACGATCAATTGGGCAAAAAGAATTCATTTCGGTTAATAAAATTTGGAATGGATTATTATTATTATTATTATTATTATTATACATTGTTTTGCTGTCCAGTATTCTAGCCCCTTCAAGGAAAGAAAATATATTATCTCTTTATATGCAGATATAATTACGTGAACAATATATTAATTCATTTTGCAGTTGACAAATAAAATAAAATCAAGTCTATTTAAAATGAAGATAATAGTGTGTGGTAACGTTAAAGTATTTGCAATGTGAAGTTTGTTCAACAACTGGCACGGCAAGTGAGCATCTTTATGTCACACAATAATTGAGTGTTTATATTCTCATCACACACCGTAATTCTTTGCACTGTAACATTATATCGTGTCAATAAAAGTAAAAACAAAATATCTTTAATAAATCGCAAGTAAAAAAAAAATTGTCCTTTTTAAAATAGAAAATACAGCTGTGGTGTGTAATTTCCAGAGGGCTACAAAACGTATTAACCAGAAAGGAATCTGAAATTACTGTAGTAGCAGAACGAATGATCATGCCAGTGTGTAAGTGACACGATGGAATTTGAGATATTTTTTCACATTACACAGTGCAAGACGGTAATTTTTCATATTCGATTTTGGGCTTGAATATCTGAACGCTTCTTTAAATGAAATTAATGATAGTTAGAATACATTACATTCCCAAGGGGGCTGGTAAGGAGAAACTATATTAATTTTAAAATATAGTTTGCCATTGAAATTGAACGATTTCGATAATAAAGAGAACTACATCATCAACTGAAATGTAATATGTTTTATGTTGGCCTCTTACAGACGAATACATAATAATCATTGCGATATTTAAAAAAGGATGAGGAAAGTAAGCGCGTATACGCGTTTTGCATGTAGAAATATAATTACCCTAGAAGCTTCTTAAATGAGTTCAGTAATGATTGCATATTACGTTGAGTAACTCCATTGAGTTTAAAGTGTCCCTCGGCCACTTGAGGAAAAGCCCCCTAAATATAAATCATAAGAAATTAAATCATTAGATCATAGTCAATCTTAGGGTCTTGTCATGGGGAACCTGCTTAAATTAATTTTGAATCACTCATCACTCGGTAGGCACATTACCTAAACATCAGAATAATAAACATACTATCGTAAACGTTTGAAACCGAGTGGTATACTTGGACAGGATTTCCTTGATTTTCTCATTTGCTCGTTAGACAGCTCGTAGATTTTTTCCACTTTTGAGGTAATATATAATCATTGAGTATTTCTATCATTAAGCATTCGCTCACTTATGAATGAATTTAGTCCTAACAGCCTACCTTCATAGCCAAACTATAAGCCAACCAATAATCTATTTTTCACAGGTTAACAATTAGTATGTTACAACGGAAATGTATTATCTACATAATAAATATTTGACATCCTTGTATTATTATCAGGCTCTATAAGGGTGCGGGTCTATAAAATAGCTATTTTAAATGTTTATCCTTTTAGTGTGGGTCATACTCCAGGTATACCTTGGCAAGCGACGCCTTTTCCTTTATTGATGTGTAGAAGACATCATTTAGACGCGTGTTCTTCATTGTTAAATCATTCAGATGAGGCATTGAACAAAGTGCTTCTGCTAAGTCACGTGATGATGAGGAGGTCAACTCAACCTGACGTTCATTCCCATATTCACCATAATCATGCAAATACTCTTGCATAACACGGTACACATCCTCAAGACAGAGTGTGACGACCTGTACAGTAATAAATTCAGATGAAGAAGAAGGAGGAGGAGAAGAAGAAGAAGAATAAGAAGTAGAATAAGAAGAATATAATGATGACGATGATGATGATGAAGAAGAAGAAGAAGAAGAAGAAATATCAATTAAATTTTGCTAAATGGATGTAGACTTCAGACATGTCGTCAATGGTATATGTTGAATAGTTCATTTTAGTCATTTACGCAATGAGGGAAAGCATATGTACGACCTAAGACCTTTACAGCTTTTCAGAAGGGCATTCCTTTTTAATATTGTATCTTTGGACAACTGCATCTTGGACCAACACCCTTGAACTTTAACTAGTTTTATTCTAAATAGTCGTCCCTACTTGCATGACTTGTGTGTAATAAATGAGCTTACCTTGATAAGCGATGCCTTTTCTTTCATTACTGTGTAGAAAACATCATTTAGACGCATGTTCTTCATTGTTAAATCATTCAGATGAGGCATTGAACAAAGTGCTTCTGCCAAGTCACGTGATGATGAGGAGGTCAACTCAACCTGACGTTCATTCCTATATTCACCATATTCACCATAATCATGCAAATACTCTGGCACAACACGGTACACATCATCAAGACAGAGTGTGACGACCTGTGCAGTAATAAATTCAGATGAAGAAGAAGGAGGAGGAGAAGAAGAAGAAGAAGAAGAAGAAGAAGACTTTTTTGACTTTTCAAATGGCACTTTATTTAGAACTAATTACAATAACATATGTAAAATTATTTCCAATAATTAAAAATGTAAAAATAATTAATTTCAATGAAAAAAAAAATTACCATATAATGATAACAGTTTGAAAACTTGTAAACAATGAAATACAAAATGAAAATCACATTATAAAACAAGTACCAAAATACAAGTGAGGGGGAAACAACGCTCCAAGAACTCCTTACATAACTGTATGCATAATATATTTGCACTTTAAATTAACCATGTGAGTGACCCATTATTAAGGTAAAAAAATAAATTGTGCGACCACCGTCTCTCAAAAGCATGAATGTTATTACACAACTTAAAATACTCATAATCCAAAAGAATTTTAGCTTTCATTCTCATTTTCCAAAATGGAAGCGGATCATAGAAATGTGATGTACGATAAAGCCAATAAACGGTGGTCTTAAAACTAATAATACAATAGTTTGACAGATGAACAGCCTCCCTACAACGCCCACGAGCATGCGGAACCAAGGCCCAGTAGAGTCCAAAGTCTATTTTTATATCAGGAAGAACCCGAGCTATAAGATGATGTAGAAACGTCAGTGCTGGTTGTATGGCAGATCATTGGAGAAAGAGATGAATAATTGTTCCCCTCTCACCGCACCATCCACACCAAGGCAGGATATCTGGATTAAGGTGATGGAGTACTGAAAGAGATGGTAAAACGTTATGAAGAAGTTTGTATTGAGTGTCACCGTCTCTTTTTTCTGTTGGCAGCTGATATATTTCAGTCAAGTTAATGTATGTCGACTGAGAGAGGATTCCAGAATCATGCCAGTGAGTTTGTGATGTAGACGGATGACAGTTGACAGAGCGATTAAAGATGCGATATAGGCTTTTAGTGGGCGAAGTACATTTGTATCGTTAGCGATCGTTGCGGCGTATGGAGAGTTGATTGTGGCAGTGAGGTCTTGTGAAGAACAGAGACGTGGTCGAAGTCCGTGATGCGTGAAGAAAGCAGAAAAGGTACTGGTAAGTGCAGCATGCAGGCGGGAGAGATCGTTGCTTAGAATGCGGATGGATGGTCGTCGAAGAACAGAGGGGAAGATGAAATCATCAGCTTGAAGCCAGGTGCCATCAGTTGGATTTATAATATGCTTAACGAGCTTGATTCCACTTACAAACAGACGTGCAGGGTAGGCATTTGTATCATCTGTCTCACCAGAAAATAAACGAGGGTAATTTAAAGGAATATTCAACACATGGTTAATTGAGGCCGTAGCTAAAACTTGTGCTCCCGAGGTTCTCCAAGCAACTAATACTTCCGAATAGAAAGACGACAAACTAACAAAAAATTTAGGTTCCAACTCAATCAAAAAGAGCTGGACATCAAAATTGAGTCTTTTGTATTTACACAAATTATATGAACCGAGTGCATATGCTGGATGCAAGCACAAATTAAGGAAACGTTGAATAAAACTAAAACGAAAAGTAAGCAGACGTGTTTGGAGACAAGCTAGGCCTAATCCACCCTTATTTGGCTCTAAATACAATAGTGTTTTCTTTAAATAATGTCTTTTGTTTGACCATACAAAATTCACGAGCATATCTTGAAGTTCATGGAGGACGCACTGAGGGGGAGACAAAATAGCTAAACAGTGAAAAATTTTAGAAGCAGCTAGTTGGTTAGCTACTAACACTTTGCCTTTTAATGATAATGCGAAAGAAAGGGATGTCCACCTCAAAATTGTCTTTCTTAATTTTTCCTTACACACTGCCCAATTTTTATTAATATAGTTATTGCTATTACCCAAATGAATTCCAAGAAAGACAAGCCCATCACTGTTCCATTTAAAATCGAAAGGTGTGTCTGTGCGTCCAGACCACGACATTGTTAGAGCATTCAGAAAACGCATGGAACAAAGTGTTTCTGATAAGTCACGTGATGATGAGGAGGACAACTCAAACCGACCTTCAAACCCATACCCATGCTCAAGACAGAGTGTGACGACCTGTACAGTAATAGATTCAGATGAAAAATAAGAAGAAGACGAAACAAAAAGAAGAAGAAGTTATTATGAGACAAGTGCATCCTGAAAAGAAAAACTCTCGGACTATAAAATCTGTGACAATTACCAATTTACAGCTATTCACAAAGTATACCATGTAGGTAGTTATCTCATGGCAACTGAGATTTTGTTTTCAATAACTGACCGGGGTTAATTTTCCTATGGTTAGCTGTCTTTGCATTCAGTTTTAAGAGGAAAAAAGAGGGATAGTAGTTGGACTGATTTCACTCCAGCACTTATACATTGTGCTTGGTTCTACATGTCTACATAAAGGATAGATTCGCGATAATCTCTTGCTTAGGACATTATTTGATTTATGCTGTAAAACTACTATAAACGCAAGTAAAACGATGATTCATTTCAATTCTTGTTGAATAGTTCACTCCCCTGCATTAGCTTATTCTGAAATTAATGTCTGTCTTCAAATCCTTCTCTTTTGCTAAAATTAATAAAACAAATATAGTAAAATAATGATTAAAAAAAATAAAGTCTAATAAAACAAATGAAGGTTAATTATGGAAATTTTACTTTTTAAAGGTTTTATTTACGTTGCAATATATTGCCCGGATTTTACTTTAATTAGGCTTTATGTCAGTGAAATATTTTGATATACGTATTTTGCAAAGTAATCGTCCTAGCCTGTGCTTGCCATGAATATGCCTACCTTGATAATCGATACCTTTTTTAAAAATTATTGTGTAAAACTCATCATGAAGATATGTTCCTTGAGGGTTAAAGCATTCATATGAGGCACTGAACAAAGTGCTTCTTCTAAGTAACGTGATGATGAGGTATTATAATCTTTTTATTATTGTCTAGGCAGGATGTGATGACCCGCAAAGTAATCAATTCGTGAAGTATTTGATGCGAAAAATTCTACCTTATCGGAATACAGACCTATCTGAGCAGTCGCAGATCTACATAGGTAAAAACCGGCCCGTGCCCCATCTTTTGAAACCCAGCTGACATACCTCAAGTACACAATTTAAAAAAAAACCACCCCCTTAATTGTGCACTTTTCCGGCTCTGTGACCCCTCTTTTACAAAATCCTGGATCCGCCCGTGTATCTGAGCATTAAGTACTTTTAATATTCATTAACTTCATTTTAGATCATGCATTCAAGTTCGAATAAAGACACAACTAAGCAAAGTATACTTACGAACTTATACAAAATTACACAATTTACAGATGAACATAAAGCTTTACTAAAAAGGATAGGCCTTTATCCTAGGACAACTGCCTCTAAAATTTACGTCTATTATTAGATGGCATTTCCCCCATTATACGAGGTGATAATCTTTGAATAGTTCGGTCCCACTTATACATGTATAGTAACAATCTTATCCAGATAAGCTTGTACTCCAACATAACTCCTGAATAGGCTTCAATAGGTTTTGTCCAGTATAGATCATTCGTGCATGAGAGGAAGAGAGTTTATTAGAATTTCGACTCTGAAACTCCAAATTTGTAGCAAAGTACACGTAGTAAGAGTTGAAGAGTCCCTCAATCAGGTAAGCTATAGCAAGTTTATTGTTTAGAGCGATTTTGGTGTCTGTTTTACACGAGTGAAGCAGTGCATTTGAGATAAAGTCCCACATAGGTTTGGTCCCATGAGCATGAGTATTTTTATGTGTAAGTATTAATATCCTGTGATAAGTGATGTATCTATTTGGGGGGGGGGGGTTCACGTGTCCCAGGTGCAATTTTCTTTCTGTCAGGACTTGCGCCACGGACAAGAGAGGGCAGTGTTTGAGTGTCAGGAGTAGAGTACTTACATAAAGAGAGTAACGACAACTCATGATTTGAACGTCATTTTGTTTCCTCTGCTATGCAGCATTTCTATTCCATTCCGACGAGCACCTGGGTGTTCTCAATAGAAAGAATTCAAACGCCATTTTGTTTCACGAAAAGTCAGACGTCTATGTCGCTACTCTCTATATAAAGGTACTCTAGTCAGGGGTAGAGATATGAAGACGAGAAGACAAGTTAAAATGAAAAGAAGACCAATTTTTTGAACTCGGCAAGTCGACTCGTATACGATGAGAAGACAAGATGACGACTAGCGAAGTTGCATTAGCTTGTCATCTCGTCATCTTGTCCTAAACAAATCAACTTGCCAAGTTCAAACAACTCTTCATCTTAACTTCTCGTCCTAAACAAGCCGGTTTGCCGAGTTCCAATAACTCATCATCTCGTCTTCTTGTCTCAAATAAGTCGGCATGCCGAGTTCCAACAACTTTGTCTTCTCGACTTCCTGTCCAGAATAAGTCGACTTGCCGAGTTCCAACAACTCGTCTTATCGTCATTTACTTGTCTTCTCGTCTTCTTATCTCGTCTCCTCGTTATTGAACCTGTTTTCTCGTCTTCTTATCTCGTCATCTGGTTGGCACTTATAAGCTTCCGTACACATGTGGAACGCTTGAGCTACTCGAATTCGACTGTCTTCGCCGACACCGTGATCCCATCTCGATGTCATAATACGAAGGCTACACGCAGGCATTGCGAGGGCTTCAAGGAGTCGTACTACCTTCCTATGACAATCGGGCAGTTTCTTGTTTCCTTCGTATTGTTTTCGTGAGGCGAAAAATTCCCGATGGCACCGATGATCACACGAAGTAAAGACGAAGATCACACGCCCTCACGATGGCCTTATACGAAGGGCAAAATAGCACCCGAATTCAACACGAAAATGAACCAAGCAAGGTCTTCATGCAATTTTTGACTTGCCAAAGATTTTGCCACCGCACACGAAGTTGTTGCCGGAGCCTGAGAAACTCCATCGGCGGTCATACGATGGCTTAAGATGCCCTGAGGAATGGCCTGATGTTTACACGATTTTTTTACTGGCGGAATAGGGGGGGGGGGGCATGGCCCCCTTTGCCCGCCTGGCTACGCCGGGGGTGTATTTGTTTCATCGCCCCTCCCCATGTTGCTTCGACACAGCCGTATCCAATATTATCATTTTGTTTTCTAATTCAATTCTTTCATATTTGAGTGTTTCATTGAATGGAAATCATATCAATTTTTTTACAAAAAATCCAAACCCTTACCTCTTCTTTGATTAAAGATGAAATTACAACGCTTGGAAACATTTGAAGTAATGATTATTATCAATTATAAAACGGTAAAATACAGCCCCCAATATAGCAGCTGAAGAGCTCCTCGAACGCTGCTGAGATGTGTGACGACACACCAGGGGCCAGTCCTGTCTAAGCAGACGATGTCCCATAACATCTTACACATTTTTCAGTGCCTGTTTTGTCATCTCCTCTTCACTTATTTCTCTTACTTGACTAGCGTCAGTCTTAATGTTAGTCTGTTGCCTCACTCTTAACTTCGTGTATGGTATTATTTTGATGAAAAATGCAGCGTTAAAAAAATAAAGGAATCAGTCACTTTTCAGCTGCTTGCACCGGGGCATGTTCGGCGTTTCAAGAGGGAACGAATACCATCCATGCTATAATTCGGAGGGCTTTTCAATTTGAAAATGGGGTTTATTTCATTGATCATTGACCCTTCTCCTGTGTATTTACAATCAAACGGTTTTAGTTATCAGAATCAGTTTCACTTTGCCTTTTAGAATGGTGTGAAATAAGGTCATGTTAAATATACCATGAATATATCATGAATAGCGACCCTCTTCTTCGATTATGAATAGCGACCCTCTTCTCAGATTATGAATATCGACACTCAGACTATATACCCAGGTTAGAAAATACCAACTTCCTCCCTTCTGACCCGACAGCTAACCTCTAATTTAGTTGGGGTTAACCTCGCTAGTCATAAGGACCGCTATTCATAAGGACCACTTATTCATGAGGACCGCTATCCATAACAAGTGACTAAATGAATAGCGGTTTTGTATGAATACCGGTCCTTATGAAAAAGCGAGCAAACCATAGACAAATTACCTTGCTATTCATAAGGACCGCTTCATTCATCAGGACTCATAAAGCGTGTTAAATGAATAGCGGTCCTTATGAATAGCGAGCAGACCCGAATTTAGTTACCCTGCGTGTAAAAGTCTGGTCGTTTTATGAACGATAATATATGTGCGGCAGTTAAATGATTGAATTTTAATGTTCTGTCTTTATTCACTAGCGGAGTTTTTCCCATAGTATATTAGATGATAGATCATAATTGGAAAGTTTAATCCCAGGCATTAGCTTATTCGTGAATACATGTTTGTCTATAATCAATCTTATTTTTAGGGAACAATAAACCATAGAGCTGACAAAACTGTGTATTTGTCTGCTTAGCGTTGCTTCATTTATATAATGTTCTAGACCTTTCGGGGTCATCCCAATAAGACAGACAGTCCACGAGACAGACGGCTCACGAGGGCGGCAAAACAAAGATATACTTTTACATTATTGGCTTAATAATAAATTGCTTCTTATTACTGTATTTACACCTCATACCATATGATTGCAGTGTTGTAAAATGATTAAATAATGATCTTCAAATATTCGCCTTTACCCGACTTGTGTAATGAATGGGCGTACCTTGATAAGCGATGCCTTTTCTTTCATTACTGTGTAGAAGTCATCGTTAAGAAGCGTGCAGTCCAGTGTTAGGTCATTGAGATGAAGCATTGAACAAAGTGCTTCTGCTAAGTCACGTGATGATGACGAGGTCAACGTAACCGCAAGTTCATCCAATTCACGGCACGAAGCATTAAGACAGAGAGTGACGACCTGTATAGTAATATATTTATATGAAGAAGAAGAAGAAGAAGAAGAGGAAGAAGAAGAAACAGCTATTCATAACGCGTGTTAAATGAATAGCGGTCCTTATGAATAGCGAGCAGACCCGAATTTAGTTACGCTGTAAGTAAAAGTCGGGTCTTTTTATGAACGATAACGGCAGTTAAAATGATTCAATTTTAATGTTCCGTCTTTATTCACGAGCGGAGTTTTCCCCATAGTATATTAGATGATAGATCATAATTGGAAAGGCATTAGCTTATTTGTAAATACATTCTACTGTGCTACAAGAGCTCCTGATGTGTTTATAACTATGATGAGCAATTAAATGAAAAGATATGTTTTTAATTTTTATTTCAAAGTATTTACAGTTGGTGATTTCGTGATTTCTAACGGTAAGTTGTTCCACAATTTGGGGGCTGTGCAGACAAATGGACGATTTCCTAAGGTGTTTTTTGTTTTATATGATGGGGTTCGCAGTAGTAAAGAGAACTGAGAACTGAGCAGGTTGTGGGAATGTTTGCGAGCTTTGAGTTGTAACAGATCTCAGGGGCGGATACAGGATTTTCAGAAGGGGGCGCACACTGAGGAACCCTCCGTTTGACAAAGCCAAACGGCCATCTATATAGGGGGTCCGGGGGCATACTTTGTCAGACAAAACGGGTGGGGGGCGCACGCCCCTTGCGCCACCCCCTGGATCCGCGCCTGGATCTACATTACATTTAGGGGCTTGACCAATTAGAGCTTTATAGACAACAGGACTTTAACAAATATTTGTTGTCGCACTGGTAGCCAGTGCTGGGGCCGGTCACATAAAGGCCGACTTACAATTGATTGTAAATCTTTTTGTTACAGGCCCCATATCTTTTAAAACAGGGGTGATCCTTGAGAATTTGGAGCATCCACAAATCAGTCTTGCACGAAGGTTTTGAACCCGCTGCACTCGTCCTATTTGAGGGTCAGGGGGTCCATACAAATCTAACTTGCTAGTGATGCATGCATGAGCAATTGTTTTAATACTATCCTGATCAAAATATTTTCTAATATGTCTGAGATTATATAACATGTAGTATGATGATTTACATACATTGGTAATGTGAGCCTCCGCATTCAAATGACTGTGAAAATACACTCCCAGATTTCTAGCATTCATGGATGGTTTTTATGACAGAACTTCCAACAGATATCCCATCGAAATTAAGTTTGGATACCTGTTTGGATATGCCATTGAGCAACAATCATTTTTACTGTCGTTTAGCATGAGGTTGTTTTGCAGCATCCATTCCATGAGCGAGACGCGTTGCTCTTGAGCAAATACATAGGGCCTAAATGACAAGTAAATCTGTGTGTCATCGGCGTCGCAGTGGCATGATATTCCAGGAAACTTATTGTGGACCTTTGTAATGAGATTACCTGTGTACAGAGTAAATAACAGAGGGCCCAACTGAGACCCTTGCGTGTCCCCGAAGGGCACTAGAAAAGAATCCGAGACAGCATCATCAATCTTGATCTTTTGATGTCTATCTGTCAAATATGACTCAATCATCTGACAGCAACATCATCAATGCCAAAGCAAATCTTCAGCGTTTCCAATAAACAAGACTGACCTATGGTATCAAATGCGCTACTCAAGTCTAATAGGAGCAATATGTAGACTTCTTTGTCATTGTTTATCTAGAAAGGATGAAATTGGTGCAATGCAACATTAAAAAAAAAACTTTTTAAAGAAAACAAATTAGTTAATGAGAAGATATTCCATTCCATGTAGATGTATAATTAGCCTAATTAACATAATAAGTAAATTGGCATATCTGCATTTATTGATAAAGTTAATCCAGAAAATTCTGGGATGACAGATTTAATGTGTATACATTTTTATAATTACCAAAATTTATCTCAGAGGTCAACCATGTTGACACGAAAAATATTTAGCCTTATTAGCATAATTAGCATTTAATCAGGCAATTGCCTAATGATCTTTTGAATTTCTCTCCGACAGGACAGAATACGTAGGTATTCATTTGTAAAATAAAAACGACAAAGAAGACATAAGTATTGAAATGGAACATGTTTCGGAGTCATACTCCATCTTCAGCCTGATTTTTTTACAACAGAGACGGTGCTATAATTTTATATACTTTCAAATTACATAATACTAAATAACATGAACAGTTAACAATATAAGGTGTGTTAAAATGTACTTAATGGGGTGAGGGACCTGTCTGGTCAAGGACCTGGGTGAACAATACATACAGTTAAATAGAAAGCAATATTTGGTAATTGGACACCTGTTGGTTGAGTTTGGGTTTGGCCCAATTGATATATAGGCCTTCTTTTATTTTGAGTTGAACATCTGTGTGGGCAGTGTCCAGTATTTTGAAGCATTGTTGTAAAATAATCAGGCTGATGGTGGAGTATGGCTCCGAAACATGTTCCGTTTCAAAACTTATGTCTTCTTTGTCGTTTTTATTTTAAGTTACTAACGTGTCGCTCTTTTGGAAATGATAATTTGTAATTTCCTACTGTACCAGGGATAAGAGCAGAATAAACAGTCATGACAGAGGCCAGTAAGTTATAAAGAAATAGTTTTCGTCGTCTGAAAGATGGTTATGGTGGTAAAGTATATTTAGAATGTTGTTCTTTTCTTCTTTTTCTTCTTTGAGTTTATATGTGCTTGGGACAGAAGTAAGAGAATTCGTTGTATACATCTGGACATATTAGTACAAGGCAGTATAAGGTATAGTGCTTCTACGCAGATACATAGGTAATGAATTACAAAGTTGCAATCCTTGCCACATTGAACATGGTTGACCTCTAAGATAAATATTGGTCATTATAAAAATGTATACACATTAAATCTGTCATCCCAGAATTTCTGGATTAACTATATCCATAAATGCAAATATGCAAATGTATTTATTACAACCTGTATGTTAATTAGGCTAATGATACTCATCTACAAGGAACATCTTCGCATAAACTAATTTGTATTGCACATAATTATGCTAATTATCGTGTCCGGACAATTACCCCCTCGAAAATAAACCCAGGGAAAATTACCCCCCGGAAAACTACCCGCCAAGGACAATTACCCCCGGGTAATTACCCCAAGGGCAATCACCCCCGAGGGCAATTACCCCCCGGAAAATTACTTCCCAGAAAATTACCCCCCCCCCCCCCCACCCGAAAATTATCCCCAAGATTAACCACCCCCGAGGACAATTACCCCCGGAAATTTACCCCCAAGGATAACCACCCCGAGGGCAATAACCCCACCCCGGATAATTCCCCCATAAAATTACTGGCCCCCTGACCTTATAGAAGTTTGACTTTTCAGGAATTCTCGAAGCAAAGGACTGCTACTTTAACTGTTTTAAAAGGTTGATTTGTTGTGTTTACGCTTGACTAATGTCAATGTGGTGAAAATCTCTATTGTCACCATACTTTTAATCAAAAAAAGTAATGAAATTAAAAATGTTTCGAAGATAAATTTACGTATAACAAGGACATTAAACTATTTACATTATCTATCACACTCCATGTTAATTTAGTTGTCAATCACCAACTTTAACATCATATTAAATAGTGTTCAGTTTTCAGTTTTATTTTCACTTATAACAGAACAATCAATATTTCAAAAATTATGACAAATAATCACAGAACTCAGTGACATTACTTTAATGCATTTTGCAAATCATCATTTCAACTAAGGAGGAATGTATCGAATTATTTGCTGTAAACCGTAAAAATGGAAGGATCTACTGAGAAGCAGAGCTTGTGTAATAAATATATAATATATATAAGAAGGAAAATAAGAAGGAAAAATAAAATATTAATATGAAAGTGCGTAATGACATAATCATAACACAACAAATAACATAACTGTAAATTCATCGAGGATTAAAGCAAGGATGTCTGTTATCGATGGGGCTACCTCCCCCATTCTAAAAAGTTAAACTTCTCATTAACCCTTGGGTGAATTTAACAAAGGCAGGAATCATCACAAAGTGTTCTAAAGATAATTTAAACCTCCGATTAAATTTATATATAGGAAATTTAGTAATAGGTTGCGCGCAGATCTATGAGCGAGTATACGCGCTATATCCTGTCGCCAAAAGAAAAGGGGACCCAACAAACAAAATAGGGTGTAAGTTTTCATCATTTATGCATCCTCTGTAATTTTGCTAATCAACTGATCATGTATTTGCCTTTGTATGATCTATTTCATGATATCTCATGATCCATTTCATATTGAAGTAAGATATCCTGCTTTCTGGTTCAGTAATTATTTCAGAATGAAATTTACCTTCAAGACTTATTAGTATGCACGGTGCTTAAAAATAAAGTAAATAATCTGCTTTCTGGTACATTAATTTCATTTGATTTTGTAGCTCTTGAGCAAGATTTTCAATCGGCGTGCAGGAAGATGATTTAGTTACATGAAACTTATTCTAAAAACGTTGATTTTGTGAAAAACAATTATCCAAAACGGTTAGAGCATGTAATTTCATGAAGAAATATCATTTAAAAAATATTAGTGACTTTTTTTCTGAGGGTAGTTGTCCCTGGGGGGTTATTTTCCCGGGGGTAATTTTCCGGGGGGTAATTGTCCTTGGGGGGTAGTTGTCCCTGGGGGGTTATTTTCCCGGGGGTAATTTTCCCGGGGGTAATTGTCCTCGGGGGGTGGTTGTCCGTGGGGGGATATTTTCCGGGGGGTAATTGTCCTCAGGGGGCGATTGTCCGTGGGGGGTTATTTTCAGGGGGGTAATTTTCCAGGGGGTAATTGTCCTTGGGGGTAGTTATCCGGGGGGTAATTTTCCGGGGGGGGGGGGGGGGTGGGGGTGATTGCCCAGGGGGTAATTGTCCTAGAACCACTAATTATGATATTTACGGCAATTGCATTACTTAAAAAATAAACACTGGTGTCATAAATGAATTCCTTGTCACAGGAAACCCTAGAAAAGTTATTATTTATGTTTTCAGGCTTTCTGCATTGAGATTAGCAACATATTATATATTGCATATATGCTAATTAGATGATTATGTTAATTAGGCTAATAAATACAATTCCTCAAGGTTACCAAGGTGACAACCAAGCTGAATTTACCTCACTACTCATCTAGAACACGAATCAATACAAAAAACCTTGTACTTAACATCTTTTCCAGGTCTGAAAAACTTCTACTGGACTAATAGACAGACAGTCCACGAGACAGACGGCCCAAGAGGGATGCAAAACAAAGATATACTTTTACATTATATACGTAATAATAAATTGCTTGTTATTACTGTATTTACGCCCTATAACATTATGATTGCAGTGTTGTGAACAGGCGCGGATCCAGGCGGTGGCGCAAGGGGCGTGCGCCCCCGTTTTTTCTGACAAAGTATGCCCCCGGACCCCTTAGATGGCCGTTTGGCTTTGTCAAACGGAGGGTTCCTCAGTGTGCGCCCCCCCCCCCACCCTTCTGAAAATCCTGTATCCGCCCCTGGTAAAATGATTAAATAATTATGTCCAAATATTCGTCTTTACCAGACTTGTGTAATAAATGGGCGTACCTTGATAAGCGATGCCTTTTCTTTCATTACTGTGTAGAAGTCATCGTGAAGAAGCGTGCAGTCCAGTGTTAGGTAACGGAGATGAAACATTGAACAAAGTGCTTCTGCTACGTCACGTGATGATGACGAGGTCAACTCAACCCGAGGTTCACTACCATCCATTTCACGGTACGAAGCATAAAGACACAGAGTGACGACCTGTATAGTAATTCAATTATATGAAGAAGAAGAAGAAGAAGAAGAAGAAGAAGAAGAAGAAGAAGAAGAAGGAGAAGGAGAAGGGAAGAAGAGGAAACATCTATTTGGTTTTGCTAAATGGATGTAGACTTTAGAATTGGAGTCATTCAGCCGTATTATAAATCATGATTCCGGTAATAAACACAATGTGAGAAAATATATTTGCGACCGAAGAATACATGTTTTCAGAAAGTCATTCATCTTTAGTATTGTATATTGGACATCTGACTCTTGGGACTATCCTTGAACAATGACATTTTCTGAGAAATAAACATATTCTGGTAGCTGTCACCAGTCATAGGTATCCCTGACCATTTCGCCCAGTATCTTACACCTAAACCATGGCACAACAGACCCTCAGACTGCATACCCATGTAAGAAAAATATGGCGCTGTACAGCTGCGACACTACTATTTTTTTATCTTCTGTTCTTAGTATTCAAAATTCAGGTTTTTATCATCATTTATTAAGTTTTTAGTGGAGAGGATTGTGATTATACTTTCGTCGGAGTTGGGGTGCAATTGTGAGTACTTTTTAACCGTCTTTTCGTCACGAATATCATCAAAATGAGAGTCGTTCTCTTCCTCCTATATGTGTACATTTCCTACTACATTGTGCTAACAGGTTTACATCATATCTTTGCCGTACGGGCAATGTGCAAGTAGTGTGCCAATAGACCTGTGTACTAAGTTATTCAAATTTTATGCATACTTTTGAAACAAAGGTTGTTCTTGACAACCTGAAAGCTTGCCAGAGGCTTGACAGACATAGCAACAAGTAATGTATGCAAACTGGATTCCAAGTACTGTAGTTCATTCATTAATAACAGGTTAATGGAATACCTCGTTACTAGGTCCCCAGGAAAGAAACATCCGTAAATGTGAACACTTAGTAAACAGGTCTATTACGCATGTTATACAGAATTATAAAAGAATCTACTTTAAATACTCTCCAACAATATGGAATTCTATGTAACGCAGAAAAATGGAAAAATGTGACAGGGAAAGGAAAGAAAAGAAGAGGACGTAGAGGAGGAACTCATCTAGAACACGAATCAATACAAAAAACCTTGTACTTAACATCTTTTCCAGGTCTGAAAAACTTCAACTGGACTAATAGACAGACAGTCCACGAGACAGACGGCCCAAGAGGGATGCAAAACAAAGATATACTTTTACATTATATACGTAATAAATTGCTTGTTATTACTGTATTTACACCCTATAACATTATGATTGCAGTGTTGTAAACAGGCGCGGATCCAGGGGGTGGCGCAAGGGGCGTGCGCCCCCGTTTTTTCTGACAAAGTATGCCCCCGGACCCCTTAGATGGCCGTTTGGCTTTGTCAAACGGAGGGTTCCTCAGTGTGCGCCCCCCCCCCCCCCCCCCTCTGAAAATCCTGTATCCGCCCCTGGTAAAATGATTAAATAATTATGTCCAAATATTCGTCTTTACCAGACTTACCAGACTGTATGCAAACTGGATTCCAAGTACTGTAGTTCATTCATTAATAACAGGTTAATGGAATACCTCGTTACTAGGTCCCCAGGAAAGAAACATCCGTAAATGTGAACACTTAGTAAACAGGTCTATTACGCATGTTATACAGAATTATAAAGAATCTACTTTAAATACTCTCCAATAATATGGAATTCTATGTAACGCAGAAAAATGGAAAAATGTGACAGGGAAAGGAAAGAAAAGAAGAGGACGTAGAGGAGGAACTCATATCAAACGTCGTATTACAACCATTATCAGGGATCGACATGTTCGCCATTTTAACGTAGTACAGAGGACAAGGCAAGTGAATCTCGTTAGCCTAACAAAGAAGCAACCAGTCATCCAATACCAGTTACCGTCATTCTTGTTATGTAACCCGCGATCTCTCAACAATAGGGTTGACGAACTTAACTTGATTGTAAACAACAACAACAACATTGACATTGCCGCGATCACCGAAACTTGGTTTCATGCTGACCAGTCATCTGAACGTAATAGTATGTCTGGATTTGATCTTTTTTCGCGTCCAAGATCTGAGAGAAGAGGTGGGGGTCTCGATATACGCCAAGTACCATCTCAATGCAAAACCCCAAGATGTTCATATCCCAGACGAGTTGGAGATCGTCTGGGTTAGAATCAGACCTCAGCGGCTACCGAGATGTATTTCGAGTAATAGGGACTTTTCGATTTGCACGTTCACTAGTCGACTGCTACGTGCGGTAATTCAGTGGACTCCTTTGTGTTAATGGTATACAAAGCCGGTGAAGCGAGGCACCACACTTTGTGCAAGAGCGGCTCACACGTCCACTGCCTTGAGGACGACCAGGATTTCCACCCAAAACGCGTATGTCAAAAGGGCAGTGGACGAGTGAGCCGTTCTTGCACAAAGCGTGGTGCCTCGCTTCACCGACTTTGTATACCATTAACACAAAGCAGTCCACTGAATTACCGCACGTAGCAGTCGACTAGTGAACGTGCAAATCGAAAAGTCCCTATTGTCGTCGCTGCAACATACTATCCGCCGAGAAGTCCAGTTGCCGAGTCACTGTTAGACCGTCCTAGCACAACCATAGACATTCTTCTCACTCGCCAACCTGACACTGGAATCGTTGTCCTAGGTGATTTTAATCGTCTAAATCTGTGTCACAGCCGATTAAAACTAGCCATTTGCTTGTTGTCCAGAGTAACTGATTGAATACCAGACTCAAACAAAATACAATATGAGACATGCATTAAGGGAATTAAGTTTAATTGCAGTCTTCAAAATTCAGTTATATACTTTAACGGTTTACAATGTATAATAGAATATAGTATTCTTCACAAAATGATAATGAATGTAGTTTTAGGTTCAAATACATGGAAATATACGATACATTTGGCTTTTAATGTTTACATGATATTTGCTAAAAGAATCGTATCTTATAACCTACTATTGCATTTAACTATTAATATAGTACTAGAACATTTAGTGTTGGTTTAAGAACCATGACATGTCAGAAAAGATATCACATTTCATGCCAAAGCATAAATGTTACAAAGTTTTAGTCCATAAGATGTTACATAAACTCGAAATGATAGAGAACCAAGTTGATCTGAACACAGGAAACATCTGATCTTCACCCATAACACTGGTTGCAGACATCTTTCTGCCAACTGAGTACTCGACCCCAGGCCGAATTGGAGAACAGCTTACGCTGACTCTACCCTTCTTTTCTCGAGTCTAGTATCTGACTCCTGAGTCAGAGTTAACACCATCTACGAACATGAAATTATACAAGGATAATAACTATCTATCCATAATATGTAATAGAAGGTACAATAAAACACAAGTTTAGTTTGTGTAAAAACTATATTTCCACATTTTAGCTTCATTAATGATTACAAACATGTGAAGCTAAATTTAACTCCATCTGTAACATTTCACACAGAAATATACTTCAAGACACACTTTTAAGTCTTATTCGTAAGTCTTGTTTGTAATCAACATTTAAGATAAAATTGTGCAATATCTAAACTTCAATGAAATAAGCTTTACTGCTTCAAGACAATTTAGCACTTGTAACATTTCACTTATACATTTCACTTTTCTTCTGTGATAATAAAAATATTGCCTAAATTGTCTTTAAAATTACTGCATAGGAAAATAAATTAAACTTACAGTTCAACTGATGACATGAAGCTTGGAAGCACGAACACAGCTCCTTGTCCAGTACAGACAAATGCTGGTGACAGCTGGAAACGCTGGAAACGCACAAAATTGCCACGCCCAGTTTAAAACTAGCAGCTCAAACATGCTGCCATTCGCCTAGCTGCACCTAGCAAACTCCTAGCAGGCAAACTGCTGCTGCTGCTGCTGCTGCAAGACACCACAGATAGGTCTTGTCTTCCCAAAATCAAAGCTTCAGGTGACCAAACTAGCCACCCCTAATGTTACACCCTACCAAAGAATTTAGGATTTCCCATACCTTACTATCTCCTAGCAACAACCCATGAAAGGAACCTACATGCCAATCTTGCATTAAACCTGTGCTGAATTAAAAAGAACATGAATAAAATTATCCCAAAAGCACTGGCCTGTGTCAGGCCATTCAATAAGCTGCCTGCTACATACATGACTTAGAACAAAAGACATAGCCAGGTGCTACATCTAGGGCAGTCAGTCAAAGTGGCTGAATTAATTAGCAACTAAAAGGAGAGATAGACATGACTTGTAACACGACCCCCCAATTCCAGAAAATATTTCATATTTTCTCAACAAATCTACAATCATTTCTATCTTACCTAAAACAAAGTGATAACCGAATTTCACTATTCTCGACACATACAATTTACATCTAAATATCATGCACTCTTTGTAAAGCATGTATTCTTGCAAATCTACACTATCGGAACTAAAATGCTATCTCAAAGGAAATTAAGGCAACTTAACATAGCCTATTCCTCTTCTACAAATTTAGTCTATCTTGCTATTCTGCTGAGAAAATCGGCTCCTACATTATCTGAGCCGCGGATTGCCGCGGATTGCCTCAATCCGAAACCTAAAGGGTTGAAGGGACAATGCCCACCTCATCACTCTGCTATTTGTACATTTAGCTTGGTTGAGGTAGACGAGCGGGCGGTGATCGGTCTCGATCGTGAATTCTGAACCTTCTAGGAAAACCTGAAATTTGCTGATGCCCCAAACTAGTGCTAGACATTCTCTCTCTACTGTAGAATATGCCTGTTCACGGGGTAAAAGCTTCCTACTTGCATAGGCTACGGGAAACTTGTCATCACTACTCTCTTGCAGTAAAACTGCACCAACTCCAGTTGACGAAGCGTCGGTGCGCAATATGAACGGTTTTCCTAGGTTGGGTAGACTAAGGATAGGGGCTGAACTGAGGCAAGTTTTCAGTTTCTGGAAAGCTTCCTCTTCTTGTTCACCCCACGTAAGCTTGTTTGGCTTACGATTCTTTGTCAGATTTGTGAGTGGCGCTGCAATGGATGCGAAAGCTGGTATAAACTTGCGATAATAACTTGCAAGCCCAATGAAGGATCGCATCTCCTTCTTGGTTTCTGGTCTAGGGGCGGTGAGAATTTTCTCTACCTTGTCCTGTTGAGGCTTTAGCTTGGCCTCTTCTACCACATGGCCTAGGAACTCTACTTGTCTACCTCCTATTTGACATTTCCTAGGTCTAGCTGTGAGCCCTGCCGACCTCAGTCTAGCAAAAAGTTCATGTATAGCCTGCAGGTGCTCTTCCCACGTACTAGTGTGGACAAGTACATCATCTAGGTAATTATGGACATGGGGCATCCCTCGCAAAAGCGCTCTCATGACCCTACTGAAAGTCGCGGGTGCATTTACTAGCCCAAAGGGCATGACCCGAAATTCATAAAGTCCACTAGGACTTCGAAATGCGGTCTTCTCCTTCGCATCATTGGAGAGTGGTATCTGCCAATAGCCTTTTGACAGATCCAACTTAGAGAAGAACTTTGAACCTGACAAATTTGCAAAAATCTCATCTGGATTAGGTAATGGTTCTGCGTCAAAGACTGTAATGCGGTTAAGCAAGCGAAAATCAATACAAAACCTGTAACTTCGGTCAGGCTTTCTAAGACTATGGGGGATGAATACGGAGAGTCCGACGGTTCTATTACCCCCATTCTGACCATCTTTTGTGTTTCTTCCTCGATTACATTTTTCATAGTATGAGGAACAGGATACGGCCTCTGCCGTATTGGGTCAGATGACGTGAGCTTTATTGAATGCTCTCCTAAATTTGTCCTACCTGGGACATCGGTCAGAACGTCTTGAAAACTATTCAAGAGTGACTTAGCCTGATCAAGTTGCACATCAGTCATATCAGAAATAAATGAAACATCCTTAACTGTCTCTGTGGGTTCAAAGACCGGAAGTTGTATACCTAATTTGTGAGACATTTGATCAGAGCCTAGAGTGTGAGACACCTCTTCTTCAGACTCTACTACATGATCACTATCATCTATAATGGTGGCTTGTGCACCAATCTCTACACTAGCTTCAGAATTTAGCTGAGCTTTCTCCTGACTTACATCTACATCTCTCTCAATATACTTCTTAAGTATGTTAGCATGGAACGTTTTCATTGTTCCATTCAGGTCTAGTCTATAGTCCTGATCACTCCATTTGTGAACCACAGTAAACGGTCCTTTCCACTGAAGGAGCATCTTATTGTGATCTGTTGGTAAGAGAAGAAGCACCTTCTCACCTGGCCTAAACTTCCTATCTCTACTTTTTCTATTGTAGTATTTAGCACTCCTAGCCATGGACTTTTTGAGTTCATGCTGAGCTGCATCTAATGTAGTCTCTAGACGTTCTCTAAGATCTATCGTGTACTGATACTCTGTCTTAACTTCATCATTAGGTTCCTGACCTGACCAAAGTTCTTTCAAGATTGAGAGAGGACCTCTCACGCTGCGGCCATAAATGAGCTCGAATGGGGAAAAACCCATTGATGATTGTGGAGCCTCGCGATACGCAAACAAGACAGACGCAAGGTAACGATCCCAATCAGAGGGACGGTCGGCGCATATCCTACGTAGTATCTGCTTTAGAGTCCCATTAAAGCGCTCTACTAACCCATTACAGGCTGGGTGGTACGGCGTAGTTGTGAGCTGCTTAAGAGACAGTAGCCTACTGACCTCGCGCATTAGACTACTAGTGCTTCTGCTACGGTCACGGTTTCAATGTTCGTAAGAGCCACCGCCTCGGGATATCGCGTTGCGCAATCTACAACTGTAAGGATATACCTATTCTTGCGCGCTGTAATAGGATGAATGGGGCCCACTAAATCAACAGCCACACGCTTAAACGGCACATCAATGACAGGCATCTTACCTAACGGAACACGGGGTACCCTACCTCTAGGTATGGTCCTTTGACAGATATCACACGATTGACAGAATCTACTAACGTCAGAACTAACACCCGGCCAATAGAAATTTGACAAAACTTTATCACAAGTTTTCTTACTACCTTGGTGGCCTCCCATAAGTCCTTCATGAGCTAGTTTAGGCTTCTTACGGAAAGTTTTTACATCGGCGGGCCCTCGGCAGCGCTGATCGATTCGGCGCGCCTGCGGAGCGGCTTTGTTCTCAACACGCCGACTGAGCGATGCGGCGGAAGTTCTATTTATCTCGTTTAGCAGGTGGATCGCCGTAAACAAAAGCTCGCGCTAATCCCGCTGAACGGCGACTTCTTAGAGTCGCCGATGGATAGGACAAGATCCGGGAGAAAATCCCGCTAATCGGCCTTTTTAACTTTGGCCGCGGTGAAAACGGTGACAAAACTTTCCGTAAGAAGCCTTAATCACATGCTTACGATACTCTTGTGGGAGTACCAGCTGGGTAACTGTATTACCAGCAATCACACTCTTTGGTTCAAACTTTCGATAGAGCAAACCATTCTCTATGTAAAAGTGGGAATCACTTCCACTACTATCAGGACTAGACTAAGCATATGACCTGATCTTTTCAAGTGTTTTGTCTTCCTGCTGAGCATTTCTGATATCATCAGGAGACACATGTGGAATGGGCAAAGGAACTTTAAGAGCCCTGGGTGGTTTCTTAGCTTCCTTACTCTGGGCACGCGTTTGCATTGCCATTCCTACATCAGAAACATCTATAGTTTCCACAGCCACATCAGTACCGACAGCTATATCTACCTTGCTTGTGGGACACCCAAGATTACGACTTCTATCTGAAACACTAGTTTCTGTAGCAACATCTAACTTGGACTTAGGATCGATCCCTACTTTACGACTACTCTTTGAAGGTTGTGCATTCTCGACATCTCCCACTATTAAGTCAAAGATTGGGGACTTCATACAAAGAGCTTCAACATCTCCATTATAGAATGGAGAATGTATGTGTACGATAGCTGTGGGATACCTACGAATAGTACCATCAATTAAAACACAAAGTCTAAACCTACCAGTCATTTCATAAGACTTTACTAAGGCCTTACGAACAACAACACCTGAACAACCTGTGTCATGGAGTAGGCTAACTTTATGAGACCCTACGCTACCATCATGCACGGGCATACGCGAGCGCAATTTTTCTTTACATGATGCGCACATTTGCGGGAAGTTTTCAAACTTAACGTTAGCATCATCATACTCTAATATTTTAAAGTTCATTGATGCTGTTATTAGGAACATTCCACTCTCAGTCAGTTCAGTCTGAGTGGATGACGAAAGACTTGAACATGTGGGACAACTACTATCCTCTTTGTTTCGTTTCTTATTCTGATTATTTTTACGTCTATTTTGATGACCCGATTGTCTTGATCCTACATCTACTAGACCTACACCAGCATGGGATTTAGACTTATTCCAACAACGCTTTGCTATATGTCCTAATCTTCCACAATGGAAGCAAGGCCCTAATGGCCTCCTATCTGTCCTATCTGAACTAGGAGGGGTACTCACTGGCTTCTGAGAACCGAACTTCTCGCCATGAGAATCTACAACTGGCCTACTACCAGACATACTTGGTCTAGGACTCTTACGCGAGATTTTGAAATGGCCTCCATGAGCGGCAACATACACTTCAGCCAATTTCGTAACCTCCTTCACAGACTTAGG
The DNA here is from genome assembly GCA_025617745.1 of Heliocidaris erythrogramma. Taxonomy (NCBI): domain Eukaryota; kingdom Metazoa; phylum Echinodermata; class Echinoidea; order Camarodonta; family Echinometridae; genus Heliocidaris; species Heliocidaris erythrogramma. Next base: position 65,045,624 of record CM046854.1, read on the forward strand.
GGTGCGTTCTTTCAAAAAGACTGACATCCCTTGACCACATTGGTCCAAAAACTGTTGCCTAATAACTAAGTCTTTGAGACTATCATAAGTCTTTTCAGTATTGGTTAAATCTAACCATCTATCAAAATAGTGCTCTAACCTGACTGCATATTGTTTTGCAGACTCACCAGGCTCTGGCTCTGCAGTACGAAACTTATGCTGAAAGTCCTCAGCAGACATTTGAAACCTCTTCAACAGAGCTTGTTTCAACTCACTATAATTTCCTGCCTCTTCAGGGGACAACCTACTGTAAACATCTAACGCCCTACCTTGTAGTAAAGCTCCTAGGTTAATGGCCCAAGTAGAAGTTGGCCACTTTTGACTTGAAGCGTACCTTTCGAATCGCTCTAAATAAGCGTCCATATTATCTTTGCCATCAACGAAATGAGGCAACTTAGGGGATTTAGTTGAACTATGGTGTGACTCATCACTGGGTAAATCAGACCTAACACTTTGGTTTTCCTTCCTAGCTTTTTCTAGTTCTATTTGTTTGTCTAAGATATCTAGTTCCTGCTGTCTATCCTCTCTTGCTAAAAGTCTATCCTCTCTTGCTACATCTTCCCTTTCCTTAACGAAATCGAACAAGCCTTGACCAATTAAACCAAGTTCCTTCCCTAACTCTAACCACTGTTTGTCCATCTTAAATTTGTACAAGAATAAGACCTATGTGACAACAAAATTGCACTGCAGCAATTTAACTTCGCGCAAATGAAGCAAGCGACAAAATACAGACCCGTCACCAGTCTTGTCTTGTCTGTACCAACATGGAGCGAATCGCGTTCCAAAACTCCCTGCAAAACGACAAACTACTAAAGAGGTTATACAATGAACAGTTCACATATATATATACCATGTGCGAGAGTAAAGTATTCAAGCAGTTTCTACTCCCGGACAAGCCCCCAAAATGTCACAGCCGATTAAAACTAGCCATTTGCTTGTTGTCCAGAGTAACTGATTGAATACCAGACTCAAACAAAATACAATATGAGACATGCATTAAGGGAATTAAGTTTAATTCCAGTCTTCAAAATTCAGTTATATACTTTAACGGTTTACAATGTATAATAGAATATAGTATTCTTCACAAAATGATAATGAATGTAGTTTTAGGTTCAAATACATGGAAATATAAGATACATTTGGCTTTTAATGTTTACATGATATTTGCTACTAAAAGAATCGTATCTTATAACCTACTATTGCATTTAACTATTAATATAGTACTAGAACATTTAGTGTTGGTTAAGAACCATGACATGTCAGAAAAGATATCACATTTCATGCCAAAGCATAAATGTTACAAAGTTTTAGTCCATAAGATGTTACATAAACTCGAAATGATAGAGAACCAAGTTGATCTGAACACAGGAAACATCTGATCTTCACCCATAACACTGGTTGCAGACATCTTTCTGCCAACTGAGTACTCGACCCCAGGCCGAATTGGAGAACAGCTTACGCTGACTCTACCCTTCTTTTCTCGAGTCTAGTATCTGACTCCTGAGTCAGAGTTAACACCATCTACGAACATGAAATTACACAAGGATAATAACTATCTATCCATAATATGTAATAGAAGGTACAATCAAACACAATTTTAGTTTGTGTAAAAACTATATTTCCACATTTTAGCTTCATTAATGATTACAAACATGTGAAGCTAAATTTAACTCCATCTGTAACATTTCACACAGAAATATACTTCAAGACACACTTTTAAGTCTTATTCATAAGTCTTGTTTGTAATCAACATTTAAGATAAAATTGTGCAATATCTAAACTTCAATGAAATAAGCTTTACTGCTTCAAGACAATTTAGCACTTGTAACATTTCACTTATACATTTCACTTTTCTTCTGTGATAATAAAAATATTGCCTAAATTGTCTTTAAAATTACTGCATAGGAAAATAAATTAAACTTACAGTTCAACTGATGACATGAAGCTTGGAAGCACGAACACAGCTCCTTGTCCAGTACAGACAAATGCTGGTGACAGCTGGAAACGCTGGAAACGCACAAAATTGCCACGCCCAGTTTAAAACTAGCAGCTCAAACATGCTGCCATTCGCCTAGCTGCACCTAGCAAACTCCTAGCAGGCAAACTGCTGCTGCTGCTGCTGCTGCAAGACACCACAGATAGGTCTTGTCTTCCCAAAATCAAAGCTTCAAGTGACCAAACTAGCCACCCCTACTGTTATACCCTACCAAAGAATTTAGGATTTCCCATACCTTACTATCTCCTAGCAACAACCCATGAAAGGAACCTACATGCCAATCTTGCATTAAACCTGTGCTGAATTAAAAAGAACATGAATAAAATTATCCCAAAAGCACTGGCCTGTGTCAGGCCATTCAATAAGCTGCCTGCTACATACATGACTTAGAACAAAAGACATAGCCAGGTGCTACATCTAGGGCAGTCAGTCAAAGTGGCTGAATTAATTAGCAACTAAAAGGAGAGATAGACATGACTTGTAACAATCTGGCTACAGTTCTATCAGACACCATGCAACAGATAGTAAACGAGCCAACCCGAAACGAGGCAATTCTGCACAAAATTGTAACAAATGTTACTCGTCATTATTACCCTCCTGTGATCACTTCTCCGCTCGGACTTACTGATCACCAGTGCGTTATCCTACGACCCAAAATGTCATCTCCGCGTAGCAATACACAAGCGTATAGTGCGCCCAATGAGAGATAGTGACGTACGCGAATTCGGAGCGTGGATAAGCACTTATGACTGGCAAGAAATCATGTCTACAAAGGATGTCAACCTTAAATGTAATGCTTTCTATAATATTCTACACCAAGCTGTTGGTACCCATTTCCCACAACGATGCGTTTGTCAGCACCCACGTGATAAAGCATGGGTGACACCTTTTATTAAACCCCCGTGATGAAACGACAGGATGCCTTCCGTACTGGGGGGAAGTGTCCCCTATGGCGTCACTATCGCAACAAAGTTAAAAGAGAAATTAAGGCAGCGAAAAGGAACCACTAAACTTCGAAAGTAGAGCGTCTAAAAATATCCAATCCAGGAGCTTGGATCCGTAAGGTACGTGTGATGACCACCAGAGGCAGTAATTCTCACCGAACAATTGCAATTGGTGACATTGACCCAACCGATCATCGCGCTAAAGCTAACGCCATATGTCAACAATTTGTTTCAGTTGGAGACGATCTGCAACCACTCGATTCTTCTGTGCTTCCAGCCTACCTACCATCCCTTCCTATAGACCCTGTCCATCCTTGGCAAGTCTATAGAGAACCTCAAAGAATAAAACCTCGGAAAGCGCCTGGCCCCGACGGGATCTCTGCCAGATTTTTTCGCCAGACCTTCAAAATTCGCTCGGGGGGGGGGGGGGGGGAGGTATGGGTGTCCAGTTTTCCTCCATAATTCCCTGACAAAAAAAATGATAGCAGTGTTGTGAAATGATTACATAATTATGTTCAAATTTTCGCTTTGTGAAATAAATGGGCGCACCTTGATAAGCGATGCCTTTTCTTTCATTACTTTGTAGAAGTCATCGTGAAGAAACGTGCAGTCCGTTGTTAGGTAATTGAGATGAAGCATTGAGCAAAGTGCTTCTGCTAAGTCACGTGATGATGAGGAGGTCAACCTAACCAAACTTCCATTATACTCACGACCAAGACCTTCAAGGGAGAGTATGGTGACCTGTACATTATTTAGATGAAAAAGAAAAAGAAGAAGAAAAAGGAGAAGAAGAAGAAGAAGAAGAAGAAGAAGAAGAAGATCAATTTAATTTTGCTAAACGGATGTAGACTTCAGACTTTTAGTCATTACGTCGTATCTTAAATCATGATTCCAATCATAAACATAATCAGAGAAATTATATTTGCGACCGAGGAATACAGGTTTTCAGAAAATCATTCCTTATTATCGTATTTTGGACAACTTCCTCTTGGACTATCCTTGAACAATGACCTTTTTTGAGAAATAAACAGATTCTGCTAGCTGTCACCAGTCATAGGTATCCTGATCATTTCTGTCATAGACCTGGCGTGAAGACTAATCGGTTGTGATAAGTTTTTTTGAAGATTCGATTTGATGTACCATTTTATAATAATTGCGATCATCGTTTTCTCCTTTCTTGATATGATGTCAGTGTGAACGAAATAAAAGGACAACGATTTCGTAAATTCTGTGAGCCATGACAATTGGGGGCTTGTCCGGTAGGGACAGAAACCAAGCCATTATTATTATTCTGGTGACGACGATCATGACGATGCGATGGGCACGAGGGGATTTTGATTCCACTACAGTCCCATATACTCGCTTTGGTGGTATGTCTCCCCGAGACGCTGCCGCAGTTTGGTAGGTACTTTCAAGTTTTTGCATGGCAATTGGTGAGGCGTTTGTTGCCTCTGTTTCTAGGCTAGTTGGACTAGGTCTTAGAGTTTGATTGCATGTGTTGGCTGCAGTTTGTGCAGATAAACTTGATCTGTAGATATTCTGCTCGGTTTTTATTCTCGAGTTGGACCTCACCGGACAATACCGGATGATCGGTTCAGATTATTTATATTGACTTTGTCAATTTGTGCATGTATGTGCATTGTAAACGGTTTTCGTTGACTTCATTTTGAGTTGCACAGTAAATCATGGCTGAATTTAATGTTGAGGTGTTCCTCAAGGAGGATTTGTCAATCGGCAGATTGAAAAGCCTGGTCAAGGCTAATTTGAAGAGTTTGGCTGATAAGCTAGGGGTTGATTTAACAGATTGTTCACGAAAACAAGAAATATTGAATGCAATTGTGGAACAGCAAGGGTTAAGCAACCAAGAAACTGTCGCGTCAGCTGCGAAATCATCTGAACTCATGGTCAAGGCCGATAAAAGCACTAAAAATGAGTCAGATTCTGATCAATTGAAAGCAGAGTTAGCTAAGATTGAGTTGGAAGAGAGAAAGGATAAACTAAGAGCTGCTGAACATGAGAGAGAGATGGAAAGAAAGAGGCTTGCATTTGAGATGATGAGGTATGAGGAAATTAATTCTCAGGCCTGAATATCTATGCAAAATGATCATGGCAAACTAAAAGGAAATGAATTTGCAGCTAGGTTGAAACTTGTTCCCAGGTTTGATGAGAGTGATTTGGATTATTTCTTCCTCATGTTTGAGAGAATAGCTTCAAAGATGAAGTGACCTCAAGATGAGGATTGGACAGCAGTCCATCAAGTTGGAGTTCCTCCAAGATATAAGAACGAAATCCTACGGTTGGCACATGATGTTCATTTGGCTGGTCACTTAGGTGTGAGGAAGACTGTTGCCAGGATTTTGGCTCATTTCTATTGGCCAAGGCTCAAACAAGATGTGGCAAAATATTGTAGGTCTTGTCACACCTGTCAAGTAGTGGGGAAGCCGCAACATCGCATCAGGCCAGCGCCCCTTATTCCCATCCCAGTGAGCCAGGATCCATTCAGTCGTGGCATGATAGATTGTGTAGGCCCTTTGCCTAAAAGGAAGACTGGCTTTCTGTATTTGATAACTATCATGGACACAACGACTCGTTTTCCTGAGGCAGTTCCACTAAGGAACATAAAGGCAAGGACAGTGATTGATGCCCTTTTGACCTTTTTCACAAGGTATGGTCTCCCAAAAGAGATCCAGTCTGATCAGGGGTCGAATTTTATGTCCACTGTGTTCCAGGAAGTTATGTATCAACTTGGCATTAAGCAGATCAATTCATCTGCGTACCATCCGCAGTCTCAGGGTGCCCTTGAAAGGTATCACCAGACATTGAAGACAATGATCAAGTCTTATTGTCAGAAGAATCTAGGAGAGTGGGACAAGGGCATCCCTTTTCTCTTGTTTGCATCAAGAGACACCCCAAATGAATCCACAGGGTTCACACCGTTCGAAGTTGTCTTTGGTCATGAACCAAGAGGCCCTTTGAAGGTAGTCAAAGAACAACTCTTGTCTGAAACGGAAGAGGAAGGTAGTAATGTGTTGGATTATGTCTCTAGATTTAAAGAAAGACTGTCTAGAGCATGTGAACTGGCAAGTGCGGATCGGAAGGCGGAGTCTCGCTCATTTGAACAGGGTGACAAAGTTCTTGTTTTACTTCCAATTCCAGGAGACTAGCTGAAAGCACGATTTAGTGGTCCTTACCTGATTGAGAAGAGTCTTGGGAAGGAGACTTATATTGTAAGTACTCCTCATAGGAGAAAGACAAAGAGAGTGTGTCACATCAATATGTTGAAAAAGTATTATCAGCGTGATGAGGAGTTGCCAGTCAGTGTTGTTCATGTGCACAGTGATGTAAAAGGTGCAGATTCAGGTGCTAAGAGCACGAATGAGTTAGCGAATGTCGTTGTTGCGCATGTTCATGATGAGGTACCCTGTGATCCAGAAAGTCCACCTGAAATAGACTTCAAAACAGGTATGATTCCCAGGCTAGACAATTCAAAAGTGATGTCTTATCCAGAGTTATTGCTTAGTCATTTGCCCGAGTCGGAGAGAGAGGATGTTGTAAAAATCTTTCATTAATTTCCCGAGGTGTATAGTGATAAATTAGGATGTGCAACAGACACTCTACACAAGGTTGATATAGGTGAAAGTGAACCAATAAAACAACACCCATACAGACTTCATCCTGACAAAAAAAAATATTGTGAATAAAGAGGCAGAATACATGCTATCATAGAGCAAAGCAATAGTAGTTGGAGTTCACCAATAGTACTGGTTCCGAAGCCAGATGGCTCCCACAGGTTCTGTATCGATTTCCGTAGAGTCAATGCTGTTACAAAGACAGACTATTTCCCTCTTCCACTTATAGAGGATTGGATAGACCAGGTTGGAAATGCTGCCTATGTGAGTAAGTTAGACCTCATGAAGGGTTATTGGCAGGTGCCATTATCAAAGGAAGCAATGGAGATCTCGGCATTTGTGACACCCCAAGGCCATTTCCAATGTCGAGTCATGCCATTCGGCATGAAGAATGCCCCTGCAACGTTTCAAAGAATGATGAATAGAGGGCATGGAAATTGTGTAGTGTATCTTGATGATGTCTTAGTATAGCCATAGTTGGAAGGAATCAGAATGGAATGGAATCAGTTGGAATCAGAGACGATATTCTACCATAGAGAATGAGTACTTAGGTCTGGTGTTAATACTTTGAGGTGTATCTGAGCAATTCGTCTGAAGTGAGTGTATATACTGACCACAATCCATTGACTTTCCTTGAGCGCTTTCGGACCAAGAAGCAAAGACTTTTTCGATGGAGTTTGATTCTGCAACCGTATGGACTGAAAGGGACACACATCAAAGGAAAGGACAATATAATCGCTGATACACTCTCCAGAGCAGATAAATATTATTGGAACTGGGAAAATGAAATGTGATGAACTTTATTGTGAAAAACTTATGTGACTGCTTAATGTGAGAATTACAATACTTGCATGAAGGATGGACTAAACATTTGCTTCATGATGTGTTTCCCCGGATTTGATTTTAAAAAAGACACACAGGATTTCATATATTGAGTTAAAAGAGTGAACTACACGGACACATATACACATATAAATAGTGAAAGGGACATTTCGTTAAACTGACTATTTCGGTATTTAACCGACATTGCATGACGCGCGCATATTGTATGTCTAAACTATCTTTCACTATTGTGATTTTTTTTAAATTGCTTTTCATATTTATGGGATAATGAATTGTAAGGTTATGCATGAAGTCAAGTGTAATTCAGAGATGCCACCTGTTTTAATACAGAAATACTGCAGGTTTTATGAAAGTAATGGTTTTCGCAAAACTGACTTAACTGGTACTACCCATAATGTCTAACAGAAAATCTCTTTTTCATCACTCAAGTTACTGCAGTTGTTTTTATAAGGTTGGCATTCCTGATAATTTGTTGATTGTTACGAAAGCATACAATATGTATGGTGTGCAAATGTAAGAGTGTATTATGTTTATAAAAGTCAAAAGAAATTATGTCAGAATTATCATAACCTGAAAATGCTAGAAGATTGTTGTTAGGTAAAATGCTGATACAAAATATTCATTAAAATTTCATGTAGGTTGTAACCACATACGATAGAAAATGCTTGCAAGTTGCATGTACTGTATTTGTTAACTTTGCTACAAAGTTCACTGTGCTAATTCAAAGTTGATTGCATGAGAAAGACTGACTTATGATATGTGATATTCACTATTATTATGTGCCAAGAAATGTTTACATGTAAGTACATGTGCAAAACTTCAGTTTTGTGTTTTACATTGTTTCTACGTGATATAAATGTACATATTTCGGTTTCTATGTGTATTCCTCAAGCATTATACATATTGTGTAATTATCTTGTTACCTATAATATTTGATGCTTGCAATGCCAATACATGCATCTTTCTTTATTTTTGTCCATTGTTATATGTGTAAGGTAAATTGACACCGTTTTACAACTCAAAATGCTCTGTAAATTTCACATTTTGAAAGGCTATCTATATTTCATGTATCAGAGAAGGAACAAAGACACCTTCCACTTGTTTTCATGTTTGAAACTCTTCAAAACCACAGGTGAATGCTTGTTTTGGTATACACTACATGTATTTGTTACCCAATGCCCTATATTCTGTTTCGTGCATAATGAGCTTACATTCCGACATAGATAATGAGGTCGTTTCATAGCAACGCGTCTGTTCGCGTGCGCTGCATGCCATTATCTTTGTTCGTGCTATACTTGTGTGTGTAATTTTACATAAGCGTGCCATCGTGCACATTGCGCATGTGTCGTATATATCGCTGCACTTATGAATAGTCATGTTTTCCTTATTCCAACAGCGTCCAGTCGTTCGTAGTCTAGTGTAATCGATGCAGTGTCGAATTATATCTCTTGGTATAATGTTACGGTCAATCGAGTTTTGATTAGCTTTTATTGAAATTACTATATATTTGAGCACATGTCATTTTTGCAGCCTTGTTTTTATGCACAGTTCGTGTGTCAGTTGACATTTTATATAATTTAGTGATTGTATTACTTTTGAATATAGCCCCTGACCAGTTAAATTTGACCCCCTTCTTCAGCAGGTCTGTCAGCGGGGCAACCACTTCACTGAGGTTTGGGACAAACTTACGGAAGAAACCGCACATTCCAAGAAATCGGAGGAGTTCTTTCTTGGAGGAGGGGGAGGGAAAATCCACGATTGCCTGGACTTTGGCGCGTCGTGGAGCAACACGTCCTTGGCCTATTTCATGACCTAGATAGGTAACAGATGCTTTGACAAATTCACATTTTGCCAAGTTCACAACTAGTCCTGCCTTGGAAAGCCTTCCAAACAAATCTCGGAGATGAGCCAAATGTTCCTTCCAACTATGGCTATACTAAGACATCATCAAGATACACTTCACAATTTCCATGCCCTCTATTCATCATTCTTTGAAACGTTGCAGGGGCATTCTTCATGCCGAATGGAAGGCCTTGGAGCGTCACAAATGCCGAGATCTCCATTGCTTCCTTTGATAATGGCACCTGCCAATAACCCTTCATGAGGTCTAACTTACTCACATAGGCAGCATTTCCAACCTGGTCTATACAATCCTCTATAAGTGGAAGAGGGAAAGAGTCTGTCTTTGTAACAGCATTGACTCTACGGAAATCGATACAGAACCTCTGGGAACCATCTGGCTTCGGAACCAGAAGCCAGATGTCTGCATTCTGTCTGCATTAAACTTCAACGGGAAGTACTACAAGCAGAAGAAGGGTGTTAAGATGGGCACCAAGATGGGACCTTCATACGCTGGTTTGTTCATGGGAAACCTCGAGACTGGCTTCTTGTCAAACTACGAAGGACCCCACCTCTCCTTCTACGGAGATACATGAAGATACATGAAGATGAAGTTCTGGCATTTACTGACAAGCTCAACAATGTACATCCGTCAGTTCAGCTTACCAACGAAGTGTCAGACGTTAGCGTGTCGTTCCTGGACCTCAATGTCACCATCAAAGGTACGGGCATCACCACATCAGTACATTACAAGACTACAGATTCCCATACTTACCTCAACTACAGATCTCCGCATCCGCCTGCATGTTTGAGGTTTGAGTTTTGAGTTTGAGTTTATTTAATCACGGAAATAAAAACCTGCTATCAGCCAAAAAAGGCTGCTTTTCAGCAAGGCCGTGTACATTGAACAATATAACATCAAACGTACAGTACTTACATAATAAAGAACCAGTGGCGTAGCCAGCCAATCTAGGAATGGATCCGCGGGGCCGGCAAAACTTCACATTGAACTGCCCCAGTACCTCCACTCCCAGACTACTCGGCCACGTCAATGATATTACAACAAAATTTTTGAATAAATAATTACAAAACATACAATGAAAACTAAAAATAGGACATATATAAAATAAAATATAAGATCATACAAAATACACCTACTACAAAGACTGCACAAAGGCACCTAAGGAACTGATACTTCTAATTTCCTGTGGTAATGAGTTAAAATAAACCGCAGCTCGATATATTGGGCTCCGTTTCAAGAAATTTGTATGGGGTTTTGCCAAATCAATAAAAAAATCTCTATTTCTCAATCCATAATTGTGATTATCTCTCATTGTGACATGAACATTTAATGAGTCAGGTAGTAATTTATATATGATTTTATAAATAGTGATCACAGCTGTTTTTCGCCATCTTTCCTCTAATTTATCAATACCAATTGTATTGAATAAGGCTTCTCTATTATAACGAGCATCCACTCCTAAAACTATTCGAAGAGTTCTATTTTGCAATATTTGGAGTCTTTGCAAATCAGATGAATTTCCATTCATCCAGATAATTGAGCAATAATCAAAATGTGGTTGAATTAGAGTTTTGTAGACTAAAAGTGCAGTATCATAATCTACAAAAGATCGCACTCGTTTTAACAAGTAAAAATTTCTTATTATGTTAGTTCTGACATGGTTAATTTGTGTTTTCCAATTAAGATTTTCGTCTAGTTGTACTCCAAGATATTTGCAAGTTACAACCCTTTTCAGTAAAGTACCATTGATATTAATTTTAAAATTTGTACATTTTCGTATTGCTGTTTTGGTACCAATAAGCATATAATTACATTTCTTCACATTCAAAAGTAGATGATTATGAAAAAACCATTCATTTATCAAAGACAACTCATGATTTAAAGATCTTTCTATAATAACAGGGTCTTTAGCAGCAAAGTATAAGCATGTGTCATCTGCATATAATGACACTTTGCATTGCCTGACAATTTTAGGCAAATCATTCATCATAATTATAAATAACAACGGACCTAATATGCTCCCTTGTGGAACACCACTTTGAATTAAGGAAGCAGAAGACACATTACCATTTACTGTGGTTACTTGCCTTCTCATAAAAAAGTAATCTTCGAACCATTCGACTGCCATGTTATCAAAACCAAGATATGATAATTTCTTTAGCAATAACTCTTGCGGCATAAGATCAAAAGCTTTGGCAAGATCTAGGGTAACTATCCCAACAATAAGTCCATTATCAACTGATTTTTTAAAGTCCTGAATGACATTAATCAAGGCTGTGGTAGTTGAATGCTGGGGCCGAAAACCGTGCTGGCATTCAGTTAACAGGTTATTTTTTACCAAATAACAGTAAACTTGTTTGAATACAAGTTTTTCTAAAATTTTAGAAAGTACTGGAAGTACCGAAATTGGTCGATAATTTGAAGGATCGGTTGCATTGCCCATTTTAAACAGTGGTGTAACACGTGCTATTTTCCATTGTTGAGGTACTTTGCCCCGGGTTAAAGACAAGTTAATAACATGTAATAAAGGTAACAAAATATAATCAACTGATTCCTTAATAATGCATGATGGGATTTGGTCAAGGCCTGTTGCCTTGTTTGATGACACAGACATTATGCATGTTTTCAGTTCTCTTTCAGATATAACATTTAAGTGAAAAACACATGACACTTGTTCCATAAATTGCTCCATATCATTTCCAAACTGAGAATTTCCTTTTTTTCTCGTTGCTATATTTGAGAAAAATGTATTCAAGTATGAAGCAATATGTTTGTATCCAATTATTTCTTTACCTGAATCAATTAATTTATTGATTGATTTCCTCATTTTTTTACTAGGTAAAATATATCTCAATGTTTTCCACAAAGCTGAAGAATTGCCTTGATTTTTATTTATAGTTTCTCGAATAAAGGCTCTTTTTACTTTTCTAATCATAGACGTCACCTGATTGCGCATCTTCTTATACGTATTCCAATCATCGTCAGTCTTAGTTTGTTTTGCTATATTTTTCATTTTATCTCTTTCCCGTATTTTCTTCAATATATCTGCATTCATCCATGGAGTTTCTTTGTTCCGAACTCGTTTCTTTCTGAGTGGTGCATGTCTATCAAGAATGCTATTAAATTTAGTTTCAAATTTCAGATATGCAATATCAACATTTCTTTCTGATAAAACATCATCCCAATTTGTCTGACTCATATCATTTTTAAAATCATCCATATTAATTTGTTTCAAATTTCTACTAAAGATGAACTTATGATTTACCGGAGGTGATCTGTGTCTTCCCCAGACAGACACAATCATATAATGATCACTGAGGGATATTGGAACAACATTGCAATAAACAATTTTATCATGATCTGACGAAAACAATACATCAATTAACGTCGCAGTAGCTGGCGTAATTCGTGTAGGTTTTTCAACAAACTGTTTTAAATCATAATCTTCAGAAATATTTGTCAGGCGATTTGTTTGATTAGAGTGTGGAGTTTTCAACAGATCACAATTAAAATCACCGAATAGAACATATTCGTGTGATGTCAATTCAACTTTTTCTATTACTTGTTCAATTTTATCAAAAGCAATAATTGGAGAACTTGGAGGTCTGTACCAATATACCACAATGAAAGGTTTCTGATTAGGAATATTGATTTCAAGACACAAAACTTCCAGATCATCGGTCATGAGATCATGCCGTGTAACATAATGCATATTTTCATTGATATATATTGCAATACCTCCGCCATTTCTCCCCCTGTCAAGTCGCACAATATTATAACCATCGATATTTACTTCATTATCAGATATGGTACAATCTAGTCTTGTTTCAGCCAGAGCTAATATTTGCATTTTATTTTCTTTTAAAATGCACCGTAGTTCCTCAAGATTTTTTAAAAGAGAGGTCACATTCAAATGAGCAATACTAACACCGCCCAGAGATTTCACCTGTAGGAAAATTTCATTTACATCATTATAACGAATACGGTTTTGTAGATTTGGTTGATTATCAATATCGGGTGAATCGATAAAATTTGGCAATTCTTTTAAAATACAAACAGTACAAATCCAGTCTTTGTCAGAAAGAAAAAAATTTCGTGAAATCGAAGAACATGATAAATGTGCCCATTTATGACAGGAAACACATAAAATACCATTTTGGTTACTCTTAACTGCCTTTGAACATGAAATGCATGGATACTTAATCATTTAAAAACAAGAAAAACAGTTTAAAAATTTGATAAAGCAAAAAGCTCTACCTTAACAGTCTCTGTAGGTCGTGGAGAGTTCTGACCGTGAGGACATCATTTTTGGTGGTCAGCGCTCTGATACGTCCATCAATCGTCCATGCCTTCGTAATGGATGTACAATTGAGTGTTTCTCTCATCAGTTTCTGTCGTCTGACTGTCAGAAGCTCGCGAATGAAGATTTGGGATTGCGACTTCGTAGGCTTCGATGATCCCGAAGTCGACGCCGATGGCGGGACCGGCTTCGGTTTAAGCTTCTTCTTCGCGGAGTATACCTTCTGCTTCACATTGTAGCTTGCGAATTTCACGATGAGAGCTCTAGGTGGCTTGGGCTGTTCATGGTGCTCGGATTCTTCAGTTGGTTGTTTCTTCGCTGTAAGACGATGGCTTCTGTCGATGTCTGATGGAGTGACTTCAACATCCAACTTGGACTTGAAGAGCTCCATGGCGACTTCGTCTGTTTTTTCCCCGGATTTCTCCTCAACACCGTAGATTACTACACACTTGCGCCTGGAGTACTGGGCTTGCTCTTCTTGCTCGTCTACAATACTAGCAAGATCCTTCTCAAGTTTTTGTATTTTTCTCTGGAGAATCCCGATTTCTTTCTGTTTGTCTTCCAAGTCGTGATTGATAGCAGAGTAGACATCTTGAGAAACTTTGTCCAAAATAGCGTCTGCGATGAGTGTGACTAACTGGTCGAGTATTGGCTTTGAGCAAATAACTTCTTTTATCTGCTCTTTCAGTTCAATAGCAGGTTGCGAATCCAATTTTATCGGCGCATTGTTCTTTTGTCTGCCATGCACTGGTTTCGTGCCTGACTGACCAGCTGATTTCGAACTCCTCGTTTGCCGTCTCTCGTCCCCGTCTCCTTCCCCGCTACTAGCTGACAGGGCTTCGTGCGAGCTATTGTCACTTTCACTGTCAGAAACGTCTTCCTTATATTTAACCTTTCCTTTTCTCCTGGATCTCCCCATTTTGATCAAAAAGATCTTAAATGTTCACCAGCAGTATATAAAGCAAAATTATTGCAAATCTTTCGATGGAAAGTCAGATTTGATAGTCAGGAAAACGGCGAAAAACGGCGAGTAAAAACGGCGAGTAAGCTCTTCTATACTTGAAAACTAAGCGGATGTAAGAATTCCATACCCTTCTCGCAACTTTCTCGCATCCGTCGTCTGTGTTCGGAGGAAGATGACTTCATCCATCGAGCTGATGAGATGAGAGGGTTCTTCAAAGAACGTGGGTACCCAGACCGGATCCTTGCCAATGCAACGCACAGAGTTATGTCAGCAACCCGTGCTGATGCACTTCAGTCAAAGGAGAAGGGTAACACATTGAGGAAGATTCCGTTAGTGATAACTTACCATCCTACAAGTGAGCGTCTTGCCAAGTCAGTAAGGGAGAATTTCCAAATCGTAAGTGACAATCCGGCAACAAAGGAAATCTTCTCAGAACCTCCTCTGAAGTCATACCGGAAGGACCGCAATCTCCGCCAACTCCTTGTTAGGTCCAAGCTCAATTCTCCCATCTCCTGTACCGGATGTAGGCCTTGCAGGAGGCCGCGATGTAATACTTGCAGAGTGATATCCAACAGTACACAGATTCAGGGACCCAAGGGTACTTGGAGGATCAACGGGAGTTTCACTTGTGTTACTAAGGATTGCATATATGCAATCAACTGTACGAAGTGCCAACATTTATACGTCGGCGAAACTAAGAGGCGGCTTGCCGACAGAGATACTGAACATCCTCTTCTTCTTCTTCTTCCAGTCTGGTACAGACCGCCGCTGGCGTATTATCGTACCTTGTGCTTGTCGAGTGCCGAGCGTACAGTGCAAGTAAAAATTGCTCTACAATCAAACTATGTGCAGCTAAAAAACAGTCCTGAAGCTCAACGGAGCTTCACATGTTGCACCTTCTGCTTGAAGAGCTCCAAGGAGGTGCAGTTGACGACAGCAGGTGGCAGGGAATTCCACAGTCTGATAGCGTCTGGGTAGAACGTTGTTTGGTACAGGTGAGTTCTAGCAAAGGGAACCCTGAACTTATGTGGGTTCCCGCGGGTCTGTGGGCCAGCAACTGGGATGAAGTTGGTGACAGGGAGATCAACCAAACCATGAAGAATGCTGTAGACCATGTACACTTTCTGTTGCGCCCTCCTCTCTTGTACACTTATCCAGTGAAGATGTTTCAGCATGGTGGCTACGCTGCTTGTGCGCCGATAGTCACCCAGGACAAAGCGGGCATATCGACGTTGATCCATTTCCACCTTTCTAATGTCTTGGGTAGATGGGTCCCATACCGTTGCAGAATACTCCATCACAGGGCGTACCAAGGTCTTGTAGAGTAATGCCTTTGTCTTCGGAGGGCAGGCTCTCACGTTTCTCTGCAGGAAGCCTCGAACTGAGTTGGCTTTCTTGGTTGTCACATGTACATGGTGATTCCATTTCAGGTTACTCTGTATGTTGACACCCAAGTATTTTACAGAATCTGTTACTTGTAGCTGCTCTCCGTGGATGAAGTAAGGAAAGGATGTCTGAGACATTTTCCTTTTGTTAGAGACATGCATGATGTGGCATTTCTGCGGGTGGAAGTGCATCAGCCAGTCTTTTTCCCATTCCTGGAGGTTGTCTAGGTCTTTTTGAAGGCTCTGGGCATCTTCCTCACTCTTCACCGTCCTGTACAGGATACAGTCGTCTGCGAACAATCTTGCCGTGGACTTGGGTGATATGCAGTCAGGAAGATCGTTGATGAAGAGAAGGAAGAGAAGAGGTCCGACGACGCTGCCTTGCGGAACGCCCGAGAGGACAGGAGAGGTGTGAGAAGTGCAACCATTGAGTAGAACCCTTTGAGAGCGACCAGTGAGGAAATCCTTAATCTTCGCTCAATCAGGATCAAGTCTGCAGGCCTGCCTGTGGCACAGCATTATAACCAGCCTGACCACAACATTGGACATTTCCAAGTAAGCATCCTCGTCAATGACTTCAAGTCAGATGCGGCCAGGAAAGAGAGAGAGGGGATCGCCTCATCCACTATCTCGGCTCTCTCTTTATCTTTTTACTCTTTTCCTACCGTGTGATTTTCTACGATTTCTTTCTTTTCTTTTCTTTCCTTTTCTGTTTTCCTTCACCCTTTTTCTTTGACTCTTCTCTTCTTTTTATTTTCCTTTTCTGTTTCTTATTCCCCCTTTTCTGTCGCTTTTCCTCTCTTTCTCTCTATTTCTTCTCTCTATCTCTCTCTCTCTCTCTCTCTCTTTCTCTCTTTCTCTCTTCTCCCTCCTTTGCACTTTTGCTTTTGATGCGCTATGCGCTTATCCTTTAGCGCATTGCGCTTTGCTGATGCTGGATCCATTTTTTAATAAAGTCATCATTCCTGATGAAGCCCTATGGACGAAAATTTGAATTCTTTCATCTCTTAACGGTTGTCTTATTCGTCATTGACTTTTGTGTATTTTTCATCAACCGACGCAGGACACTTATTTTTTATTCTTTTTTGGCTTCGGAACCAGTACTATCGGTGAACTTCAACTACTATTGCTTTGCTCAATGATACCATGTTCGAGCATGTATTCTACCTCTTTATTCACAATATTTTTTTTGTCAGGATGAAGTCTGTATGGGTGTTGTTTTATTGGTTCACTTTCCCTATATCAACCTTGTGTACAGTGTCTGTATTTTGTAACCCAATACCTATATTCTGTTTCGTGCATAATGAGCTTACATTCCGACATAGATAATGAGGTCGTTTCATAGCAACGCGTCTGTTCGCGTGCGCTGCATGCCATTATCTTTGTTCGTGCTATACTTGTGTGTGTAATTTTACATAAGCGTGCCATCGTGCACATTGCGCATGTGTCGTATATATCGCTGCACTCATGAACAGTCATGTTTTCCTTAAATGGTCCAACAGCATCCAGTCGTTCGTAGTCTAGTGTAATCGATGCAGTGTCGATTATATCTCTTGGTATAATGTTACGGTCAATCGAGTTATGATTAGCTTTTATTGAAATTACTATATATTTGAGCACATGTCATTTTTGCAGCCTTGTTTTTGCACAGTTCTTGTGTCAGTTGACATTTTATATAAGTTAGTGATTGTATTACTTTTGAAGAACAATTGAACAAATTAATTTCTAGGATGTTTTGTTAAAGTTTTGACAATCGTTGATTGGCAAAACTTTCTATTGTGGGGGAGATATGTCATAGACCTGGGGACCATTTCATCAAGCGTTTTGTCAGTGATTTTTACTGACAAATGTGCTCTCAGCCAATCAGATGCAATGATTTCAGTAGCTTATAACAGTTGTCGGTAAAAATCACTGACAAAACGCTTGATGAAACGCTCCCCTGGAGTGAAGACTAATCGGTTGTGATAATTTTTTTTTTTTTAAGATTCGATTTGATGTACCATTTTATAATTGCGATCATCGTTTTCTCCTTTCTTGAAATGATGTCAGTGTGAACGAAATAAAAGGACAATGATTTCGTAACTTTTGTGAGCCATGACATTTCGCCCAGGATAGACCCTCAGACTATATACCCAGGTTAGAAAATACCAACTTCCTCTCCTCTGACCAGACAACTAACCTCTAATTTAGTTGGAATAACCTCGCTCGTCATAAGGACCACTATCCATAACAAGTGACTAAATGAATAACGGTTTTGTATTAATACTGGTTCTTATGAATAGCGAGCAAACCATACACAAATTGCCTCGCTATTCATAAGGATCTCCATTCATAAGGACCACTGTTCATAACTATTCATAAGGACCGCTATTCATAACGCGTGTTAAATGAATAGTGGTTTTCTATGAAGAGCGGTCCTTATTGAATAGCGACCGGACTTGAATTTAGTTACCCTGTGAGTAAAAGTCGGGTCTTTTTATGAACGATAATATATGTGCTGGAGTTAAAATGATTCAATTTTAATCTTTATTCACTAATGGAGTTTCCCCATAATATATTAAGATGATAGATCATAATTGGAAAGTTTAATCCCAAGCATTAGCTTATTCGTGAATACATGTTTGACAATAAGCAATCTTATGTTTAGGGACCAATACACCATAGAGCTGACAAAACATTGCGTATTCGTCTGCTTAGCGTTGCTTCATATTATGTTCTCGACCTCTCGGGGTGTACCTTGATAAGCGATGCCTTTTCTTTCATTACTGTGTAGAAGTCATCGTGAAGAACCGTGTTGTCCAGTGTTAGGCCATTGAGATGATGCATTGAACAAAGTGCTTCTGCTAAGTCACGTGATGATGAGGAGGTCAACTCAACCAAACGTCCATAGTCATCATCTTCTCTACCATGACCGTAAAGACAGAGTTTGTTGACCTGTTCATTATTCAGATGAAAAAGAAAAAAAGAAGAAGAAAAAGGAGAAGAAAAGGAAGAAGAAGAAACATCAATTTAAACGGATGTAGACTTCAGACTTTTAGTCATTACGCCGTATCTTAGATCATGATTCCAGTCATAAACACAATGAGAGAAATTATATTTGCGACCGAAGAATACATGTTTTCAGAAAGTCATTCCTCTTTTGTATTGTATATTGGACAACCGTCTGCCTCGATCATGGACTATCCTTGAACAACGACCTTTTCTGAGAGATAAACATATTCTGGTAGCTGCCACCAATCAGAGGTATCCCTGCATGACCATTTCGCCCAGGATCCTACACCTAAACCATGCCACAATAGACCCTCAGACTGCATACCCATGTAAGAAAATACCAACTTCCTCTCCTCAGACACGACAGCTAACCACTACTTCAGTGAGGATCACTTATTCATAAGGACCGCAATCCATAAAGCGTGACTAAATAAATAGCGGTTTTGTATATATATATTAATACCGGTCCTTATACGAGTAGGGAGCATACCATAGACAAATTACTTCGCTATTCATAAGGATCTCCAGCATAAGGACAACTATTCATAAGGACCCCTATTCATAACGCATGTTAAATGAATAGCGGTTTTCTATGAATAGCGGTCCCTATTGAATAGCGAGCGGACTTGAATTTAGTTATCCTGTAAATAAAAATCGGGTATTTTTATGAATGATATAATATGTGCGGGAGTTAAAATGATTCAATGTTAATGCTCCATCTTTAATGTTCCGTCTTTAATGTTCCGTCTTTATTCACTAGCTGAGTTTCTCCCGTATTAGATGATAGATCATATCGGAAAGTTTAATCCCAAGCATCAGCTTATTCGTGAATACATGTTTGTATGATTGCAGTGTTGTAAAATAATTAAATAGTTATGTTTAAATATTCAACTTGTGTAATAAATAGGCGTGCCTTGATAAGCGATGCCTTTTCTTTCATTACTGTGTAGAAGTCATCGTGAAGATGCGTGCTGTTCAGTGTTAGGGTATTGAGTTGAAGCATTGAGCAAAGTGCCTCTGCTAAGTCACGTGATGATGACGAGGTCAACTTAACCTGACGTTCATACCCATCCCCATGGCGGTACAAATCTTTAAGACACAGTGTGGCGACCTATACAAAAATATGTTTATATGAAAAAGAAGAAGAAGAAAAGAAGAAGAAGAAGAAGAATAAAAAGGAAGAAGAAGAAACATCAATTTGATTTTGCTAAAAGGATATAGACTTCATAATTGGAGTCATTAAGCCATACTTGAAATCATGATTCCAGTCATAAACACAATTAGAAACATTTTATTTACGACCAAAGAATACAGGTTTTCAGAAAGTCACTCCTCTTTAGTATCGTATTTTGGACAACTTCCTCCAGTGGACTATCATTGAACCTTTTCTGCGAGATTAACATATTCTGATAGCTGTCACCAGTCATAGATATCCCTGACCATTTCGCCCAGTATCCTACACCTAAACCATGGCACAATAGACCCTCAGACTATATACCCAGGTTAGAAAATACCAACTGCCTCACCTCTGACCCGACAACTAACCGCCAATTTAGTTAATATCGCTAGTCATGAGGACCACTATTCATAACTATTCATAAGAACCGCTATTCATAACGCATGTTGAATGAATAGCGGTTTTTTATGAATAGCGGTCCTTATGAACAGCAAGCGGACCCGAATTTGTTACCCTGTTAATCAAAGTCGGGTCCTTTTAGGAATGATATACCTGTGCGGGAGTTAAAATGCTTCAATTTTAATGTTCCGTATTTAATGTTCTGTCTTTATTCACTACATGAGTTTTCCCCATAGTATATTAGATGATAGATCATAATTGGAAAGTTTAATCCCAGGCATCATGATACATGTTCTAGACCTCTCGGGGTCATCCCTATGGACAGACATTCCACGAGGGCGGCAAAACAAAGATATACTTTTACAATATTTACGTAAAACTATATTGGTTGTTATTACTGTATTTCTTTCCATTATGATTGCAGTGTTGTAAAATGATTAAATATTTATGTTTAAATATTCAACTTGCGTAATAAATAGGTGTACCTTGATAAGCGATGCCTTTTCTTTCATTACTGCGTAGAAGTCATCGTGAAGAAGCGTGTAGGCCAGTGTTAGGGCATTGAGATGAAGCATTGAACAAAGTGCTTCTGCTAAGTCACGTGATGATGACGAGGTCAACTCAGCCCGACGTCCATAGTAATCCACATCACGGTACAAATCGTTAAGACACAGTGTGGCAACCTGCACAGTAATACATTTATGTGAAGTAGAAAAGAAGAAGAAGAAGAAGAAGAAGAAGAAACATCAATTTAATTTGGCTAAATGGATGTAGACTTCAGACTTGGAGTCATTACGCCGTACGTATTTTCATGATTCCAGTCATAAACGCAATGAGAAAAATTATATTTACGACCGAAGAACACGTCAGGTTTTCAGAAAGTCATACCTCTTTAGTATTATATTTTGGATAACTGCCTCTTGGGCTATCCTTGAACGATGACCTTTTCTGAGAGATAAACATATTCTGGTAGCTGTCACCAATCATAGGTATCCCTGACCATTTCGCCCAGTATCCTACACCTAAACCATGGCACAATAGACCCTTAGACTATATACCCACGTTAGAAAATAAAAGTCGGGTTATTTTATGAATGATATATATGCTGGAGTTAAAATGATTCAATTTTAACGTTCCATCTTTATTCACTAGCGGAGTTTTTCCCATAGTATATTAGATGATAGATTATAATTGGAATTTTGAATCCCATCAAGTTATTCGTGAATACATGTTTGTCTATTATTAATCTTATTTTTTATCTCAGAAAAAACAAAAACAACAAAAACAAAAGCAAAACAAAAAACAAACGAAAACAAAAAAAATCAGCTAACCAAACTTTTCGTTGAATGTTGAATATGTAATATTTTAAAATAATCCTTCAATTCATCGAGTATAATATAGTTGATTTCAAGTAATTTGTGATATACCTGCGAGATAACCTGATGAGTGCAGGCCGAAAAGCTTCGTTATCATGTCTCTTTTTCGTGCCATATTGAAATCCTTCAATTATTAGTAAAACATCACATGCCATGCATATTGCTTTACAACATTTTTTACGACAAGAAAAAATGAAATTCTTTCAAAGAAAAAGTCAGAAATACCTTAATATTTGAACTCTCCTTTGCAAGAGTCGTATAAAAGTTATCGTGCATGTTGCCTGATATTTTAACTTCCTTGAGAGATGGTGATGATGTAAGAATGCTTCCTACATCATCAGACACATGTGGGCCACAACGTCTATCAATGAAAATATTAATCTGAATACAAAGTAAGAAAAACAAGCACAAAAAAAAATAATAAAGAAAACTAACAAACTAACAGCAATGAAGTAAAACAATATCAGAGAATTAAAGGAGCAATAATTGAAGAAAAAATAGAGAAACAACAACAGCTTTGAGTTATGTTTAAAAGTCGTTAATGTAGACAACCATATAATATAAATTCGGTGTGTAGAACGACTCTATAAATGGGTTTACATTTGTGATTTTTAATGCAGCAAAGATTCAACTTTCCTCGAGTATGAAGAGAGAACTTAAACATGTTATCTATTCTTTCTAACACATTTTGGCTAGACTATTACTGAATTTAAATTCTGTATCAAATTAGGAAGTTCTCCCGTATCAAAAGCGAATCCTGGAATGTAATCAACTAAAGATCTAGCAATAGAATTCCCACCGCTTCTCTACTAGTGTGCTTTGAATTAAGAAGTTCCTACCGAAACTTACCATGTCAATACCCAGGGAAACGTAACCAGCAATAGTGTGTGCGGTCACCGTTTGGTCAATTGACAAAGTCTCTCTATGGGGCGCAGTATTCTGTTGTACGACAGCCACTGCGTCCCGGTCATTGCTCTCAAACGCTACGTCAACGAGAAAGTCGGTCCTTTTCTTGAGTCCCTGTACCATGTGCGTCATAACATTAATGCCTACAGTCTTGTTTTGTGATGCAGTGAAGTATAGGAGATACCTGAATTCTTCCTGTCTAGGAAGTACTATTTCCTTCATCAACTTCGTGTATCCATTGTGATCTGAGTCATGGAGGGAAGCAAGATGTACACCAGCCATGTACTCCTGGAACAGTTTGTGTGGGAAAAATACGGTTGATTTGACGTGAGGCTTACGTTCGTCTCTGCCTACGATCGGGGTAATTCTGCTCTCCTGAGATAAAACTCCAACTCTGCAAGCAGTTGTCATTGACTCTGGAGGGTCAGATAACTGGCTGTCATCGAAAATAAGTGTATTATCCAAGAGACCGGTGAAGGCGAGCTTGGCGATTGGTTCTAACAACACGGATGTCTCGTTTATAAGCCTATCCAAAGTAGGAGAGCTTAAGTCGTTAGTGATCTTTTGGACGTAATGCTCTTTGAGGAACATGACCATTTCCCCAAAGAACTGAGAATACGTTTGAAGATATTTGATTCTATGTTGTCTTTCCACACTGAGGTCCCTCCACATCAGACACAACATGGCTACAAAGATAGGATAGCGTGTCATGTTTTCAGAAACAACATCATTGTCTTTGATGAACTCGATTAGATCATTTGCTTTGGATTCATCGCTTGCAAAGTATTTGTGAATGTAGGTTGACATATTTTCTTCGCTGAAGCCATCCACCTTAATAAAGGCATACGCATTTTTAAGGATAGTGTCCCCTCTGATATCGTTTGCTTTCCATGGTCGAGTGGTGATCAGAATATAACATGTCTCTAGTTGGTCGGAACATATTATATCCTCAATGACCAGCTTGCTGTTCTCCGATGTTGGGTCATGATGTTCAGTGTGGCCGAATGGATTCTT
The DNA here is from genome assembly GCA_025617745.1 of Heliocidaris erythrogramma. Taxonomy (NCBI): domain Eukaryota; kingdom Metazoa; phylum Echinodermata; class Echinoidea; order Camarodonta; family Echinometridae; genus Heliocidaris; species Heliocidaris erythrogramma. The sequence continues at coordinate 65,069,448 of CM046854.1, forward strand.
GGTGTGAGCGCCAGACTGTTCAGTGGAGCTCCCCGGTTGATTGACCAAAGAAACTGACCTATGGGGGTGAACACTGTGCTGCTGGGTGTAACCCTCTGGCTGTTCGGTATATCCTTCTGGTTGTTCAGCGTTACCCACCTGCTCGTTTCTACCTTCAGTCAGTGGTGCGTACGCACTTGATTCTTGAGAGTGAGATCCTGGAAATCGAGGGCTTTCCAGTCTCGCGTTACCACCAGCCTGTGGAGTATGCTTGTCGGGCCCTTGAGTGTGAGCTTGACTCCTTGCCCCCTTTTTTGCTTTGTTCTTAAGCTGTCCTTTGAACTCGTCTAAGCCGTCATACACAATGAATACATTGTCGGTATTGGAACGAATGTAATGTGTAAGCTGAGCAGTTGTACTAGGATTATCTTCCGAGAGGTATGATTTCGCTATCTCTCCCATCGTGAGGTCTTCAGATTCCCTTAGAGGGACGATAAGAACCCATACAAACTGTTGGTATAGCATTTCATTTATCCAGTCCCAAGCGATCTTTGCACACAGAGTTGTTTTCCCGGCACCAGCTTCTCCCTGAACAAGAAATCTCTTTGGGGTTTTGCCATTAACTTTGAGTTTGAGGAGGTCTTTGTACTGGACTAGCTGCCGTTTCCCTCTCCAATGTTCTTCTTCTTCTTCCAAGACAAGATTTGTGTATATTTCTTGAAACTGGACAAGTGAATCGGGATTTAGAGGATCAGATCTTATCCGACAGAGAGTTGTCTCGTACTTGAGCATGAAGTCTTTCCTGCAACGCTCAATCAGCTCAGGAGACAGGGGTTCTGTCGCTGACTCAGAGGGCAGTGTAGTTGAAGCTAAGGACGAAAGAAATGAAACCTCTCGCTCAGATGAAAAGAACTTTTTAAAAATCTTCCCGTCAATTTTTTTTTTATATTTGTAAGATTAAAGATTCTTAAAAGTTGTGACCGCCTTCATTATTTTAAATGTATGTGGGAGTGACTGATGGTAGTTAAAACGGTTTCTCTATTTTGGAACATATGTTGTTTTTGTTTTTTCTTGGGTAATAAGGTGCGAATCCTGAGACGACTATGGATTCTTAAAAGTTGTGTGAGCTCTTCATTTAGTTTCCTATTTTACATTTACATACAAAAATGGGCTTGTGTCTAAAAATGATTTGTGCGTTAATTTCCAACGTGTAAAGGGAACATAGTAGGCCTATTCCATGTCATTGATTGATCACAAGAGCGCTACCCACTTTATAACCAATTGTTAATGCCAATGATTGCTATAATTATTTCATGTATTCTATTATTTAGTATTAATAGTTTTATTAATTTTGCCCCCTCCATCCCTCGGACACATATTCCTTGATCTGCCTAGCAAGGGAGTCCGCTGTCAATAAAACTAGTTTTATTTTACTATATCAGCGCAGCTAATATTTTATGGATATTTCTTCACTTATTAATACAAATGTCCCAATGTCACGAACCATGATAAGTATTAATGCGAACAAAATTTTGTCTTCTTTACAAAGATTTCATTAAAAAGAAAACTAGATAATACAGTCGTCAGTGTTTCAGGTATTTAATTAGGATTAATGCAGTATTTCTTACATGTAGCATTCTGAATGAGACTTCCACTTCGTAGTTTGTCTGATAGGTCATCGCGGCCAATCTTCTGTAGGCTGTCCGCAAGAACTTCCCTTCTGTTTATTTCTGGAAAGTGCTGACGTGTATTCCACTCCATCAACAGACCTAGGAAAGCATCATGGTTGTCATTGTGTTGTTCCAGCTTTATTCCCAGAGATGTTTCTAGAGAATGATAGTCAGTCGGGTTGATTTCCTTTGAGAGTTCGAGAATCTCTAACTCACTGATTTGACTGCAAGAAGAGAGAAAATGATATTCATACGGAATGCATTCATACAGCTTTATTGTACCGAATTCTGCTAACATGTTTATGTTATGACGTATAACGTTTGGATAGTTCTGCAAATAGAAATGTTGATGAAACAATAATTATTAGGACATATCTGAATATTGATCAAAGAAATAATTACATGATGAAGATGTTTGTAGACTTATCAACTCAAGAAAAAGAAACATACTCTTTCTGTATTTGCGTTAATGCTTTAATCTGGTTGTTTTATCTAAAGCCTTTTCCTCTTATACAATTAAGAAATGATGTTTGATTTTGCAAGATTCCCAAATTTATGCTTGTAACTTATGAGGAAAATGGATTGTGATAATATATTTAACCGATGAAATAGATTAAGGTCTTTATAATAATCAGCATACCATTCCAGGTTGTTTGGTCCTGGGTTGGTTTCTATATCACCAGCTCTCATCAGGAGAATCACCGGCAGGTAGAGATGATCCATGGTGTGAGACTTTCTACTTGTGCAGGAGGGGAGTCCAGAGAAATGACGGGTCTTTGAAACTACATGCTATTAAATGCAATTTATTTAAAAAGTACGTCAGTGATGATTATAATCCCTAACACCTGTTGAATTAAAATTTGTTCCTTCCGCTCAAAGGAAAAGAAGCCTTCGAGTTCGATGACAATTTGCACGTAAAAATACGCATGCAATTTCATCCAAATTTAGTCATGGTCAAGATATTAGCCTTTATTGTCATTTCCGAGCCTAAAGTAAGGCTTTGAATGATATCCCCAGGTCCGATTATTTAAACGCTTGGTTTCTACTATACATGTAAATGAAGCGTTGATTACCTTACATTCGTGTTTGGAAAAAAAACCCAACAAACTTTGGCGTTCGATGAAAAGAAATATCAATGCAACTCATATTCTAGATCAGAAATGAATGAAGCTAACCCACACTCGTTCATGCTACCCAGGTGACGTAACTAAGATAGTTAAGATTATCCAATGTAGGTATATGCAAATCTTGGCAAGTTATCACCGTGCTCTGCAATAAGAAAATAAACGATATTGACTTTAAAAGAACACATGGGCAATGAACATTTCGACAGATTCTAATTCGTATGGATTAAACCCAGTCCCTTTCATGGGGCAATTTAGATTTTTAAACTGACATTTTGAAGTTCTAGCCTCATTGGCCAAAAGTTGATGCTTTTTTCAAATTGTGAATAATCTTATCTCTTTAACTAATTTTTCTCAGATTTGTTGATATTGATGTTTATATCGAGAGGTAATTGCACAAGCAATAAAATTGTGCCGTTATTTTCCATGTTTGAACAGCTTAACTTTCTTCAACTTAAACCTTGAATGTCATGGAATCTGGAGATGAAATGTTATGAATTTGTATGTTAAAATATTTTTTACATCAAACAAAATTAGCACTACAGTATTGTTCATTTGCTTCAAAGCTTCGCCGTAAGTTTGACAAATGATTATTTTCACTTATTACTGTTACAAATTTCAAAATTTTAAGTACCAGTAAATGATTCTGAACATAGCAATAACGACTGTGTATCACACATACCATCTTAAATATGTGATTTTCCTGCCCAATGTCATTGATTATTCATGAATCTTTCTGAATAAGATGTTGTGGAATGGCAAATATCATACACAATGGGTGTCATACTGATCTGAAATTAATGATACATAGACATATTTTGAAATTGATTCGGCAGATAAAATGACATCATATAGGTTTTTGCCAACTTTAAAGTAGAACGTTAATGATTTTAAATATTGGCTTAATACTTATTATTGCATAGATGGCATAAATTAAACAAGGTTATCCAAATTCAACGCTTGGAAACATTTGAAGTAATGATTGTTATCAATTATAAAACGGTAAAATACAGCCCCCGATATAGCAGCTGAAGAGCTCCTCGAACGCTGCTGAGATATGTGACGACACACCCTGGACCAGTCCTGTCTAAGCAGACGATGTCCCATAACATCTTACACATTTTTCAGAGCCTATTTTGTCATCTCCTCTTCACTTATTTCTCTTCCTTCACTAGCGTCAGTCTTAATGTTAGTCTGTTGCCTCACTCTTAACTTCGTGTATGGCATTATTTTGATGAAAAATGCAGCGTTAAAAAAATAAAGGAATCAGTCACTTGTAAACAAAATAAGACGCCATTGTATTTTCAGCTGCTTGCACCGGGGCATGTTCGGCGTTTCAAGAGGGAACGAATACCATCCTGCTATTATTCGGAGGGCTTTTCAATTTGAAAGTGGGGTTTATTTAATTGATCATTGACCCTTCTCCTATGTATTTACAATCAAACGGTTTTAGCTATCAGAATCAGTTTCACTTTCCCTTTATAATGGTGTGAAATAAGGTCATGTTTAAATACACCAAACTCTTTATAATTTGATAAATAATTGCATTGCAATTACGTTCATTCATTATAGGACGTCGTCTGCTTAAGCAGGATCGATCCCGAGTGTGACGACATCAAAACATCGCTATATTTCTGGCGAATCCTCGGATATTCCAGATGCTGAGAAGAGCTTTTATTTGTGTTGTTTTTATAATCACCAGACACGCAGTTGACATAAAACTTATAAGATTGCCATCTGTAAGCTTCCCAGTTTCTAGTGATACATTAATTGCCATATTTGTGATTTTCTTTGAATATCTACTTTAAGAGGGCCTTGAAGCAAACAGTATAGCGTACAATATCTCCATTTCTTGAAGATATAAAAGAAAATTATATATATATATATATATATATATACACACACACACACACATAATGTGAACATCAATTGAATTGAATGAGAGAAATAATTTGCGTAGCTGACTTCATTTTTAGTGTATGTTAGTGTATGAATTTGCCAATTTCCATCTTCAGATTCTGTGACATTTGAAGTAAGTTCATGTTTAAAACAAGGATCAAGATGTCATTAAACTATATGTTGTTCGGACAATACAAATGATAGCAGATTTTTTTATTGATATTATGACTAAATTTTGAAATATATTATAGGTTTTCCCGGTCAATTTCGTAAGATCGTCAGTCAATTTCATTTTGCGTGCATTCAGTTTCAAGGATTTAGGTCGCGCACAGCCGATTTGTAATTCAAATTCATTTTCATATCATTCGAATTCGTATTTATGTCATTTGAATCTAAGTTTTTGTCAATCAAATTCGCACTAAATGCACCTAGTTCGCAAAACGTTCATTCAATTTAGCAAAGAATGGCAAGGGAATTGCGCAATACTGTTATTCCAGCATTCAATTTCATTTCGGATCATTCAACTTAACACGTTGAGCATTCAAAATCAAATGTAGTTCCAGTAAATTTTGTCAGTTGATAATTATTTGGTATTTTCATTCTTTCCTTATGAGTTTTCTGCACACATGGGTGTGTTTTTCTATAATCAATAACATTCTTTTATTTTTCTTCTGATTTATTATTTTTATTTTATTTTCTTCTGATTTATCATCATTTTGAAATTTAGTTCTAGGAATTTTTGTTCTTCATTTCTAACGTTTATAGTGCCTGCAGAATTGCAGATTTTCTTGATTGATTATTATTTTTTTTCATAATCTTTTTTTTTTTCATTTATTTTCTTGATTGATTTTTTTCATGTCTAACTATATATATATATAGCTGCAACAACTGTACATGACAAAACATGTTATTTTAAACATTACGACTTGAATAGATGAGCAAAAACACACAAACGCTAAATACATGCTAAATTGAATGAACTCATTACGAATTCGAATGCCCACGTGCGAATTTGAATGCTCGAAAAGACGCTTCCAAGCGAGGTAGCGAATTTGAATGCTCTCCACGCATATTTGAATTTGAATGATGTAAACGCTAAATGTCTTGACCGAAGTGCGAATTTGAATGACCTCAAAATGAATTTGAATGATAAATTTCATGGCACAGATCTTTTTCGCGAATTTGAATGACTCCCTTATCAAATTGAATGACAAATCTGCGAAATTGACCGGGAAAACCTATATTATTTAAAATTGTGACACTGTAGTAACAGAAATATGATAATTAAAAAAAAGTCTTCATTTTGGGTAACTTGCCTGCAAAATGCATGCCATAGCGTACTTAGACCATTTGTCTACGAGCCAAAACACAATTTCAGCTTCAAAAGCCTTTATTAATAATTTACCAAAATCTTTAAAAAATTTAATTTAAAGTTAAGGTTGAGTTCTGGTCAAGATACTGAACTGTGAAAGAAACTGTCTCAAAGAAATTGGGAAAGGTTGATTACATAGCACATAAGAATTGGAGTCACATGCACTGCACACAGAAATGTGTATGTGGGACTACACACAAATGTTCGGCCCGAACATTTCAGCTGTTTCTTGTCATATTTTGAATTTGAGGGCTTTTGAAGAGCAATCCTTTTCAGGGGACATTTCTACTATGATAATTTTATAAACTAACAGTTTGTTTTTTACCTTTCCCAGAACTCAACCTTCCCTTTAAGGGGTAGGACTTGAAATGGGGGAAACGGGGTTTGACATAGAATGAGCAGAATGGTAAAAAAATGTATGTATGGAGTTATTTTCCTCACGATTCTGTCTCTGGTGCATAAGTTAGGAATGCATTGTATGTGCCCAATACATTAGATCTGTGGTTATTTCAAAAGAAAATGTCTTTGTGACGTCAATGCATTCATCGTTTCCCTTTTGATGGTGCAATGGATTCGGTTAGAACTGGTTCCTCTTTTGACTGTGTCGCACGCTAGGTTTATAACCATAACAAGGTTCGTTTGTTGAGGATTATGGGATCTCTTTATTGTAGATGTGAAATATATTGCTTTCCCATTTCATTTATATTGTCAATTAAATGTCAATCAATAAAATGTCAGTTGAAAATTAGGCTACGAGAATTTAAGATAAGTCCAAGCGTTACATAAATTGGCAAAAACTGGAAGTGTGTACTAGAATTAACCTTATATTAATTACTATGCTATATTTACAATGCTGATCAAATTCAAAAGGTCAGAATCTTCAGTACAGGTTTCGAATGTATATAGGACGTTTGATACATACAAGTGTATTTCTCCTTTTTGTGAGTGTTGGTTTAAAGACTCAATCTTGCAAAAGCGGCCATATTGTTTTGTTCTAAAACATGACAGAAAATTAAGCATATATTAAAGATCCTCCAAATTCATCATGGGTTTTCCAGGTTACTGCCTTTTAAATTCAATTTACATATCATGTTCATATGATTAGTTTCAGTAGAATGTTTTTTGAAATATGCATTCAGTATTCTTGCAGTAAATTTCTGAAATACAAATGATTTCTTGCCATTCCTTTACCACTTGTTCCACATTGGCCATTTGGGGTAAAGGTACTGAAATTAAGCGTACAAAGACATTTATTTCATGCTATATCACTTTTATTTGGTAACAATGATCCAACAATGTAGCTTGAATGTACTTACACTTTTTTGGTTGCTACAGAGATGTTGAACGAGTGATTACATGATAAAAGACTGACTAGGTATCATTTCTTGTTTTGGCACGCTCTTTTGGAGTCCAAAATAGGTCTAAAATATCATTAATCCAAAACAAAGAACGATATTTTGACTGGTTATGTGCTTTGCGACTTCATTTTCTTTACCCCCCCCCCCCCCCATAACGAAAGTTACAAAGTGGCCCAGGGAAATTGTTTTAGAAGTTGTGTATTTGTGTGGGGTATTTTTTACCACAGCATTCCTCTTTCTGTACTCAATGAATGCATTGTAAAATTGCATTATATCGCATCAGTGGTTTATATAAAAAGGAAAACATTATGTCTTTGTGACGTGATTCCAGGGCCCTGTTTCATAAATGTTGCCATCAATGACAAGTTGCAATAACTGTTATAAGCTACCGAATTCCTTGCACCTGATTGGCTAAGAGCAGATTTGTAGGTAAAATTCACGGACAAGACACTTGATGAAATGCCCCCCCCCCCCCCCCGTAAACCCTGGATATCACTAGATTCATCGTCTCTATTTTGAGGGTGTATTGGATGCGGTTGGAACTGGTTCCTCATATTTAGTACCCTAGCTTGCACTACTGACCACGGCGAATGCGAGGTTTGCTTGTCACGAAGTATGTCGTTTCTTTATTGTTATGATTGTACGTTATAAAAAGGACTGCGGAGTTTCATATGTGTTTTTTTCCCCACTGAAACAAATGTAGTTAGAAAATTGTGTTGCTCTGAATTTTCGTACTCCTTCCCCATTATTTCATATGCCTTTTTATCTTTATAAATTTTCTTTCATAATGTGTATTGTCTTGTGTTATTTTGCATCATCTCATCAATTACTTGCATTGATTAGAGACATAAATCATAGGATGTGTACGATATCAGGATTTTCTTCTTTCATATGGTTAACATATTTACTTTTTCTGTTTTTATCTCATATTAAGACTTTCATCATGTAAAAGAATCTTTTCATCAAAATTTTAAAGTTCAAAGCTCAAAACTCAGTCTCTTTTTCAGCCATTGATGATTTCACGGGCCAGACAGCAGGCCATGCAGCGCTGGGAGAACGCGCAAAGAATGTTTGAAAAAGAAATTGGGAAAGGATGATTACATAGCACATACAAATTGGTGTATGAAGCCAGGTTTTGGAATCACCGGACTGAGAATAAATTGACTCGATCCTGCTATGAGTCACATGCACTGCACATAGAAATGTGTATATGGGACTACACAAAAATGTTCGGCCCTAACATTTTTGCTGTTTCTTGTCATGTTTTGAATGTGAGGGATTTTGAAGAGCAATACTTTTCAGGGGGCATTTCTACTATGACAATTTTCCAAGCTAACATAAAAAGAACGAGAAAACTCACAAATTGTTTTTACCTTGGATATTGTTCGAAATGGGTGAAAACAGGGTTTGACATAGAATGACCAGAATGGTAAAGAAATGTATGTATGGAGCTGTTTTCCTCACGATTCTGTCTCTGGTGCATAAGTTAGGAATGCATTGTATGTGCCCATTACATTATATCTGTGGTTATTACGAAAGGAAATATGTTTTTGTTACCTCAATGCATTCATCGTTTCCCTTTTGATGGTGCAATGGATTCGGTTAGACCTGGTTTCTCATTTTACTGTGTCTCACGCTAGCTTTATAACCATAGCACGGTTCGTTTGTCGAGGATATTGTGGGATCTCTTTATTGTAAAAATAGTAAAAACAAATAATTCAACTAGTGTTTATGTGAAGTATGTTGCTTTCCCATTTCATTTATATTGTCAATTAAATGTCAGTTCAAAATTACGCTACGAGAATTTAAGATATTCCAAGCGTAACATAAAATGGTAAAGCCTTAAAGTGTATACTAGAATTAACATTGTATTACTATTCTTCATATACAGTGCTGGTCAAAGTAAAAAGGTGAGAATCTTCAATCAGGTTTCGAATTTATATAGGACGTTTTTCTTTGGTAACCACTGATCCTACAATGTAGCTTGAATGCACATACACTTTGTTAGTTGCTACAGAGATGTTGAACGAGTGATTCCGAGATAAAATACAGACTAGGAATCATTGCTTGTTTGGACACCCTCTTTTGGAATCCAAAATAGGTCCAAAAATATCATTAATCCCAAACAAGGAACCAACCATATCACTATGGAAACCATTCTGTTTAGAACATTTTTCCTTCCTCATAATCTTGATAGCTAGGAGAACATAAGCAAGAGGCACTTGCAGACCACAAATGTGGTCAAGACACACGTGTTAATTCATTACTTCAAAATTTTGTTCATATTATGTGCGGATGCCTTTGCTTTATTTTTTTTTTCTCTAGTAAAGAGATAATATTAGAAACAAATAAATATGGGACAAGGTTTCAATCAATTTTCATGTAAGTGGAATCATTTCATTTAAATGTCTCTTGAACCTCCAAATATCTAAATATCACCACATATTTATTCTCAACGGTTTAGGTTTGTATTACAAGTAAGTAATAAGTTTAATTCACAAAAAAAAGAATCAATACTCAACCAATTCTAAATGATTACGGTTGTTGAATAAATACACCATCGAAGCTCAACAAGACAACATAACAATAACAACAACGAATCAAGAGTTCCTTTCTTTATAAATATATCGAAATAAATGCTACATAATAAAGTAGTTTCCAACTGTTGATTGATCGATTGTTGATTGATTCATTTGTTTATTACCAAATTGATCAAAGGAGATATTATTTTTAGCGTGACAAAAAGTATAATATTAATTTAGGAAGTAGAGCCAACAAAAAAGCGGGGGTAGACTCGCTGGTCAAAAGGACCACTTATTCATAAGGACCGCTATCCATAACGCGTGACTAAATGAATAGCGGTCCTTCTAAATAGCGAGCAAACCATTGACAAATTACCTCACTATTCAATAAGGACCTCCTTTCATAAACACCACTATTCCTAACTATTCTTAAGGACCGCTTTTCATAACACGTGTTAAAAGCATAGTGGTGTAATATGAATAGCGGTCCTTATGAATAGCGAGCGAACACCCAAAAAGCAAAAGCTATCCAGGGCTGGTCCCATTCAATCCATCATAATCTATGACAAGATAATGATAAATTAATCATTGATAAGTCTTGTCAATGAATCATATTTTTGGTTAGCATTAAAAAAATATTGTAAACAAAATCGGGACGAAACGTATATACACTATGCAGATTAGTCCTATTAGGACATGTTACGTTAATTCTAACTCTCTTCATCATGTATATGTTAACAATATAAATATCAATGGTTAAATGCTATTTTATTCGGCAAGAAGGTCTTTTTAAATGCTCGTTTAGAGCTTTTTCGTGATGGAGAATTTCTAATCATTAGTCAGAGCATTCCATATACATGTACGTACATCTGAATATGGCACTGACTGTTTTCCTATATGTTTGGTTTTTTTTTTAATTTTCATAATATTAACATTATGATTTGCATTACTTCTTGTCCCATAAGGGTGTCTCACAATAGTAAAATGTAACCAGTTTATATCATAATTATTAAGAGAATCCAGAATCACCGTGTGATTAACTGATATTTAGATATTGATATGTTAAGATATCTTGCTCTTTATACAACGCCATCTAATCAAATTCATAATGGACAGCCTTCTGTTTTGTAATGTATATATATACACACAAGGAAATGAGCTACTTTCTGGTCTCATTTACAAGCTTTTACCATATAGTTCAATTCTATATTACATTTCCTCATGTATCGTAAATACATATTTTCCTCTTTTTTTAAATGTGTTTTCTTTGTTGTTGGTAAAATGGTAATAATAATAACAGTAATAATAATAACAATAACACTAATAATAGTGATATTAGCACTACTACTAATGCAATAATAATGATGATAATAATGAATGTAATAATAATAATAATAATAATAATAGTAACATTAACAATTCACCGTACTTTCATATCGAAAAAGTAAAGTATTTACATTGCCATAATGGCCAAATGAAGAAAATATGGTCATCTTTTGATATCTTCACTTCTGGAATTTATACCACTATCATTTTTACCTTTGACGTTTTTACCTCTGGCATTTTAACTTTTGACATTTATTGCCACTGACATTATTACAACTATCATTTTTTCATATGAATTTTTTACCTCTGGCCTTTTTACCTCCAATTTACTCTACTTCTGACATCTTTACCTGTTTTACCTCTGATATCTTTAAAACGGACCAACATATTTTGATTTATTATTGATACATAATCAACTACATGTAATAGACCAATTTCTAGGTAAATACATACATACAGAATAACAATACATTGCTACAAGGTTTCACATTTTCAGCCTGGTAGGGCTAATTGGATACTACATTGGAAGAAAAAAAGAAAGGTAAAAAGGTATGCATTGGCTTTATTCCAGATGAAATCCTAGAAGCATGACCATACGTTTATGTGAATTAACAATAGACCGCTTCGGTAATGTATGCAAATTTTATGCATACCTTTCAAACAAAGGTTCTTCTTGACAACCTGAAAATGTTCATAACCCCTCCTTCCCGCATACACAACACACCCACACACACACACACACACAAACCCGCGATCCTGAGTCAAAACGGATTGACTACAAATAAGCTTACTAATGGACACACAGAATATTGTCTCACCTCATATTTATTTGTGTGTGTATCACGGTACCTCATGAACATTTTGCATGCACCTACTCAACCAAAGAAGAGCGCACCAATCACAGTCCACGATCAAGTCCCTCCAGTAAACGACGCCATTTTTGCTGAGAAAAAAAATTCGCACAGTTTGGGTATGAACTTTATTCGAACAAGCGAATTGAATTCCAAATAGTTTCATATATCCATCCTTTTTTACACGATTAACGTAATCATCTACATAATTGCATAGATTATGTAATGGCAAGACTATTAAATGTGATGAATATACCATTAGATGCCGGAAAGTTGAAAAAATCGCAGTAACTGTGAATCAAAACGGAGAACACAGATTCCACATGCCAACTAATCATAAAAGTAGCATTCACTGCCACGAAGTTACAATATTCGATGCAAGCAAAACCCAAACACCGTTGGACCATGCATTCCTATTTGCATAACAATGAGAATAAAAATGATAAAGCAACAACCCCAACTATGAACTCCGAATATCATTATTTTTTAGACCAACTTCAGTTTATGAAATTATAAAATTAACAGCAAGTCTTAAATCATCTAAATCAAATGGCCCAGATGACATATCGTCTAGAGTTGTGAAAGGTTCTATTCATTACATTGTTGAACCATTATGTTACATTTAAAATCTATCATTGTATACAGGAATGTTTCCACAAAAAATGAAACTCGCCAAAATAATCCCACTTCACAAAAAAGGAGTCTCACATGACATGTCAAATTACAGACCCATTGCAATTTTATCTGTTTTTTCTAAAATTCTTGAAAAAAATGTTTATGAACGATTGTATAATTACCTTCAAATTAATAATATTTTGATTAATGAACAGTTTGGATTTCGTAAACAACACTCTACTGCATTGGCATTATTTAATTTTTCACATTTTGTGCACCAAGCTCTTGAAAAGGGAAATTATTGTTTAGGCTTGTTCATGGATTTATCCAAAGCTTTTGACACCATTGACCATCACATACTGTTAAGTAAATTGGAACATTATGGAATTCGTGGCATGGGATTAAGATGGTTCACTAGTTATTTAGTTGATAGAAAACAGTATGTGGTGGTCAATGGTGCCAAATCTGATATTAAATATGTACAGCATGGTGTCCCTCAAGGTTCAGTTTTGGGTCCGCTTCTTTTTCTTTTATACATTAATGACATTGTTCATTCCTCAAAATTATTTAACTTTTCCTTGTTTGCTGATGATACAGTAATTACATTGAGTAACAAAAATTTATGTTTTAGATTGGTTCAGAGTTAATAAATTATCCTTGAATCTTGATAAAACAAATTACATTGTGTTTAGAACTAGAAAAAGAAGGGTACCCACAACATTACCTGATATTTCCATTGATAATGTTAATATTTGTAAGGTAAATAATGTTAAATTTCTTGGCGTTACATTGAATGAATTTATGGACTGGAGTACCCACATATCTGTGATATCAAAATCTATTTCCAGGGCTGTTGGTGTTCTTTCCAGACTTAAATTTATTGTACCCAGTACTGTTTTGAAAATGATATATAATACTCTTGTTCTTCCACATTTAAATTACTGTAATCATATTTGGGGAAATACTTACAAAACTCACTTAAAGAAATTGTTCATTCTTCAAAAAAAATCAGTTCGAATTATTACAAAATCTTCTTTTCAATCAACCAGTATTCCCCTCTTTAAAAAACTGAATATTTTACCAATTTTTGAATTAGTTTCATTAAATTCCTTGATATACATGTATTCCATAAAAAATAGATTATTTCCAAACATATATTGCAATATGTTTGTCCAGAACTCTAGTCTTCACTCTTATTCAACCCGTCAAAAACAAGATTTTCATTTACCTAAGGTCAAATTGACAATCTCACTCAATTCTCTTTATTTTGTTGGCATTAAGCTCTGGAATCAATTAGACGAAACCATTAAATCAAGTACTACATTATCTTGGTTTAAAAAGCTCTGTCAAATGCAATTAATGTATAATTTGTCTATTATTGGTCATTGATGCATATTATTTTCCTTCACTTATATTGGCACATTTTATATCTGTGTGTGTGGGTGTGCGTGTTTAGCTCGTTGTATGGTTGCTGGTGTGTGTGTGTTGTATGTATCTATGTATGCATGCGGGTAAGTGTGAATTTGTATGTATAAATCCTTTTTTGTTTATTTTTGTTTATCACTGATACTTATTATGTAATTATTTGTCAGGGCCAATTTCATTACAAGCATTGCTTTTTCCTTTTGGTCCTTACCATAATGATAATTTCATGTTCATATCCTGTAATTTCTTTTGTAAATTGTATACTGTACTATTGTTAACGTTATATTGTTATTTTCTTATGGTTAAATAAATGAATCTTGAATCTTGAATCTTGAATGACCTGCCGTATTTTTGCGCTCACAATATGAGGTTAGTGGTAGATTCAGAATGATGCCCGATGTGCACGAGACGCCGTTTCGAGAGCATTTCTACCTACACTTGTAAAACAAATATGAGTAATGATGAAATAAATAAATAAACCATGCATTCATCCCCATAGATACACTTTTTATTTTGCTTTCACTTTTTGTACGATGTGACGCTCACATATCGTACTTTCATATCACGCTATTTGCTGGCGCAGTCCAACGCCAGTAAATAAACACCTCGTGTACAACGGACATAGTGTCCGTTGAGAACGAGGTATCACTTCAATTGCATTATATTGAACAATACTCTAATCATTCTAAATCTAGTAATATGAATCCCATTTACAGAGAAACCGGGTGAACATAATCACTGTTTGTAACTGTTTAGACCAGAAATGGTAAGGAAATTAAACAGAAATTGTGGGATATGTTATTTACCGGCAAGGTTAAATCTTGGTTGCTGCCTCTTGGCTTAATCAAATATACTATTATAAACTTTTCAACTGCTTGTATTGTTCAGTGGTATACCATACTATATTCAAGACGCACAGATGTCTCCATCAAAACACACTATTATGATTATAGTCCGTCTGAGCCTTGCTTATCACTGTTCATAACGCAGAGCATGAGCTTACCTTGTCTGTATCAGTGTATGTTACATGACGTCACACAAACTTCTCGAACGCACTCCGCCAACCAAAGAAGAGCGCACCAATCACAGTCCTCGATCAATTCGCTAAGGTAAACGACGCCATTTTTGCTCCACCAGACATCCGCACAGTTTGGGCATACATGCGCTTCTCTTCCAGCAAGTGATTTATACTTCATATAGTTTTATTAATCTAACTTCCCACAAACGATAAACGAATTCATCGTACCACATTATATCAATCATAATGTCAAGACTATTAAATCTGAATAGTAAGCAAATGGTTAACGGACAAATCGAACAAAGTCGCACAATCTGATGAACAAATCAGAGAAGGTTTCATCAGAAGAAGCTTTGGGGATGATATTGGATGTATGGCATGTAATCGTCCACAACTAAAAAGAGATAAATATTTGAAATAAGAAGTATTCAAGGTTTTTTTTTAAATAGTCTTTCGGCGAAATAACTTGTAAACTTTAAGCATGATGTAGGAGGGTAGATATGTTGCTGAAAATGAGAATGTTCTCCTACAGAGAAAAGTGCATCTTGGATTATATAATCTAAATAGTAAATAGTAAATTGTGATGTAATTTAGTTTCACTAGTTTTTAGTTTAATAACTCTGCAATCCTAAAATTCAAGGTATTTTACTTCACCCCACATTTGTTGTTTCCCCAATATATATACATATATATAATATGTATATATTCACGCACACACACGCACACATATATTGTGCGTGTGTTTGTATATATTCAGAGCACAAGTCTTAACGCCAATAATTAAGGGCTTTTGAATTTGTCACCACGGTAATATGAACCATCAGTTACTCCTGTTTTAGTTTCTATTTGGAATAACAAACAAAAACGGGAATTCTAATACCCTGCAGAAATTGTATTGACATTTTTCAGTGCATGGGATTCCTCCCCCACCTACTCTCTAAAGGAGTATTTGCACCAGGTTTGAATAAAATTGGCTGACAATAAGATAACAATAGGTTTACCCTTGGTCTTCCCAGGTCCCTTCTTCCTGTTTGACTCATCCTGCCACAGACTGACAATGAACTAGACTGTAATTATCCCAGTGCAGTAACAAATCAAGGGAACTACAGCACGTCCCAGAAAAATAATGGGGTACAACGATTTCAATTTCATATTGTTACCTCCCCCCCCCCCCCCCCCTCTGCCTATGTGCCTTTCCTACCATGGTGCATAATTCATGAACACACTGTATGTGTTCATCACATTAGATCTATGGTTATTTCGAAAGGAATTATGTTTTGGAACGTCAATGCATTCATAGGTACCCTTCTGAGGGTGCACTGGATTCCGGTTTGAACTGGTTCCTCAAATTATTGTGCCTAACCCTAGCTTTATAATCAGTACACATTTCGTTTATCGAGAAATATTTCATCTCTTTGTTGTTGGCTAATAGTAGAAAGAACCCAGCTTTAGATTTCCCTTATTGACACTTCATTCAACTACATTGTATGAAATTATGAGTTTACATGAGGTGCCAAAACTTTGAAGTGTATACTAGAATAAGAGTATATATATATATGTTAGACAACTATAAATTTTATTTAAATGTGTACATTGTATGGATTTTGTTATATTATGAAAATCTACTGATCTGCAAATATTTGTTGAGTTAACTTATTATGAGTTTACATGAGCTGCCAAAACTTTGAAGTGTATACTACAATAACAGTGTATACATATATATTGGTCAACTATGAATTTTATTTAAATGTGTACATTGTATGGATTTTGTGTTATATTTATGAACAGCTGCTAATCTGCAAATATGTGTTCGGTTAACTTATCGCAGTGTCGCACGCAGGATTTTTGAAAGGGATGTGTTTAAGTTTTCATTTATCCAAAATCCTCTGACAAGCAAAAAAAAAAAAAGAAGAGGGGAATAAGGTAACAGCATTTTGGGGTTTAAAACAATCATTTGTTTCATTTCAAACACCTAAAACACTGGAAAAGGGGGTGTTTGAACACCTAAAACAGGGGAGGGGGTCTTTAACACCCAAAACACCAATGTTTTATGCTGTGCTGTACATAAAGTTTTGTGTAATGTAACATATACTGTAAACTTTGCACGTTAAGGCAGACCTACTACAGTGATTCAGTTCGCTTTTCCCCTCCCAGGTCAGGCACAGGTGACGCCAAATACTTGATAATAATAAGGGTCTGTTTAGTACATGCATGTACGCTTTTAATACCATACAAACCTGTCATTTGCTATAATAGCAACATGGACCTGGTATCGGAGGTCTTTAAAAAAAATATGTTTTCATCACTCTTATGTTCAAACAATGTATGGATATCTATGCTTATATATACTTGATAATGTAGCTGAGGGTCCTACCTAATAATATACAAATATACAGGACCTTTATTCCGAAATCTAGTACAATTGAGTACATTTCCTCGTCTATTTCCTCGATGGGCGAGAGCTCCGAGGGAAATAGACTATTGGCTGTAGGTGCTACCACGATTGTGTATGCATGAGAATCAGCTGATCGACTGACCTACATACAGTTAGATTAACATAACCAACGTGTCGTGTGTCCTGGATGCTGGTTATCTGAGGGAAATAACTAACTTTTAGTTACTTTTCCCTGGTCATCCGGACACGTGATTTTTAAACAGCAAAGCGAACACAATTTCATGCAAATTGTCATGAATCTTTGACCATGTTGACAAGATAAGTTGACAGAAGAAATTAACGTCCTTTTGGCAAGACATTAATCTACATTTGGGTAACTGGTAGGATTCATTCCTTGAATGCACTGAGCGCTACGGTTGCCATGCTAAAGCCGCGGTAATAATATGCAGGGCCCTCAGGGAGAACAGTATTTCAGTACTGAGGTTACCCTGGGTAAACAAGACATATTGTTATTATTATTATTATTATTATTATTATTATTATTATTATTATTATTTTATTATTATTATTGCTATATAGAATTATGAATTGCAAAAAATTACCGGGTTTAGTGTTACTGGATTCATATTTTGCAAAAGTGACGGCTAATTTTGGTTCAGTGTCCGGACCCCCCCCCCCCCCCCCTTCCGCACACGCACACACTTTTCTTTATATGGATTCAGGTTGGTGGTTGTTACAGTGATGTTGTATGAGTGGTTCCTTAATTGAAGACCTATTAGGTTTATTTGCTTGTTTTAGCATCATGCTGGTGAAGAATCATGTACAAAGCAGCAACATAATCACTATGAAAACAGTTATAGACCATTGGGTTTGGACATTTCCCTCACCCATGCTTGATAGCTGGGACATCGCAAGCAGGATGCACTTGCAAATTGTCCCTGTTGTCAAGACACATAGTTTATTACTATATAACATGGACAGGTTTCAATGTCAGGCATTTCATTCATATGTTTTCATTACTTTTATGTAAGATTTTGTTCAAACTATGTATGGAAGCCTACATGCTTATATATTTTTTGTGATTGTTTTTTTTATGGTAAATAAATAATTTCATTTGAAAGAAAAACCTCAAGGCTCTGCGATAGGGCCTATGCTCTTCACACTTTATACAGCTCCCATTATCCCAACGATATTATTCTTGCACATGGTTTGCAATGCATGCTGTATGCTGATGACACACAAGTGTATGTTTCTTTCAAATCTGTCGACCGGGTCGCTGCTATTCATCGATTAAATGCTTGTATTCGAGATATTCGTTCATGGTCCGGGAGAAACAAGCTGAAGATAAACGATGAGAAAACTGAAGTAATACACCTCAAAGTTCCTCCCGAGAGCCCTTGAATCTGTAATGCTGACAGTAGGCGAGACTACTATCATCCCGAAGGATCAAACCAGGAACTTGGGCGTGATTTTTGATGGTCACGTGAACATGAAGGCCCATGTGAATAGCGTCTGTCGAGCTGCTATGGCTGCCATCAGGAAAATTGGACATATCCGCCCATTTCTGGACAGAAAGTCAACTCTTGTTTTAATGCCTTTGTAACATCCAGACTAGATTCATGCAATGCCCTTCTTGCCAACCTCCCTAAGTCAGACATACAGAAACTTCAACGAATACAAAACATCACTGTCCGTATTATTGAAAGAGCGGCACCTTCTATTCCCATCACTCCACTGCTTCATAATCTACACTGGCTACCCATTGAAAAACGTGTACACTTCAAAATCCTTTTTCTAACCTTCAAAGCTCTTCATAGCTCAGCACCTTCCTACATTTCTTCACTTCTGCAAACCTACGCCCCTTCTCGTACACTTCGCCCCCAACAACAACATCTCCTCCAAGTCCCTAGATATCACACTCAATATTATGCAGCCACCCTATGGAACCAGCTACCAATTGCCATCCGCACTGCAGTCACCCTGGACTCATTTAAGAACCTTCTAAAGACAGTTTTGTTTAAGAATTAATTTCGATTATGTTTATGTGTTGATGATCTGTTGTAAGATATACATGTAGAATATTAATTATTTGTATTTTCATTGTTTGAAGTTTGTAAAGCGCATAGAGATGCCTATTAGCATATTATTCGCTATAAAATCCTAATTTATTATTATTATTATTAAGACAAAATGGGACAAGGTTTCAATCAATTTTCATTTAACTGGAAGTATTTCATTTCTATGTCGCTTGAAGTTCCAAATATCTAAATATCACGCCGTTTCCTGTTTATAAAGGTCACCTAAGAAAAGCTACAAATGTATGACTATCCACTGATGGCTTTTCCTAACAGTGTGTGCAATTATTTCGCCTATTTGTAGGCAATATAAGTTACCACTTGTGATAGGTAGCTTTTAAAGAGATTTGACCACTATGACAGGTGTGTATAAACTTAATCCATGTACATGTTTATTTGTTTACATGTTGTTTATTCTTTGGAAAAAAATTATCTCATTTTATTTATGATAAGGCGGAAGAAGTATGCCTATTCACTAATATTCAAAACATTTTTTTCTGTAGATATAACTTTCTTCTTCACCATTGACATGAAATTAGTTATAACAGTTTAACATAAATGTGTTAATACCATTACTCCCGGCAGTCCTGGTTCCCATTACCCTCTTTCAAAAGCTAATGATAAGGAATTATATTTAAAAGAGCACCAGCTCAAAGTAATCATAGTCTGCAGTGCCGAAGACTGGCTGTTCTGTTTAGACATAAAAAGTATTAAGAATTTATAAAAAATTGCTGAAAATTTCTTTCATTTGAAAGTACAATTCTCAGTTTGCAAATGGGACACAATCTATTATGCATGAGTGTCGAGATGATACGCTCAATCGCCGTATCTTCATTTCTCAGCTATTTTGTTTATATAAATAGAAGAAAATATTTAAGTTTTCTTTGATTCTCTAAGTCAACCAAGTTTCCTTTGAATCATCCATTCAAGATTACTTTAAGGTGTTGCTACTGTGTTGATGGCGAGATGGTTTCGGCCGAGTTGATTGTTACGCACTTGGCGGAGGAGAAAAGATGGAAGAAGTGGACAACAACACGCTTCTTTGAAATTGCACGATCACTGTGCAGGACTTTTCCCTTTTTATGTCATTTGGTGCTGTGATCAGTTGATAGAGAGATACAAATGATGATATGATGAAGGAAACCCGGCCCATAACACTACAGTGATACAGTGATAAAGTGATACAGTGATACGGTTATACAGTGATACAGTGATACAGTGATTCTTAAACGGCCCCTTCAGGGGCATGGAAGAAATACAGTTCAAAAAAGAAATATTTTACAATAAACTAAAATGAAAAATATCAAAAATAATCTCCTGCAGGAAACAACAAACAATTAATGAAGGCAATAATCCGTTCAGATATAACCCATTACTATTTGAACTATTTACACTATTTTACAATTGAGCATTACACCAATTTCCGTCTTGTGCGTTGAAATAACAGGAAGAGAAAAGAATTATCTAAACTTAGAAATAATGATTTTTAAGAATTTGGAAAGGCTCTTTAGCTGCTTAACAGAATTAGCGTTGAATAACTGATGAAACTTGATAAAATAAGGCCTGCTGTAATAATATTTATTAACATATTGCCTAGGGTCAGCAGTAAAAAAGGACGCATCAAGACATAATGAAATCCATCACCCTGTACTTGAAGGTTACATATTTCGAGAGGTTGATCCATCCAATAAATAGCGACATTTAGCTACTGGCAGTTTATGATCGCCACATCGAAACTTCCACCAAGATATTCCATCTCTTACTTCTAGTTTTAACAAATAATTTTCGAAATCGGTTTCCTGTTTAAAGATCTTATAGTTGATACATAAACGAATTCTATTAACTTCATCATTCCAATTGTGGTAATCTATATCATGTAACCAAGGTCCAAAGATGACTTAACCCAATTTAGATTTAAAATAGTGCCTTCAACCCACAAGGTTGACATTCCACAATTGTTTATGATACTTTTAACTTCTGAAATCCACCTTGAATGAAAATCACCATTTCCATGTAGTTTGCGTAACAAACTGTAACCCTTGCACTAGGGCTTAGATTTTTTACCTTGGCTAATCCTTGCCCAAAATTTAATTATACGCTGATAGATACACTGGAACTAGTAACACTAAGTTATTTATCATGCTGTAAAGATCATTATAAATGATGATGATGATGATGATGATAATAATAATAATAGTAACAGCAATAATAGTAACTTTAACGATTTAACGTGTTTTCCTATCAAATAAGTAATTTACCTACACTGTTGGTCATAATGGTAGCATATTTTTTTTCTACCTTTCGTACACTATTGACAACAATACGAGTCATTTTTTTGCAAAATAAAGCTTATATCTTCACCGATTTTATTGATAAATCTGTTCTCAACATATGAAATAAAAATATAAGACAAAAATTAATTCATACAAACTTTATACACTGGTTTAAACCACTTTTGACAAACACAATCATCCAGACCTTGGATTCCTTGAAAAAATGTATCGTTTTTGGTAAATGTTTAACCATGATAATTTTATCGTGAAAAATAAAATCTTGGGATCTTTTGATGATTGAAGGGAAGTGTTCCTCTTTTTAATCTTGTTGGGTCACTTAGTACCTGGTATGGCCACCTCTGGCACGCACCAGTGCCTCCACACGCCGTGGCATACTGTCCACAAGGTTGTTGATGGTGTTCAAGGGCAGTGCATCCCACTCTTCGGTCAGTGCCTGGGCTAACTCCTGCACATTTTGGATGATTGTTTCTTGTTTCTCTCATTGATGGCACGGCCCAATGCATCCCAGGCGTGCTCAATGGGGGTTCATGTCGGGGGAACAGGCAGACCAAGGCATCTGCTGCACGTCCTCTGCGTCAAGGAATTCCCTCATCAGACGTGCCCTGTGTGATCGTCTTGGAGTTGAAAGTTATTGCCATATACTCTTCTCGCGTATGGAAGACAATGGCGTTCCAGGATATCGCGGTACACGACGGCGTTGACGTTTCCTTCAGGTGCAGCCAATGGCGTTTTTCCGCCATAATGTATTCCGACCCATACCATCACTGAGCCTCCACCTGCTTGATTGGTTTCCTGGACACAGTCATTACGGAGGTTCTCGCCCCACAATCGTCGAACACTCTGCCTCCCATCGGTGTGGTCAAGGATGTACCGGCTTTCATCAGTGAAGATTACATGGCGCCAGTGACCAAGCTGCCATCTCCTGTGCCTCCTAGCCCACTGGAGTCGAGCAACCCGGTGGCGAACAGTGAGACGTGGAACCTTGGTCATTCGCCGAGCTCTGTAGCCATGTTGGACAAGTCTCCTGTTTGCGGTTTCCCGTGAAACGTTCACTCCGAAGTGCCTCCTCCACAAGAGGCAAAGACGACTCGCTGGCATTTTCCGGTTCCTACGGCACATGTTCAGCAGTTGACGGTCATCCCGTTCGGATGTTCTTCGTGGTCGACCTGTAGATCTCTCTGGACTCAAAGTACCCGCCTCTCGATGTCTTCTGAGGATGCGGCACACACAACTCTGCGATAGTCCAAGAATATCTGCCATATGGGCCTGTGTCCGTCCATTCCGTCGGAGTGCAAGGACCCTCTGACGAATTGCAAGTGCCGTTGGGCGAGGCATAGTGTAAGGAATCAATGTACCAAATTTGGTAGGAATTGATCAAGATAACTCTGAAAACGGGCTATTAACACACGTAGGCTTTCTGCACGAAATGGACAGCAAAACAACAGCAGAAAGGAGGCTCGCCTTTCATAGCACCAAACAATAAGATAGGCCATGTTATGGAATGTTTCACTTGACCGACTTTTACCTCGACAATACAAAATCATTATGTAATCAATGAACCTGGTCAATATTATCTATTTAGGCTTTTAAATATGATTAAATCAACGGCTGACTATGAAAATACGAATTATGCTAACATTATGACCAACAGTGTATGATATTTTTACCGCGGACAATTTTACGGCTCATATCTCTACACCGAACCAACATATTTTGATTTATTATTAAAAAATAATCAGCCATTTAGACTATTATCTAGATACGTCCTATGTAATTGCAGATTCTATACTATAGTCTAAATTGGCTCTAAAGGTTTCAGAAAGAAAAAGAAATATAGAAAAATACAGGAGACAGATAAACTGATACAAGCATTCACATTATCAGCCTGGTAGGGCTAATTAGATGCAGCTACATTGGTAAGAAAAAAGGTAAAAGTTTATTCCAGATGCAATCCTACATTTATGTGACTTAACAATCACATGTCCAACGACATGTTCATATCCTTCCCGCATACACAACACACACACCCACACACACACCCGCGATCCTGAGTCAAAACGGATTGACGACAATTAAGCTTACGAACGGACACACAGAATATTGTCTCACCTCGTCTTCATTTGTGTGTGTAGATGGTGCCTCATGAACATTTTGCATGCACCCAGTCAACCAAAGAAGAGCGCACCAATCACAGTCCACGATCAGGTCCCTCCAGTAAACGACGCCATTTTTGCTCCACCAGACAGTCATCCGCACAGTTTGGGTATGAACTTTATTCCAACAGGCGAATTGTATGCCACATACACTGTAGTTTCATAAATCCATCTTTTCTTACACTATCAACGCAATCATCTACATAATTGTATAGACTATGTAATGTTAAGACTATTAAATGTGATGAATATACACTTAGGTGCCGGAAAGTTGAAAAAAATCGCGGAAACTGTGAATAAAAACGGAGAACACCAATTCACATGATGCGAACTAATTATTGAGTAGGATTCACTGCCACGAAGTTAAAATATTCGATGCAAGAAAAATCCATACAGCTTTGGACCATACATTCCTATTTGCATAACAATGAGAATAAAAATGATAAAGCAACAACCTCAACTATGAACTCCGAATATCATGACCTCTTGTATTCTATGCGTTCACAGTATGACGTTGGGTGTACATTTATAATAATGCCCGATGTCGTTTCGACAGCGTTTCTACATAAACTTATCTTTAACTAAATATAGGTAATGATGAAATATATATAAGCCATGAATTTATCTCCATGTTTGCACCTTTTATTTTCTATTCACTTTTTTTACGTGACGCTCACATATATTTCATTTTTTCGTTCATTGGTTAAATTAGGGCACTGGATAACTTTAGAATTGTCCAAGGTAACTCCGCTAGAGTTATCGCTTGTGCTAATTTTAACGAATACACTTACAGCCTCCTGTTATTGGTATAATGTTACATGATGTCACACAAATTTCTTACATGGACTCCGCCAACCAAAGATGAGCGCACCAATCACAGTCCACGATCAAGTCCACGATCAAGAGTAAACGACGCCATTTTTGTTCCACCGGGCATCTGCAGAGTTTGGGCATGTGCTTTCATTCCAGCAAGAGATTTGTACTTCATAAAGTTTTACAAATCTAACTTCCCACAAACGATAAACGAAATCATCGTACAAAATTATATCAACCATAATGTCAAGACTATTAAATCTGAAGAGTAAACAAATGATAACGGGAAATCGAACAAAGTCGCATAAACTAATGAGCATACCAGAGAAGGTTTAATGAGAAGAAAGTTTGTGGATGATAGAGATGTAAGGGATGTAATCGTCCACAACTAATATATGGGAAGTAAGTAGTATTCAAGTTCCTTAGAGTCTTTCGGCAGAATTACATTTACTTTTTAAACAGGATGTAAGTAGGTAGATATGTTGTTGAAAGGAAGAAGGTAGTATCTTTCAGAGGAAATTAAATCTTGCATTTTATAATCTAAATAATGAAGACCGAAAGACAAGTAAAGAATAAACGGTGTTGTACTTTTGTTTCACTAATCTCTAATTTAATTACCTGTTCTTTCCACAGTATGCAGCACAAGTCCCGACGCCAATGATTGAGAGCTTTTGAGTTCGTCACCATGGTAATATGAACCACCAATAACTCCTTTTTAAGTTTCCATTTGGAATAACAAACACAAAAGGAAATTCTAAAGGTACCATTTTCCGTTCATGGGATTCCTCCACCGTATATTCTCTAACGGCGTATTTGCACTAGGTTAAAATACAATAGGCTGAAAAGTAAGTTTTGGACTAGATCTTCCCAGGTCCCTTCTGCCCGTCTGACTCATCTTGCCACAGACAATGAACTAGACTATAGTTATCCCACAGTGCAGTGACACATCACTGGAACTACAGAGCGCACCAGAAAAAAATTAAAGGTTATTGTGACTTGATAATGAGGTCAAAAATTGCCATAATTGCGATTTTCCCCCTCTGGCTTATCTGCCTTTTCTACCATACTTATCAACGAGATGACCACGGATATGGCAAGCCCTTTTAACATTTAATCCTATTTCATGATATCAAGAAATCAATTCTTGATATCATGAATTAATTCTTGATATCAAAAATTCGATGTCTTGATATCAACAATTCAATTTTTGATATCAAGAATTCGATTAATTGATATCAACAATTCAATTCTTGATATCAAGAATTTGATTTCTTGATATCAAGAATTGCCATTGGTTATCAACAATTAATTTCTTGATATCAAGAAAATGAATTCTTGATATCAAGAATTCGATTAATTGATATGAAGAAATGAATTCTTGATATGAAGAAATGAATTCTTGATATCAAGAAATCATTTTGTGTTCTTAACCAATGGCAATTCTTGATATCAAGAATTCATTGTTTTATATCAAGAATTCAAATTCTTGATATCAAGAAATCGAATTCTTGATATCAAGAATTGCCATTGGTTAACAACACAAAATGATTCGATTTCTTAATATCAAGAATTCGATTAATTGATATCAAGAATTCGATTAATTGATATCAAGAAATGAATTCTTGATATTAAGAAATGAATTCTTGATATCAAGAAATCATTTTGTGTTCTTAACCAATGGCAATTCTTGATATCAAGAATTCATTGTTTTATATCAAGAATTCAAATTCTTGATATCAAGAATTGTCATTGGTTAACAACACAAAATGATTCGATTTCTTAATATCAAGAATTCGATTAATTGATATGAAGAAATGAATTCTTGATATCAAGAAATCATTTCTTCATATCAAGAAATGAATTTTTGATATCAAGAAATCATTTTGTGTTCTTAACCAATGGCAATTCTTGATATCAAGAATTCATTGTTTTATATCAAGAATTCAAATTCTTGATATCAAGAAATCGAATTCTTGATATCAAGAATTGTCATTGGTTAACAACACAAAATGATTCGATTTCTTAATATCAAGAATTCGATTAATTGATATCAAGAAATGAATTCTTGATATGAAGAAATCATTTCTTGATATCAAGAAATGCATTCTTGATATGAATAAATTAATTCTTGATGTCAAGTTTCTTATCTATCTTCAGACGATGTCCACGTGTTCTCTCTGATCTTGACAATGTAAAGAATTGGTCTGGACTAAAGTTATCAATGCCAGATAGTAACTTGAAAACCTGCAACATATCAGATCGGTGTCTCCTATAGGCAAGAGTAGGCAGCTTCAAGCTTTGAAGACGAGATGGGTAGCTGAGATTCCTTAGGGATGTCACAAGTTTAGTAGCCCTTCGTTGCACTTTCTCTAGCTTCTCAATATCTTTTTTGTAGACAGGATGCCATACACATGAGGAATACTCCAAGATAGGTCTTATGAGTGACTTATACAAATGTAACAACCCTTCCCGATCAAAAGATGAAAAGGTACGTCTGATCATTCCCAGTTTACGATTTGCAGCAGCAACAATTCTACCAACTTGCTGACTAAACTTAAGGTTCTTGTCAATAGTAACTCCTAAGTCTTTCTCTTCCGACACTGTATCAATATGGGAGATCATATTATCTACCTGCAGATTATAGATCCTGTCAGAACATTTCTTACCCAGGTGCATCACTTTACATTTAGAGATGTTCAAAGGGGAGTTGCCAGGTTTCAGACCATTTAGAAAGACTGTTCAAATCACACTGCAACATCTCACCATCGTTATCGCTATTTACGGAAGAATAAAGCTTTGTGTCATCAGCAAACATTTTCACCGTTGAGGAGTTACCAGGAGTTACCAAAAATTACTACATCAGGTAAATACTTGACATATAACCATACATCTTAATGAATAGCACATTTGAGTATCATGTTTCGGAAGGGAACAATAATGTCTATTTGTATTACCATGAATTTTGTGATAACCTGTCCGTCATTCTAAGAAAATACTGGGCAAAGAAATCCATCCTACTCTAATCTTCACACACACACACACACACACATACGTTTACATGGCTTTACTTCCGAGGACAGGTACTGTTCCTCTATTGTTCCTCGTCCTCGGACAGTCGACGGAATAAGGCATAAATTCATTGTTCGACGTTCGAGGACTATTGTCCGGCTTCCGAGGACCATTGTTCTCATGGTTTTTTTTTTGTTCTCTGTCCGAAAATGTCCTCGGACATAATGCTAAACAAACGCACACACACACACATCTATACATATACATACATATATATATATATATATATATATATATATATATATATATGTATATATATATTCCACTAGATTGGGTATTAGAAAAGACACACATAGTGAGGTTTATTCCTTCATAATAGGAACTGGTGTATTACGTAGACACCATGGACAAAGAACGAAACCAAAAACCCCTAATGACGATCTAGTGATATATATATTTTGTTTGAGATTTACATTTCATCTCCTTTTGAAATCTCAATTTTTGAGATATCATAATCATGATTTCACAATATCAAGACAATTATTTTCTCGTACAAGTATGGGTAAGGGTTTGTTTTTTTATCGGATGACACTATGGGTGTTGACAATATTTTACGCTTGAGTTAGTACTTTTGTAAAACTCGCCAAAATTGGTTTGCTCAAAAATGCCTCTGCCTTGAATTTGATCAACGTGCGTATCGGGCAAAAACCTGCGTTTTCTCTGTTAACCATCAATAATTGATTTAAACCATTTTAATCGTCATACCTATACCTAGACAAGTAGTGCACACCCACAATGGCGTATCCAGAAATTGAAAGGGGAGCGTGATGTTTACAATACATGTGGGGTTAAATGTATCAGGACAGCTCCGTTCTCGTAAAAACATACTAAGCATAGCATGTTGTACTATTTTGTTTTTTCAAGAAGGAGCTACGCCAGCTTCACCCATTTTTGGATATGCCACTGCCCCCAACCCACCACAGCCACTACCATTGCAGGTGGTGTCTTTCCAGCACAAATTATCTCCATCATTACCCATTTTTTACCAGAAGAGTATTGGAAAGATTGAATCCAAGAACGGGAGGAGGACCATAACATTTACACACTTTCTTCTTCCTTTTTTTTAAATTCCTCTTACAAGATAAAGGACCCCGAAATAACGTCTTGTATGACGAATAATAATTTAAAAGAGAATATAATTTATTGATAAAAAAGTTTTTACATTTCTTCGATTAAGCCTGTACATGTGAAATATATCAACATAAATACAGAGTATCCTATCCACATGCCGCAGACAGTAACGCATCCTCAACAGCTTGGAACAGATGGGGCAAGGAAAGAAAAAAACATTAAAGGATCAAACTTTTTTTTAAATCACTCTTCTTGAAAATGGGACATAATTTAGGTCCATCTTCCTGTTAAGAATTGCAATTTGCATCATATCGACATGCTCCAGTCAAGAAATATGGCTGTGTGTAGAAAGACATGGTCCTGCAGCAATGGTCGTCTTTTTCTGTGTGTGACTGAATCAAACCCTAATGGAAATTGCTTACTTAAAGGCATTGAGTAACTTTGTCGGAGATCAGAAAAAAAAAATCTGAATTAGCTCATGCTGCAATGATAATTAGAAACCTTTAGGTCAGTCGGGAATCGTATGACTTTTACAGGTCAATTGCTGATTTCATTATCAAGATATTTATGATTTAAAATCGAAATTTTATAAGCGTATGGCATGACGCTTATAACTTGTGACGGTCGGCCTACCTCCCTCTTTCGGCAAATGCACAGCGTAACGTCTATTTACATTGGCCTGCCGCTGTGGGGTGTAATGCTGACAGGGCTTGCAATACCAAGGATTGATAACTCGGCAATACTATCGCGCGCGAGAGAAAGCTTGAGCGCTGGAGCTCATCCCGTGGGCCGGCAAGGGCCTAGCCTAGCCTGTCGATCGCCTGGCCTGGCCGGCGGGCGGTCGCTGGGGTAGTCGCGACATCGTGTGTGAATTACCAAATTTTGATTATTGCGTGGTAATCCTACATACATAAATAACAAATGTTTTTGCCCGACAAGAAAGAAAGAGAAAGAGGAAACAAATGAAAAGGCATTTAAAAGGGGGAAGGGGAGGTCGCACATTTTGAAACATGGACGAAACAACAATCCATACGATCAGCTCTATACTAGAGACGTACTAGACGTTGTGTAAGGGATCGGGAAGGAGGGGCTGGCCGGAGCTCGGAGGGAGAGAAAATGAGAGAGATCGGAGTGGAGGAAATACAGCCCTGCCGACATTCACAATTATTGCCGTACGAGGCAGGGGCTGGTTTCAGAGCCAGCCACCGCGCGCGGAGTACGAATGCCCGCAGGTCCAATAAATTTATTTCTCGCTCTCGAGGAAATGGAATCATTCATGTCGACAATGTTTAGCAAAATAAAGGAGGCGTCCCCCAGGAGCGAAAATATCCCCTTACGCCCATGTCACATTTTCCAAACTAATTTCGGTTACTAGTCGTCAAGATATACATTGTACTGATATGCGGTTGGATGCTTAGACAAATTTCCAATATTACAATCGGAGGATAGAGAGAAAAGTGGGGAAAAGCCTTTTT
This sequence comes from Heliocidaris erythrogramma, assembly GCA_025617745.1. Classification (NCBI taxonomy): domain Eukaryota; kingdom Metazoa; phylum Echinodermata; class Echinoidea; order Camarodonta; family Echinometridae; genus Heliocidaris; species Heliocidaris erythrogramma. The sequence goes on from CM046854.1 coordinate 65,099,952, forward strand.
TGTATCTTCAGAACAGCAGGATCATGCGATCGACTGAAGACTGATGAAACAATGAACACATAAGATTTTATTTTGTCTCCTTGGACGGGGAATTGATTAGGAAGATGTAATACTTGTCATAAGAGTGTGGCATCCCCCTGGCCCCCCTCCCCCTCACGTCAGTGATTTTTGTTTGGGGGTTTCTTTCTTTTTTCTTCTAATATTTGTAATATTGGGCTATAGCCTAACATTCTGGAAGCTTGATTATTGATAATATCAAAGTCATATCTGAAAAGTGAGAAAATTTTCATTACGAAGAAGGTAGGCCTACCCATGCACTTATTGAGGGGAGGGGGTGTCCAAACACCCCCTTTGACAAAAGGGGCATGTTTAGGTGGTCGAACACCCCCTTTTTGTGTTATTGTAAGTCGGCACACACCTTTTTGATGTTAAAAACGGCGCCTTAGAATTCCTGTTTAACTTTTTTTTAACACTTATTGGATAATTTGAGTGAAAGTAACCCCCAAATAATGTTACTTTTTGTTCTTTTTGTTTGGCTTAGAGATTTTTTGGAGTAAAAAGACCCCCAAAATACTGATATATACACCCACCCCTCCCCCTTTTAACAAATCCCGGGTACGCCACTTGGCCTACTAATATTTCAAAATTCACTTTGGGATTGTGTTCACTCTTCACTATTCTCCCCTCTCTCTCAATTTCTCCATCACTGCATTCTCCCTCATCCTCTTCTCATGATTTGTTTCTTCATCCTTTCCTTCCTTTCTCTCAATGGCTTGTTTTTACCGGGTTTTTTTTGCACCTCTCCATTTTCTCCTTCTCTCTTATTCCCTCTCCTTTCTGACCCTTCACAAGAAAAGGAAGTTCAAATTAAAGGAAAAAGTTCATTTTTTGCTTCAATAAGGGTATATTCAAATTACAATACAACATAAATTACAGGCTAACTGGTTCGGACCATTATGTGGCTCTATATGGTTGGTAAGGGCAGGGATTTTTCAAGAAGGATATTATCAGAGGCAAAGGATGTGTCAACATTTTAAATAATATATCTGGACATAATATTTCTTGACATCAACACATGCTGAAGAAAACACGCAAGTTGTCTTTAACAGTTTTCCTAAAGATTCAGGAAAGGGGGGGGGGGGCACAAGTTACACCCACTCATCCTATTACCGCCATCACACCACCAAAATCGACCAGTTCTTTGCCATTCAGGGTAATTTTGTTCTGGGTCTTGTGTCGGTCTTATTAGTGTGATTGAGGTATTAGGAAGATGGACAAGGAAAAAAGCCATCAATTGATAAATGTAAAAAAAAAAAGGGCAAATTTCATTTTCTCTACATGTACAGGAATTCATTGCTACTGAATTGCCATTCACAATAATAAAATTCCATTTCTACTATATATGTAACCAAATTTCAAAAGAGTCACAGCAAAACTGAATTAAGTAAAAAGCACATTTCGATGGAGAACAATAAAAGTCCAGGCTGGTCCACTCTTTGATAACGTCTTCCCATCTTTTCTTCTGTCTTCCTCTTTTTCTTCCACCTTTCACTATAATAATAATAATAATAATAATAATACATTGCATTTATAATGCGCTTAATACAAATGTTTCTAAGCCCCAAAGTATTATTACCCCGGCTGTAGCTAGGCTACCGAATTCGGTGCTCACAGCATTTCAAGGAATAAATTCCTACCGGGTACCCATTTTCTACACCTGGGTAGAGAGTGGCAAATGTAGATTAATGTCTTGCCAAAGGACATTAGTGCCGCGGCAGGACTCGAACCGCAAACCATGAGATCCACAGTCCGGTGACGTATCCACTAGACCACGACACCTCTACTATGCCTTGCAGGATGGTTTTTGCAAGACCCGAAGAACATGAAGCATGCCAAATCAGTTTTGCGCTTTTTCACGGTCGTGAGGAGTTCTTTGTATGGCGCAGATGATGGTGCAGACCGTCTCGTTGGTTATGTTGTCTTTATGCAAGATGCCTAATATTTGAATTCGTCTCTGGAGGTCTGCTGTGAGGGTCCAGGAGTCCCAGGCAAACAGGTTGATGGATAGGACGAGTGATCTCAATCGTATCTTGGAACTGAGCAAGACCAGGAGTGGCAGGGAATCCAATCCGCACATACAACAGTTTGGTGGTGCTGTAATAATAGAAAAGATAGTTTAAAAAAAATGAATTAGAATTTCAATGAAATAGAAATTCTTTTTTTTTGTGAAAAGGCCATGGCCTGAATTCATGAATACTTCTGTAAGGGTAGTACAAGCAACGTACATGGCCTCATGTCTAATCATAAATGGCAATACAGGCTACGGTTATTTTAAACCATAGTTTAGACCATGGGTTTACCATTCTTTGTGAATTGTGGCCAATGTACTTCTTAACAAGGTGTCAAGCTTTTCATTACACTTTTTTGGTCATGAACTGAAATGGAAACTGTCCTAAAGTGAAATATGCCAGTGGTGCGAACACAACATGCACTGGTCTACATGATGGTAGAGGTACCTATTAAAAATAATCTAGTAATTTACACAGCAACACCTTGTGTAAAACTAATGTGCAAACAAATCAGACAGGAACTAACAACTGCCTACAAAAATCTCTATAGCTGCACTACAGAATCCCATAAATTATTCATCATAAGAATATAACATGTAAAGTAAATCCATCCTTCATCCACAAATATTTCTTTCATCATTCATCAATTTACAAAATCTATAGGAATGCAGATATAAATATCATAAATTTGTCAACCGGGGCGTCGCTAGCGGCAAATGTGCCACCTCTGTTGGCAACAAAAGAAAGGGGGGGGGGGAAGAGTGAGGGAAGAGGAAATATAGGGTAAAAAAAAGAAAGGAAGGGAAAGGAAAATAAACACTAAAAAGAAGGAAAGGAAGGGAAGAGAAAGAAGGAAAAACTGGTCAATTTTTTTGCTCGCTCGCTCAAGTCGCTCGCCAAAACATTGAGATGTTAATCTTTGGGCAAATGGCGTCCCTTCCCTTCCCTTCTGCAATAGGCTACAGCTGCCCCCCTGTGATTGTCAAAGTTCAGATAGTCACATTCGGGCAGCAAGGTGCTAGTATATATGGGTCTGTTCACAAAGTTGGGCACCAAAACTTGACATTTTATCGTAAAAACATTGTAGTTTTAACACTATGACTTACACCATTAAGTTGTTTTATATGAATGTACTTGGTGCCTCCAGGAAGCTTTTGAAGAACACAAGACAAATTGTTTTGAGAGGCATTTTCAAAGTATTGACAAAAACATACTGGTGTCCCATGTTACATCCACAACCACCTTTTTTTTAGATTGCCAACATTTCTACATGCATGATACCTTATAAAGCTAAATCCTATCAATGGGTACATTGTGTTATGGTGCTGACTTAATGAAGCAAAACTTTTAACAAAAGAATAAATATCTTCCCTGAGTTTATCATGAATGTTGTGGGTGTAACAGTTTCCAATCAACTGTCACAAGTTGTGGATGAATGGGACACCAAAGAATATCTGCAACTTTCATCAATAACTCTTGAAGTCAGTATACTCTCATTGCAGTTGTTGTTGCATTGAATTAAATAGAGAGCCTAAAGTAACCAGGCAAATATTTATCATCAAGAGCATTATGGATGTGCCGTTATGTCTCAAAATAAGACGGATGTAACACGGACACAATGTCCGGTTACATCCACATGCTGGTTTTTCATAATTATTTCCAAAATACATTGTGGAACAACATGTTTATGATTCTCAGATGCTTTTTATTTTCACCAGAGATAGAATGGCCAAGTAAGAAAATTCTAACTGACTTTTTCATCAAATTACAGGGGATTAAAGAAATAATGCCTCAAAAGGTGCCCAACTTTGTGAACAGACCCATATCCACATATTGAAGAAGAAAGGTTCCAGGATAATTATATAACTTATGTAAGTAAACTTCAGTAATTTTCACCTAAAAAAAAGTTCAAACAAATTTTGTTTGACTCGCTTCACTCTCTGGCAAAATATTTAGAAATTGAAAAGCTGATATTTGGGCAAAAGGCGTCAGTCCCCTCCTTACGAAATGGGCCTGTCTGATCAAGATCTCTATGTCTGGAATTTTCTTTTATTAATTTTTGTCGGAGGATAGGGATTAGGGTGCAGCAGTTTTGTCTGCAAAAATGGGTATTGCATCCTAAAAATTTGTTGGCAAATTTGGGTGTCACAACCCTCCCCCATTCAAAATGTTCTAGCAACGCCCCTGTTAGTCAAGCTCTTGCATGACAAAAACTCTAATGGAATAGACCCGAGTGGCAATAAACCAGCTTAATTTTATTTTTATTATACTTCATTTCTTTATTTTTTACATGTAGACCCTACTACTCCAAATACAAAATTTCTTTGTTTCATTCCTGTTCTATAATTGCACATCTCTCAAGTAAACATGGAAGGTGACGAAAGAGGATATTTACCTGTAGGTGAGTGTAGATCTATTTGCATGTTTCTAGCATGACTGTGTCTGCTCCATCATCAATTTGATCAAATAAGAGATGTCATGCATCTGAAACCAAAATAGAATGACTAGTCAAATGTATCCATAACAGACTATCAAACCGTTTTCTTAGGCGAGTATATGGATCTGAATGAAAGACTGAAAATAAGAGTTTGTAGATATCTACTGAATCATATACATGTACCTGTGAACAGCCCACACCTCCCTGCCCTATATATCCACTTATCCAGGAAAGTATTAAAAAACATTTTAAAAATAAAATTCACTAGTATGAAGGGGTAGGTCCATATAACTGAAGTTTGCCATTGGATTTCTCCAAAAATAATATGCATGGAATAGCACTAACCAAGATAAAATATTTATTCATGCTTATGCCCAACATACATTGCGATTTCCCAAATATTGAATGCAAAAGTTTTAAAATTTACAGATCAGATCTACCAGTAGTTGGAAACTATCTGTCCGGACACCCAACCTGTCAGGACACCCAACATAGGTATACAGTAGTTGGAAACTATCTGTCCGGACACCCAACCTGTCAGGACCCCCAACATAGGTACATGTATGACAAGGATAACTCATTCTCATTGATAAGAACTGTCACATATAAATCCTATATAAGATTTTGAACTGCTAAGAAAACAATGCAATTACTCTATGGCATGATTGGTATGTAATATTCCACCAGCTTGGGAAAGCGGCAAGAAGAAGATTCAAAATTCCTGGAAAGAGCAGAGTGAATCCAAGTGTTTATTTTTTGGGGAGCACTCAGTATATAAATGTACATGTAGTGTGTGGTGGGTATGTGGCGCCCAGAAGACCCCCATTTCTACACTAAAATTTTTGTTCCAAAGCATACAATTTTTTTCTTGAGAAAAAGAGAAAAAACATTCCAAAGCAACGTTTGTTTTTTTTCATTTTGTCGTTCTAATCGTTCTGGCACGCCTCGGCCAGGCCCGTTTTGCTTCAAAGACAACATAGAATAGACGTGCCATGACCCACAGCGTATTAAGCGATTGCATGGGAGCTTGTGCGTGGGTACCAGGTAGCTGTACGAGCTCCTTAGCTTATCAATCTGGTACATGTACTTGCCTATGGAGCTGTACATGGGATCCATAATTACCTTGTGTGTGTGTGTGTGTGTGTGAAATATCACCATTTCTCACCTACATGTAAGTTGACCCATGCAACCCACCCTCGGAATTTGCTATAGGGGTTACCTTCCAGGATCAACTAAGATTGTAAAAATTGAATGACTAAAAAAGAGAAAAGACAAAAATCGACAGATATTTTTACCTTGCATTTGTAACCTATATATATATATATATGGGACTACACAAACCTTACCTTGCATGGGTAGTCCCATATAACTTACAAGTCTTACATCATGTGCAAGTAAAAAAAAAACCCTGATCACACCTGCCAGTTTTGTGTGGGTTTTTTTTGTCAATCAATTTTTACAATCTTAGTTGATCCTGGAGTGGAAGGTAACCCCTTTCGCAAACTCTGACTCTGAGGCCTGGGCGAGGATGGTTTGCATGACTCACAGTATGTGAGAAATGGCGATATTTATTTTAGATCTATTTTTTTTTGGGGGGGGCGGGCTGATATCTCATTATCTATGAGTCCTACCTATATGAGCTCCTTGGCTTATCAATCTGGTACTAGTACTGGCCTACAGAGCCGTTCATGGGATCCAACTGTGAGTGGAGTCAGAGGCACATATCAACAAAAACAAGATCTAACATTTTAACAAGTAACATGTCTAAATGAATTATAATCATTTCTCACATACTTGCGAGCCATGCAAACCAGACATTTTATTCACAAGCCACAAAATGTTGTTTTTCACATCAAAACTCCCGAACTGCGTGTAAATGAATAAGTGCGCAGACATGGGATTGGGAACCATGCAAGATTGTATATTCAATCCCTGTCCCTGATAGTAGAAAGAGGAAAAAATGATGTGATGTTTATGTCGTCGTTTACATCTTTTTTACTTCCTGTAATTACGTCAATAAGACGACAACTTGCACCAACGCAAGACGTCATGAGGACGTCTTATTTTGACGTCATCTTTACGTCTTGTACACTGTAAAAACTAAAGCGTTACTTTTAGGGGCATGTATAATAGTGACTGCACCTGAAATGCTGTTTGTAGCACTAGTTGTAGTGTGCTAATTTACCAGCAAAAAACCAGGTTCCGCTGATTGAGAGGCACTGACGTTACCGATGGACTGACGGATGCTTCTTGCAATCCAGTTTAGTCATGGGAGTCAAATAGATAACATGAACTATGTGGTGTCGTAAATTCACTATGTAACAATATGATCTGCTCTACATCGTACGATGTGAGTTAGTCCAGCGGTAATGCCAGCAATTCTCGATCAGCGGACACTGGTTCGAGGCTCGCCAAAATAATTTTTTTTAATGAATGTTTAGTCGGTCCAGCTCGCGTGAAAGTGCTGAAATAGCACGCTGTGTGCATTCAATAGCACTCTGACTCTGAGTGCAGTCCCTATGCATGCCCTCAAAAAGTGCTATATAGCCTAGGCTATAGGCCTACTACTACTACAGCACTTCAGTTTTTACAGTGTACAGATGACGTCAAAATAAGACGTCCTCTTGACGTCTTGCGTTGATGCAAGTTGTAGTCTTATTGACGTAATTACAGGACGTAAAAAAGACGAAAACCACGACGTAAATATCACGTCATTTTTAACACTTTCTGCTATCATCAGTATCAGGGATGTTGAATTACTTGAAATGACAAGGCCACAGTTTCTTGTGAAAATGGCATTGTTCTTGCTCTAATTTTGATGCAATTTTTTCTCAAACTTACTCTTTAGAATATCAGGAATAAAATAAAATAAATCTTTAGAGGAATATTAAAGAAATTCTTGTTCATTTTTTCCGTCAAACCTTAGTTAGGTGCGCAGACCTAGTACTACTAGCAGCCTAGGGCTCCCCATACAGCTGCGGAGGCCAGTACCACTCCCACCATGGTCCATGCCCACTATATTACCAGATTGATCAGCCAAGCCCAGGAGCTCGGCGTACAGTAAAGTACGCAGTACATGTATGATGTAGGTCACCCTATACCCGGGATTATACCTACCACTCCAGTCGATAGAGTCAATAAAATCTTACAAATCTTACAAATCTTACAAATCTTACACTTACCGGTACAGTGAGTTGTGTGGATATCACACTGTGCCCCTGTCCCGGCGCTGGCAGTAAGGAGAAAAAAATTTCAAGTCTCACTCTCAAGATGATAAAACAAACGTCGAGAACTAGCTTTCACTATGTGTGCGGTGCACTGAGCTGAGTTAGCTACATGTACATGGCTCGCCGACTATACGGAGTACGAACGTATACCGTTGCACTGTACAAGTAACTATCCCGACATCTCAGCTGGCTGGTATATCACTGGCGCCTAGCGCCTGTAAGTGGATGTTGGGTATAAACGGGCTTACCATAGATACTATCTCTATACATGTACGAAACACACATAGCGTATTGCCAATGTCTCACAACGAACGCATGAGGACGCTAGACCAAATACTGTTTGAAACGTAGATCTGCCGTTATTTCAGCCAGAATTTTGTTTTCAAAACCACATTTATTTTCTTTTTTAAAAATAGTAAATGAGCTCCAATTTCTATCTTACTTTCACATGTTGCTAAGTATAGTTCTAACAGTAGGATTATATATCATTGGACCACTTTCACGCTGAATTTGTCAAATTTTGCAAAGCTACTCAATGCCTTTAACGAAACAAACTGGAAAGAGAGAAATAGTGTGGATTTATATAGCACCTCATACAAATGCCTCTTTCATGCTTTTCAGATATTATTACCTTGTTTTCATGCCCGCTTACAATACCTTATCTCTGCTCTCTGGTAGTAGTCCAACCCTATGGTCACCATACATTAGTAAACAATAGTTATCTTTGAGATGGAATTTTCATATAAATAAGAAAAAAAAAATTGTTGTTCTTCTTCTCTTTCTCTTTCTCTCTTTCTTTAACTATCTCTCTCTCTCTCTCTTTCTTTAACTATCTCTCTTTCTCCTCTTCTTTCACTATGTCTTTCTCTTTCTCTTTTTCTTTCACTATCTCTCTTTCTCTTTTTCTTTCACTCTCTCTTTCTCTTTTTCTTTCACTATCTCTCTCTTTCTCTTTTTCTTTCACCCTCTGTCTCTTTCTATTTTTCTTTCACTATCTCTCTCTCTTTCCCTGTCTCTCTCAAATAACTCTCGGTCACTCGCCCTCTTTATCTTCCTGCGTATCTCGCCTTTTCCTCTCTATCCCACATGCTTCCTGTCTTTTCTTTTTTTTTTCTCTCTCTCTCTTTCACTCTCTCTCTATTATTTTCTTCTTTACTCTCTTTCACGCACTTTGTCAATCTGCCTGTGTGTCTGTCTCTCTCTATGTCTTTCTCCTCTTGTTTAGATTCAGCTCTCAGTTCAGGAATAAAGTAACTGATCAGGTGCTTCCAGCATTTGAAAAGTTTTTGGTAAGTTCCCCCTTCCCCCTTCCTCCTCACATTTTGTTTCTGCAGTTGTGTGATCTATTCTGAATCTTGCTGACTCTATATATTATCCTGTTTTTCTTGCACCTTCTTTAAGACATGTAAACAGGGCGATGACATATGCAAGAAAATCTGTAATATTTATATGTGTTTACATGTGTTTAGTCGTTTCAGTTCCTTTCATCTTTTGTTCATTTCAGGACGGATAATTTGCAGTTCAAATTCATGAAACTGCACTTTCATGAATTTGATTTGCAAGTTATGGGCATGTACCGGCAATAGAGTACACAATGTACACCCTGCAATGCATTAGGAAACATTAGGAAATGCATAGTGCAACTTTTTTTCTTGCACTGACTGCAATAAGAACCATAATTTTCTTATGAAAACATAATCAGTTGTTCACAAGTAACCAATCAAATTGTGGGTACAACATTTCTGCTTTGCCTTTTTTGAATGAACAAATTTCATCTACCCGGTAATATTTTTTGAGTTATAAAGTGCTAGGGGGGAATTATTTTTTTTGTAGAGGATATATATCTGTATCTAGACAGCTGAAATATCCATTTACCAATTCAAAACATGAGAAGATTTTAGTTGTCGATATTAGGTTCAGCTGTCAGTATGAAGGATTGTGATTTATCAATATGTAGAAAGATAAAGTGACTGTACCATCAATGATAATTTGAAAATATCTGTATACAAAAACAATGGATGGTACTGTATCTGAATTACATTTTGTGATGTGATCAATTTTCTACCTTCTTTTTCTTTTTTTCTTTCACCCCCCCCCCCCCCACGATTGATGCAGACCCTATTAATACTTATATTAATTGTGAAAAAATAAAAAATAAAATGGTCTGCATCATTCTAGCAATAAAATATTCTCCCCAGAATGAAGCAGACCCTATTACTTTTTGTATTAATTGTGAAAATAAAAATGATAAAAAATGGTTTCCATCATTCTAGCAATAAATTTTTCTCCCCAGAATGATGCAGACCTTATTAATATTTGTATTAATTAATTGTGAAAAAAAAATGATAAAAAAATGGTCTGCATCATTCTAGCAATAAAATATTGTCTTCCTATTCGCCTTTTCCACTTTTTGTTCCTATTGTTGCTCTTTGTTACAACATTTTACGGTAAGGAAAAATATAAGCTTGTTATAAATATACAATTCTGTGTATTCTAATCCGAATAACATTTTGTGATGTGATGAATTACTATGTCCCTCTCCTTCCAGACACACAGTATCTCATCCAAGAAGAGTGATGTCTTCCCATCATGCATTTCCTTCATGGGAAACATGGCGCGTGACCACAGAACTCCTAAAGACGTCTTTAGGAGTTCTGTGCGCGTGACCCGGTCATCAGGAAGCAGATCGCTAGCAGGAAGGAATTCTTGGAAGCATCTATCAGTGTTCTAGTGAGTGTTATATTGGTTCTAGGACACGCTTCAATGACAAATTTTACTCAACAGTCAATTTAACACATGTGATGAATTACTATGTCCCTCTCCTTCCAGACACACAGTATCTCATCCAAGAAGAGTGATGTCTTCCCATCATGCATTTCCTTCATGGGAAACATGGCGCGTGACAACAGAACTCCTAAAGACGTCTTTAGGAGTTCTGTGCGCGTGACCCGGTCATCAGGAAGCAGATCGCTAGCAGGAAGGAATTCTTGGAAGCATCTATCAGTGTTCTAGTGAGTGTTATATTGGTTCTAGGACACGCTTCAATGACAAATTTTACTCAACAGTCAATTTAACACATGTGATGAATTACTATGTCCCTCTCCTTCCAGACACACAGTATCTCATCCAAGAAGAGTGATGTCTTCCCATCATGCATTTCCTTCATGGGAAACATGGCGCGTGACCACAGAACTCCTAAAGACGTCTTTAGGAGTTCTGTGCGCGTGACCCGGTCATCAGATCGCTAGCAGGAAGGAATTCTGGGAAGCATCTATCAGTGTTCTAGTGAGTGCTATATTGGTTCTAGGACACGCTTCAATGACAAATTTTACTCAACAGTCAATTTAACAGATCAACTGAATTATGGGACTTCACCCCCGGGGACGTTTCATCAAGTGTTTTGTCAGTGATTTTTACCGACAACTGTTATTAGCTACTGAAATCCTTGCATCTGATTGGCTGAGAGCAAAGTTGTCAGTAAAAATCACTGACAAAACGCTTGATGAAACGCTCCCCTGGACTAAACACAATACCCAGCCATAACCCTAGCCATGAAGTTAACTTAACACCCAACCGCAACCATATCTTAAACTTTATATGTCTGAGTATAAAAGCCTGGACCAAATGTCTGGAAGCTTCTTTTTTTTTTAATATTCTGATTGTAATGATATACTGAAGGATTTTCTTTTTTTATTCTATGTTTTTGTTTCTTAAGTTCCTCTCATGTCCTGCATGTAGATATTTTTAATGTTCACCTGTTGTTTTCATCATCTGTCATCTATCCATGTATTTATAAGTTATTTATACTCCTTATCGCAATATATCAAGAACAATGTGAGGCAGAACTAAATATAGTTGGACGCATATTGGAGACACAGTTGCATTAATCTTGTTAATGTTCCATCTGTTGTTTTCATAATCTGTCCATGTGTTTGGTCACCCTTTTATTTGTGTTGATATCACAAGTTTCCAGTTGTCCATTCATACATGTATGATGGGGAACCTAAAGCTACGCATTTTGTTTCCACTTGCTATTAAGTCATTTTTTCATTGATTTATGTGAATTTCTTATATATATTTTGCTTCTACATACTCTGAAATTAAATCCCTGAGAAAATTATGATGGACAAATGTCAACATCCATTTTCAAGTCGATGTCGATGCCCATGTCAAATTTTGTTCGACAAAATTAAAAGGGTTCTAAAGCTACGCACGCGTACTAAATTAATGCAAATTTTGATTTTGAAGCTGCCTGATGTGAATTTCACCCCGAATTCCAAATAGCGATAATATAATGAAAAAAAAAGAAAATTACTCATTCTTTTTGGCAAACGTAGATGATAATCTCGTTGCTGAGTCATACCAAAAGTTTGGCGCATTGAACGCGTCGCATGCGCTTTTGCGGGGTGCGTAGCTTTACGACACATGACCATACATGTATTTAATTTGCTCTGTTTTTCAGACATTCCATTGCAAGCATCTAACCAAGTCCAGCAGCAGAGAAATGGTTTACACCACTCTTGGTCTCCTCATGAATATCACTATGGAAACCAGTCAAGCTTTCAAGGACCAGTCAGAGGAGCTAAGTAATCAGCTGCTTCCATTATTAAAGAGCTCTGACATGGAACTAAAAGAGGTATTAAGATACTCTGTTATGAAATAGTGATAATGATACAATTTGGTTCTCGTAAAGCGCATAATTATGACACATTCAGCAACGTCTCTATATGAGTTTCCAAAGAGCTTTACATTATTACCCCCATAATGAAGTAATGAAGGTTCCATTTAACCCCTTGCTCACTTTAACATACTCATGGAACAATAAGTGGACTGCTTTGGTCACACATACAGTGTGTAAGGATACTGCAGACATTGTGACATTCTAGCTAGGGTTTCAATCCATAGCAAATAAAGAGTTAAGACAATATCACACGAAATGCATTTCAATTGACAGGCATTGATTTTGGGGGAGCTGAGGCTAAGAAAATGACGAAATGACAAAGACAAGCCGCGTGCCTCAGCTGGATCCAAGCGAATGCTTTGAATACATGTATACATTAGAATAATTATTAACAAGTGTAAGGAAATAACATATACAACAGCTTTGGCAAATCTCGTGGAAATAAATACAAATGTGAAAGAAAGTTGTATATGTTATTTCCTTACACTTGTTAATAATTATTCTAATGTATACATGTATTCAAAGCATTCGCTTGGATCCAGCTGAGGCACGCGGCTTGTCTTTGTTCAAAACTCACCTGCCCCCGACAAAGGAATTAATTAATAAGGTTGAGGATTTGTCAATCTGTCGGTCAATTGAATCTGGTGTCGCCGAAAACACTAACCCGTCTCCGTGGTCTAGTGGTTAAGGCATTGGCGTTCTAAGCCAACGACCCGGGTTCGATTCCCGGCGGAGACATTTTTTAGCCTTTGCAAAAACTTCCAAAAGGGAGGACAGCTCTGGGGAACTTTGATTGAGCTACGCAACGTTATTCTCGCAATTTCTTTCACATTTGTATTTATTTCCACGAGATTTGCCAAAGCTGTTGTATATGTTATTTCCTTACACTTATATATATATATATATATATATATATATATATGTGTATGTTTTTGGTTCAAATCTAGAGAGCAGCTGGATTACTGGGCAGGGCATTACCTCATTCCACTGGGGCAGTCCAGGGAGCTTGTGAGGCAAGGATACCCCTCATTCTACATCAAGCTCTACAGGTAAATCCATTCATACATGTATCACCATCTTCTTATATTCAAGTCAGATAGTGGATGGATTCTCATAGGGTATTTGAGACCATTCGGGTGTTTACCTTATAACACGTGTTGTCAATCACATGGAGAATGGAATCCATTTTTAATGAAAGGTAGTTTTTATGGAATGCTTTGTTCCCTCCTACAGAGTAAGGAAATGTCGTCATCATAAATCTCCCGAGCTGGAGTAATTCCATGATGGGACAGATCCATGGTCAGACCCATCTCCCTGCCTCCCTGCCTGCCTGCCTGCCTGGGAGACCTAACACACATTAATTGGTCACTCAACCAAAGTGCAAACCCTCTATAATGTGCTTACAAGTCCGGTAATTCATCCATTACATCATCACTGTGAAGAAGCCACAAAACTGATCCAGATAAGCTGTAAATTATGCATTCTTACATGTGATGACATAAATGGTACCCTGGGGTACCAAATAAAAATCGGCCATTTTGTTGAATTATTTTTTTTTTTAGGGCTGTACCCTGGGTTACCAAGAAGTGGGAAATTATTTTGGTGTGATTTTTTTCAACATTCAATTGTGTCCCATGTTCTTGTAAAAAATCCTATATATGTAAGTCATGTATTTTTCTCAAATTCATTGTTGTTGTGAGTAATTATTCTATTATTGATTTCTATTTCTTCGATTTGAGAGAGGGCTTGGGCCAGCAGGGTCATAATAACACCATCAGCCTGCTCCTTGTCCCCCCCCCCCCCCCCCCCCCCCCCGTCACTCGCCTTCCTAAAAACCGCTATCATGTACACAGATCAGCGGCCTGCTCGTCCCCCAACTTCTGTATTGCACGACATTTCTCTGTCCATCACCTTCCACCATTGTCTAAGTTTGAAAGTTTGACAGCTAAAATACAGTAACGATGATGTGATGTTTTTGAGGAAGAAGTGAAATAAAAAGTTCTAAAGCCGCGGGAGCTAGCGCTATAGCCACTGCGCTTGTGAGGGCTAGCTAGCACGAGCAGCAGTGCATGCACACCATGAATAATAGCACTGCACTGTTAACATGCATTGGGAATGACTACGTACACGCACTGCATTCATAACTCTGGGGTTGTACTCGAGTGGACGTGAGATGGCGCTACACAACCGGGTACAACGCTACCCTGGGGTAACGCGTGGTGCATCATATATTGTATTCATAGAGCTCAGATCTATAAAATCCAAGTCTTCAGTGAGTAGATGTTTAGCTGTGCTTACACATGTCAACAAAGATCCCAATAATCTAAACAAGATTAATTTTAAATATATACTTTTACATGTATATTGTATCTTCAGAGTGCAGATCTGTCCATGGAATCCAAGTCTGCATTGAGTAGATCTTAAGCTGTGTTTACACTAGTCAGTGAAGATGCCTTTAACCGCGGGCTATATAGGGTTGAATCAAGATTAACTTTAGTTAATATACATGACTTACATACATGAATATATTGTATCCATAGAGTTCAGATCTGTCCATGGAATCCAAGTCTTCAATGAGTAGATGTCTAGCTGTGTTTACACAAGTCAGTGAAGACGCCAGAAATCAGATTACACAAGCCGATCCAGGTAAGACTAGGAGATAATGGCATTTATTCTTGAAGGGGACCGAACATGAAAACTGCTGGTTTGTGCATTGTTAAAAGACATAAAATCACTTTTATATTTACACAAAAAGAGCTAGAAGTTGAATTCATTTGACCCGTTGAAAACTGACTTCTTCTGTTTTCCATAGACATAACGCAGGATCCACCCGGTTCCTGTTGACAATTTGTTGATATAACTCTGTATCATTAATATGGAGGATCTTCATTCTCTCTTGAATTAACTTATAGTGATACAAAGAGTGTTATTAGACTGGTGTATGAGTCTGGATATCATCTCATGAGTGACAAAAGGGCATTTGTTCTTTTCAGAAGGAGACAAGTTAACCGCCTTCTCGCTCTCAACAGATGATACAGTGGAATCTCGTTATAAAGAACACTGATATAACAAACTCTCATTATAACAAGGTGATTTGGCGGGTCCCACTTTGTTTTATTCTATTTTTATTAAGCCCTGATATAACAATGTTTCGATATAACATCAGAACGATAATGTCAGATAAAACAGTTGCCACTATAATTCATGCATTTGTAATTTCTCGTCTTGACTATTGCAATTCTCTTCTGTACAATGTGTCATCTTCTCAAATAGCTAAGCTACAAAGAGCACAAAACGCTGCTGCCAGAATATTGTCTAGGACACGTAAAAGGGATCATATTTCACCAATTTTGAAAGGGTTACATTGGCTACCAGTCAGAGAGCGTATCAAGTATAAAATTCTGCTTATTACTTGGAGAGCATTACATGGTTCTACCCCCTCATATATTGAAAATCTAATTTCTGAATATGTACCAACTCGCTGTCTGCGTTCTGGCAAAAATCTTATTGTGGCACAAAGAACGAAATCATCTATTGGTGACCGTGCCTTCATAACTGCGGCGCCTAGTTTATGTAACAACTTACCTCCTAATATCCGTGCCATAGACACTTTGGATTCTTTAAAGTCAAAGTTGAAGACAGTCCTTTTCTCTAAAGCATACAGTGAAATGTAATTCAACATAGATTTGTAGTATTCTTCAGTCCATTCTACACTAAAGGAAAAAAGAAACTTATAAAAGTTCAAGAGATCACCAAATTAAATTCTCTGCATGGAAATGTACCAAATTTGGATATAATGTTGATTCAATGCATGGCTTTAAATGACAGTCAATAACAAAAAGTTTTCTTCAATGCCACAAAAGAAATGTGCACTGAAGCAAAGGAATCTCTAATCCCCAAGTCACAAAGACAAACTGCAGCCTTGTACACCATATGCATGTCAATGAATGAAACAAAAGAATTTCAAAAGGGATTTGCACCCTCGAGCAAGAGGATATTGATGTTCTGCCATGGTGCGCCCGTTCACCAGACCTTTCCCCAATTGAACATCTCTGGGAAGAGCTTGGTCGACGTGTGTCAAGGCGTGACAATCAACCCATCAATAGGGAGACGCTCATTGCAGCACTGCAAGAGGAATGGAACAATGTTCCCCAGGCTACCATCGCGAATCTGATCGGAAGCATGCGAAGACGGTGTACAGCTTGCCAGCAAGCTAGAGGTGGACATACTGGCTATTAATCTGTTTGGATATGAACTTGCAAATCCCTTTTGAAATTCTTTTGTTTCATTCATTGACATGCATATGGTGTACAAGGCTGCAGTTTGTCTTTGTGACTTGGGGATTAGAGAGTCCTTTGCTTCAGTGCACATTTCTTTTGTGGCATTGAAGAAAACTTTTTGTTATTGACTGTCATTTAAAGGAGAATTATCCCCAGGCTTTTAAATGTAAATAGGGTCATAGTGAATAAAATAACATTTAATTTGATATAAAAATCACCGTTTTAGACCAACTGATGCCGTTGTAAGAGCAGAAAATAGAGACCACTTTTTACGATGTCTACTCCTACTGGCGGCGTCCATTTTCTCTAAATTTCCCATAAAACCTTGCGCGTGATGACGTAGGGGATGGAGAACTCACTAGCTAGTAGCTAGCTTGCATGAAGCGCGCGCTGCATATACACACGGTAAACATGGTGTATTGTCAACCGTTCGGCTGTTGTAACTGTTCCAAGAAAACGATAGGGAAATCATTCCATCGGTTCCCAGACCCGCAGAAATGTCAGCAATTGTTCAAGCGTTGGGTGACCATATTGAACGTGGAAAAATTCCAAGGAAAAGACTTCAAACTTGATCGGAAAAATGATGTGATCTGCAGTGATCATTTCACGGAGGCCGATTATCACGTAGATCTGCCGGCTAAGCTTATGCCCGGGCGAATCGTATTTAATCAAGCTAGTGTGTCCTGGAACACGTTTTACTTACGATGATTATTTTACTCTAATAAATGTTTTTCAAATGTGATAGTTACGTAGATAATATAAATTGATTTATTTAATTTAATTATGAAACTCTTGCGTAATTTATGTTATTATTAATAATAATAAACTCTTTTTAAAATAATGTTGGTGAACTATTGCGAGCCAATTACAATGCGCTACGGCCAACTCCATGCCCTACGTCACACAGCCCGATCGCACCGGGAACATGGCGACGCTGCTTTACTCTCGAGAACAATAAAAATCGGAGGATTCAATCGACAATTCCCATCCTCTCGATTCTCGAATATACGATGTTTTTACTTTATCAGAAACTGTTTAGAATTCTGTTTTAGGTCAATGATAAAAGTCTCGTGGGGATAATTCTCCTTTAAAGCCATGCATTGAATCAACATTATATCCAAATTTGGTACATTTCCATGCAGAGAATTTAATTTGGTGATCTCTTGAACTTTTATAAGTTTCTTTTTTCCTTTAGTGTATTTCTACCTTCTTGCTTCTCTCATTTTCATCATGCGCCTCGGAATAGTTAACTAGATAGATGGCGCAATATAAGTGCGTTGTATTATTATTATTGTTATTATTATTATTATTATAAAGAGGTAATTTCCTTGGTCCCATGAGTTTGTTAAAACGAGGTTCCACTGTATTTATATATCTCCATGTTAATCAAGTCTCTCCTATTCCATCTCAAATGTGTAACCTCATATTTATTTATTATTAAATTAGCTATGCCATACAATTTCCTGTCTCTTCCAGGTCTTGGATGCTTTCTCTCTCTCCTAACATCCACCAGTGATACAGTAGTAGCCAACGTAGCTCTCTCAATCGGTCATTGTGTTGAGGTTCAAGGGGTTAGTGAGAAGTTAGCAGACACAGATGTGGTCAAGACATTACTGGCCAAGACAGATACGACCAACGAAACCATTAAGCAGAACTGTGCCATTACACTGGCCAAATTGGCAACTTCAAACCAAAGGTAAAGATGTTATTATAAATGTAGCTGTAAATAATTTAAAGTACAAGCAGGATTACTTGCTGATCAGTTCGAACAGTTTTGGATACAAATAGCAAGGGAAATTTCTGCAAGTTTTCAGTTATGTCATTCATTTATTTCTTTATTTTGTAATTCTTTTTAGTATTCTTTTTTTATGATCAGTTCAGAATGAGAACAAGACAATCTTTGAGGTTTAACCAGTGGTTTTAATGTGTTTTTTTGTGATTAAATTGTTTTAGAGTTCAAAACTCCATTTCGCACTTGTAAAATGTATGTTTCGAATTGTACCTTTCATGATGAGAAATATGGTTTCATAACTCGAGGAGATCTGTTTTGATCATATTCTTTGAACAATGATCAACTCATTTATCAGGCAAAGTTATCTGTACAGTGTGCATAATATATTTTGTTGATATATTTTTCAAATAGACTCATACCTCTTCTGATTAATTTTTGATATATCTTTTTCTTTCCTTCTCTCTTATTTTGCCTTTATTTTGTATTCCCCGTTGTTTACTTTCTCTATGGCCTGATTTTCATCTTGTGGATCTTAATCCCGTTCTCTCTCTCTCTCTATCCTTCTGTCTTTCTGTCTCTCCCTCTTCTTGTGTCTCTCCATCTTTTTTGTATATCTCTTTTTCTTTCTCTCCCATGTGTTTTTATTTCTCACTTTCCCTCTCTTTCATTCCTTTAACTTCTACACACCATGCACTGACAGGCACTTAGAGAGACTGCGTGATCTTGGTGGTATTGGAATTCTTCATACCTGCTCCAAGTACGCCCTGAGGTAGCGTTGTGTGATTACCTGCTTTACCTACAAACGGATCCAGTCCATTCCAAAAGATATTTCATAATGTCCTTTTCCTTGCAGTTACACACCATCGGACTATAATAGATCCCTTCAAAAGACTAGTTAAACCAATACAATCCATATTCTCTATGCAAACTAAATTAGACTTCGGGGTGGGGCATTTCATCAAGTGTCTTGTCAGTGATTTTCACCTACAAATTTGCTTTCAGCCAATCAGATGCAAGGATTTCAGTAGCTTATAACAGTAGCCTATAACTCCAGGAGTGGAACCATTGTGTGACATATGTATTGTAAACTTACTGAGTGAATGTTTCAAATAATCTAGTATTTTCTGCTTGTCACATGGAATGTTTGTATATATTAAGCTGCCAAAAATGGATATTTTGCTTTTCATAAATACCCTTGTCTTTCATCGTTTTTTTAGGGCAAGGTAATTGTTTTGGGGTAAAATATTATAGCTACCAACAATGTTTATTTTTAAGAAAAGTGACTATTTTTTCCATGGGAGATTCATAATTTCGGCAGTGAAAGATTTGCAGATATGCCTTAGGCAAGGAAGCAAATTCGTATTGGTATATAACATTGATGTATGAAAGCAAATTAAAGTGTACCAATCACCTGAAAAAATAATTTTTGTACAGCTAGAAAGAATAAAATCAACCTCAAAGAACTTCATCTGGCATTCTATAGGTCAACAGTTGAGTATGAAGGAAATAAATGATAACATGAAGGTGCGCGTGCGTAATCGAAATACGACTTGGGTTCCGTGCGAGCCCTTATGTTGGCAAGCGCGTACGGGTGCTTCGAGCAGTCTACTCACGAGTCGCTTTTAGGCTTGTAGAGAGTGTAATTAAACTTGCAATATCTCTTCACAGAAGTAATATGTGAAGCCCATATATTGAATATAATATAATGTCATGGAACCTCTAACATACAGAGCAAAATATTTATTGGTGATTGGTACCCTTCAAATCACTGATAAAAATCCTTGAATACTGAGCCAAAGATAACTCATGTTGGAGTCTGTGGAATTGTGTGTTATACGAAAATCACTTTGTATCCAGTGGGCTAACAGTAACCTGAATCCTCAGCCAGAATCATTTTAAAGGCTACTGAAATAATGAAAACTTTCCTCCTTTCTCTTCTTTAAAAAAACAATTAATCATGATCGATAATAACTGGTGTGTAGTGATGATAAATGTTTACATGTAGGAATTTTCCAATCGGGATCGTAAATTTATTTCTATATATTGACGTACAGGCAATTTTAATAGCTAGTGTATTGATTATTGAAAAGTGCAAACAATACAGTAACATCTTGCATGATCCTAATAATGGTTTCTGTAGGCCATACAATAGGATTCTGAAATTTCCCTCAGGATGTATACAGTTTCAGTTACAAGTGAATGATTAAAATACTTTAGTTATTTATGCTATTACCCATTTATTGCATTTGATAACAAATTAATTTTGCTTAGCTGTTTTGCATCATTTGCAGATACATGTGTTACAGTTTAGCTTTACATTCGCACAAAAATAATAGTATGCATTATAAATTTGCTTTACATGCGTTATATATTAAGATCTAAAACATTCCAAAGTTGGTATAATATCAGAATAAATTCATTCTTATGAAGATGCATTTCTCTCTTTTTGATATACATGTAATTTCATGTAGACATGCATATGAAAGGTTATTCAAGTCACTTTTCATATTAAAGTAAAGATGAGAGAGAAACCAAAAGAAATCAGAGAGAGCAGATAATGGATATTGAAACAGAGATTCATATTGGACTCTCGGAAAGAAAAAAGGTGATAGGTCGTGATAGCAAAAATAAAGAATGTGGGAGAGAGAAAAAGAGAGTAATTATGGGGGAGTTTACAGGGATGACAACCCAAACTGGAGTATTCAGAACTCCTTAAAAAATAGTTCATGTCGTTGCTCAATAGGATGGAGATTTCATCACTCTACAAGCAACTACTCTGTAAAATATTTATAATCTGTTAGGTAGGATCCAAACCACCTATATGATACAACTTATAAAAAGTCTCCTTGTTTATTATTGTGCCGAGGGTCATAAATCTGTAGGGGTGATTTTGTAGGAAGTAGTTGTTCATTAATTTTATGACGAGTCGGCTAGTAAATAAATGTAGAATGCTCGGGAGTACAATATAACAAACTATATAAACATATAAACAGACACATTCAGAATTTCCGAGTGATGATTATGAATACTTACTTGCTACTTCATTACCAGTATGTTGCATATAAATTAGGGCATTTCTTGGAGAATATTCTATTGGATGAAAAGCTATCCCGTGACACTCAATGAGTCATTATAAACTCAAAATAAGTTCTGCAATTCAAGTTTGAGCGTTCATATTATGTCAGTAATTGAATTTGGTATTATTTAAAAGGCTTTTTAGTTCACTTCTCAATGGAACCATGTTTATAATAATCATGTAATCATGGACTGTGTAGTATAACTGGATACGGGGCCGAGACAAAAAATAAATGTTGCAACATGCATTTTCATTGTCAACATTTGTTTGGAGGATGGATTGTGTTTTAACGATGTTGAGACAGTCGTTCATTAATGCCTATATATATATTCCGCCAATGCGGAAGGCAATCTGAATTCGTAATCGGGGATGACCCGAAAGGAAACAAGAACCCTTAACTTTACACGATAAAATTGAACGCATACAGTTGTTCAGTAGAGCATATTTATAATTCACCTTCGAATTTATGAATTCCCTACTAATATTTCAACCTCGGTCTGCGGCCTTGATGAAATACAAATCACTCTGGAAATTCTGAATTTGTCGGTTCATTTCGTTTGTGAAACATATTAAACTTAGGAGCATGCAATAGTTTCATCATACGAATTCCCCAACCGGGCATCGCCCTATAATCCGTACATACGTACACATACTCCCACGCATGCACCCACCCATATGCGCGTGCACACACACTCAACACAGGGCCTTGCCCTTGGTGAATAAATCGGCTTTACAGTTTTAAAAAATCGTTTATTTATCCAATTGGAAACACATATTGCATACATGTATCATCTTTAAAAGCAACAAGGTGGATCTTTCTTGTTTACATTATACATAGACTTTAATAGTATCTACTGTGCATGTGTTAATCAAAATATGATATGAAAGACATGTTATATATATATGCACTCATGGTGCAGTCAATTGACTTGTCAATATTGTATTCTTCAGCAATATTATTAAAACGATGATGAATCGAGTAACTGTGAAATTGCACTTGGCAAAAGGGAAAATATGCTTATGACAAGAGTATATATATTTAAAAAATACGTTTGCATAGATTACACTCTCTTACATTTCATTATAAGGAGTAAGAGAACAATGCAGTACATGTACTTTACATTATAATACATAATTAGTTATCAAAGCAATATGACAACTTTTCTTATCATATATACATGTATACGAATGAAAATATAAAACCAACGTAAACATGAATATAAACTCAATTCCTGTGGATTGACCTAAAATCCATAAAACTCAAGGGTAGGCCTACCCTTACGTGCATGTGTTTCTTTAAGAACTCGGACTTTGAACATTCCACTTTGTATTGTAATACATAAACTGAAAAAACCGAAGTCAATTATTAACAATATTCTGTATATTTTGTATTACATAGTTTTGAACAGGCCTTCATGAGAGGAAGGAGACCCCAAAATAACCCAGCTCCATCAAAATAGATCAAACAATTGGTGACACTACATTTGCTCCTGCGACATTTGCTCCTCCGTCCATATCTCGAAGGGTCAAAGGTTAAGGTCAAGGTCATGAGTTGGTTTTTTGTTAAGGCCAATGTGAAGATTAGGGTTAAGTTTAGGGTTAGGGTTAGGTTTATGTTTATGATTAACATGGAAAAATTAGACCGGAGCAATTGTCACAGGAGCAAATGTCATGGAACCCATAAAATTAGGGTATAATTTAAAGAAACGGAGTTAATTTATTTTCAGGGATCCTTTACAACATAAAACAAAATATTGAATAAATGAAGGTAGAAACCTTCCACCTTGTACTTGTCTAGTTTTTTTTCTTAAGACGAAAAAATGTTTTTGATGGAGCTGGGCCCTTCATCCTTGTATTAAGTTACATGTATCAATTCAAAATCTTTAATGCAGTGAGTGACACGTACTATCATTATTGATACAAAAGACATTCTCAAGCAAGTCTGTAATGATATTAAAATTTGAGCTCATTTCTTTGAGTTCCTCTAAAACTGAATTGTATGAACATACCATATATTATGTACAATTTTGAAAATAGAACTCTACACTACAAAAACTGACTTTCGAAAAATGAACTTAGGGCAATAGACTGCTTCTGTAATGTATACAAATTTATGCACATATTCTCTGAGCACCTTGTGACGAGCTATTCCATGAACCTGCTTTTTATAAATGAGCCTCAATGCTTGGAATCCAGTTTGCATACATTATTTGTTGCTATGTCCGGCAAGCTTTCAGGAACAACCATTGTTTGAAAGGTATGCAGTCTATTTCAATAGCCCTGTCTTTCACTTTTAGAAATGTGCGAACATTACAATATGGCGTACATGTATTACGTAATCCGAACAGAGCAATAGTAAGCTTTTGAAATTGCCCTTGAGTTGACTTTTTTTTATTGTGTTTCTTATCAATTGTTTTGAGGTTGTATTGGTTAAAGTTTCCACAGGGAAATAAAATACAGTAATTAATTTTTTTTTTCACTGTTTCAGTCTTTTTTTTTTTTTTTTTTTTTTTTTTTTTTTTTTTGGGGGGGGGGCATATTGGCACTTCTTATTAATAGTAATTCTGAATGTAAAATGGTAATTACTTTACTACAACACACATTAACCAGAAATGGATAGTTTAAGTATTACTGTTTGTTTTTCTATTCGCAGATTTACCCTCGAAACACAAAGATATTACAAGTGTTAATTGTAAATCCTGCAGCATACTATACAATTCGACTGCGATCCAATTTCGAAGAAATCGCAATTACATTTGATATGGCATTTTAAACAACTAAAATCTTCCCCACTGAGGCCCTGCATAATGACATCGATAATAAAATCGAGATATTTGGATCACTGCAAACCTTCGAGTTGATGGAAGGGCCGAATCGGCTTCAAAGCGTGGAAAATCGCTTGAATGATCTGACGTCACTACAATTTGGCCTTACTTCCTACAAGGAGGCTTGTAATAATACTTTGGAATGTCAATTTCATTATTCATATGACTATAATAATTACATATATTCATAATTGAGATCATTTAGACTTGAACATATTTGAATGTTCCTGTCATGAATGAATGAATAAATGAATGAATTAATTTATTACCATTTCTGAAACCAGATATGAAACATATTTACAAGGTAGGCCCTATTTACAAAACAAAATGGTCATGGGAGACCACGAAATAGCTGAAATGGCTAATGAATATGTGGTTCCCTGACAAATTATTTAAATGTGATATACATCTATGTAAAGACTACTTAAAACACGTAAAGACTTCATAAAAATACAAATACTCTGATAAATAAGGTCTTACATTAATCAGTAAAAACTGTAAATATTGGCAAGAAGTGCATGTATATACACACACAATCAACATAAAAAACAAAAATTTGTTTAAACAAGTATAAACAAATATCTTATAAATCTACAATATTGGGCCATATATCAAAACAAAACAAAACAAAATAACCAAAACAAAATATCATATACACTGAGAAACATTACTCTATAAAATATTCCATTCGCATCATTTCTCTTAACTTATTGCAAAATGTTTTGACAGAGGGTTTCTTTTTAATATCTAAGGGCAATGAATCCAATATTCTAGAATCTTATAATGAAATTAACCTCTTTTCATGCTCAGTCTTTACTTTTGGTAAAATGAGACTTTTACTTTGTCCTGTACCATACCTATGATCGAAAAACTGACAATATCATATACATAATGGGGAAGTTGTTGATGTATTTTAACTTATACATGAAGGTAGCAGTTAGAAACCTGTGAAATTTGGAAATATCCAAGATTTTCAATGCGAGAAATAAGGGCGCAGACGGTGTCATAAAAACCACTAAAGGTGATAGCCGTAACAATCATTTTTTTGTATAATGAATATTCTGTCAACAAATGAAGTATACGTACATCCCCAGATTTCAAGGTCGTAGGAAATGTGTTTCTGTACAAAAGAATGATACAAAAATAATAGTAGGTAACGTGGAACAAATTGCCTCAACTGATACATAATTCCAACCTTTTTTTGCGGAGCACTGTACAAGTCATGTTCTATTTATATGATTTTTCCAGGTTACATATTTATCAATGTGAATCCCAACAAAGGATGTAACTTCAACCACATTCAGAACGTGGCCCTTCATTTTGATTAAACCTTCCATATTTACCTGTTTTCTTTTGTATTTAATTACTATATTCCGTAATTTGTTTTATTGATATTTATTGTTATTTTATTTGCATCACACCAATCACTTATATAATTCAAATTGTTGGTAATGTCTGATAAATCGATGTTTATTTGATTGGAGGAAAATGCATGGAAAATATTTGAATCATCTGCAAAAAGTCTAAAATTGAAATAGGTAGATGATTGAGGTAAGCCATTAATGTATATTAAAAACACAGTTGGTCCAAAGATAGATCATTGAGGAACCCCACATACAATTGGTGAAAGCAAGGAAGTTCCACAATTGTGGTGTACATGTTGAGACCTACAATGCAAGTAATCTCTAAACGAGGCAGCAGCTCAACAAATTGACAATTCCTAATTTGAATATTGGTTCTTCATCAATTTCTCCAGTGGATAAAGTTCGGAATCTAGGAGTTATTTTTGACTCAAATATGACCATGGATTCACAGGTATCATCGTGTGTTAAACTCGCTATCCACAGTCTCCGTAACCTCCGTGCTATTCGCAAGTATCTAACTACAAAAGCAGCTGAGCAGCTTGTGCATGCATTTGTAACATCCCGGATTGATTGCTGTAACTCGTTGTTATATGGCATCTCTCAGTCTCAAGTAAGGAGGCTCCAACTTGTTCAGAATGCTGCTGCCCGTCTAGTTACATGTACGCACAAGTATTCTCACATCACACCAGTCCTTAAGTTCCTTCATTGGCTTCCTGTTGAACATCGTCTCACGTATAAAACCCTTCTGATTGCGTATCGTGACATTACATTACATTTCATCTCTTCTTGACTTTCACAAGCCTGGTCGTCCTGGTCTCCGCTCTTCCAATACATCTACTCTTGATCTTTTCATTCCTAAAACCAGACGGTCATGGGGAGATCGAGCATTTATATCAGCAGCTCCCCGTTTGTGGAACAGTCTTCCAACTAAACTAAAGGACTGTAAATCAGTAGAACATTTCAAGTCCTGTCTGAAAACTCATCTAATGGCCCAATATTATTGTAGTAATTTGCATTGACATGAATTTCAATGTCTTTATACCCTAACCTGTAATGTTATCATTGTAATTGTATTTTAGGTTAAGTTTATATGCAATTGAATTGTAAGCGCCTTGAGCACCCTTTGGGTGGATATGTTTTTGCGCATTATAAGTGTCTATTTAGTTGATTTATCAAGTTTATTACCGATAGTTTGGTACTATACTTTTCTCTGAAACCATAGTGCTGCTTATATAAATGTTGTTTTTTCCTGAAAACTTACCAAGCGATTATTGACCCATTTGTCAAAAAAACTTGTTTAAAACTGGTAAAACCGATATGGGTCTATGATTTTTGTCACCCTTTTTAAAGACTGGACTCACTTTCGCTATTTTCATTGAACTTGGAAATTGGCCTGACCCCTGCACTGATTGCAATGATAAGTTGAATACAGTACATGTATAGTCAGCACCATCACAAATAAGGTTCGTCGGGACATTATCATGCCCACACGCCTTTTTCATATCTGTACCTTTCAACACATTTTCGATTTCAGTCTTAGTAATGGGAAGCCAGAAAAACGATTCTTGGACGGGATGACATAGATAATGATCAACTTTCATATTGGTGTTCCGGATTTGTTGACCACCATATCAAATAGTTCATTTAGGCTAAAGATTTAGCAATTGCATTAGGGTTATTTGATTTTCGCTTTGCTACCATCTTGTCTACCTAATTTTACATGCATTACCTTTGTGCTTCTGGAATAAGTCCCCAGTATATTTTATTTGTTTTGCCTTTCGCAAAGTTGTCGTTAACACATTTCTATATTTCTTATACTTTAAGTGCACATTAGGATGAAGGTTTGATTTGAGAACCTTTGAATGCAGTCGATGCTTGTCCTAATCTATTTGCAAATTGCCTTTGTTATTCACGGTTTAGAATGTATGTTAGATAATATTTTTGAAAATTCTTCCGAAATCGGGTCGTAGCCAGATCGTATCGAGTGCGGTTTGCTAGTACCAATGTATCATCTATGAAATACAACAAAAAGAAAACACGCTTTTATGTTGTATTAGTTATTTGTATAACTTATGCTTAAGCGATGATATTCCCGGACGTGTCAACTCGGTGAAATTCATCAAAAAAACAGCCAAATTGATGCACAGGCATTTCATTGGAATTTCAAAGTTAATGTAAAGTAATATTCTCAAGATCTACAATGCGAATATCATTGGATCATGATTATCACAATGGTTAAAAATGAAGTCAATATGTTCCATTTGTTATCTATACCATTGGAAGGGTCATTCTACCACATCGTCTTCTTTTTACAGCATCCCCAGCTTCAACAAAGGTCTGAAGAAGCTTGCAGCACAAGGAGCGAAATATTACGGGTGTTGTTTGCATGTTTACTATGTTTACAGTATGCCTACTTTATATATTCCGTCCATAAATCTTGTAGGTCAGCGGTGTTGAGAATCTCCTTCAAGTCAGTCGAGCTGCCACCAGTCTTGTTCTTCCAGATACTCATACATTCTCTTATCGCCTGTTCGTAGTCACTGTTGTATTTGGCAAGCATGGCTCGTGCCTGGTTGTACTCGATGCCTAGATTTCGGGAAAGCTCGTTGTATTTCCCAGGTGGAACGTGAGTTGATAAAGTGTCCAGTTTTTCACCTGGTACCTTGTCACTGCTGGAAAAGACAAGGTTAAAAGCGATGTAGCAAGCTTCCAAAGCTACATTCAAGCCCTGATTTTTGTGCAGTTGACTGTCTTTCAATACATGATACACAATGGACAGAATAATGTCTGGAAGGTAGGCTAATCCTAGTTTTTAACTTGGTTTGATTGTAGTTTACAATTTTGATTGACTTGTGTTTTTTTATTTGTTTTTTTCTTTTTTTGTTGTTGTTTTTATTATATAATTTTGTTATGATATAATTTTTAATATATAATGCTATGTGGGACCACAAGGAAGAACAGCGGCATTTTGTAAATACTGCTGAATTTGGGTCATCCTCCGTTTTTAAAGGAGAATGAAGGTCAAAACATTGTAATCAAGCGTTTACAAACTAAAATTGTACTTGTTTGAATGATCCAAACATGTCACAAATCTGATGTACCACATTTGAGTAAATTCAATCTTAAAACATGGACTTGCGACGATCTGGCACGGACATGTTCATAGTGACATTTGAAACATTAAGAAACAGGTCTATTTGATAATCTAAAGATCTCAGTGTAAAATTAATTGCATTGTTGTTATCACTATTTTTATTTCATTTTAAATACGTAAATTACAGTTTTTCAATATTTTTAGATACAGATCTGCTTTAAATTATATTTTGTACACGTTTTGTAGAGACATCATTTTGAATGATAGCTATGAATGGTAACAGCCAATCACACACTATAGCGCAATTTCGTCACTTTCCGCATAACATGGCGGCGCCCATGCATGTCCGTGCCAGATCGTCGCAAGTCCATGTTTTAAGATTGAATTTACTCAAATATGGTACATCAGATTTGTGACATGTTTGGATCATTCAAACAAGTACAATTTTAGTTTGTAAACGCTTGATTACAATGTTTTGACCTTCATTCTCCTTTAAGCTCATGTATACGTTGTATTTTATGAAATGTATGTGTTTTTTTTAAGACGGAAATAAATACAAACAAATAAACAATCCAGAAAAAGAAGACATGTATATTGGATTGTTAATGATTAATCTGATGTTGAGGTTTACAAGTCAGTTCTCATTAGACAACCACTAGTATATAATATACATGTAGTTTTAAAATTTGAACTTCACAACGTCATACAGGATACACTCATGACGAGCGTGATTTTATACTTCACATGCGCTTCGATTTATGATCTTCATACTCTCCAGTTAAAGTGAGTGGTGATATTTTTATATGACTCTATATACAAATACAAGTTTGGTTATACAGTAATATTCAAATGAGGACAAGGATTATCAGATCGTCCTATAATTATTTTACGACGTAACTAGTCCTAGTCTTAATCTCACTTTAAGTGTTACAAGTATGAAGTATTTTGTGTTCAGTTTTTGGGAATACTAATCCCTACTATTCAACACATCGTAATGGGGTGTCACACAAAGATTCTGAATCATGAAAAAGAAATGTTTCCTACGTTCATGGGAATAATAAACACAGATGGGTGATTGCATAAAGAATATAATCAATAACAATATGTTATTGAAGGACATTACGTAGAATTCAGATTAAGAATGCAGAGTCTTAATGAGGGGAGGAGGAGAGAGGGGAATATATATATATTTATATAGTATTGATAGTGTTGATATCTTACAGTTTTTCTTCAGGCAAGCCTTCTTGGTGTGATGTCAACGGGGCTGTTGAGGGAATTGAAAATCATAATTGAAAACGGACTCATTATACTGAACCATTACTCCTGACGAACAAAGGCAATTGGCATAGTATTTTTTATGCTAATAGCAACAAGAGGTCATCGGAAAATGAAGTTAAATTTAATGGGATATAACAAATGATTGTATTGTTTAATAAATAGAAAACTTGGCGAGAATAGACAGAAACGTTGTAAAGAAGATACAATCCATTCAAGTTACAGCTACCTGGCATGCATAGAGATGCCGAAATATTATGATTCAAGAATCAACCATTTAAAAAAGAATGATTTAAGTCTTTTTCCAGCACAGCAGTGTTTTTAATTGCACGAACTTTACGTTTTGTAGTATATCACTTATGTACATGTATAAAATAGAAATGACTCAAAGTTCTACATTTTTTAATAAATTACTATTTGATCGTGCTGAAGTATTGTAAACAGACACGATCGGGCCTCACGGATCAAGAGAAAAAAGAGAATCCTAGCAGGTTTCATTCAATGCTATGATAATCTTAGCATAGATAGACTAATATGAATTCTAAAATTGAACAAAAATGAAATAACGTGGAGAAGGTTTACGGTTCACCATGTGTGTTGGTAGGAGGAAAGGGAAAAGGAAATTAGACAAGATGAGATGAGATGAGAAGACTTGGTTGATGATCGATGGATGAGCAGCGATGGATTGAGTAGCGAAGGTTTCAGTAGATGAGGCTTGAGTAGGAGGTTACCCACCACAGTTGTTCTCCCGTACCTCGGCAAGACATCCCACCAACTACACCGCATACTTACTCAGGCCAACTTCAAAGTCCGACACCGATCCTCCAAGAAACTTCACTCCATCTTGCACTCACACAAGGACAAGACCCCTACCAACAAACAACCCGGTGTATACAAGATTCCCTGCGACTGCGGCAAAGTCTACATCGGAGAGACAGGACGAGATTTCAACACAAGACTTAAGGAACACAAGGCCTGCCACCGACTTAGCGACTGGGACAAATCTGCAATAGTCAAACACGCACAACAAGAAGATCACCACATCGACTGGGCACACAGCACTCTAATCACCAACATCACAGGACACAGGACTTCATCTCAACCACATCTGGCACCCAATCCTTCATAGGGGCACCAACCAACACCAAACCCAATCCACACAACCAGCACCACTGACAACTCAATCCACTGAATCGCCGCCCACCAAACCCACCGACTCACAGCCCACTCAACCCGCCGACCAGCCGACCATCCAGCACTCCGACCCGCCGACTACCAACGCCATCCCACCCAATCCTCAGGCCGACGCACCCCCGACACCACAGCTCGCCGTCCCACCTACACAAACCCGGTACAATCTCCGCCCTCGACCAGCAAACACACAAAGGACTTCACGCCGCCAGCCCCCCGCTACCAATCCATCCGACGTCCGCACTCACGTCCACTCAACTCTCGGACATAATAGCGCCACCACCGACAGCAACCCGCCCACACCTCCGGCCGCCGATTCCTCCGACGTCCGCACACACTCCATAAAACCCCGCCGCTCGTACAGCATACTCCTGATGACGGACAGTCAACCTGTCCGAAACGTCGAGTAACCTCCTACTCAAGCCTCATCTACTCAAACCTTCGCTACTCAATCCATCGCTGCTCATCCATCGATCATCAACCAAGTCTTCTCATCTCATCTCATCTGGTCTACAGTCCTTTTCAGGACTTCACCCATTGTCACGAAAGACTCTTGTCATCCTTTCTCGTCTATCCATTTCTAATTTCCTGTTCCCTTTCCTCCTACCAACACACATGGTGAACCGTAAACCTTCTCCGCGTTATAAGCTCCACCATGCAAACCTTCAAAGATCATCAAAAATGAAATACATGAAAAAGCCTTATTATCTTTGTAATTTGTTGTATGGCGAAGACAATAACATATGTAAGGCATGGTTTTTGTTTAAAGAATGGAATTGAATGAAGGTATTACCAATGCATCCTGTGTCAAACAAAATGTTTTGGGAGGTGGTTTGAGTCAGTTCGAGAGTGACAGCAGCATTCTCCTCTTTACCTTGTAGATTTAAGAAGAAGGACGCTTTGCATGTATCGGTATTGAAGAGGCGACTGTATTCCAGTATCTGTTGGAATTGAAACGTTATATACAAAGAAATGGGTTGATTCGAGTGTTGATTAATATAACGCATCACAATTTCACGGCGCATAACCTATATATTTATGTTATAGGATTTCTATACTAAATTTGGGCAAAGAGAAATGGTTTTGCGGTTGTCACATCGAATCCTTTCTAAAGAACATTTTCTTTCTTTTAGGTACTCGATGTGTGTCTAGTGATTACCGGTATGATCCTGCCAGCGATTGAATTTTCCCTGGCTATTCATTCATGCATCTCACCTTAGTTTGTTTTTTCTCGTCATGCTCACAGGTCACAGTAAGGTCTTTTCGTTCGATCATTATCTCATCATCTTTATCTAACGCAGGTTGATATAGGCGTCCTTTGGTGTATGTCTAAAAAGTAAAATGAAAATAACATCGATATTAGGCCTGCATAGTCCAGCAAAACATTTCCCGGCGCTATCGGGAGCATGAAAGATTTAGAACTATTCAGTTTTAATAATCTATAATTATCTTCGATTACAAAGATGTGCTTTACGGGCGTATACTCTAGGTGACTGTAGGTGATACTCTAGGTTTTAACACTGACTGCCGTGGAGATTTAATTTATAATTGTGCTTTTTTATACAAAATAAGTCTAGCATATTAAGGTGTTAGATACATGATCATGATATAATTACACCAATGATATTTACGAAGCGAGGTTTGTTTACCAAGGCATTGTGGTACTCACTATTGCTTGAGGAAGTTTATTTTGAAGCCGTAGTTCCATGAGAGGTTTCCTGTTCGGAGGCATAGTATTTGGTAGATATGGCATGCAACACATCAACTTTCCTCTTCCAGATAGCCAGTCCCACCACATCGTCACCGATCCTGCAGAAAAGTGTTCCAAGGATAGCTCGAAATGACTTCCATATACTTTGCATGTCGTCGATGTCTGGAGAATGCGTTGTACTTTGCCTGTACGTTGATATAATCGCATGTATACTGACCCACAATAAAAAATACCCACGACTTTATAATGGTATATCATATTTATATTGACAGACACAGAATGACAATGAACCAGGGTGGAAAGATTGACCTTATATTGAAACATTTCACTAATTTCGGAAGACAATGCTGTCTTTGTCAGCGCGTATTACAGCGTAGAACACAACAAGTTGAAAAATGAAAGTCACAGATCAATAGTGTGTGTAGACACCATTTGTTTGCAGACAGGCATTGCATCTGCGACGCATACGCGCACCAGTCTTTGAATGAAATCTTGTGGAATCCTGTTCCATTCATCTTGCAAAGTCTGGATCAGTTTTGCACGAGTCCTGACCCTGCCACCAAGCTCATCCCACAGATGCTCAATGGGATTGAGGTCAGGGGACATCGCCGGCCACTCCATGGTGTTAATGTTCTCACCCCTCAGGAATGCAGTGGTTAGCCGTGCAGCATGAGGTCGGGCATTATCATGCTGAAAGATGCGCAGTCCTCGGCTGTTCTGCAGGAATGGCACCAGGTGTGGTCTCAGGATATCGTCCACATAGCGCTGTGCAGTGATGTTGCCATCCACAAACACCAGGGGTGATCTGTGACTTTCATTTTTCAACTTGTTGTGTTCTGCGCTGTAATGCGCGCTGACAAGAGACAGCATTGTCTTCCGAAATTAGTGAAATGTTTCAATAAAAGGTCAATCTTTCCACCCTGGTTCATTGTCATTCTGTGTCTGTCAATATAAATATGATATACCATTATAAAGTCGTGGGTACTTTTTATTGTGGATCAGTGTACAAAGAGAGTCGTATGAATAAACCAAGGAGGTACTATATGCAAACTTGCCTGAATATACGACATAGCCCTAATATTAAAACATTTGCTTATCTGATTACTTTTTTGTACAGTTATTTTGTTTAAAATGTGAAAATGACGAAAACAAAATACATCTTCCCTAATATAACGATGTGTTAGAGAACGTTTAGATTTGCTTGAGGATGTTTATTTACTTGTCCAAAGTCATCTCGACACATCCAGTTCAGAATATTAATCAACATATTTTGAACCGTTACTGCGCGACACTGGTTTGATGTACTTGCATTACTCCTCAACAAATAATGAGATATCGGAATCTATATCCTCCTGATGAACAGCATAGACATTATTAATGTGTAGTTAAAACTGTATTGTTTCATTATGAAAAATAATAAGGCAAAGCCGTATTCAATGAGGTGATCGATGACCACAAATTAAAGTAGTCAACGCCAAAATAGATATGGAACTAAAATCACATCAGTGTAACTATCTGACTTTGATTTAAAAAAATGAAATATCGAATAGTAGGTTATAAATTGGATCATGTGTTTATGGAGAAGGCTGTATAAAAATCATGAATAAGGACAGCAAGATATTGAATACTTTTACACTTATTTCTTAATAGCAATCAACGCTCTTTGATATTACACCTGTTTCATGACTCCATGAATGAAGAACTGTCTGCACTTTTGCAGGGTCGTTGAGGACGGCGCAGTGTGGCATGATCAGCTTGACAGGTTTCTTGAAGTGTAAGCCTGACGGTAAACACTTGAAACCAGGACTGACGACCATATCGTCTTCTCCCAACGCGATGTCATCTGGTATTTCTGTAAGCACCTCTAAGGTTATCTTGATTGCTGAATCTTCCTCTAAGGCTCCTGGAGGGATATCCAGTCTGCAGCCATGGGTTGGAAGAGTCAGTATTCCACCGTGGTGACCAAAGAGTTCTTCTACGCGGTTCTCGTCTGCTAAAAAAGATAATGCAATACTTCATTCAAATTTGATGTGATTATAGCCAGTTGATTTTCAGCATAGCAAGTGACATATCCAGCATAAAATGAAGCCTGAGGTTTCATAAAGCATTGTCGGATCCTTTTGGAAGAAAAGTATGCATTTTGACCATAAAAGATTGGCCCTTTTGTCGATTGTGCCCCCCCCCCCCCCTTTAGAATGAAAAGCCTATTTTTTTCCTTGTCAGAGAATTATGGAGGGAAACTGGACCCCCATAACCCCCCCCCCCCCCCCCCCCCCCCCCTGAGCGAATTTTGGAGGTCTGGGGGGGGGGGCAATAGTTTACCTATTGACTACGGCATTTTCATATTCCACATAAGTTTATTAAAGGGACTATCCGGTTCCAGCAGGCAACGGGTTAATGATTCCAATGTACAGCATCAAAGAACCTTTCTGAGTCACAAGGTATTCAGATACTTTCTTATAATATACTTTCTTGTTTTTGTATTTAAAATTACTTCCCATCCCATTTCTCCATTTCTCATTTACTTCTCTTACAGTTTGTGTCTTTACTGCTCTCTTCACTGCCTTTGCTGTCTTCACTCTGCTCTTCACTTCGTTCAGCCTTTCCCCCTTCCTGACGACAATCGCTCTCCTCTCTTTCATTGCTAGCTTTGTTCTCTTCTTCGCCTGCTTCACTAGAGTCAGTCTCTTTTTCGTCACCTGAATCAATCCTTCTGTTTTCCTCTTTACCAAACTCTGCAGTCTCCACTTCTTCTGTGCTGTAGTCACTCTTTTCTTCGCTACTATACTGACCTCTGAGGAGGAAATTGAAAAAAGCATTTATATTATTAAAAAAGTAGTTAATTTTTTTTGTAATGAGATATCATGTGTATTGTACATTTGTTATATGAGGCAGATAACTGCACTAACAAACATAGGGACAATGATTTTCAAGCCGCACAAATTTAAGTTTATTTCTTCTTATACATCGCAATGTAATAAACATCATTATAATCCTATAATACATTGTTTTGTTGTGTAGTTTCTAGCCCCCTCAAGAAAAACAATTGCGGTTGGTAAATGAAATAAATCAAGTCTATTCAAAGTGAAGATAATAATGTGAGGTAGTGTTAAAGTATTTGTAAAGTGAATTATGTTAACTGCTGCAATGGCAATAAAAAACGGCAAGTGAGCATCTTCTTGTCACACAATAATTAAGTGTAATATTCTAATCACACGCCGTAATTCTTTGCACTGTAAAATTATATAGTTTCAATAAGAGTAAAAACAAAATATCTTCAATAAATCGCAAGTAAACTCTAGAACCAAATGTCCTTTTTAAAATTGAAAATACAGCTGTCGTGTGTAATTTCCAGAGGGCTACAAAAAGTATTGAGAGAAAGGAATCTGAAATTACTGTATAGCAGAACAAACGATCATGCCAGTGGTGTAAGTGACACAACGGAATTTGAGATATTTTTTCACATTACAGACTGCAAGCAGTTCTGTTTAATGACCGTAATTTTTCATATTCGATTTTGAGCTTGAATATCTAAACTCTTCTTAATAGGAAATTAATGTGATTTAGAATATATTACATACCCAAGGTGGGCTGTTAAGGAGAAACTATAATAATTTTAAGATATATTTTGCCATTAAAATTTAATGATTTCGATAATAAAGAGAACTACATCATCAACTGAAATGTAATATGTTTTATGTTGGCCTCTTACAGACGAATACATAATATAATCATTGCGATATTAAAGAAAGGATGAGGAAAGTAAGCGCGTATACACGTTTTGTATGTAAAAATATAATTACCTTAGAAGCTTCTTAAATGAGTTCAGTAATGATTGCATATTACGTTGAGTAACTCCATTGAGTTTAAAGTGTCCCTCGGCCACTTGAGGAAAAGACCCCTAAATATAAATCATAAGAAATTCAATCATTAGATCAGAGTCAATCTTATGGTCCTGTCATTGGGAACTTGATTAAATTAATTTTGAATCACTCATCACTTGGTAGACACATTACCAAAACGGCAGAATAATAAACAAACTAACGTAAACATTTGAAACCGAGTGGTATGCATGGACAGGATTTCCTTGATTTTCTCATTTGCTCGTTAGACAGCTCGTACATTTTTTCCACTTTTGAGGTAATATATAATCATTGAGTATTTCTATCATTAAGCATTCGCTCACTCATGAATGAATTTAGTCCTAACAGCCTACCTTCATAGCCAAACTATAAGCCAACAATAATCTACTTCACAGGTTAACAATTAGTATGTTACAACTGAAATGTATAATGTAAATAATAAATATTTGACATCCTTGTATTATTATCAGGCTCTATAAGGGTGCGGGTCTATAAAACAGCTATTTTAAATGTTTATCCTTTTAGTGTGGGTCATACTTCAGGTTTACCTTGGCAAGCGACACCTTTTCCTTTATTGCTGTGTAGAAGACATCATTTAGACGCGTGTTCTTCATTGTTAAATCATTCAGATGAGGCATTGAACAAAGTGCTTCTGCTAAGTCACGTGATGATGCGAATGACAGCTCAAGTACAGTTTCATTCCCATATCCACCAT
The DNA here is from genome assembly GCA_025617745.1 of Heliocidaris erythrogramma. NCBI lineage: Eukaryota > Metazoa > Echinodermata > Echinoidea > Camarodonta > Echinometridae > Heliocidaris > Heliocidaris erythrogramma. Next base: position 65,137,492 of record CM046854.1, read on the forward strand.
AATCAAACAAATACTCATACTCAACACGCTTCACATCCTCAAGACAGAGTGTGACGACCTGTAAAGTAATAAATTCAGAAGAAGAAGATAATGATGATGAAGAAGAAGAAGAAGAAGAAGAAGAAATATCAATTTAATTTTGCTAAATGGATGTAGACTTCAGACATGTCGTCAATGGTATATGTTCAATAGTTCATTTTAGTCATTTACCCAATGAGGGAAAGCATATCTACGACCTAAGACCATTACAGATTTTCAAAAGGGCATTCCTTTTTAATATTGTATCTTTGGACAACTGCATATTCGACCAACACCCTTGAACTTTAACTAGTTTTATTCTAAATAGTCGTCCCTACTTGCATGACTTGTGTGTAATAAATGAGCTTACCTTGATAAGCGATGCCTTTTCTTTCATTACTGTGTAGAAAACTTCATTTGGAAGTATGTTCTTCATTGTTAGAGCATTCAGAAAACGCATGGAACAAAGTGTTTCTGCTAAGTCACGTGATGATGAGGAGGACAACAACTCAAACCGACATTTAAACCCATACCCATGCTGAAGACAGAGTGTGACGACCTGTACAGTAATAGATTCATATGAAATATAAGAAGAAGAAGGAGAAGAAACAAAAAGAAGAAGAAGGAGGCGAAGAAGCAGTTATTATGAGACAAGTGCATCCTGAAAAGAAAAACTCACGGACTATAAAATCTGTGACAATTACCAATTTGCAGCTATTCACAAAGTATACCCTGTAGGTAGGGCTTTTGCTAAACAGTCGGGTAACGTCGCGTCGCGTTGGTAGAAATTTTCGAACATTTTTCAGGAAGGTGTCTTCAAGGGGACAAATTGAAAAAGAGTCCATCTCAGTATGATTTTTCAGGCTAAAAACGACAAACACGGGAATAAAGAAAACAATAGAAGGATAATGCAAAGAAAAACATGAACTATAAAGACAGAATAGAAGGGTAGGAAGGATGGAAGAAAATATGATGAAAGGAAACAAAGAATACAACAAAAGGAAAGTTGGAAAGTAAAAATAAGTGGATAAAAACAAAGAATAACATAAAGAAAGATAGAGACATAAATGATAGGATAAAGATATTAAGAGTAACATAAGGAAAGATAGAAGAGAAGATGATAATTTGAATAAAGGAATAACATAACGAAAGAAAAGATGAAAGGAAAACAAAATGATAGGATAAAAGCAAAGAATGTTTAAGGAAAGTAAGTACAGATGGGAAGCAGAAAATGATTTTAAAAAGAATAATATGAAAGATAGAGAGTGAAATGATAGGATAAAATGCGTGTGTGTGTCCGTCCGTCCGTCCCTCCGTCCGTCCGTCCGTGTGTCCGTCCGTCCGTGTGTGCTCAAAAAGTTAGAAAATGCTACTTCTCCGTCATTTCTTGGCCGATTTTGATTCTGATTGTTTTATCTGATAGGGCTGAGTGGGGGCTTCCAAACTTCTACACAAAATCATGAAATTCATCAATTATGCAAATTTATGCAAATTTATTCAAAATCGACGAAAAATGCTACTTCTCCTCTATTTCACACCGTATTTTGAATCTGATTGTTTTATCTGATAGGGCTGGGTAGGGGCTGTCAAACCTCTATACACAGAATTTTGAAATTCATTAATTATGCAAATTTATTGTAATTTATTCAAAATCAACAGAAAATGCATTTATAGTCATAAAACATTAATTTGATAATTCATTTCTCACATTTATCTTCAAGGTTCTATCGCGTAATTACTAATTCAGTTGTTTTTAATCCTTTTATTAATTTTTTCTTTCCACCTTTCCTTTCATTACGTTATTCTTTTATTGCTTTTATCAATTTGTTTTCCATCTTTCATAATGTTACTGTTTATATTTATTCTTTTTATCCTCTTTTTTTTTATTGCTTTCCATCTTCACTTTGTTATTCTTTGTTCCCTTTTATCATCTTCTCTTCCACCTTTCTTCATGTTTATATTTATCTTTTTATCATTTTTCTCTCTATCTCTCGCTTTGTCATTTCTTGCTTTTATCCTTCTATCAATTATCTTTCCATCCTTCCTCTCGTTATGATATTCTTTGTTTCCTGTTATCATTTTCTCCCCCACCTTCCTCACGTTAATCTTTATCCTTCTATCATTTCTCTCTCTGTCTTTCTTTATATAAGTTAAACTTTTTTTATCCTATCATTTCTCTCTCTATCTTTCATATTATTCTTTTTAAAATCATTTTCTGCTTCCCATCTTTACTTACTTTCCTTAAAACATTCTTTGCTTTTATCCTATCATTTTGTTTTCCTTTCATCTTTTCTTTCGTTATGTTATTCCTTTATTCAAATTATCATTTTCTCTTCTATCTTTCCTTATGTTACTCTTAATATCTTTATCCTTTTATCATTTATGTCTCTATCTTTCTTTATGTTATTCTTTGTTTTTATCCACTTATTTTTACTTTCCAACTTTCCTTTTGTTGTATTCTTTGTTTCCTTTCATCATATTTTCTTCCATCCTTCCTACCCTTCTATTCTCTCTTTATAGTTCATGTTTTTCTTTACATTATCCTTCTATTGTTTTCTTTATTACCTTGTTTGTCGTTTTTAGCCTGAAAACGGGAAAAATCATACTGAGATGGACTCTTTTTCAATTTGTCCCCTTGAAGACACCTTCCTGAAAAATGTTCGAAAATTTCTACCAACGCGACGCGACGTTACCCGACTGTTTAGCAAAAGCCGTAGGTAGTTATCTCATGGCAACTGAGATTTTGTTTTCAATAACTGACCGGGGTTAATTTTCCTATGGTTAGCTGTCTTTGCATTCAGTTTTAAGAGGAAAAAAGAGGGATAGTAGTTAGACTGATTTCACTCCAGCACTTATACATTGTGCTTGGTTCTACATGTCTACATAAAGGATAGATTCGCGATAATCTCTCGATTAGGACAACATTATTTGATTTATGCTGTAAGACTATTATAAACTCAAGTAAAACGATGATTCATTTCAATTCTTGTTGAATAGTTCACTCCCCTGCATTAGCTTATTCTGAAATTAATGTCTGTCTTCATATCCTTCTCTTTTGCTAAAATAAAAAAAAAACAAATATAATAAAATAATGATAATAAAAATAAAGTCTAATTAGGCTTGATATCAGTGAAATATTTCGATATACGTATTTTGCAAAGTAATCGTCCTAGCCTGTGCTTGCCATGAATATGCCTACCTTGATAATCGATAGCTTTTTAAAAATTATTGTGTAAAACTCATCATGAAGATATGTTCCTTGAGGGTTAAAGCATTCATATGAGGCAGTGAACAAAGTGCTTCTTCTAAGTAACGTGATGATGAGGTATTGTAATCTCTTTATTATTGTCTAGGCAGGATGTGATGACCCGCAAAGTAATCAATTCGTGAAGTATTTGATGCGAAAAATTCTACCTTATCGGAACTACAGACCTATCTGAGCTGTCGCAGATCTACATAGGTAAAAACCGGCCCGTGCCCCCTCTTTTGAAACCCAGCTGGCATACCTCAAGTACACAATTAAAAAAAAACCCCTTAATTGTGCACTTTTCCGGCTCTGTGACCCCACTTTTACAAAATCCTGGATCCGCCCGTGTATCTGAGCATTATGTACTTTTAATATTCATTAACTTCATTTTAGATCATGCATTCAAGTTCGAATAAAGACACAGCTAAGCAAAGTATACTTACGAACTAGTACAAAATTACACAATTTACAGATGAACATAAAGCTTTACTAGGATAGGCCTTTATCCTAGGACAACTGCCTCTAAAATCCCCGTCTATTATTAGATGGCATTTCCCCCATTATACGATCGCGAGGTGATAATCTTTGAATAGTTCTATCCCACTTATACATGTATAGTAACAATCTTATCCAGATAAGCTTGTACTCCAACATTTTGTCCAGTATAGATCATTCGTGCATGAGAGGAAGAGAGTTTATTAGAATTTCACTTTCGACTCTGAAACTCCAAATTTGTAGCAAAGTACACGTAGTAAGAGTTGAAGAGTCTCTGAATCAGGTAAGCTATAGTAAGTTTATTGTTTAGACCGATTTTGGTGTCTGTTTTACACGAGTGAAGCAGTGCATTTGCGACACAGTCCCACATAGGTTTGGTCCCATGAGCATGAGTATTTTTATGTGTAAGTATTAATATCCTGTGATAAGTGGTGTATCTACTGGGGGGGGGGGGGGGGGGGTCACGTGTCCCGGGTGCAATTTTCTTTCTGTCAGGACTTGCGCCACGGACAAGAGAGGGCAGTGTTTGAGTGTCAGGAGCAGAGTACCTACAACTCATGATTTGAACGCCATTTTGTTTCCTCTGCTATGCAACATTTCTATTCCATTCCGACGAGCACTGGGTGTTCTCAATAGAAAGAATTCAAACGCCATTTTGTTTCACGAAAAGTCAGACGTCTATGTCGCTACTCTCTATATAAAGGTACTCTAGTCAGGAGTAGAGTACCTTTATATAGAGAGTAGCGACATAGACGTCTGACTTTTCGGGAAACAAAATGGCGTTTGATTTCTTTCTATTGAGAACGCCCAGGTGCTAATCGGCTGCTTATCAGTTATTTTGGACGAAATACTGCACTATATGTAACAGGGGTGGGTGCAGGGAGGGGGAGTTTCCCTCTTCCAGCGCGAAGCGCGAAAGCTCTGACGTTTTAGCAAATATAAGGGAAAGATAACGGCTCGTAACACTTTTTTTAGGCGGAAAGTTATTTCGACGCCGTGGCTGCTTTTCAGTTATTTGGATGCTATATTGCACTGTATGTGACAGGGTTGGTGCAGGGAGTGGGGAGTTTCCCCCTTCCCGCGCGAAGCGCGAAAGCTCCGACAATTTAGCAAAATTAAGAGAAAGATAACGGCTGGTAGCAAACAATTTTTTAGGCGGAAAGTTATAGTTCGACTCCCCGACTGCTTATAAATTACCTGGATACAATATTGCACTGTATGTAACAGTGGGTGCAGGGAAGGGGAGTTTCCCCCGACCCGCGCGAAGCGCGAAAGCTCTTACGTTTTAGCAAATTTGAGAGATAGACAAACGGCTCGTAGCAAACAATTTTTTTAGGCGGAAAGTTATAGTTCGACGCCCGGACTGCTTTTCAATTATTTGGACGCAATATTTCACATGAGAGGGAGCGAAGCCAGTGGTGGATCTAGGGATTTTTAATGAAAAGGAAAGAATAAAAGTTTAATAATATTGCACCAATTAAGATATCCCCCGCCCGAAGCTTGCTCGCTACGCTCGCTCGCACTCACTTATTGTAACTCATGGCAGTAACGTAAAGTCCTATGTATCACTTTTATTGACAGATTGTGGTTGAAATTAAACGCTTTTGCGGCATCTTCGTCATGAAATCACTGTATAATGCAAGTACCATGCATAACATTCAACAAGAACATAGTATTTTTGGTCACTCGTTTGCAAGTTAGGAGTAAAGCAGAAATGCATATTATGCAAAGATTAGAAAATATATCCTTAAAATGTGTGTTCAATACAATGTAGGGGTACAACAACGTATCATTCTTGTCTTCACCCTTTATAATTAAGTTCCCCCTTTTCCAAAAAAAAGGTACCCAGTTCGTTGAAACTCCAAGTCTGTGGGTCGTCTTGCCCCTCCTATGAAAATGCCCTGGCACCGCTCCTAGCTTTTATTGACTACTTGCACAAACATTTGAACATTGGATATCAAATAAGAAACATTAATAACAGATTATCAACCCAACAAACATAATTTGAAGTGCAATACAAAATCAGGTTCTTCTACTTAAGTCATGAAAGGAAGAGGAGACCTATGAATGTTTTAATTACTAAAAAATAATACTAAATAATTCATTTCAATAAATTAAAATTGTATATAACATGTAGTGATATTGATATAAGCAGCAACAAGTTGAATAACTCTTTTAATGCACATTTATGTAGATGACTTCTTTGAAGTTTCATTTCTTTAAAGTTTCACTTCCCTGTCCTTTCTCAACTTGCTACTAAAAGGCCAGAAGAATAAATAGTAATTAGACCAAATGGTCATTAGACTATAATTATGAAAATTAGACCAAATAATAAGTAGCCTAACTGCTTATTATACGAATTGGATATTAGACCATAATTATGACAATTACACTAAATGATAACTAGGCCCAACTGGTTATTAGACTAAATGGTGTTGGACCAAATGATAGGTAGACCATACGGTATTAGCCAAAGTAGGAGTAGCCCAAATGGATATTAGACTATGTGGCTTGTAGACAAAATGACTGTTAGACTATTTGGAAATAGACGAAGTGAAAATTAGCCGAAGTGAAAATTAGCCCAAATGGGTTTTAGACTAAATGGGGTTAGCCAAACTGGGTATTGGACGAATTGGTTATTAGGCCAAATGAAAATTAGACGAAATGGTAAGTAGACAAACTGGTTGTAGACAAAATGAAGTTAGACCACGTGGAGTTCGACGAACTGAAAATTAGACCAAGTGGTGGTAGAGCAAGCGACAGTGTACCAACTGAGATCATAGGCGCAGGAAGTTGGGGGGGGGGGGGGGCGCAAAACGCATTTTCGAACCCCCCCCCCCCCCCCAAAAAAAAAAATCAGCAGTAAAGGAGTAATAAAGGTTTGTTTTTTAACTAAAAAAGGAAATGAAAGAATCAAATATAACCTTAATTGAATCACATAAAAAAATGATATTTCGTTAAAAGGAAAGGAGAGTAAAACTGAATTAAATTTCCTACACATTGCGCCTCTTGCCCGCATATTAACCCATAGACCACGGGAACCGGGTGGCTTCTGTATTAAGCCTATGAGAGGAAAAGAATTTAGTAGTCAACAGGTTAACTTGCCAGTAATTTTGCGAACGAGGGAAGCTAGCGAGCGAAAAATATGCCCACTTTTTTCTTTAATTTCTTTCTTACCCTTTTCCTTTCCGTCTTTTCTTTCTGTTTTTTGTTTTCCTATCCTTTCCCTTTTATTTTTTCTTTTATTTTTTATTCTCCTTTTTCTTTTCTCCTTTCCCCTTCCCTCTCCCTCCCCCCTCTTTTTTGCCGACGGAGATGGCGCATTTGCCGACAGTAATTTTGAGTAGGGGTGTGACCCCCCCCCCCTCCCCCGGCTTGCTGAGTTCCAATAACTCATCATCTCGTCTTCTTGTCTCAAATAAGTCGGTATGCCGAGTTCCAACAACTTTGTCTTCTCGACTTCTTGTCCAGAATAAGTCGACTTGCCGAGTTCCAACAACTCGTCTTATCGTCATTTATCTTGTCTTCTCGTTTTCTTATCTCGTCTCCTCGTTATTTAACCTGTTTTCTCGTCTTCTTATAAGCTTCCGTACACATGTGGAACGCTTGAGCTACTCGAATTCCACTGTCTTCGCCGACACCGTGATCCCATCTCGATGTCATCGTACTATAATACGAAGGCTACACGCAGGCATTGCGAGGGCTTCACGTAGTCGTACTGCCTTCCTATGGCAATCGGGCAGTTTCTTGTTTCCTTCGTATTGTTTTCGTGAGGCGAAAAATGCCCGATGGCACCGATGATAACATGAAGTAAAGACGAAGATCACACGATTTGACACTTAAGATGCCCTCACGATGGCCTTATACGAAGGGCAAAATGGGCACACGAATTCAACACGAAAATGAACCTTTGCAAGGTCTTCATGCAATTTTTTGACTTGCCAAAGATTTTGCCACCGCACACGAAGTTGCTGCCGGAGCCTGAGAAACTCCATCGGCGGTCATACGATGGCTTAAGATTCCCTGACGAATGGCCTGATGTTTACACAATCAGAGCCGAATTTGAACATTTACCTTTCGTGTGTCCATCTTGTCTCAACTTCGGGACAGTGGGACGCCTGCATAACAAGATTTTGGTCTATAAGGTAAGCCTCCTCTTTTGTTAAGCACCACTCTTTACGCTTTTATGCCAATTACCGAATATGTGATTATCTATTTGTTTGTTTAGTTATTTATAAGATGTGTACTGATGAAGTTTCTTTTTCAATATTGGTAAAGGACAACAATAGTTCCAATCTGACGGTCTCAACTTTAAATAATGTAGACCTCCGTGGATATTTTTAAAGAAATCATTTAGAGATGGAGCTTCCGGGCAGAGGAAGTTTGTGGCATAGTGGTCCTTCACCCGCTTTATTAAACTCGTGAAAACCCTGTCCCTTTTCAAGTTTTCATCATTCACCTCCAGTAGTGCTCCTTTCCTACCAATATCGCCCTTTCTCTATATTATTTTATATTTATGTTCATGTCACATTATTTTCCCACATGCAGCTAGAACCAAAATCTAAATAACGCCCCGTTCAAAAAAAAATTTCGGCACCATAATTTGGGTTTAAAAAAATCTCATTTCGCCACTCGCCAAAATGTTTAATCGAAAAGACAACTATGAAATACTTTTCAATAAGCGTTTTGTCCTCTGCAGAGGCACTTAAAGGCAAAAGAGAGAGAGAGAGAGAGGGCATTATTGAAAGAGAATGGTGCGCTATTTAAGGGGATCTCTTTGAAGACAAAAAAATAGGACAATTGTGGAAGTGATAAGGGAAGATTATTTGGGGAATAGAAAAAGGAAACTTTTGGAAGGAGGCGAAGGCAATTGTCTTGTCCGGGAGGTAATATTTCTAGGGGGTAGTTGTCCGGAGGGTAATTGACTCATTGGTAAGTGACTCACATCGTGTATCAATTAACGTTTTCTTAAATGAGTTTAGTGAGTTTTTACAGGTACACCTATTATCTAGTATTCCTCTGTTGGTCATTGGAGACTTTAATATTCATGTAGACAATGGTGATAATCATGAATGTAGGTCTTTCAATGATCTTCTTGAGTCACTGTGTTGTGCCCAACATGTTCAATTCTGTACTCACATGCATGGTCATACACTGGATTTGATTATTGCACGTCAATCTGATAATGTTATCATTGGCCAAACATGGCGTACTGATTCACTGATATCTGATAATTTTCCTGTGAATTGAATTCAAGCAAACCACCTTTATATGTTAAGTAAATGTCATTCCGTAGAATATTTTCTGTTGACTTGGAATCATTGAGGAAAGACATATCTGAAAGCATATTGTGCTCAGAATCCTCAGATCCATCTCTTAATGAATTGGTCTCGTTATATGATGTTACTCTGACGTCAATCTTAGATAAACATCCACCAATACAGACCAAGAAGGTATCTGCCCAAGTGCAAGTGCCATGGTTTACAGATCAAGTAAGAGCAGAGAAAAAGAAGAGAAAAAAAAAAAGCGGAGAAAAGATGGCTAAAATCAAAATCTGTAAAAGATTATCAGACTTATAAAACTGCTCGCAATGTAACACTATTTGTTATGAACAAGGCTCGCCGTACATATTATTCTGAGATGATTAATGAAAATAGTCGCGATCAAAAACGCCTGTTTAATGTTACGAAATCTTTGTTGAATATGCCAAAGCAAGATCCAATGATACCCCGTACTATAGACAAATGTGATTTTGTCAATAACTTAGGCAATTTTTTTCAAGACAAAATACTTAGGATACATTGTGATATGCAGTCTAGTCTTGATAGGTATCCCATGGTGTACCCCAAGGCTCGCGTCTTGGCCCTTTACTTTTCACTTTATGCACTAGCAAACTTATCAAAGACACCCAGCATAAACATAAGAGTCGGTAATTCAGTTGTAAATTCATCCAATACTGTAAGAAATTTGGGTGTTTGGTTTGATACCACTCTGAACATGGAGACATATATATCCAAAGTGTGTAAAGCAGCTTTCTATATGCTCTACAATCTTCGTCACATTCGAAAATATGGTCATGTATCTGTAATCTTCTTTTCCCCTTTTATTTTATTTGCAATTTATGTACGGTTGCCCATTTTTTTATGTACTATATTCATGATTTATCTTTTGCCAGGGACCAGCGCTTCTACAAGCTATGCTTCTATGCTAGTCTCTGTTTTCATTCTCCTTTTCATAAAATTAATCTAATGTAGTATTCACTATTGTACCTTTTTTTCTTTCTTAACGCACTTTATTTTGCTTGTAATGATCAAAAACGTTTCTGCACTAAGTTGTGTTATCAATTATATTGTTGATTGCATAATGCATATTGTTATATACATGAAAACGAAAATGTAATGAAATAAAATCTAAAATCTGAAAAAATCTGAAATCCGAATCTGAAATCCTCTCCGAGGGACTTGGGGTTAATGCCTTACCAAAGGACACAAGTGCATCCTGGTTTCAAACCCGCATCCTTCAGTTACGAGGCCACTGTTCGACCGCTGAGCTATCTCGCCTTTCTCTGAGGATTATGGACATGATAGTGGCAACACCTACTATACAGCACCCCACCCCCGCCACCCGCACACAGGCTATGCCATTTATGAATTACTTTGACGAAAATTGTCAGTACTATGTGCTTGTACCGAGGCAAGATGGGTCGAATGGCGCAACGTGGTCGGACTGATGGGGGGTGGGGGACACAAGCCTAGCCAGGATTTTCAATATAGGGCGTTTTTGAGCGCGCGAAGCGTGCAAATTTGGTGATGAGCACTCTTTGCGTGCTCCCCAGGGGGTGGAGGGGGAGTTTCCCCATAGAGTTGTTAGGGGTATGTAACTCTGTGGTTTTCCCCCTCCTGCGCGAAGTACGAAAGCTCTGAGATAAAGATAATGGTTCGTCGCTATACTGCACTGTATGTAACAGGGGTGGGGCATGGAGAGGTGGGGGGGGGTCCCCCTTCCCGCGCAAAGCTCTGACATTTTGTAGCAAATTTGAGAGAAAGATAAAGGCTCGATGCAAACAATCCTTTTTAGGCGGAGAGTTATAGGCATAGTTATTGAGAATAAGATAGCGGCTCGTACATGTAGCACCTTCTTTTAGGCGGAAAGTTAGTTCGACACCCGGACTGCTTTCAATTATTCGACGCAATGCTGCACCGTATGTATCAGGGGTAGATGCATGGATGGGGAGTTACTTCCCCCTTCCCGCGGGAAGCGCGAAAACTTTTATCAAATTTCGTAGCGCCTTTTAGGCTTTTATCTTTCTCTTCCTCCTCTCCTCCGCTTTTTCGCTCTCGCCCTTTTTTAAGGGGCTGAATAGAGGGCATGCCCCCCTTTGCCCAACTGGTTAGGCCAGGGGTGTATTTGTTTCATCACCCCTCCCCGTATTGCTTCGACACAGCCGTGGGGTGTCTCCCATCCAATATTATCATTTATGTTTGTTAAATTAAATCTTTCATTATTTGAGTGTTGAACAATGAAAATCATATTACAATATTTTACAAATAATCCTAACCTCTTCTCCGATTATGAATAGCGACCCTTCTGTTCGATTATGAATAGCGACCCTCTTCTTTGATTATGAATATCGACCCTCTTCTCTCATTATGAATAGCGACCCTCTTCTTCGATTATGAATATTGACCTTCTTCTGTTTATGAATAGCGACCCTCTTCTCTGATTATGAATAGCGACCCTCTTTGATTATGAATAGCGACCCTCTTCTTTGATTATGAATAGCGACCCTCTTCTTTGATTATGAATGGCGACCCTCTTCTTTGATTATGAATAGCGACCCTCTTCCCTCATTATGAATAGCGACCCTCTTCTTCGATTATGAATATCGACCATCTTTTCTGATTATGAATAGCGACCCTCTTCTCCGATTATGAATAGCGACCGTCTTATTTGATTATGAATTGCGACCCTCTTCTCTCATTATGAATAGCGACCTTCTTCTTCGATTATGAATAGCGACCCTCTTCTCCGATTATGAATAGCGACCCTTATGAATATTGACCTTGATGAATAACGACCCTCTTTTCCTATTATGAATAGCTATCCTCTTCTTCGATTATGAATAGCGACCCTCTTCTCCGATTATGAATAGCGACCCTCCTTTCTTATTATGAATAGCGACCCTCTTCTTCGATTACGAGTAGCGATCCTTATGATTAACGACCCGGATTTGATATTATGAATAGCGATCCTGTATCTGTATTATGTATCGCGACCCTTATGACTTATTATGAATAGAAACCCTTTTGAGTAAAGACCCTTTCCTTCGATTATGAATAGCAACCCTCTTCTCCTATTATGAATAATATGAATAATGCTCCTCATGAGTTTATGAATAGTGACCCCCTTTTTGCTTTATGAATAGCGACCCTACAGGTATAGGAAACTACACGTTATGATTACCGGTCCTTACGAGCCACTGGTCCTTATGACTAGCGGTCCTTATGACTAGCGAGGTTATCCCTAAATGTTTTGCAACGTTGTAATATTATAGTTGACTCTCAGTTTGGGTTTCGTAAAAAGCATAACACCACACACGCCTTGCTTTCATTTGTAGAAAAGGTAATAACTCTTTGGGCAATTTTTGTCATACAGTGGGTGTCTTCATGGACTTCTCCAAGGCCTTTGATAATAGTCAACCATGACATTTTACTTAATAAGTTATATCACTATGGTATCCGCGGAAAGGCCTTGGAGTAGTTCAGGAGTTACTTATCTAACAGACCACAGTTTGTCTAAGTCAACAATCATGCTTCCGCTATGCGCGACATCTCTTGTGGTGTTCCCCAAGGCAGCATACATTAATGACTTTTATAGATCTTCTGAGAAATAATCTTTCATATTATTTTGCTGACTATTCAAATTTACTTCATTCTCATTCTGATTCCGATATTCTTCAACGTACAATGAATGATGAACTAAAAAGTGTGACCCAGTGGATAAGAGCAAACAAACTGTCTATTAAATTTTGTAAAAAACTACCGTCTTGCTATTTAGTAATTCCTTAGATACTTTGCCTGAAAAAGTAATAATTGATGACACCCAATTGTCATGGAAATACCATATTAATAATTGTTGTCAAACTATTTCTTTATTATTGGCATCATCAATAAGATGAAATTATGTTTTCCTCCATCTACTCTGCTTACTTTATACCATAGTTTGATATTACCGTATTTAAACTATGGTATCCTAATATGGGGAAATAGACACCATTATCTCCTAGTGGGCTCTTTTTTCATGAATTCTGTAATCTGATTTATCTATTCTTGACCAATAAATTATATGTGTATACTCTAAGGGATAAAACCGTTGCACCCTGCTTGTTCTCACGGAATATGGGAAATATCTACGTTCTGGTTCCATATTCCATTCGGTCTCCAGCCTCCGGCCTCCGGCCTCATGGAATATGGAACCAGAACGTAGATATTTCCCGTATTCCGTGAACAAGCAGGGTGTAACTAATAATATTTGCTTGATAAATTGTTATTATTACAGAAAAAAATCATTGAGAATAATATTTAATTTACAATTTCGTGCTCATACTGACGAATTATTTTTCAATAATAATATACTGAAAGTCAGAGATTTATACCTTCATCAGCTAGGTCAATTAATGTTTAATTTTAAGAATAATGAACTACCTAAAATATTCGATAATATATTTCTTAGAAATGATCATGTCCATATTTACCCTACTCGCCGGTCCAATGAATATCATTTACCATTATTTCGAATAATACTAGCTCAAAATACTTCTGTTTATACTGGCCCAAATTTTTGGAACCAACTGGATGAAAATATTAAAAATGCCCCAAATATTTTAACATTTAAAGCAAAGCTAAAGAAATATTTAATTCAACAATCTATCTCCCACATACCCTTCATGCTTATCACACGAGACTGATATTTTACATTTATTTTTTTAAATTTCTTTTAAACATCGTCCACTGGCTAATGACATCTTTGACCGTAAGCATCGATTGCGCTGTAGACCTCTGCTCCTCTTCCTATCTATTCTTCTCCTTTCCTCTTCTCCCACTCTATTCTACTGTTCTCTTTCGACGCTACCGTCTTGTTCTCTTCTGCATCCTGCACGTGTTTTGTTTTACTGTTGCGTGTCGCGTTTCTTTCTTGTTTTTATTCCCGTAGTCCGTCACACTTCATATTTATTTATTTGAGTGACCCACAAGCTACAAGCTTGTCTTTTTAGTGGGTCTCTCTTTTCCTTCATATGTTATTTTCCATTGTATTTTGAACATTCTAAACGAAATTTGTTGTACTTTTTGTATACTTTGTAATTTATATAATGAATATTTTGTATTATTTGTAAGTGTTATTGTTGGAAATAAAATGATTTGAATTGAATTGAATAAAATTAATTAATGTTTAACCTTTTCTTTAAAGTTCAGCCTGACATTATTCCATCAGCCCAGTTGTATAATGTAAAGCATACTGCTTGTATGTAAGCAACCATACGACAAACGGCTTTAAGTCCTCTCCGAGGGACTTTGGGTTATTGCCTTACCAAAGGACACGAGTGCATCCTGGTTTCAAACCCGGGTCCTTCAGTTACGATGCCACTGCTCGACCACTGAGCTATCTCGCATATTCTGAGGATTATGGACATGATAGAACAGCACAGGGTGGCAACACCTACTACAGCACCAACCCCCCCGCACACAAGCTATGCCATTTATGAATTACTTTGACCAATATTGTCAGTACTATGTGCTTGTACCGAGGCAAGATGGGTCGAATGGCGCAACGTGGTCGGACTGATGGGGGGGGGGGGGGGGGCACAGGCGTAGCCAGATTTTTCAATAGGGGGGGGGGCAGACGTGAAGGATCCAACCGCGTTGCCAGGATTTCATTTTAGGGGCGTTTGTGAGCACGCGAGGCGTGCGAAATTGGTGATGAGCACGCTTTGCGTGCTCCCGAGGGCGGTGGTGGCAGGGACGGGGAGTTTTCCCTTCCCGCGCGAAGCGCGAAAGCTCTGATGGTTTATAGCAAATTTGAGATAAAGATAATGCTCGTAGCACCTACTTTAGAGGGAACGTTAATTCGACGTCGAGACTGCTTTTGAATTATTTGGACGCAATACTGCACTGTATGTAACAGGGATGGGTGCATGGAGGGGGGTCCCGCTTCCCGCGCAAAGCTCTGACGTTTTTTTAGCAAATATGGGATAAAGATACGTAGAACCTACTGTAGACGGAAAGTTAGTTTGACGTCGAGACTGCATGTGAATTATTTGGACGCAATACTGCACTGTATGTAATGGGGTTGGGGGCATGGAGGCGGGGGCGGGGGGGGGGGGGTTAAAAGTTATAAGTTATAGGAATAGTTCGACAGTCAGATTGGTTTACAACCTTCCCACGCGAAGCGCGAAACCTCTGATGTTTTATAGCAAATTTATGAATAAGATAGCGGCTCGTATATGTAGCACCTTCTTTTAGGCGGAAAGTTAGTTCGACACCCGGACTGTTTTTCAATTATTGGACGAAATACTGCACTGTATGTATCAGGGCTGGGTGCAGGGAGGGGAGTTACTTCCCCTTCCCGTTTAACGTTTTAGCAAATTTCGTAGCACTTTTTTTTGTTGCTATTTTCTCTCACTTCCTCCGCTTTTTCGCTCTCGCCTTTTTTTACGGGCGGAATAGGGGGGCATGGCCCCCTTTGCCCGCCTGGCTACGCCGGGGGTGTATTTGTTTCATCGCCCCTCCCCATGTTGATTCGACACAGCCGTATCCAATATTATCATTTTGTTTTCTAATTCAATTCTTTCATATTTGAGTGATTCATTGAACAATGGAAATCATATTGAATTTTTTACAAAAAATCCAAACCCTTACCTCTTCTTTGATTAAGAAAAGCGACCCTCTTCTTCGATTATGACAAGCGACCTTCCTTCCCGAGAATGATAGTGACCCTCTTCTCCGATTATGAATAGTGACCCTCTTCTTCGATTATGAATAGCGACCCTCTTCACCGATTATGAATAGCGACCCTCTTCATCGATTATGAATAGCGACCCTCTTCTTGGATTATGAGTAGCGACCCTCTTCCCCGATTATGAATAGCGACCCTCTTCTTCGATTATGAATAGCGACCCTCTTCACCCATTATGAATAGCGACCTTTTCTTCGATTATGAATAGCGACCCTCATACTATATTATACCCAGGTTAGAAAATACCAACTTCCTCTCTTCTGACCCGACAGCTAACCTTTAATTTAGTTGGAATAACCTCGCTAGTCATAAGGACCGCTATCCATAACAAGTGACTAAATGAATAGCGGTTTTGTATGAATACCGGTCATTATGAAAAGCGAGCAAACCATAGACAAAATACCTTGCTAGGACCGCTTCATTCATCAGGACTCATAAAGCGTGTTAAATGAATAGCGGTCCTTATGAATAGCGAGCGGACCCGAATTAAGTTACACTGCGAGTAAAAGTCGGGTCTTCTTATGAACGATAATATATGTGCGGCAGTTAAAATGATTCAATTTTAATGTTCCATCTTTATTCATTAGCGGAGTTTCCCCCATAGTTTAAGATGATAGATCATAATTGGAAAATTTAATCCCAGGCATTAGCTTATTTGTGAATACATGTTTGTCTATAATTAATCTTATTTTTAGGGAACAATAAACCATAGAGCTGACAAAACTGTGTATTTGTCTGCTTAGCGTTGCTTCATTTATACAGTGTGTATCAAAAAAAAAACGCAACAAGATTTGATTTCAAATTTGTGAAGATTGTGTTAACTTCACACCAAAGTGAGTAGCAACATCTTAAAACCACATATCTCCTCTTTCCAATGATATCTTATTTATTTATACACGGTCATGGATGGCTGAGTAATCATTCTTTTTGGACAATGAGTCAAATTGGACTTGGGACCAAGTTTAGACACTGCAAGAATCAATGCACCTTATCAGAAATTAACTTAACAAATGGAATAATGAAATTAATAATCGCAACTTACCATTGTGTTCTTTCGGATATCTCTTTTTAACACGTAGAGCTTCAAACTCATCAGTGATTCTTTGTCTCAGAGTTGCAATGTCAGGTGGAGGTGTTCAAAGTGTTCATTACCCCTCCACCTGACATTGCAACTCTGAGACAAAGAATCACTGATGAGTTTGAAGCTCTACGCCACCAAGCCCCAATGATTCGCAGGGCTGTGCGTGAGATGGAGAAAAGAGCTAATCTCTGTGTGGAAAGGATTGGGGGCCATGTTGAGGGGCATGGGATGTAATGTTAAAAAGAGATATCCGAAAGAAGACAATGGTAAGTTGCGATTATTAATTTCATTATTCCATTTGTTAAGTTAATTTCTGATAAGGTGCATTGATTCTTGCAGTGTCAAAACTTGGTCCCAAGTCCAATTTGACCCATTGTCCAAAAAGAATGATTACTCAGCCATCCATGACCGTGTATGAATAAATAAGATATCATTGGAAAGAGGAGATATGTGGTTTTAAGATGTTGCTACTCACTTTGGTGTAAAGTTAACACAATCTTCACAAATTTGAAATCAAATCTTGTTGCGTTTTTTATACGCACTGTATATGTTCTAAACCTCTCGGGGTCATCCCAATAAGACAGACAGTCCACGAGACAGACGGCTCACGAGGGCGGCAAAAAAAAAGATATACTTTTACATTATTGGCTTAATAATAAATTGCTTCTTATTACTGTATTAACACCTCATACTATATGATTGCAGTGTTGTAAAATGATTAAAATAATGATCTTCAAATATTCGCCTTTACCCGACTTGTGTAATGAATGGGCTTACCTTGATAAGCGATGCCTTTTCTTTCATTACTGTGAAGAAGTCATCGCGAAGAAGCGCGCAGTCCAATGTTAGGTCATTGAGATGAAGCATTGAGCAAAGTGCTTCTGCTAAGTCACGTGATGATGACGAGGTCAACTGAACCACATGTTCATCCAATTCACGGCACGAAGCATAAAGACACAGAGTGACGACCTGTATAGTAATATATTTATATGAAGAAGAAGAAGAAGAGGAAGAAGAAGAAACATCAATTTGATTTTGCTAAATGGATGTAGACTTTAGAATGGGAGTCATTATAAGCTGTATTATATACCCATGACTTTATAATGGTGTATCATATTTATATTGACAGACACAGAATGACAATGAACCAGGGTGGAAAGATTGACCTTTTATTGAAACATTTCACTAATTTCGGAAGACAATGCTGTCTCTTGTCAGCGCGCATTACAGCGCAGAACACAAGAAGTTGAAAAATGAAAGTCACAGATCAATAGCGTGTGTGGCCACCATTTGTTTGCAGACAGGCATTGCATCTGCGACGCATACTGCGCACCAGTCTTTGAATGAAATCTTGTGGAATCCTGTTCCATTCATCTTGCAAAGTCTGGATCAGTTGTGCACGAGTCCTGACCCTGCCAGCAATGCGCCTCCCAAGCTCATCCCACAGATGCTCAATGGGATTGAGGTCAGGGGACATCGCCGGCCACTCCATGGACGATATCCTGAGACCAATCCTGGTGCCATTCCTGCAGAACAACCGAGGAATGCGCATCTTTCAGCATGATAATGCCCGACGGTCCCGACCTCATGCTGCACGGCTAACCACTGCATTCCTGAGGGGTGAGAACATGGAGTGGACTATCCTTGAACCTTTTCTGAGGGATAAAATATAGAAAATACCAACTTCCTCTCCTCTGACCCGACAACTAACCTCTATTTTAGTTGAACTTGGAATAACCTCGCTAGTCATAACGACCGCTATTCATTAGGACAACTTATTCACAAGGACCGCTATCCATAACGTGTGACTAAATGAATAGCGGTTTTGTATGAATACCGGTCCTTATGGAAGGCGAGGACACCCTAGACAAATTACCTCGCTATTCATAAGGATCCCATTCATAAGGACCACTATTCTTAACTATTCATCAGGACCGCTATTTAAAACGCGTGTTAAATGAATAGCGGTCCTTATGAATAGCGAGCAGACCCGAATTTAGTTAACCTGTAAGTACAAGTCGGGTCTTTTTATGAACGATAATATATGTGCGGCAGTTAAAGTAGTCACTCGAAGAAAAATCACGACAACTGAAAATTAGTGACAAATTATATACGGATGGAAAGATTACAACTTGAAAAACATAAATGATGTGCTGAAAAGTCATATAAATATCCTGGAAAGGCTTAAAATGTAATTTCTAGAGACAATTCTCAGACCCCCAAAACCAATCCAAACAACGGTCGTAGCGAGGTGTGAAACGTGATGTCACACCCTGGACAGATCTATGGGTTGCGCACGAGCGCTGGTTTACTCTGGTTTGTTTCATACACGTTTGGTCTTGCGCTATTTAATGTCGCTCTTTCAGTTATTTTTCGATATCATTCGACATATCACTCAGGAGTGTGTCATCCTGAAGCAATAATCGGCTATAAACCAATTTTGCGAGTTTGACAACTTCAGCTTAGTAATCGGCTTTGGCGGCTTGTACAGTTCAGTTCAGGGCCTGTATGTCCGGGGATATCCGGGCCGTAGCTGGTGTTGCACGTTTCGTTGCCTACTAGTTACTGTGACTGATTTCTTCGCTTTCCTATTTTTGGAGAGAATAATCAGACCACTCAGACTGTCAGTCAGCAGCCCGCCCCCCCCCCCCCCACTCAGTATTATTTAGGGTACGCGTATGCTTGTTCCCTCCCTTTGAAAGCATCCCCCTATCTCAGGGCTGCCAAAATTTCTGAACCCCCCTATCGCGGGCTTTGCGCGGGCTTTTCCTGCCTTGGAGACCCCCCTAAATTCAGAACACTGCTCAATGTACCCCCCCCCCCTATCTCAGGTGAGCTCTCATTCCAACCCCATATCTCAGGACAGACACCAACCCCCTCCCAAGTAAGCTGGGTGGGACTGGGGGCCAGTGTTTCTACTTTTCAAAATGAAATAATCCTGGCTGAATGAGCTATCAAAACTAGCAGGAATTTCAGGAATTTGATCCTGGGATTTGATCAATTTTTCAAGATATTTCATAACCCCCCTTTTTTAATTTCTCAGGTGTCGAAGAGAGAGAGAGAGAGAGAGAAAGAAAAACACCCCCTTTTTTAATGAAATCTCCGGGTGAAAGATAAAAATTTACAATTCACGGGCCGGATTGTGTCGCCCAAAAGTACCCCTTTACCAGTCAGACCCAACTCCGTAATACCGAGCACAGGTATATACTCCGAAAACGGCGTATAGAACAAGATGAATATAGAGCCCTCATCGTTCAGTGCGAGGCAGTGTGTACAAATGGCATGGGGAAAATCGTGCAGTGTCGACCTGCTGTTGATAATATATTTTTCAAAAATAATGCTGCGGATATATTTATTTCAAATGTTTGTCATTTGAAATTCACTTCATATGACGAATCATTCAAGGACTTTGAAGATAATTGACATGCAGCATTATTTTTAAGAATATGTATATCGTTGGCAGGTTGACTTTGCAAGATTTTCCACATGCCTTTTGTACACACTGTCTCATACTGAACGATGATGGCTCTATATTCATCTTGTTCTATACGCCGTTTTCGGAGTATATACCTGTGCTGGGTATTACGGAGTTGGGTCTGACTGTTTACCGGAGATTTTGGGAACACGCATGCGGTCCCTTCGGGGTCAGCAGCAGGGATTGTTAAAAAGTTGTCATATTTTCTTTTTCAGATTTAGGCTTTCGGTACCAAATCCAAATGTTACTTTTCTAGCGTTTTAGAGTGATTTTTAGTTTGGGTTGTTGATATCGACAAGTACTTTAATGTGATTATATAGAACAGATTATTATATCAACTCATTTTATCTTAAAACCATGAATGATTGGAACAAACTTCCGAAGTATGTAGTCAGTATGAAAACTCTTAGCATGTTTAAAAAAGCGTTAAATAACCATCTCAACCCACAAAGTTAATTTCACAGATTCTATACCTCAACAAAGTAATTTTTTGACTTTTGCAATACTACATTGATTTTACTTGCAATTATCATTGTTGTCTTTCGTTTACATCTTTTAAATAGTACGTTGTGCAATATGTTAATGATATTGAATCTACTTGTTGTTTATATCCGATTATCCGGGAAACATACTTGTATGACTATAGTAAATAAATAGCGGTTTTGTATGGGCTTGTCTCGAATGGGTGGGTTGCGGGAGCGGGATGGGAGCGGGAACGGGCACACCCTTTCGAGACAAGCCCCCCGGTTATCTCGAATGGACGCGTTCCCAGCGAGAAGTTCAATGAACGCGCCACTTCGAGACAACCGGGGGGGGGGGGGGGCTTTCCTCGAATGGGTGTGTTGAGTAGACTTTTGTAACAGACGTTTTAGAAATTTTTGAAAAATGTACTCTTGCTGGTTTTTTCGTTTTTCTTTTGTCTAAGATGTAGAAAATATAATAAAACAGTATCTAAAAAAAGCTTTTGACAAGGAAATCATTATTTGTGCAAAATAAATAGGAGAATTGAATAATTATGCATTAAAACACACAGGGACGAAAGGGCAAGTGGCGTAGCTAGGATTTTTTATTTATTTATTTTTATTTTTTTGGCGTGACCTGTTAAATATTGTGAAATTGTGTTACAGACATGTGCTGACATAAGCCAAGGTGTGTTTATCATCTTTCCAAAGTTAGAAACACCTTTTAATGCCACTATCATTCTATCAATACCCACTATCAAAAGTCAAAACGCATATCAAAAGGTCGTTTGTACCCGGCCCCCAACTCCCCATACAAGGGGTAGGCCTATGCTCGTACCTCCTTTTCAAAAGTGACCCCCTATCCCGGAGAAGTTGGAATTTGTTTTACCCCCTATCCCGGGGAATTTTCTGAGATATTGGACCCCCTATCCAGGCTATTTGTGACCCGACGCCTCAAAACCTACAATAAGTCGCCAAAATTATTTTTTTTGTTTTATACATTTTCTGAAAGTAGAGATTCTCAGCTTTCCAATGGTATATCACTTGCCTCGTTTACTCAACGATAACACCTTTAAATATCACATTTAGAATCAGTATGTAACCAGCAATCAATAACTCCTATTCAGAGAAAATGGCCATTTAAGTTCGGAACAAAAGAGTGCTAAACCTTCGCTCTCTGTGTGCGCCCAAGTAAAACTGGTTATTCAAATGGCCATAGCAACTGGTATGAATGGATTATCAGATTAGGCTGAATTTTGGCACGCTGCTCCAGGAGACCCTATTCATTACTCACTCCAAAAATTCATGCGTATTCATGCGTGTATCAACCACCTCGGCCATCAGACTCTTCCCTCCTTCAAGTTCCCAGATCTCGACACTCTTGGGTGACCACAGCTTTTCTCACTCTGGCCCCTTTCTCTGGAATAGTCTACCCCTTCATATCCGTCTGGCTTCGTCCTCTGACTCATTTAAAAAAATGTTGAAAACCTACCTGTTTTAAACTTTAACTCTGGACTACTAGTTGATTTATATGTACGTGTATACTCTGAAGAATATATATATACAGTTAACAACAAAATTATTCATACCACTTGGAAAATTCTAGTTTTTTGCATTTTTCCTAAAAATGAATGGTTAACTGAATTTAATTACACATCACTTGAATACATTTAGTTATCATCTGCAAATGAATGCTGTTTCTGGTTTCACCTCATTTGCATAACAATAGAAAAGGTGAATTATCCAAACTGGGTGATGTTCAAAATTATTCATACCCTTGGTGATCTATTGACTTTGTCAATCAGTATGAATCCAGTCCTTGTGATTAATGCTCGTAACACTTTCTTCACACTGTCACAATGCTTCTGGAGGTCTCTACTGAGATATCAGGACAATACCTGGTCTCCAAAGGCCCAATCTCCTTGAGGATGTTGTCCACACATGCCATCACCTGGTCTTCAGGGGATTTGGTGGATTTAAAGCAGATTTTGTGTTTGTAGGTGGTGTAGTTTTAGACGTCATGAGGATAGAACTATGATATTGATATTTCGTTAATATTCCTTACATTTTAATGACAATTCTGTATTTCTAAGTTGAAACAAAGCACTCTTCCTGGAGGGACTCCCCTAGAGGCCTTCACTGTTGCACTGTCAAGGGAAGGTATTTCCTGATACTTGTGTTCCATTATTATTAAGAATGTTTAGGGAGGCCATGGTAGTTGTCTAAAGGTTGGATGGTGCCAATTTTATCAGTTTATTCAGTTACACTGATTGACACATTTCTGATATGGACACCTGCAAGTGGGTACTCTAGTGAAGCTTAAAATACTGATCTTTATGTTCCAGTGCACTGTCAAAGTGGTAGCATTTTGTGCACTGCAGCTGGTAACATGGAAGGCATATGGTATAAATTTGGTTTACATTCATTTTGATATCAAGGATTGTAGCTTTCATACCAAAGATACAAAGAATATACCATATGAAGAATGATATACAGTAACAGTCAATGTGGGATGTGTATGGTACTCAAAGGTTACATACTGTTATTCATGGTGACCTGACGTTAGAGTCATGCAATGACTTTAATATCACCAACATGGCCTTCCTGAGCACTCTGATTAAGAATGGGGCCAATGAATAAAGGTGAACCCTCCCACAGGCAGTGCAAAATGGAAGGGCTCTTCAGGAATGGTGCTTTGCTTCATAAGTAGATACAGAATTTTCATTAAAATGCATGGAATAAATGACCGAAAATTTCAATATCATAGTCCTCTCATCATGAAGTCGATAACTGCATCACCTGTAGGACACGAAATCTAATGAACTCCCTGAAGGTCAGGTGAAGGCATGTGTGGACAACATCCTCAAGGAGATTGAGCCATTTGAGAACAGGTACTGGCCTGATATCCCAGCAGAGACCCCTCCCCGGAAGCCTTGTGACGGTGTATTAAAATAAAGTGAATTACAAGCATTAATCACAAGGATCGGATTCATACTGATTGACAAAGTCAATAAATCACCAAGGGTATGAATAATTTTGAACATCGCCCAGTTTGGATAACTCACCTTTTCTATTGTTATGCAAATGAGGTGAAACCGGAAACGGCATTCATTTGCAGATGATAACTAAATGTATTCAAGTGAAGTACAAGTAACTTCATTTAACCATTCATTTTTAGGAAAAATGCAAAAAACTAGAATTTTCCAAGGGGTATGAATAATTTTGTTGTTAACTGTATATGCAATGTACACTGTAGCCTAAAATTCAATGTTGTAGTTTATATATAAATATATAATTATGTGTTTACTACTCTGTACAGCGCCATGAGCGTCACTTGTGACGGACCTGAGCGCTTAATAAGAAACCACTATTATTATTATTATTATTAAAATCCAGTTAATAGAGGTAAAGTTGTAATTTGGCATTGAATGAAAGTATTACAAAAGCTCTCCAAACATTCATTAGCTCGACAGGTGAAAAAAGGAGTCATTTTAAAATGGCCCAAAAACATATTTCTAAGTCGAATTACGACTCACAAACTTGAGACATGATAGAATGATAATGAAACTACCCATTTCTGTCAAAAACAGAAAATCGACTGATCCAAGCAAATTTACTATTTTGGGCTGTTTGCTACGTTGTGGTCCTTGCGACTTATTGTAGGTTTTGAGGCGGCGGGTCACATTTAGGAAATTAACCCCCCCCCCCCCCCCCCCTCCTCCTATCCCCGGGGAGGAAACCACCAGAGTCCGCGAAAATTGACCCCTATTTACATTTTCCCGTGAATATTTTTTCATCTTCCTCACTCATCTTCCTATTTTCTTACTCACCCACCAATAAGGGGTGGGGCATGGCCATCTTGTGCCCCCCCCCCCGTAAAAAATACGCCGCAGTGAATTAACATTCTATTCTGTCTGCCCGACCAGACCTTCCATTCCATTATGAATTCATGCAACCTCATACATTCATTTGACAACCCCGGTTATATTTCTACATCTTAGACAAAAGAAAAACGAAAAAAAAACAGCAAGAGTACATTTTTCAAAATTTTCTAAAACGTCTGTTACAAAAGTCTACTCAACACACCCATTCGAGGAAAGCCCCCCCCCCCCCCCGGTTGTCTCGAAGTGGCGCGTTCATTGAACTTCTCGCTGGGAACGCGTCCATTCGAGATAACCGGGGGGGGGGGGGCTTCTCTCGAAAGGGTGTGCCCGTTCCCGCTCCCATCCCGCTCCCGCAACCCACCCATTCGAGACAAGCCGTTTTGTATGTACATGTATAGCAGTCCTTCTACATAGTTAGCAAACCATAGACAAATTACCTCGCTATTCATAAGGACCTCCATTCATAAGGACCACTATTCATAAGGACTGCTATTCATAATGCGTGCTAAATGAGTAGCGGTCCTTATGAATAGCGAGCGGACCCCCCCCCCCCCCCCCCCCCCCCCCCCCCCAAAAAAAAAAAAGAAAAGAAAAAAAAAATATCCGTATTTCTTGGGTCGAGACGAGTGACGTCTCTGTTTTCCTGAGGGAAAAAGCCAGCACCTGCAGCTGCACCGCCGCCTGTGGCCTTGGCTCTGGTTCGTGCTGGTAGGCTTCTGGAAGATTTCTACCATCGCCCAGTTCTTCTCCTTCAATCTCTCCTACCTCCCCATCATCATCATCAACATCATCACTGTTGCTATAAACTGAATCACTTTCTTCACCAATTTCTATGTCCATATTGAGCTCAATTTCCTCGTCTACAACCGACATTTTGATCTCTAAGTCTCGAAAAATCAATGAGTAAATTGCGTCACTTGCATGTGTTTTCAATGCATGCGGTGCGTCTAGCCATAGCTCTCATTATGTTGTCCAGCTTGTGACGTCACTCATCGCGACACTCCACGGAGGACTGCTGAAGGCAGAAAATCTGGATCTCACAAATACCACTTTTGAAAGATGATTACTGCCGTCCCAAAACATATCTTGACCTGGAAAGTTGTTATACCTAATCAGTAAAGCTTCCCCTTCGATGTGGTATGAATTTTGCAGCAATTCAAAACACTTTAGACTCTTCGAGGGACTACTTTAAAATGATTCAATTTTAAAGGGAGTGGCAAGTCGTAATCCATGGGCCTGACCAGTTGGCCTGACTCGGGGAAATTCGGATACAATCAGGTCCAATCGTGCGCTACCGAAGGAATGTTATTGCCGAATTCCTCGCGTGATCGTTAACTCGAATCCCTACATACGTAACCGACCAATGAGATTCAAATACTGGAATAAAGAACGCGTGATCTTGTTTACTCAAATTTGGGTCAATGTGCGAACTTTTATTAGCTAGCTGCGCGCGATAAATTCGCTTTGAACTTTGATCCAGAGAAAGGAGCAGCCAACTGTAAAACCGCCCATAGATTGCGACTTGTCGCTCCCTTTAATGTTCCGTCTTCATTCACGAGTGGAGTTTTCCCCGTAGTATATGAGATGATAGATTATAATTGGAAAGTTTAATCCCAGGCATTAGCTTATTCGTGAATACATGTTTTTCTATAATCAATCTTATGTTTAGGGACCACTAAACCATAGAGCTGACAATACATTGCGTATCGTCTGCTTAGCGTTGCTTCATTGATACATGTTCTAGACCTCTCGGGGTCATCCCAATATAGTCCAGTAGACGGTACCATGTACATGACCGGGAAAAGTTGTTAAAGTAGATATTCAAAGAAAATCACAAATATGGCAATTAATGTATCACTAGAAACTGGGAAGCTTACAGATGGCAATCGTATAAGTTTTATGTCAACTGCGTATCTGGTGATTATAAAAACAACACAAATAAAAGCTCTTCTCAGCATCTGGAATATCCGAGGATTCGCCAGAAATATAGCGATGTTTTGATGTCGTCACACACGGGATCGATCCTGCTTAAGCAGACGACGTCCTATAATGAATGAACGTAATTGCAATGCAATTATTTATGAAATTATAAAGAGTTTGGTGTATTTAAACATGACCTTATTTCACACCATTATAAAGGGAAAGTGAAACTGATTCTGATAGCTAAAACCGTTTGATTGTAAATACATAGGAGAAGGGTCAATGATCAATGAAATAAACCCCACTTTCAAATTGAAAAGCCCTCCGAATAATAGCAGGATGGTATTCGTTCCCTCTTGAAACGCCGAACATGGCCCGGTGCAAGCAGCTGAAAATACAATGCCGTCTTATTTTGTTTACAAGTGACTGATTCCTTTATTTTTTTAACGCTGCATTTTTCATCAAAATAATACCATACACGAAGTTAAGAGTGAGGCAACAGACTAACATTAAGACTGACGCTAGTGAAGGAAGAGAAATAAGTGAAGAGGAGATGACAAAATAGGCTCTGAAAAATGTGTAAGATGTTATGGGACATCGTCTGCTTAGACAGGACTGGTCCAGGGTGTGTCGTCACATATCTCAGCAGCGTTCGAGGAGCTCTTCAGCTGCTATATCGGGGGCTGTATTTTACCGTTTTATAATTGATAATAATAATTACTTCAAATGTTTCCAAGCGTTGAATTTGGATAACCTTGTTTAATTTATGCCATCTATGCAATAATAAGTATTAAGCCAATATTTAAAATCATTAACGTTCTACTTTAAGTACAACTGTTTTTTTTTAAATTTGTGTTCCAGAAGGGTATTGAAGTAAATTCAGATTGGTTACCACCTTGGCAACCTTCAGCAATTAGCATAATTAGCATAATCATCCAATTAGCATATGTGCAATATGTAATATGTTGCTAATCTTAATCCAGAAAGCCTGAAAACATAATACAACTTTTCTAGGGTTTTCTATGACGAGGAATACATTCATGACACCATGTTTTAATTTCAAGTAATGCAACTGACGTAATTAGCATAATAAGCATAATGAGCTAATTAGCAAATGCGCAATAAATTGAATTCTTTGTCACTGTTTATCCAGAAAGCCCGAACACATAAATAATACAACTTTTCTAAGGTTTTCCATGACGAGGAATTCATTTATGACACCACTTTTTAATTTCAAGTAATGCAACTGACGTAATTAGCATAATAAGCATAATGAGCTAATTAGCATATGCGCAATATATGGACTGCTTTGTCATTGTTTAGCCTGAAAACATAAATAATACATTTTTCTAAGGTTTTCCATGACGAGGAATTCATTTATGACACCACTTTTTAATTTCAAGTAATGCAACTGACGTAATTAGCATAATAAGCATAATGAGCTAATTAGCATATGCGCAATATATGGACTTCTTTGTCATTGTTTAGCCTAAAAACATAAATAATACAATTTTTTTCTTGGGTTTTCTATGAAGTTGAAATCCATTTATGACACCAATCTTTATTTTCAAGTAATATAATTGTTGTTAATAGCATAATTAGTATAATAAGCTAATTAGCATATATGCACAATATATTGAATTCTTTGTCATTGTTTATCCGGAAAGCCTGAAAACATAAACAATACAATTTTTTTTCTAGGGTTTTCTATGACGAGGTATTAATTTATGACACCAGTTTTTAATTTCAAGTAATGCAACTGACGTACTTTTAGCTTAATAAGCATGAGCTAATTAGCATATGCGCAATTTATGGAATTCTTTGTCACTGTTTATCCAGAAAGCCTGAAAACATAAATAATACAACTTTTCTAAGGTTTTTCCATTGTGAGGAATTCATTTATGACACCAGGTTTTAATTTCAAGTAATGCAATCGTCGTACATAGCATAATTAGCATATGTGCAATGATGATAATAATATAATGAAAATAATAATAATGTATGAAGCGCAGAAACTATGTATATATATTCTACTGTGCTGCAAGAGCTCCTGATGTGTTTATAACTATGATGAGCAGTTAAATGAAAAGATATGTTTTTAATTTTTATTTGAAAGTATTTACAGCTGGTGACTTCGTGATTTCTAACGGTAAGTTTTTCCACAATTTAGGGGCTGTGAAGACAAATGGACGATCTCCTAAGCTGTGTTTTTTTATATGATGGGGTTCGCAGTAGCAAAGTATCTTGAGAACTGAGCAGGTTGTGGGTATGTTTGCGAGCTTGGAGTTGTAACAGATCTACAATACATTTAGGGGCTTGGCCAATTAGAGTTTTATAGACAGCAGGATATTTGTTGTCGCACTGGTAGCCAGTGCTGGGGCCTGTAACATAAAGGTCGACTTACAATTGATTGTAAATCTTTTTGTTACAGGCCCCAGATCTCTCAAAACAGGGGTGATCCTTGAGAATTTGGAGCATCCACAAATCAGTCTTGCACGAAGGTTTTGAACCCGCTGCACTCGTCCTATTTGAGGGTCAGGGGGTCCATACAAATCTAACTTGCTAGTGATGCATGCATGAGCAATTGTTTTAATACTATCCTGATCAAAATATTTTCTAATATGTCTGAGATTATATAACATGTAGTATGATGATTTACATACATTGGTAATGTGAGCCTCCGCATTCAAATGACTGTGAAAATACACTCCCAGATTTCTAGCATTCATGGATGGTTTTTATGACAGAACTTCCAACAGATATCCCATCGAAATTAAGTTTGGATACCTGTTTGGATATGCCATTGAGCAACAATCATTTTTACTGTCGTTTAGCATGAGGTTGTTTTGCAGCATCCATTCATGTATATAACTGACACATACTTCCATGAGCGAGACGCGTTGCTCTTGAGCAAATATATAGGGCCTAAATGACAAGTAAATCTGTGTGTCATCGGCGTCGTAGTGGCATGATATTCCAGGAAACTTATTGTGGACCTTTGTAATGAGATTACCTGTGTACAGAGTAAATAACAGAGGGCCCAACTGAGACCCTTGCGTGTCCTCGAAGGGCACTAGAAAAGAATCAGAGAAAGCATCATCACTCATGATCTTTTGATGTCTATCTGTCAAATATGACTCAATCATCTGACAGCAGCATCATCAATGCTAAAGCAAATCTTCAGCGTTTCCAATAAGCAAGACTGATCTATGGTATCAAATGCACTACTCAAGTCTAATAGGAGCAATATGTAGACTTCTTTGTCATTGTTTATCTAGAAAGGATGGAATTGGTGCAATGCAACATTAAATTAAAAAAAAAAACTTTTTAAAGAAAACAAATTAGTTAATGAGAAGATATTCCATTCCATGTAGATGTATAATTAGCCTAATTAACATAATAAGTAAATTGGCATATCTGCATTTATTGATAAAGTTAATCCAGAAAATTCTGGGATGACAGATTTAATGTGTATACATTTTTATAATTACCAAAATTTATCTCAGAGGTCAACCATGTTGACACGAAAAATATTTAGCCTTATTAGCATAATTAGCATTTAATCAGGCAATTGCCTAATGATCTTTTGAATTTCTCTCCGACAGGACAGAATACGTAGGTATTCATTTGTAAAATAAAAACGACAAAGAAGAGACGGTGCTATAATTTTATATACTTTCAAATTACATAATACTAAATAACATGAACAGTTAACAATATAAGGTGTGTTAAAATGTACTTAATGGGGTGAGGGACCTGTCTGGTCAAGGACCTGGGTGAACAATACATACAGTTAAATAGAAAGCAATATTTGGTAATTGGACACCTGTTGGTTGAGTTTGGGTTTGGTCCAATTGATATATAGGCCTTCTTTTATTTTTAGTTGAAAATCTGTGTGGGCAGTGTCCAGTATTTTGAAGCATTGATGTAAAATAATCAGGCTGATGGTGGAGTATGGCTTTTTAAGTTACTATCGTGTCGCTCTTTTGGAGATAATAATTTGTAATTTCCTACTGTACCAGTGATAAGAGCAGAATAAACAGTCATGACAGAGGCCAGTAAGTTAAATATAAAAAGAAATGGTTTTCGTCGACTGAAAGATGGTAATGGTGGTACAGTATATATATTTAGAATCAAGCTTCTTCGTTTACTAACCATTTTTTACGGCGGACCGTTTGAATAGTAATGAGTCAGAAAGAAGAGGATCTTGGATATTTGATTCCAGTTCATCGTGACTTGGCCGTGAACCAGAATAGCCTGGTGGTTAAGTCGCTGCCCGGCAAGCAGTAGATGACAGGTTCGAATCCCGCTGGTTCCATTTTTTCTGACTTTGTGTTTTTCTGTGTTTTTCATTACAGATCGAGCATACGATCTTTAACACTGGGAGTAAAATGCCTAAAAATTTGTTTACAAATTATATTTAGAATGTTGTTCTTTTCTTCTTATTCTTCTTTGAGTTTATATGTGTTTGGGACAGAAGTAAGAGAATTCGTTGTATGCATGTATTGTCTGGACATATTAGTACATGGCAGTCTAAGGTATAGTGTTTCTACTCAGATGCATAGGTAATGAATTACAAAGTTACAATCCTTGCCACATTGAACATGGTTGACCTCTAAGATAAATATTGGTCATTATAAAAATGTATACACATTAAATCTGTCATCCCAGAATTTTCTGGTTTAACTATATGCAAATTTATTCATTACAACCTGTATGTTAATTAGGCTAATTATACTCATCTACAGGGAAAATCTTCTCATAAACTAATTTGTTGCTTTTAAAATGTGCTTTAAAATGTTGCATTGCACCACATTCAGACTTTCTAGATAAACAATGACAAAGATGTCTACATAATGCACATATGCTAATTATGATATTTACGCCAATTGCATTACTTAAAATAAAAACTCTTGTTATAAATGAATTCCTTGTCACAGGAAACCCTAGACAAGTTATTATTTATTTTTTCAGGCTTTCTGGATTGAGATTAGCAACATATTACATATTGCATATATGCTAATTAGATGATTATGTTAATTAGGCTAATAAATACAATTGCTCAAGGTTGCCAAGGTGGCAACCAAGCTGAGTTTACCTCAATACTCATCTAGAACACGAATTAATACAAAAAACCTTGTACTTAACATCTTTTCCAGGTCTGAAAAACTTCTACTGGACTAATAGACAGTTTACGAGAGACAGTTTACGAGACACACGGCCCAAGAGGGATGCAAAGCAAAGATATACTTTTACATTATATACGTAATAATAAATTGCTTGTTATTACTGTATTTACACCCTATAACATATGATTGCAGTGTTGTAAAATTATTAAATAATTATGTCCAAATATTCGCCTTTACCAGACTTGTGTAATGAATGGGCGTACCTTGATAAGCGATGCATTTTCTTTCATTACTGTGTAGAAGTCATCGCGAAGAAGCGTGCAGTCCAGTGTTAGGACATTGAGATGAAGCATTGAACAAAGTGCTTCTGCTAAGTCACGTGATGATGACGAGGTCAACTCAACATGAGCTTCACTACCATCCATATTAGGGTACGAAACATAAAGACACAGAGTGACGACCTGTACAGTAATACATTTATATGAAGAAGAAGAAGAAGAAGAAGAAGAAGAAGAAGAAGAAGAAGAAGAAGGGGAAGAAGAAAAAACATCAATATAATTTTGCTAAGTGGATGTAGACTTCAGAATTGGAGTCATTAAGCCGTATTATAAATCATGATTCCAGTCATAAACACAATGAGAGAAAATATATTTGCGACCGAAGAATACAGGTTTTCAGAAAGTCATCCCTCTTTTTAGCATCGTATTTTGGACAAATTTTCTCTTGGACTATCCTTGAACCTTTTCTGAGGGATAAAATATAGAAAATACCAACTTCCTCTCCTCTGACCCGACAACTAACCTCTATTTTAGTTGAACTTGGAATAACCTCGCTAGTCATAACGACCGCTATTCATTAGGACAACTTATTCACAAGGACCGCTATCCATAACGTGTGACTAAATGAATAGCGGTTTTGTATGAATACCGGTCCTTATGGAAGGCGAGGACACCCTAGACAAATTACCTCGCTATTCATAAGGATCCCATTCATAAGGACCACTATTCTTAACTATTCATCAGGACCGCTATTTAAAACGCGTGTTAAATGAATAGCGGTCCTTATGAATAGCGAGCAGACCCGAATTTAGTTAACCTGTAAGTACAAGTCGGGTCTTTTTATGAACGATAATATATGTGCGGCAGTTAAAATGATTCAATTTTAACGCTCCGTCTTTAATGTTCCGTCTTTTTTCACTAGCTGAGTTTTTCCCATAGTATATCAGATGATAGATCATAATTGGAAAGTTTAATCCCAGGCATTAGCTTATTCGTGAATACATGTTTTTATATAATCAATCTTATGTTTAGGGACCAATAAACCATAGAGCTGACAAAACATTGCGTATCGTCTGCGTAGCGTTGCTTCATTGATACATGTTCTAGACCTCTCGGGGTCATCCCAATATAGTCCAGTAGACGGTACCATATACAGTCAGACCCAACTCCGTATTACCGAGCACAGGTATATACTCCGAAAACGGCGTATAGAACAAGATGAATATAGAGCCCTCATCGTTCAGTGCGAGGCAGTGTGTACAAAAGGCATGGGGAAAATCGTGCAGTGTCGACCTGCTGTTGATAATATATTTTTCAAAAATAATGCTGCGGATATATTTATTTCAAATGTTTGTCATTTGAAATTCACTTCATATGACGGATCATTCAAGGAGTTTGAAGATAATTGACACGCAGCATTATTTTAAAGAATATGTATATTGTTGGCAGGTTGACTTTGCAAAATTTTCCACATGCCTTTTGTACACACTGTCTGACACTGAACGATGAGGGCTCTATATTCATCTTGTTCTATACGCCGTTTTCGGAGTATATACCCGTGCTCGGTATTACGGAGTTGGGTCTGACTGATATACCATGAACAAGACCGGGAAAAGTTGTTAAGTACAAGGTTTTTGTTGATTTGTGTTCTAGATGGGTATGGGTATCGCATCCTCCAACAAGATCTACTACAGCTTTCATCATGGTCTGCTACATGTTAAATGAAATTTAATGTCAAGAAATGTGCTGTACTTTCCATCACACGTAAACGCTCTCCTTGCATCTACAATTACTGCCTTGATTCTGATGCAGTACCAAGAGCCAATGAATACAAATACTGTGACTGTGACCTCAGATCTGCGTTGAAATCTTCACTGCCAGAATATCAGGCGTAAGGCCAGTCGCACCCTGGGCCTCATTCGCAGAACACTGTCACCATGTACCAAAGAGGTTAAGACCAAGGCATATACTGCGTTAGTCCGTCCTCAACTTGAGTATGCTTCTGAGGCTTGGAATCCATACACAGTTACAGCAATAGAATCACTGGAGCAAGTACAAAGATCTGCTGCTCGATTTGTTCATGGTGACTTCCGGAGAACAACATCCTCCTCAGCCTTGGTCTCTACCCTTGGATGGAACACCCTTCACACTCGCCGACTCTTGGCACAATGCTCCCTTTTCCACCAGATGCACCATCAACTGGTTCGCATGTCTATGCCACATGTCATCTCTCCAGCAACTTACTTGGTAGGCATGGCCATCTGGCTAAATATGCCATACCGAAAGCTACAATAGACACATACAAATATGCGATGTTCCCTAGAACAATACGGATCTGGAACAGATTACCAAGTAACGTCATTCTCCATGGGAACCCAATTACATTCTGAGAGGCTGCACTCCCTGTCATCTGCATGATGCAGCCTCCTGTTGGGTCCCACATGCTATAAATGGATTAATGCATGTTTTTACTTGCACCCCTGCAAGCCCATTTTATTATATATACACTAAAGGAAAAAAGAAACTTATAAAAGTTCAAGAGATCACCAAATTAAATTCTCTGCATGGAAATGTACCAAATTTGGATATAATGTTGATTCAATGCATGGCTTTAAATGACAGTCAATAACAAAAAGTTTTCTTCAATGCCACAAAAGAAATGTGCACTGAAGCAAAGGACTCTCTAATCCCCAAGTCACAAAGACAAACTGCAGCCTTGTACACCATATGCATGTCAATGAATGAAACAAAAGAATTTCAAAAGGGATTTGCACCCCTCGAGCAAGAGGATATTGATGTTCTGCCATGGTTCGCCCGTTCACCAGACCTTTCCCCAATTGAACATCTCTGGGAAGAGCTTGGTCGACGTGTGTCAAGGCGTGACAATCAACCCATCAATAGGGAGACGCTCATTGCAGCACTGCAAGAGGAATGGAACAATGTTCCCCAGGCTACCATCGCGAATCTGATCGGAAGCATGCGAAGACGGTGTACAGCTTGCCAGCAAGCTAGAGGTGGACATACTGGCTATTAATCTGTTTGGATATGAACTTGCAAATCCCTTTTGAAATTCTTTTGTTTCATTCATTGACATGCATATGGTGTACAAGGCTGCAGTTTGTCTTTGTGACTTGGGGATTAGAGAGCCATTTGCTTCAGTGCACATTTCTTTTGTGGCATTGAAGAAAACTTTTTGTTATTGACTGTCATTTAAAGCCATGCATTGAATCAACATTATATCCAAATTTGGTACATTTCCATGCAGAGAATTTAATTTGGTGATCTCTTGAACTTTTATAAGTTTCTTTTTTCCTTTAGTGTATGTGAGCAACCCAAACCTGCCCCTTGTCACCTCCACTGGCACATAACGCAACTGGCATCCCAGTATAGCTCACACGGAGCTGCTTCTTTTGGGATTACTGCAACAAGTAACAAGTAACAAGTGAACTAAATTCAGCTTGGTTACCACCTTGGCAACCTTGAGCAATTAGCCTAATTAGCATAATAATCTAATTAGCATATGTGCAATATGTAATATGTTGCTAATCTTAATCCAGAAAGCCCGAAAACATAACAATACAACTTTTCTAGGTTTTTCTATGACGAGGGATTCATTTATGACACCATTTTTTTAATTTCAAGTAATGCAACTGACGTAATTAGCATAATAAGCATAATGAGCTGATTAGAAAATGCGCAATATATGGAATTCTTTGTCATTGTTTATCCAGAAACATAAATAATAGAACTTTTCTAGGGGTTTTCAAGACGAGGAATTCATTTATGACACCAGTTTTTAATTTCAAGTAATGCAACGGACGTAATTAGCATAATAAGCATAATGAGCTAATTAGCATATGTGCAATATATAGACTTCTTTGTCATTGTTTATCCAGATAGCCTGAAAACATAAATAATACAATTTTTTAAGGTTGTTTATGAAATGGAAATTCATTTATGACACCAATTTCTATTTTCAAGCAATGTAATTGTCGTAAATAGCATAATTAGCATAATAAGGTAATTGGCATATATGCAATATATGGAATTCATTTGTCATTGTTATCCAGAAAGCCTCAAAACATAAATAATGCAAATTTTATATGGTCTTCTATGACCAGGAATTCATTTATGACACCAGTTTTTATTTTGAAGTAATGCAATTGTCGTTACTAGCATAATTAGCATAATAAGCTAATTAGCATATGCACAATATATGAAATTATTTTTCATTGTTTATCCAGAAAGCCTGAAAACATAAACTATACAATTTTTTTCTAGGGTTTTCTATGACGAGGTATTAATTTATGACACCAGTTTTTAATTTCAAGTAATGCAACTGACGTACTTTTAGCATAATAAGCATGAGCTAATTAGCATATGCGCAATTTTTTTTAATTCTTTGTCATTGTTTATAATAAATAATACAAATTTTCTAAGGTTTTTCCATTGTGAGGAATTCATTTATGACACCAGTTTTTCTAATTTCAAGTAATGCAATCGTTGTACATATCATAATTAGCATATGCGCAATGATGATAATAATATAATGAAAATAAAAATACTGTATGAAGCGCAGAAACTATATATATTCTACTGTACTGTAAGAGCTCCTGATGTGTTTATAACTATGATGAGCAATTAAATGAAAAGATATGTTTTTAATTTTTATTTGAAAGTATTTACAGCTGGTGATTTCCTGATTTCTAACGGTAAGTTGTTCCACAATTTAGGGGCTGCGCAGACAAATGGACGATCTCCTAAAGCCTTAGTTACAACTGCACGTACGGGCTGGTACGGGTGGTTTACGGGTGGTTTACGGGCAGAAATTTGGAAAAACGCGAGGGGGACGCAGGTTGTTCGTACGGAATTTCGAGTTCGCAGACAGCACGCTAAAGCCGTAGGCCAAAAATGTGTATCCACATTATTTTCTGCGTTCTCGCTGCGTTCTCGCAGCCCGTGGACAGGACGTAATGAACACTCCAGTCTCCGCAAGAGGGTAGTGCGAATAGCGTGGGTGGGTCGCAGGTTTGCTGGGGGTAAAAAACGCGCGAATACCGCAGGCAGCACTCACGAGGCACGCATATGATGGTCACGCAAGTGCGCATGCGCTCCTTGCGGGCCACGTGCGTGTCACGCGGGTATCCAATCATAGCTGAAAACGTGCATGTGACTTGCGTGCTTCGTGTGTCCCACCCACGGCGCATGAAAACACGTGGGTGCAACGTACGGCCAATTTGGGGCCGGTATAAAAACCGTGCGGGCAACAGAGTTCTCACACTTTCGCTCTGAATTTTCAGTGTCTTCAGGAGGTCCGACGTTTCTTCAAGACATTTTCTAAATCAGGACTGACTCTTGAATCACAATGCCTGGAGCAAGAAAGGCAGGGGCCAGAAGAGAACACGTGGGGCTAAGAGGGTGGAAATCCACCGCCGACCGTACTGTCGCCGTACGGTTTTAGTACGTTCATCTTGCTTTCACCCTACTACCGGCGTGAATGTGGCCCAACAGGCCCGTACGTTCTTGCAACATGTACGGTGTACGTGCGATTAACGGACGTGAACCTTGCGTCATCTGCACGGAGCACATACAAATCGCACGTTACACTGACGTTTAAATTTCCGACTGAGGCGTCCTGACGCCTTGCGTGCCTCACGTTAACTGCAAGACATAAGTGCTCCTTGCGTATGAAGCCCGCGCAACGGCGCTACTACTTATACTCCCTGTGCGAACTGCCACGGACCCCTACGTTTTTTCCAACCCCGAAAAAACGTACGTGCAGTTGTGACTAAGGCTTAAGGTTTTTTTTTTGTTTTATATGATGGGGTTCGCAGTAGTAAAGTATCTTGAGAACTAAGCAGGTTGTGGGTATGTTTGCGAGCTTGGAGTTGTAACAGATCTACAATACATTTAGGGGCTTGACCAATTAGAGCTTTAGACAACAGGACCTTAAAAAAATATTTACTGTCGCACTGGTAACAAGTGCTGGGGCCTGTAACATAAAGGTCGACATAAATTGATTGTAAATCTTTTTGTTACAGGCCCCAGATCTCTCAAAACAGGGGTGATCCTTGAGAATTTGGAGCATCCACAAATCAGTCTTGCACAAAGGTTTGGACCCTCTGCAGTCGTCCTATTTGAGAGTCAGGGA
This sequence comes from Heliocidaris erythrogramma, assembly GCA_025617745.1. Taxonomy (NCBI): domain Eukaryota; kingdom Metazoa; phylum Echinodermata; class Echinoidea; order Camarodonta; family Echinometridae; genus Heliocidaris; species Heliocidaris erythrogramma. The sequence continues at coordinate 65,175,643 of CM046854.1, forward strand.
ATCCATACAAATCTAACTTGCTAGTGATGCATGCATGAGCAATTGTTTTAATACTATCCTGATCAAAATATTTTCTAATATGTCTGAGATTATATAACATGTAGTATGATGATTTACATACATTGGTAATGTGAGCTTCCACATTCAAATGACTGTGAAAATGCACTCCGAGATTTCTAGCACTCATGGATGGTTTTTGTGACATAACTTCCAACGGGTATCCCATCGAAATTAAGTTTGGATACATGTTTGGATATGCCATTGCGCAACAGTCAGTTTCACTGTCGTTTAGCATGAGTTTGCTTTGCAGCATCCATTCATGTATATAACTGACACATACTTCTTTGAGCGAGACGCGTTTCTCTTGAGCAAATACTATAGGGCCTAAATGAGAAGTAAATCTGTGTGTCATCGGCGTAGCAGGGGCATAATATTCCAGGAAACTTCTTGTGGACCTTTGGAATGAGAATACCTGTTTACAGGGTAAATAACAGAGGGCCCGACCGAGACCGTTGCGTGTCCCCGAAGGGCACTGGAAAAGAATCAGAGACAGCATCATCAAACTTGATCTTTTGATGTCTATCTGTCAAATATGACTCAATCATCTGACAGCAACATCATTAATGCCAAAGCAAATCTTCAGCGTGTCCAATAAACAAGACTGATCTATGGTATCAAATGCGCTATTCAAGTCTAGAAAGGATCTAGAAAGGATGAAATTGATGCAATGCAACATTAAAAAATAAAATAAAAAGGAATTAGTTAATTAGAAGATATTCCATTCCATGTAGATGTATAATTAGCCTAATTAACATAATAAGATTCAGATTCAGATTCAGATTCAGATTTTATTTCATTACACTTTCATTTTTCAAAGTACATGTATATAACAATATGTATTATGCAATCAACAATATTGACAATACAACTTAATGCAGAAACGTTTTTGATCATTACAAGCAAAATAATGTGCATTAAAGTTTGAGTTGTAAGAAAAAAGTAACAGTAATGAAGACTACATTAGATTAATTTTATGAAAATGTTATTATTTATTTTTTCAGGCTTTCTGGATTGAGATTAGCAACATATTACATATTGCATATATGCTAGTTAGATGATTTTTTATAAGGCTAATAAACAAAGGTGGCAACCAAGCTGAATTTACCTCAATACTCATCTAGAACACGAATCAATAAAAAAAACCCTTGTACTTAACATCTTTACCAGGTCTGAAAAACTAATAGACAGATAGTCCTCAAGACAGACGGCCCAAGAGGGATGCTTTTACATTATGTAATAATACTGTATTTACACCCTATACCATATGATTGCAGTGTTGTAAAATTATTAAATAATTATGTTCAAATATTCGCCTTTACCAGACTTGTGTAATGAATGGGCGTACCTTGATAAGCGATGCATTTTCTTTCATTGCTGTGTAGAAGTCATCGCGAAGAAGCGTGCAGTCCAGTGTTAGGTCATTTAGATGAAGCAATGAACAAAGTGCTTCTGCTAAGTCACGCGATGATGACGAGGTAAACTCAACATGAGCTTCACTAGGTATATCACGGTATGAAGCATAAAGACACAGAGTGGCGACCTGCATAGTAATATATTTATATGAAGAAGAAGAAGGGGAAGTAGAAGAAGAAGAAACATCAATTTGATTTTGCTAAATCGATGTAGACTTTAGAATTGGAGTCATTCAGCCGTATTTGAAATCATGGTTCCAGTCATCAACACAATGAGAGAAAATATATTTGTAGCGTAATCAGTCATATACATGTACATTGATGGTTGGTTGGTTCTTTATTATGATGGCGCTCTTCAATCTCCTCAGATTATTTGCGCCAGTCATATTAGTAGGTTTGGCGTAGGCTTCGGAGAGCCCACGAGCGACTTTTTTGTGGTGAAAATGGTGTTATTAATGGTCATCATTAGTATGGTAAAATGTTAATATCCCAGTTAGATAGCTGTCGATCGTGATTATTCGTAATTATTCGCCATAATATCAAGATACCCCAGCAATCAATCGGAATTAACAGAGAGAGAGAGAGAGGGGGGGGGGGGGGGGGGGAGTAAATTCCAATTGTTCATGGAAAACATAAAACATACATATCTATACACAATTATACACATACATATACATTCAAATATATACATATACATACACATACATACACACCTATACATACATTTTGTTTTGCTTTTTGTTGCTCTTTACCCAATTTCTTCAACATTATAAAAATGTCTATGATAGCTTAATAACGGGCTATCTAAAACGATTGGTATCATATATATAACTCAATAATTCACGAGTGAAAATTGGGTTAGACATCAATAATTCTTTTAGATTAGGATTTTTCAATTTAATCCTTTCTTTTAACAGACGTCTCTCTTTATCGTATTTTGAACAATATAAAATAAAATGTTCAATCGTCTCAAATTCTTGACACACTTCACAGAGACCAGTATCATGCTGGTTAATTTGAAAAAAGGTAATAATTTAACCTGCATTTACCTACTCTTAGTTGTTGTATCAAGCATTCTTCTCTGCGAGACAAGCCATGTCTGTGTATGGGCTTAGTAACGTCGCTATGTAAGGCATATAGAAATCTACCGTGCTCGGCATTGTCCCATTCTCTTTGCCATAATTTGTTATAATGGATCAAACGAGAGGCTGCTAGTTCACCTCTCGTGTGTGGTATATCTATGTCTATACACTTTTTCGTGGCTCCTTTTTTGGCGGCCCGATCTACGACCTCGTTGCCGTTAATATCACAGTGTGATGGAATCCATTCAAAGGCAACACAAACATCCTTCAACTTCAGATATTAATTATGTATAAAATTTCATTCACAATAGCACATCTAATAAAGTATGAATCGATCATTTGTAAAGCTGACAAAGAGTCACTAAATATTACCACCGATGAGGCTTCCATAAATGTATTAATCCACTCTAGTGCCATTAGTATGGCTACTAGTTCTGCTCTCATAATGCAGACACAGGATAATCTCGTAATGAGGCACATAAAATGCGGCTCCTGTTCTCCCATCTTCCAGTTTGGATCCATCTGTATAAACATGTAAATATCCATTCCATGAATTTCCAATACTTTCTAGAATAATCGATTTCATTTCAACTTGAAGCATTTCCCTTTTCTGTATTTTACCCTGGTGTTCGAGGGACACATGTGGTCGTGTTAAACGCCATTCAGGGATTTTGGGTAATAAGTTTGTTTGGCCCTCCACCACCATTTCGTCTCTGAAAGATCGCCGTTTAAGAGGTCCTTCTCCCGCCCTCCATTCTAGGCTATTTAAAACACAACCATCACCTAACACTTCGTTTGTCGGGTGATTTGGGATACTAGACAGCAGTAAACTCTAAATTTATCATTTAACAACCCTCTACGATGGCTCAGAGGCAGCTCCCCGGTCAAAATCTGTAAAGCCTCCAAGGACACATTGTGTATTGTACCTGTAATAATTTTTAAGGTTCTGTATTGAAATGCAGTACTCAGTAAGACCCGTAGAGGGCGATGTAATTAATTGTGGATAGAGATCTTGTGAAAGAGATCGAGGTAGAGAGTCGGTATCGAGCTGTTGTGGCGTACAGTTGTGACATATGGTGCTCTGAATAAAGTCGTACTACAACTTACGAAATACCTCTCAAGTTTGCAATCCTTTGGCTATCGATCGAGTAGAGGTGAGTGGGTAAGCTGATAAGTTAAGAGTGATGAGAGAGAAAGAGAATTTCCACGTTGCACACTATATTTTTGTGAATGAATCCGCTGAATGGGAAGGTGTATGATTGACGAGACGTGGACCGGGTTCTGAGAGACTGCAAGGCAGAACGCTAACTGGCAGAGCCCGGTTAAGCCACACAGGTGGCCGCAGTGGGATAGAAACAACGTGGTAGTAGCAACTCGGTACGACTTCCCCAGCAGCGCCTATACGTGCATGCACCCACGAGATGAGACAGGCGCCTACACACACAAGAGCACAGCACCTACACACATGTACACCAGCGCCTACAGTTTCGCCTGTGTGTTGGCGACAGCAGAGATAGCGCCTATAATGTTGGAGGTATAGCGCCTGGAGTTTCGTCTGTGTGTATGCCACGGCAGCGATAGCGCCTGGTGTTCGCCTGTGCGTAGGCGAAGGGAGTGATTGTGCCTATACGTTGGAGGTATTGCGCCTATGTGAATGACAGATAGAGCGCCTAAAAGAGAGCGCCTACGAGAGAGCGCCTAGCTACAAGAGAGCGCCTACAGGAGAGAGCATAAAAGAGAGCACCTACACCATTGAAAAATAGCACCTACAGTTTTGGCTGGTATAGTAGAAATCAAGTACAAAACCAAGGAGTGAATATGGAGGAAGAAATTGGGATTCTTGCTGCAGAGGTTCAGCGTGGAGATGAGGATCATCGACAGTCAGCAACTGTTAGAACAGAATCGATTTCTGATGCTGCAAGTAGAGAGAATGAATATGAATAAGTTTTCCCAACTACTTCCAGGGTCAGGCAGCGGACAATGCGGTCCACAACCAGCGTGAGTCTATGGATACTCATCCAGGAACGACGATAACGTCGGTATCACCAGGAAATATAGGAGTACCCCGTTTAGATGGAGGGGCAACGGTGAAGTTTGGGCGTGAGGAGACGCCGGGAGATAGGGTGGAAAGTTTCCATGCTGCAGTGCCGCCTCCAACTAGCACACCTGCAGCTGCTCGTCTACCAGATAATGGAAAAGTAAGGCGAGCCTCCTGCATAGGCACGATTTGGACATGCCAAATATTGGCACACCCAGGATGAGGCCCGCAGACTACCAGATTGGCAGTTAGGAATTGCCTACCCGTGGACTGGGCTTCCAGCCACAGTCGGTCGTCGCTAAGCCTATTATAACTCCCGACAGATTCGATGGCAAGACGCCATGGAGGGATTATGTGAGCCACTTTGAGGCTTGTCGGATGGCTAACAGTTGGAGTGATGGACAGGCAAAAGTATTCCTCGTGGCAAGTCTTAGAGGCCCAGCCTTGACAATCCTGAGTAATAAGGCACTGGATACTTCCCAAATGACATATAGACAACTGATAGATCTCTTTAATAGGCAAGAGATTTGGGCCAGGGCAGTTGCCCGAGAACTGTTGGAACTGAGACATAAACGCCAAAGCCCTCAGGAAATCCTGCAGGAATTGGGTCAAGCTGTGAGGGAGTTAGCCACTTTAGCGTATCCTGAGCTAAGTGAGGAAGCGCAGGACATGCTAGCCAGAACACACTTCTCTGAGGCAATCGAGGACCTATCCATCAAAGAAAAGGTTTTCAGGTCAAAACCGGATACTATGGACGAGACGATACAAGCAGCCCTAGCCATTGACAACTTCCTAAATCTTGAAGAACAGAGATCTGGACGAAGGCAACGACAATCCAGGGCTGTAGATGTCGACTCGGAAGTGACAATCGGGGAGCTTTGGAAAGAACTAAAGAGGATTGAAGCTAAACTTTCCAAGCAGGAACCATCAAGCCCAAGGCCATCGCGACGAAATACCTACAAGCGATGGAAAGCTACAGATGCCGATGAATGACACAGCTGCCACAAGCATGGGCATTTTCAGCGAGACTGCCCTCAGGAAACGAAGTTCAGCCGACTACGATGCCCGGGAGAAAGCTGGACGGGAGCAAGGGCCCAGAGGAACAGAACCTCTAACTAGAGCGCCGTCTGTGCGACAACTCACTACAAATTACAGACCGGACAAAGCACGTCGTGGACTCTTTGTTGAAGTGGAGGTAAGGGGAGTGAAGGCAAGACTTTTGGCAGATTCTGGGGCAACAGACACAGTCTTGTCTTCATCCTTGTACCATGGAATATCTTCAGCGAATAGAAAGAATCTTAAAGAGGTCAGAGTCAAGAATGCAGATGGTAGCACCATGGTGACGCTAGGTAGCGCCTGGCTGGAACTTGGAGTAGGAAAATTCATTTTCCCACTTTAGGTTGTCTTCGGGAATACCGATCAGATAGACGGGCTTTTGGGGTTAGACTTTCTGATTCCAAATAAGGCGATTCTGAATTTCGAGGCCAAAGAATTGCAGATTAGAGGGGAGAGAATCAAATGTACGGACGTACAAGGAGGTGCGTTTTCTTCCAGGGTTGTCGGACTACTGTCCGAAGGCTCATAGAGCCTTGGGACAGTAGTGAGTGGTTGTGGAGACCAAGGGAACAACCATACCCATCAGAGTCTTTAACCCAGGGTTGAAGGCATGTACAGTACGTCAGGGTACCCTGGCAGGTCATCTTTCTCCCATCAGTGAGGAAGATATAGAAGAGTGCGGAGACAGTGCTCTATGTAGAGATGCCATCGTTGGAGTCCCTGAAAGACAGGCCTTGTTAAAAATCAAATCAACACCGGAGATAATCCTCCAATTCGGGAGAGACTTCGTAGATTCTCCCCAACAGAACAAGAGGAAATCGATCGGCAGGTAAAGAACATGCTTGAGGATAACCGGATAGAGCCATCAGATAGCCCATGGTCATCTAACGTTGTGCTTGTTAAGAAGAAGGATGGCTCGAAGAGATTTTGTGTGGACTATCGCAAGCTGAACAATGTTACAATCAAGGATTCGTACCCGATTCCTCTCATCGATCATTCACTGGATGCACTTGGAGGTGCAAGATGGTTTTCAACTCTGGATCTGGCCTCAGGTTACTGGCAGGTGGAGTTAGACGAGGAAGCCAAGAAGAAATTTTTGTTGTGAGGGGAGGACTGTACAGTTGGAAGGTGATGCCCTTGTGCCCTTTGTGTAACGCCCCCGCTACATTTGAAAGCCTGATTGGAGGTCTGCATTGGGAAGTACTATTGGTGTACCTGGATGATGTGATCGTATTTGCGAATACAATTGAAGGTGAACTGGCTCGACTTGTTTCGGGAGAGTGACCTGTATTTGGGACATGTAGTGTCCAGAGAAGGCATTTCAACAGACCCGGAAAAGATCAGAGTGGTGAAGGAGTGGCCAGTCCCTACAAGTGTCAAGGAAGTCCAGAGTTTCTTAGGACTTGCCTCATACTATCAAAGGTTTATCGCAGGATTCGCCAACATTGCTCGCCCACTACATCGTCTAACCAAGAAAGGCCAGACATTCTGTGTGAAGATGCCTTCCAAGAACTCAAGATGCGACTGCAGGAGTAACCACTCCTGGCTTACCCCGACCCAAAGGAAGAGTACATGTTGGATACAGACGCTAGCAATGAGGGGATTGGAGCTGTCCTGTCTCAAGTACTTGATGGGAAGGAAAGGGTCATATCCTATGCTAGCAGGGCACTGCATAAAGCGGAGAAGAACTACTGCGTGACTCGGAAGGAGTTATTGGCCGTGGTAGTATTTCTGAAGCAGTTCCGACAGTACTTGTACAGGCACCCTGATAGCAGACGGACGTCTTAAAGACGTCGTACATTGGTCGTATTCTGGTCAACTGGTCATACGTCGTATGAACGACGTTTTCACGACGTCTTCGTGACGACTTTCTAAGACGAGTATGTATTGTCTTATTTGGATGACTAGTTTATGACGTGATTTTGACGTCAATTATTTATATAATTGATTATTCAAGACCAAAAAACGACGTAATTATTACGTCACTGCATTGACCACTCGCGACCAGCTACAATCATGACTAGTTAATGACGTGATTTTGACGTCAAGTATTTACCACTTATATGAAGGATTTTTCAAGACCAAAAACGACGTAATTATTACGTCACTTCATTGCCAGCTCACGACCAGTTACGAATTGCATCATCCATGACCATTTCTTGACGTGATTTTGACGTCAATTATTTACCACTTATAAACGATTATTCAAGACCCCCCAAAAGACGTAATTATCAGGTCACTTCATTGCCAACTCACGACCAGTTAAGAATTGCACTATCCATGACTAGTTCATGACGTGATTTTGACGTCAATTATTTACCACTTATATGAACGATTATTCAAGACCAAAAAACGACGTAATTATTACGTTACTTCATTTCCAACTCACGGCCAGCTACGAATGACTAGTTCATGACGTGATTTTGACGTCAGTTATTTTCCACTTATATGAACAATTCAAGACAAAAAACGACGTAATTATTATGTCACTTCATTGCAAGCTGACGATCAGTTATTTCACCATCCATGACTAATTCTTGACGTGATGGTGACGCCAATTATTTACCACTTGTTTAACGATTATTCAAGACCAAAAAACGACGTGATTATTACGTGACTTCAATTCCAACTCACGACCAGCTAAGAATGACTAGTTCATGACGTGATTTTGACGTCAATTATTTACCACTTATGAACGATTATTCAAGACTAAAAGACGACGTAGTTATTACAAACTATCCATTACTATTTCATGACGTGATTTTGAAGTTAATTATTAATTTACCACTTATATGAACGATTATTCAAGACCGAAAAATGACGTAATTATTACGTGACTTCATTTCCAACTCACGGCCAGCTACGAATGATTAGTTCATGACGTGATTTTGACGTCAAGTATATACCACTTGTTTAACGCTTATTCAAGACCAAAAATCGACGTTAATATTACGTGACTTCTATTCCAACTCACATGACCTGATTTTGACGTCAGTTATTTTCCACTTATATGAACAATTCAAGACCTAAAAACGACGTAATTATACCGTCACTTCATTGCCAACTCACGACCAGCTACGAATGGCTAGTTCACGACGTGATTTTGACGTCAAGTATTTACCACTTGTTTAACGATTATTCAAGACCAAAAGACGACGTAATTATTACGCACTATCCATTACTATTTCATGACGTGGTTTTGACGTCAATTATTTACCACTTATATGAACGATTATTCAAGACCAAAAAACGACGTAATTATTACGTCACTTCATTTCCAACTCACGGCCAGCTACGAATGCCTAGTTCATGACATGATTTCGACGTCAAGTATTTACCACCTGTTTAACGATTATTCAAGACCAAAAAAAGACGTTAATATTATGTGACTTCAATTCCAACTCACGATCAGCTAAGAATGACTAGTTCATGACGTGATTTTGACGTCAGTTATTTTCCACTTATATGAACAATTTAAGACCAAAAAACGACGTAATTATTACGTCACTTCATTTCCAACTCACGGCCAGCTACGAATGCCTAGTTCATGACGTGATTTCGACGTCAAGTATTTACCACCTGTTTAACGATTATTCAAGACCAAAAATAGACGTTAATATTATGTGACTTCAATTCCAACTCACGATCAGCTACGAATGACTAGTTCACGACGTGATTTTGACGTCAGTTATTTTCTACTTATATGAACAATTCAAGACCAAAAAACGACGTAATTATTATGTCACTTCATAGCAAGCTGACGATCAGCTATTTCACCATCCATGACTAATCCCTGACGTGATGTTGACGTCAATTATTTACCACTTATGAACGATTATTCAAAACCAAAAAACGACGCAGTTATCACGTCATGTCATTGCCAACCCACGACCAGTTAAGAATCGCACTATCCATTACTATTTCATGACGTGATTTTAGCGTAAATTATTTACCACTTATATGAACGATTATTCAAGACCAAAAAACGACGTAATTATTACGTGACTTCATTTCCAACTCACAGCCAGCTACGAATGACTAGTTCATGACGTGATTTTGACGTCAAGTATTTACCACTTGTTTAACGCTTATTCAAGACCAAAAATCGACGTTAATATTACGTGACTTCTATTCCAACTCACATGACGTGATTTTGACGTCAGTTATTTTCCACTTATATGAACAATTCAAGACCTATTAAAAAACGACGTAATTATAACGTCACTTCATTGCCAACTCACGACCAGCTAAGAATGACTAGTTCATGACGTGATTTTGACGTCAATTATTTACCACTTATGAACGATTATTCAAGACTAAAAGACGACGTAATTATTACGAACTATCCATTACTATTTCATGACGTGATTTTGAAGTCAATTATTTACCACTTATATGAACGATTATTCAAGACCAAAAAACGACGTAATTATTACGTGACTTCATTTCCAACTCACGGCCAGCTACGAATGATTAGTTCATGACGTGATTTTGACGTCAAGTATTTACCACTTGTTTAACGATTATTCAAGACCAAAAAACGACGTAATTATTATGTCACTTCATAGCAAGCTGACGATCAGCTATTTCACCATCCATGACTAATCCCTGACGTGATGTTGACGTCAATTATTTACCACTTATGAACGATTATTCAAAACCAAAAAACGACGCAGTTATCACGTCATGTCATTGCACACCCACGACCAGTTAAGAATCGCACTATCCATTACTATTTCATGACGTGATTTTAGCGTAAATTATTTACCACTTATATGAACGATTATTCAAGACCAAAAAACGACGTAATTATTACGTGACTTCATTTCCAACTCACAGCCAGCTACGAATGACTAGTTCATGACGTGATTTTGACGTCAAGTATTTACCACTTGTTTAACGCTTATTCAAGACCAAAAATCGACGTTAATATTACGTGACTTCTATTCCAACTCACATGACGTGATTTTGACGTCAGTTATTTTCCACTTATATGAACAATTCAAGACCTATTAAAAAACGACGTAATTATAACGTCACTTCATTGCCAACTCACGACCAGCTAAGAATGACTAGTTCATGACGTGATTTTGACGTCAATTATTTACCACTTGTTTAACGATTATTCAAGACCAAAAATCGACGTTAATATTACGTGACTTCACGACCAGCTAAGAATGACTAGTTCACGACGTGATTTTGACGTCAAGTATTTACCACTTGTTTAACGATTATTCAAGACCAAAAAACGACGTGATTATTACGTGACTTCAATTCCAACTCACGACCAGCTAAGAATGACTAGTTCATGACGTGATTTTGACGTCAATTATTTACCACTTATGAACGATTATTCAAGACTAAAAGACGACGTAATTATTACGAACTATCCATTACTATTTCATGACGTGATTTTGAAGTCAATTATTTACCACTTATATGAACGATTATTCAAGACCAAAAAACGACGTAATTATTACGTGACTTCATTTCCAACTCACGGCCAGCTACGAATGATTAGTTCATGACGTGATTTTGACGTCAAGTATATACCACTTGTTTAACGCTTATTCAAGACCAAAAATCGACGTAATTATTATGTCACTTCATAGCAAGCTGACGATCAGCTATTTCACCATCCATGACTAATCCCTGACGTGATGTTGACGTCAATTATTTACCACTTATGAACGATTATTCAAAACCAAAAAACGACGCAGTTATCACGTCATGTCATTGCCAACCCACGACCAGTTAAGAATCGCACTATCCATTACTATTTCATGACGTGATTTTAGCGTAAATTATTTACCACTTATATGAACGATTATTCAAGACCAAAAAACGACGTAATTATTACGTGACTTCATTTCCAACTCACAGCCAGCTACGAATGACTAGTTCATGACGTGATTTTGACGTCAAGTATTTACCACTTGTTTAACGCTTATTCAAGACCAAAAATCGACGTTAATATTACGTGACTTCTATTCCAACTCACATGACGTGATTTTGACGTCAGTTATTTTCCACTTATATGAACAATTCAAGACCTATTAAAAAACGACGTAATTATAACGTCACTTCATTGCCAACTCACGACCAGCTAAGAATGACTAGTTCATGACGTGATTTTGACGTCAATTATTTACCACTTGTTTAACGATTATTCAAGACCAAAAATCGACGTTAATATTACGTGACTTCACGACCAGCTACGAATGACTAGTTCGCGACGTGATTTTGACGTCAAGTATTTACCACTTGTTTAACGATTATTCAAGACCAAAAAACGACGTGATTATTACGTGACTTCAATTCCAACTCACGACCAGCTAAGAATGACTAGTTCATGACGTGATTTTGACGTCAATTATTTACCACTTATGAACGATTATTCAAGACTAAAAGACGACGTAATTATTACGAACTATCCATTACTATTCATGACGTGATTTTGAAGTCAATTATTTACCACTTATATGAACGATTATTCAAGACCAAAAAACGACGTAATTATTACGTGACTTCATTTCCAACTCACGGCCAGCTACGAATGATTAGTTCATGACGTGATTTTGACGTCAAGTATATACCACTTGTTTAACGCTTATTCAAGACCAAAAATCGACGTTAATATTACGTGACTTCTATTCCAACTCACATGACCTGATTTTGACGTCAGTTATTTTCCACTTATATGAACAATTCAAGACCTAAAAACGACGTAACGACGCTAGACTTTGGATATAAAAGCTAAATAATTTTTTGCTATTGCAAACATAAGGGAAAGAAGAAGAAAGGATAATTAATACAATTATATGATACAGTATTGACTGCAGGCTACGTCATCGAGCCACTCAACTAGCGCGTGATATTGATACACGGCTAGCCTGGCAGGCTAGGCATGCACGGCCGGTACCTTTTGCCGGTACGCAATGTATACAATTATCTTGCTGACATAATGGGGGGGTTTTTTTGTTTGTTTTGTTTGTTTTTTGTTTTTTGTGTTTTTTAACGTGATCGTTTTACTCGTCCGTCGTTTCACGTGCGTGCATTGCCGCGCTGCTCGACTCAGCGTGGAGTGTGTGCATGTGAAAAAATAGCAGTGGAACAGGTTACTCTAACTTCTTAGGCATACGAACTCGTCTTCGTTGATCTTCTAAAGACCTTCCATCAAAGTTTAAGTTCAGGTTTCGTGGCAAGTAAGTTAGGTATTCACACCACACTGTGCATTATGTGTAGCTAAGACAGTAACAGATAGACACTAGGAACACGATGCATGCAATGACAAAAGAGAGCGGACAAAATATACAGATCCTCATTGTACCCTCCACAATTGTTCTGGTAGACAAAAGAACATCCCTTCATTGCTATTATGTAAGATAAGTAGAACAGGTGAATATGCATGTGACACCTGCTCTACATAATCTTACATAATAGCAATGAAGGGATATTCTTTTGTCTACCAGAGCAAGTGTGGAAGGTACAATGAGGAGCTGTATATTTTGTCCGCTTCTTTGTTTGCCATGTTCATAGTGAGACAACGTGTGTTATTATTAGTCACACTGTTTGTAGAACTGTCAGTATACTATCAATCACATTTGCAGTGCTGCCAACCTAAAATCGTATTCCTCACCTTTTACGGTTGATAAGGGGGTATGGCATTGTGTATCACAGGCAAAAATTTAGAACAGTTCTTGTAACCCAGAACCATAAATAGTTAATGCCAGTGGATAACAAAAGGTTGTTCGAGTAGACAGGTGCGATGCATTATGGTAATATTGTGTTCCAAATTAATTCCAGACATCCATAGATGTTGGTACCCCCTTATCAAGTGTAATAGGAGCGAAACTGGGTGAGGAATCCGTACTAGTTGGCATGTCTGCATTTGTCAAGTGACCGTTATTATACATTACAGTCGAAATTATGCATCTGCTGAGTGCTGTATTTTGTCACTTTCATGGGACATTATATTATACACTAAAGGAAAAAAGAAACTTATAAAAGTTCAAGAGATCACCAAATTAAATTCTCTGCATGGAAATGTACCAAATTTGGATATAATGTTGATTCAATGCATGGCTTTAAATGACAGTCAATAACAAAAAGTTTTCTTCAATGCCACAAAAGAAATGTGCACTGAAGCAAAGGACTCTCTAATCCCCAAGTCACAAAGACAAACTGCAGCCTTGTACACCATATGCATGTCAATGAATGAAACAAAAGAATTTCAAAAGGGATTTGCACCCCTCGAGCAAGAGGATATTGATGTTCTGCCATGGTTCGCCCGTTCACCAGACCTTTCCCCAATTGAACATCTCTGGGAAGAGCTTGGTCGACGTGTGTCAAGGCGTGACAATCAACCCATCAATAGGGAGACGCTCATTGCAGCACTGCAAGAGGAATGGAACAATGTTCCCCAGGCTACCATCGCGAATCTGATCGGAAGCATGCGAAGACGGTGTACAGCTTGCCAGCAAGCTAGAGGTGGACATACTGGCTATTAATCTGTTTGGATATGAACTTGCAAATCCCTTTTGAAATTCTTTTGTTTCATTCATTGACATGCATATGGTGTACAAGGCTGCAGTATGTCTTTGTGACTTGGGGATTAGAGAGTCCTTTGCTTCAGTGCACATTTCTTTTGTGGCATTGAAGAAAACTTTTTGTTATTGACTGTCATTTAAAGCCATGCATTGAATCAACATTATATCCAAATTTGGTACATTTCCATGCAGAGAATTTAATTTGGTGATCTCTTGAACTTTTATAAGTTTCTTTTTTCCTTTAGTGTATATACAATTACAAATTATCATTTAGTGATCATTTAAATACTGCCAGAGTTAAGTCTACTTACATTGAAGTAAACATCGAAATAAGTAGACTAAATACTAACTGTTAGGCAGTGTACCCTATAGGCTATGTTTTTTGTCCAATAATATTGTTACTAACGTTACTGTAATATTAAACTGTTAGAGTTAGAGTGAAGTGCTTTTAAATATAAGGCACCATCAGGCAAGTCTCTGATGAATTTATTCCTTCATTTGATTTATTTATTAGTTTATGTCACTTATTCTTTTCTTGGGGGGGGGGGGGGGGGGGCATTCATGATGGCACCTCGATCTGTTCATACGTACATTTCAGAAAAAAGAGTGAAAAATTCGAAATTTCTAAGCAAACCAAACATATTCTATGATTGTCTTTTATTGCCTATACTCCTGTTAGGGCTTGTAGGTGCATTATGTTTTCAGGTTGTCGGTCCATCCATCTGCCTGAACAAAATCGCACCTACACAATATCAAGATAACCCTTGGATGAATGTTGTTCCTATTTGGCTCAGGGAAACCGGCAGTGCATGACACGAGATGAGCCGATTTAGATCGTGGGCAAATATGGCCCAGTTCAAAGGTTATGAAATTTACTCCCAAATGTCACATCAAATGTGTTTCTAAATTAAAAATGTCATGAAATTGAAGGTAGAAAATTAGGGGGAAATAAATAATTTGCCTAAAATTGTATGATGTCAGGCAGAAATCAAAAGAGACATTTTGGTATTTTTTTCAGTCTCAACATCGCCTTTGATTAGGCAACTAGACATTGGTGCTATATAAATACCCTGATTGGATTGGAATGTACAATATTTACGATTGAATAAGGAAAAAATACAAAAAAGAAACAAAAATAAATGCTCTCATATTTCAATTTAATTTCAGAATTGAGACGATTGCATAATAAGATGGAGGAAGTCATGTCGGAGGTGAGGGAAAACCGGAAACTTCTTGGGGCAATCCGTGCCAAAATGGAGAAGGGCAGAGTGGCTGAAATTGCTGATATACCAGAAGGAATACCCTCTCTTCCACTTAATAACGTTCAAGACTTATGTGAGGTCAACACGATCCTTCAGGAGGATCTTGCAAAAAAAGCAATTTGTGAGTGTCTTTATCTGCTTATAATAGTGTTATACAGTTGATTCATTAACTTTCTTCTGCACTTTATACTCAATTATTTATGCAAACATTCAACTTAATTGGGAAAATTAACTATCAGAATTTCAACAGCATATTTGTTTATTGTAGAAAGTTGGATTAAATATAATATACTGTTTGTGACATGCATGTTCATTCCAGAATTGAAATTGACAATTATTTTTGGAGAATATTATATTTCTATTATTACATACAGGAGAGGTCAATTAATTGTTCTGCAGCTATGCCATGACTTCAAACAGCCAGCAAGTTTGTTTTTGTCTTGCTTGCAAAGCTGCTGCTAAATGCATTTTCTTTGCAATATAGTTATCAATTTCAGCCTCAGGTTGTTTACAGAGTTTGCAGGAGGAAAAACAATGCTTTGCATCCACCTTGTAGGTCTTCCAGAGTTTGCATGCCTATAATGAAATTGACCTCTGCTTGGAATAATTAAGTTTGAAAGAACTTTTGAAATCAGTATCGGTTTCAATTGTGAGATCTTATGCATGTTTAAATCAGATAGGAAGATGCATGAAAGTGAGAATAATACATGTTTACTGCTATTCCCTTTCATTTTTCCAGATGTCATACTTAAAGAGATGTGGGGGGCCACCAAAGAATCAGTAAGGCGTGTGCTGGACACAATGATGGACCCTCAGTTGTCTGTGCAATTCAGTTGGATGGGACAACGTGGCAGAAGCACAAGTTTTCGGGATATAAGGCGATGATAGATGTTATCTTTGGTAATTAGATGTATATACATTTTCTCATCTTCAGAAGAGTCTGTTGATTTTCTTTTCTTCTTGAATCATAAGCAGATAGTTGCAGACATCTAGAAGATTACATTTAAATTATTTTTTGGGCCCCACAGTATTTATCACAAAGTAACTTGGATATATATATATATATATATATATATATATTTTTCAGTGTTTCAAAATATTGTCAAATAGGTATGTTTGTATGCTTAACTCTTTCTGCCTTCCCTCTGCTTAACTGCCATAATGCTCTAATCCAGAAGGACTGTTGTTTGCATCATTAGGCAGAAATTAAGATAAAGATCTTCAGAGATGTTTTTACCTCTAAGGGCTGTTAGCTTCATTACAGTGTTTGAACTGGTGCCTTTTGAAGTTCGTTATGCTTCTAGCATTCTGTTTTTAATTGAAAAACAGCTTTACTCAGGGGTTTTCAGAAAGGGGGGGGCGCATTTCAGAAAGGGGGCGCACACTGAGGAACCCTCCGCTTGACGAAGCCAAACGGCCATCTAGGGGGTCCGGGGGCATACTTTGTCAGACAAAACGGGCGGGGGGCGCACGCCCCTTGCGCCCCCCTCTGGATCCGCGCCTGTTACTGCCAAAGTTTCCTAGAAGTGAACTCGCCATCTCCCGTGGTACAAAAAGAAAAAAAAAAGAAAGGTCTACAAAACAATTTTAGTGGTCAGTATATGTGTACAAAGATGCCAGTTTCCAGGCAAAAGCCTGAATTCAGGCCATTGCAGTTTATTTTCAGGCCATGTATTTCAGGTATTTGCTAAATGTGAGACATAAAAGAAGTGAAGCAATACAGTATCTTTCGGATCTGAGAGGTAATATTTAAATTTTTAATTATTTTTTCCTTTCACATTCTATTTCTTTTCCAGCGACTGTGAGGGGCAACGAACGGACAAGATCTGCTCCGCTTGACGAGGTGGAAAGTGGCATTCAATACTACTTGAAGTACATTTATCGAAACGTACCAAAGAATGATCTGGAGCTTCGGAGGCCTGTAACTCCAGAACTGCAGGAGGAAGAAGAAGCCTTGCCAATGGACACAGAGGAATACTCAAATAATCTGTAAAAAGCTGTAGTTACAACTGGCAATAATTAAAGAAAGAATCCTCTCTACAGGTTTAAAACATACAGAAACAAATTAAATATGAAACAATGCTAAAAGATATTGGATAAGAAATAAGGAAGTTATGACATTATGAAAGTTCATATTTTTTGGGGAAAACACTTTTTGACCAGTCCTTAGTGTTTTAATGAGCGAGGTGATGATATCATTGCCTCACAATTTGCTATCCTTTTCATATACAGAAATGACAAAAGTTTCATATTTCAGCTATGAGAATCTAAAACTTGTCTTATCACCGCCCGAAATAAAGGAGAAATAATATATTTTGCTATGGGATATGTGTTACGAGTGTGAGCTTAAAGTTTTTTTAGAAATCCATATACAGTGTATTTGAAAAAAATTATGAGGTGATGACATCTACTCGCCCATTTAAATATTTGCAAGGACTGGTTAAGGAAATAAAAATGAAATTTTGAAATGTCATATCTTCCTGCATGAGATTTGTGTGACATTTGTACTGTTCTGTATGATGTTTTCTCATGAAATAAGAAGAATAAATTCTGGAGTGGATTTCTTCTATATTTCAAACAACTATCTGTTTTTTAGGATGCTCTTAAGAATTCCACAGATGCTTGCATGTATTTCATATACAATTTCGGTGCCTCTATCTCCATAAGGAGTGCTAAATGTTTTATTCACATAAAATGTAAATGTTCTACTTGTTTCATGATTGCATGACATGAAACATAAACTTATACTAAATTGCAGTTAGTTCTGTCCATAAATGTACATTTAAATGTCATCTGGAGTATTGGTAATGTATGGAAGAAAATGGAGAGAGTTCCCATCCATTTGTATCCAACCTAAAAGCATTTTATGAATACATTCCATGAAAATAAAGCACCTAAAATGTCTTAAATATTTGTAGAATTTGAAGTTAAAACATGGCAATTGACAAGCAATTCAAAAGTAAAGTTAGTGTCAAACTGAAATCACACTGCAAGTACTCCTGATAACCTTTAAACATATGACAAAGTTTTATTTGATATAAAATATTAGAAACTAAAATAAAATTGAACTGAATTGAAACTGTGTATGCAATTTTCAGCACTTTCATACTTTTTGCAGAATATATTGGTAGATGTAAAAGGGTATTTTTACTAATAGCGCATTTTCTTTAGGAGAAGAGCTTGATAGATTTTGTCAATATGCCATATCTTGCAATGATTGAGAGTTTTCATAACTCAAAATCTTTTATTTTATTATTCCTAAGACTATATTCGTCTGCCAATCCACAGGACAGAGAATTCATTAGTTATACATGTACATCAATTATTCAAAGAGCCACTATGAAGTTTATGTTAATAATGGACTTTTCATAGTCACCAAGTTGTGCGTATTTATTTCATATGAACTGGACTGAAATGCTACGTACAATTAATATGCTTCATTCAGGCATTTTTCCTTGTGAAAAATAAGGTATGCGTGGTTTAGGTTCTTGACAGAACCAAAGGCTAAGGGAGCAAACCCCAACAGAAAAGCATGCTACACGTGGATGCATTGAGGGCGGCAGATGTAATGGAACTCCCAACATCTCACGGCCATCCACTGCAGGGACTAATAGCCTGCGCCTGTCTAGACACGTTCTTGCCGGTGTAGAACACCTATTAACTCCCCGAGAGAGTGCCACTAGTAACTTGCAAAATCCAGTAGCACTTCAACACCTTTGCAAGCAGTTTTCATGAAATGTACAACCGCAAAAAACACCATACCGGATCGGCCGTCGCCCGGGTTACCAAGGACCGCGCTGCTCGACCCTATCTTCCATCGACAGTGAAAAATCAGCTGGGAAGTAAAACCAAGCAACTGGTAGTTGCCCAGTGGAATGTCAGGACTCTACTTGACAGAGAAGTAGCCAACAGACCAGAAAGACGAACAGCACTGGTAGCAATGGAACTTGCTAAATACAGCATCGACATCGCTGCCCTGTGTGAAACAAGGTTCTCAGAATCTGGAAGTCTCAACGAGTTGGATTACTCTTTCTCCTGGAGTGGTAAACCTGAAGGAGAACGAAGAGAGGCTGGAGTTGGATTCGCCATCAGAAAGGACATTGTGTCAACACTGACAGAGCTGCCTAGACCAATCAGCGACAGGATCATGACGTTGCGCCTACCATTGGCAAAGGACAACTACGCAACAATCATCAGTGTGTATGCCCCAACAATGACGAATCCAGACGAAATTAAGGAGGCCTTCTACAACCAGCTGGCAAGTACTATCAGACAAGTCCCCCATAAAGACAAGCTGCTACTGATGGGAGATTTCAATGCAAGGATAGGAAAACTAGATGACAAGTGGCCATTGGTCATGGGAAAGCATGGAATTGGAAAATGCAATTCAAACGGCGAGCTCCTACTGGCCCTGTGCTCCGAATTCGAACTGATTGTGACAAACACCATGTTCAAGCAAAATGAGGAGAGGAAAACCACATGGATGCATCCTCGATCCAAACACTGGCACATGATTGACTACATCATCACAAGATGTCGGGATAAGATGGACATCCACAGTACCCGTGTCATGCGTGGAGCCAACTGCTGGACCGACCACCAGATGTTGAGGTCGAAAGTGTCATTCAAACTTCGACAAAAGCACAGCAAGCAAGGGCCAAGAAAACCATACAAGCTCAACACGGCAAAGCTATGTTCCATCAGTGACAGAGAAAGCTTCATGGAGGATATGGATAAAGCAATGGCCATACTGGAAGAAAAGGAACGCTCATCGCCGGATGAAGAATGGGCAGCTCTGCAACAGGCTGTATACGACACAGCTCGTACGTCACTCGGTAAGCCAGACAAAAGACACCAGGACTGGTTCGATCCTTTTGACCAGGAACTACAAAACCTCTTGGCCAAAAGAGACCAAGCCCACCAGAGGGTGATACACACCAGATACACTAGATCTACTGTTGCAGCTTACAAAGAAGCCTGCAGACTGCTCCAAAGACACACCCGTGCCCTGAAGTCAAATTGGTGGGAGAAGAAAGCAGAGGAGCTTCAGAGATTTGCAGACAGAAATGACATGAAGGGCTTCTACAATGGACTCAAGGAAATCTGGGGCCCCCAGAAGAAAGGATCAGTTCAACTGAAGTCAGCTGATGGTCAGGATATATTCTCAGACAGCAAACGTGTCCTCGAAAGATGGAGGGAGCACTTTCAGAAGCTACTAAATGTCCCAGGAGACATAGAACCCGAAGCTCTCGACAGCATCCAGCAGCGTACAACCAACACGTGCCTCGATGAGATACCGACCATGAACGAGTTGACCAAAGCTATTGCTTGTCTGAAAGATGGCAAAGCACCTGGTGAAGATGGAATCCCTGCAGAAGTATGGAAGCATGGAGGAGACAACCTGCACCAGAAGCTGCATCAGCTGATCACAAAGGTATGGATGGAAGGTTCAGTTCCACAAGCATGGAAAGATGCCTGCATCATTACCATTTTCAAGAAAGGAGATCGAACAGACTGTGGAAACTACAGAGGAATCTCTCTATTGTCCATAGCAGGCAAGATTCTTGCCCGGATTCTCTTAAACAGACTGTCCACTCACATCATGCCAGATGTGGTTCCAGAGACACAGTGTGGTTTCAGATCAAACCGAAGCACCATAGACATGATCTTCTGTCTCAGACAGCTACAAGAAAAGTGCATAGAACAGGACCAACCACTGTACATAGTATTTGTTGACTTCACAAAGGCTTTTGACACGGTCGGTAGAACAGGACTTTGGAAACTACTAAGAAAGTATGGATGCCCAGAGAAGTTCACAACCATGATCGAAACTCTACACACAGGAATGATGGCAAATGTCAGTGATGGAGGGGAAACCTCAGAAAAGTTTGGTGTTACCAACGGTGTCAAGCAAGGTTGTGTACTGGCTCCTACACTGTTCTCTATCTTCCTGTCCGCAATGCTTGAAGAGGCTTTTCGACACATGGAAGAGGGTGTCTACATCCAGTCAAGACAGGATGCTGACCTCTTCAATGCCGCACACTTCAGAGCAAAGACCAAGAGCACTCTTATACTGATAAGGGAACTCCTATTCGCAGACGACAGTGCACTTCTTGCCCACTCTGCTGAAGGGATCCAGAGAATAATAAACGCTTTCTCCGATGCGTCAAAGAAGTTCGGCCTGAAGATCAACATCAAGAAGACAGAGGTGCTATACCAACCCAACTCGACAGGAACCAATGAGGTGGACATCATGGTTGATGGTATCAAACTTAACTCTGTCCCAGAATTCACCTACCTTGGGAGCACGATATCAAAAGATGGACATACCGATGCTGAAATACAGAAGAGAATGGCCAAGGCTAGTGCGTCGTTCGGCCGGCTACGACAGAGACTCTGGAGCAACCACCATGTGTCCTTACGAACCAAAAGCAAGATCTACAGAACAGTTGTTATATCTACTCTCCTCTATGGAGCCGAGTCCTGGACAATATACAGAAGACAAGTGAAGAAGTTACACGCCTTCATGATGCGACATTTACGCTCCCTCATGAAGATTACCTGGAAGGACAAGGTTACAAACAAGGAGATACTTGAAAGAACTGGACTGCCATCTATGGAAGACCTTCTCATCAGGAAGAATCTCCGATGGACAGGTCACCTCATGAGGATGCCACCGGACAGGTTACCAAAGCAGATCCTATACTCCCAGCTATCTTCAGGTCACAGGAAGAGAGGACGACCGCGTTTACGGTTCAAGGATACCATCAAAAGAAACCTGAAGCTGAAGAACATCAAGATCGACTCCTGGACAGAACTGTCCCAACAGAGAGCTGAATGGAGAACAGCAGTAAAGTGAACAGGACATGAAAACAGACATTGTCGCTTCGCGACCGTCAGCATGAGGAGGAGGACATGTACATCAATTATTCAAAGAGCCACTATGAAGTTTATGTTAATAATGGACTTTTCATAGTCACCAAGTTGTGCGTATTTATTTCTTATGAACTGGACTGAAATGCTACGTACAATTAATATGCTTCATTCAGGCATTTTTCCTTGTGAAAAATATATTTGTCAAAGAAATTCAAGGGTAAATCAACTTGCATTATTTTGAACCAACTTATTCTGATTACAGTTCCACCATTTGGTTTGTTGTCTTACATAGATTCCTAGCATTTCGTTCCATAATTAACTTTCTTTATTTTTCCTTGTTCTTGTATAAAACATTGTTCTGGTGCAAGATCTAGATTCAAACCCAAATTGAAAAAAAAAAATGCTTTGCAAATAATTCAGCATTTTGAGTATCTACTTTATGCATTTTTGAGACCATAGAAATCAGGTACTTTCCCCTCCAATTTTGTCAGTGATGCTGTTTTTTTGGTAAATGTTCAAATACTTAATGTATTTTCTTACCCTTTTTTTACTTCGTGCCAAAAATCCATTCATTTTCACAACTCTTTTCATTAGGGTAGCTTGTGTTTCCCACTGTGTGATTTAATAATCCACCTGTTAACATATACCTGTATATAATTACTCACACATCAGTTTTGATTATCATTGTTATGTATGTTTTATGAATGGATGTTTGCAGCTGATTTTCATACCAGTGGCATTAAAAATGTGAAACTGATTTTATGTCTGCCTTGTATATTATGCATAACTTATTTTTCAGTGATTGTACATGTATGTACTTTGAATTTTGGTATCCATGTGCTCATGAATGCTTTTGACAGGTCGTCATTACACTTAAACAGATTGTAATTAGTGGTTCAGATGGTAAAATATGACGTGATATTTAAGTCGTGATTTAAGTCTTTTTTACGTCCTGTAATTATGTCAATAAGTCTAAAACTTGCACCAACGCAAGACGTCATGAGGACGTCTTATTTTGAGGTCATCTTTACGTTTTGCAGGTCACTAAATGATGACTTTGCAAATCACCAAATGACGACTTTTGGACCTCTTTTGGAGGTCTTGCGGGTGGTAAAATATGACGTGATATTTAAGTCGTGATTTACGTCTTTTTTATGTCTTGTAATTACGTCAATAAGTCGACAACTTGCACCAACGCAAGACGTCATGAGGACGTCTTATTCTGAGGTCATCTTTACGTCTTGCAGGTCACTAAATGACGACTTTATTACGTCTTTTGGACATCTTGCAGTTCACCAAATGACGATTCTTTGACGTCTTTTGGGCGTCTAGCATATCACGTCATTTGTTACCACACTCAAGACCTCTAAAAGACGTCATGAAGCTGTCATTCACTGACCTGCAAGACGTAAAGATGACGTCAAAATAAGACGTCCTCATGATGTCTTGCGTTGGTGCAAGTTGTCGTCTTATTGACGTAATTACAGGACGTAAAAAAGACGTAAACCACGACGTAAATACCACGTCATTTTTTATCACCCGCAAGACGTCTAAAAACGTCATAAAGTGGTCATTTAGTGACCTGCAAGACGTCAAAAAGTCGTCATTTGGTGATTTGCAAGACGTCATGAAGTTGTCATTCACTGACCTGCAAGACGTAAATATGACGTCAAAATAAGACGTCCTCATGACGTCTTGCGTTGGTGCAAGTTGTCGTCTTATTTACGTAATTACAGGACGTAAAAAAGACGTAAACTATGACTTAAATATCACGTCATTTTTTACCACCCGCAAGACCTCTAAAAGACGTCATAAAATGGTCATTTAGTGACCTGCAAGACGTCCAATAAACGTCAAAAAGTCGTCATTTGGTGATTTGCAAGACGTCCAAAAGACGTCATGAAGTCGTCATTCAGTGACCTGCAAGACGTAAAGATGACGTCAAAATAAGACGTCCTCATTACGTCTTGCGTTGGTGCAAGTTGTCGTCTTATTTACGTAATTACAGGACGTAAAAAAGACGTAAACCACGACGTAAATATCACGTCATTTTTTACCACCCGCAAGACCTCTAAAAGACGTCATAAAATGGTCATTTAGTGACCAGCAAGACGTCCAATAGACGTCACAAAGTCGTCATTTGGTGATTTGCAAGACGCCCAAAAGACGTCATGAAGTCGTCATTCAGTGACCTGCAAGACGTAAAGATGACGTCAAAATAAGACGTCCTCACGATGTCTTGCGTTGGTGCAAGTTGTCGTCTTATTGACGTAATTACAGGACGTAAAAAAGACGTAAACTATGACTTATATATCACGTCATTTTTTACCAGCCGCAAGACGTCTAAAAACGTCATAAAGTGGTCATTTAGTCACCAGCAAGACGTCCAAAAGACGTCAAAAAGTAGTCATTTGGTGATTTGCAAGACGTCATGAAGTTGTCATTCACTGACCTGGAAGACGTAAAGATGACGTCAAAATAAGACGTCCTCATGATGTCTTGCGTTGGTGCAAGTTGTCGTCTTATTGACGTAATTACAGGACGTAAAAAAGACGTAAACCACGACGTAAATATAACGTCATTTTTTACCACCCGCAAGACCTCTAAAAGACGTCATAAAGTGGTCATTTAGTGACCAGCAAGACGTCCAATAGACGTCACAAAGTCGTCATTTGGTGATTTGCAAGACGCCCAAAAGACGTCATGAAGTCGTCATTCAGTGACCTGCAAGACGTAAAGATGACGTCAAAATAAGACGTCCTCATTACGTCTTGCGTTGGTGCAAGTTGTCGTCTTATTTACGTAATTACAGGACGTAAAATAGACGTAAACTATGACTTAAATATCACGTCATTTTTTACCACCCGCAAGACGTCTAAAAACGTCATAAAGTGGTCATTTAATGACCTGCAAGACGTCAAAAAGACGTTCAGAAGTAGTCATTTGGTGATTTGCAAGACGTCATGAAGTTGTCATTCACTGACCTGGAAGACGTAAAGATGACGTCAAAATAAGACGTCGTCATGATGTCTTGCGTTGGTGCAAGTTGTCGTCTTATTGACGTAATTACAGGACGTAAAAAAGACGTAAACCACGACGTAAATATCACGTCAATATCACGTCATTTTTACCACTCTCTGCTATCAGGCAGAGATTTACCGTCAGGACAGATCACGGAGCACTCCGTTGGCTCTTGAATTTCCGAGACCCACAAGGTCAGATGGCTCGATGGCTGCAAGTGATAGCAGAGTACGACTTCAAAATCGTGCATCGTGCAGGACGATCACATGCCAACGCGGATAGCCTGTCAAGACGACCTTGTTCTCAATGTAAGCGGAACTTCGAGGAGTCAGCTGAGATGGAGGTACCCCAAGATAGCCATGCAGAGGCAAAGGTAGTTACGATAGTACCAGCGGACCGGCCTGATTGGTCAGTAATGGCTTCGAAGTCCAGTGTGGAGAAGTCCTATTGGAGGATGTGGGCCCAACTGGAGGTGAAGCAAGGCATTCTCTACAGGAAATGGGAGTGTGACCAAGGCCATAAGGTAACATGGCGTGTTGTCTTACCAGCTAAGCTTCGGGAGGTTGTCGTGAAGGAATTGCATGGTGGCGAGTCTAGTGGACACCTTGGCATGAACAAGACTAGAGATAAAGTTCGCATGCAGTTCTACTGGGTAGGAATGGATGCTGACATCCGCTCGATGGTACGGCACTGCAATGTCTGTGCCTCGAAGTCGCCGGCGAAGAAACGAAGGGCCCCCTTACAGCAGGATTGTGTCGGAATGCCCATGGAGAGAGTAGCTCTGGATGTAGTAGGTCCTCTCCCGGAGACGGAAAGAGGAAACAAGTACATCTTGGTAGTAGGAGACTACTTACCAAGTGGATGGAAGCCTACCCGATACCAGATCAAACAGCGGAAACGGTTGCAAACAAGTTTGTTAACGAGTTTGTCTGCAGGTTCGGTGTGCCTACAGTACTGCATTCGGATCAGGGCCGAAATTTTGAGTCTTTCAAAAAATATGCCGGGTCCTCGGCATTCACAAGACACGTACCACCCCATACAACCCCAAGTCCGACGGACTCATTGAGAAGTTTAATGGCACCCTGCTTAACATGATCTCAATGATGATTGAACCACATAAGCGATAACGGGACTGGGATGAGAAGTTGGTGATTGTATTGTTTTCCTACCGCAGTGCCCCCAAAGATGCAACAAGAGACACACCTAACATGCTCATGTTAGGGCGAGAACTGCATGTGCCAATTGATCTGACGACAGAGGCCTTAAGGGATGAAGAGGGTAAGGAGCATGATGTGGAGACAGATTATGCGTTAACCCTGAGGCAGCGAATTCGGGCAGCACACCAAAGAGCCCGGGACAACTTCGCAGAGAGTGCCCGACGACAAAAGAGGACCTATGATGCGAAGGCAGAGGGAAGTCCTTTGGTAGTGGGGAAGTTTGTTTGGCTTCACAACAAGGCCAAGACTAAAGGCTTATCTCCAAAACTCCAGAGAAAGTGGGAAGGCCCTTACCTGATCATCCAACCATTGTCAGATGTCACTTGTAGAATACAAGAGAAGAGAAATGGTAAGATGAAAGTAGTTCATGTGGACAGGTTGAAACCCTACGAAGGGCCGCCTCTTCAGTCCTGGTTAGAAGCGAGTGGTCAGAGCAGTGAGGCTCATAGAAATGAGCAGGAAGCTCCTAGCCAACTTGTACAGCTTCAGGAGATAGAGGAGGAGGTTGACCCCGTTGACAGGAAAGCTTCAAAACCTGTTGAGCCTGTCCCAGCCCTAGGAAAAATCCTCCAAGAACTAGGAATCCACCATATAGATATACACCATAAGGAGTAGCTGTGATCACCAGATTTCTGATTTGATTTTGTATTGTGTCCCTATCCTTTACAGTGAGTCAAGATGAGGCACAGGGAGTCCTCCCACGAAAGTTTCTTCGAATGCTATGACTGTGGAATGAGATTTGCACATAAGAGAAGCCTGCACCGGCACATCGATGACAGCCATCGGCGGCATTTTTCCTGCGATGCGTGTGACAAAGTATACAACAGGAGGGACACGAGAGAGTCCGTAAAATGAGGTCGGAGGTCCACCAGAGGGGTGGCAGGGCCAGTAAGGAACGTCCAAGGCAGCGGGCAACTGGGGAACCCGAGGGGAAACCAACGAGCCGGGTTTGCCCCAAAGAGTCCGAATCAGCAACAGTGGAGGCAGAGATCCAGGTGAACGTCTCTCCTGCTACGAAGGAGGCTGTTGACGTTGGTGTCCTGAGATTAGGGACTGGACTTGCTGGAAAACGTCTGAGCATGTTGAGGCAACAAATAGATGAATCGCCAGACCCTTCTGTGTCGACGGACTCTGAAACAAAGTCTGAGGCGGATGTATTGGAAATGCCAAAGGACAGCGGTGAACAAGCACCCACGAAAGTTAGAGTGGGGAAGGAGATTGGTGAGGTAGAAATTAGTCGTGTCATCCCTGGCAGCTTGGTCCGGGTCGTGGACCAGTGCACGACGACCATGTTCTCTGGGTTGTAGGCGACCACGCGCTTGGCCTGAGGATGACGACAAGTGAGTTGGAGAAAGGACTGATAGGGAATATACCGCTGATGTCATGGTAGGGACGACAGAGACTCCACTTATCTTATGTGCCCCAGTGTGATGAGGGCGAGTTCAATAGGTCGAGATCGATTGTGACGATCGAGACCAAGAAGAGATTCAACATGGAGTTTTATTAACTTACAACCGGTTTTCCAGAGTTATCTGTTGTTGTGCTGTCTACTTAAATATAAGGCAGGGAACCTGGGATACGGGCAAGGAGCGGCCCGTAACAAAATGGGGGCTTGTGTCGGCAGTCTACTGGTTGTTTTCCTGTAGACAATTGTGTGTTTTTGGCGGGTTTTTTGTAAGTATGTTGTTGAGATTTCCCGTCGTGGTCGATCTTCGTCGCCTTGCATTCGCTGAGGTAGCGTAATGTGTGTTGCATGAATACACGCTGCATGTATGTGTGTTTGTTGGTGGTCGCTGACCCTGCCGTGTGGTTTGCACGGTGTTGCACTACTCACTAACTCGCGCTTGTGTGCTTGAAACAGAGTTTTTGCTTGTGTTTCGGTATTTTACAGTTTGTAAGACAGTTTGTTGGACTTTTCAGTCTGTTATCTGCTGGTTATTTGCCTCTGAGTCTTGGTTCATGATTACTGAATGGTGATAAACGTTGAGACGGTATATGAGCTTAACGTGGGTTATTTTTGCCGTTGGTACTTTTGGCTTGATGCGGCGTGTGTGTATAGCACGTTGTGCATGGTGGTGCGGCTTATCTCCCGGTGTGGTTGAATTCTCGCACGGGCCGTGAATGAGGTTGTGACGTCCAGGATATTTTTTCACTTGGTTTAGTGGAATTTTGTGGCTGGGGTTTATGACAGCCATGGATGATAGCTTTCTCGGGAATTGATAAATCTAGGTTGTTTCTGGTTGGTTGTGTGTATAACAGCCAAGGGCCAGGTTCTATGCTAGTTTCACGGTATATTGTGTAGACTAGGTTTTTCAGTTTGACTGAGGTCTGGCTGTGTGTATAGCAGTCAGGTTAGTTTCTTTCATATTTTAGAAACTAGGTTCCTTCGGTTTGGAAGGGTTTTGGTTGTGTGTATAGCGGCCAAGTGTCTATTTTTTCTTGGTTTTGTTGAATAACTAGATTGTGCATGATGGCTGATGAATTTTCGGTAGGAGAATTTGTAAGAGGTCCATCTGCAGAGCAATTGCGCTCATTGAGGAAGAGTGATTTGTTGGCTTTAGCAGCTCACTATGAAGTTCCTGGTGTAAAACAGTATATGCTGAAATCCAGCATATTGAATTCAGTTCTTGAATTTCTGATAGAGGAAGAGGTGTTGCCTTTTGAGGAGGCGGAACAGACTTCTCCACGTTCTCAGTCCCCGGTAGATTCTCAGTCTACTGATAGGTCGGTTTCAGACCAAGTACGCATACGAGAACTTGAGCTTGAGATAGCAAGAGTTCAGTTGCAGCGAGAACAAGTGGTGTTGCAAAGGGAGCGAGCAAGTGCTGATGAGAGAGAGCAGGTTAGGCAGGGTCAGCCTCGTTTTGACGTTTCAAAGCATGTTCGGATGGTTCCAGTGTTTGAGGAAA
The DNA here is from genome assembly GCA_025617745.1 of Heliocidaris erythrogramma. Taxonomy (NCBI): domain Eukaryota; kingdom Metazoa; phylum Echinodermata; class Echinoidea; order Camarodonta; family Echinometridae; genus Heliocidaris; species Heliocidaris erythrogramma. The sequence continues at coordinate 65,205,125 of CM046854.1, forward strand.
CAGATGTGGAGAGGTATTTTCTCCATTTTGAGAAAGTTGCTCAGAGTTTGGATTGGCCGCGTGAGAAATGGTCACACTTGTTGCAGTCGCAACTGAAAGGTAAAGCACGTGATGCATATTCGGCTTTGTCTAATGAAGAAGTGTGTCATTATGACACGGTGAAAAATGCTATTTTGCATGCCTACGCGCTCGTTCCGAAAGCGTATCGTCAAAAGTTTAGAGATTCACTAAAAGTTGAATCACAGTAGCATAGGGAATTTGCGAAAACAAAAGAAATTCAGTTCGACCGATGGTGTCAGTCGCTTGAAGTTACGGAATTCAAGGAGCTGCGTGAGTTGATACTCCTGGAGGAATTTAAGAGATCATTGCCTCAGGAGGTGCGTTCACACCTGGAGGAAGTAAGGGTGTCAGATTTGGGTAAAGCGGCAAGTCTCGCCGATGAGTATGTTCTTACTCATAGCCATAGAAATTCTAGGTCTGGTGCACAGAATACTCGCGGTAGTTTCCGTAAAAGCCATGGTCAAGGTCAGAAAAACGGTAGGAAACAAGATCTGACAGAGAGTGAGGGTGACAAGAGTGGGTCTGATGGAGAGACTGCGAACAGTGACAAGAGTTGCTATTACTGCAAGAAAGTAGGGCATTTCAAGTCTAGTTGTCCTGTTCTAAAAGCGAAAAAGGACAAAGAAAATGCACAACCGATGGGATTGGTGAATCATGTCATGCAATCTAGGAAAAGTGTGTGTGGTGCTCGGCACAATAGAATAAAGTCAGTTGACTTTGCGAAGGTTCAAGCGCAGTATGAACCATACATATCAGTTGGATATGTGTCTTTGGTGGGATGTGAATATGCCAGAAAGGTCAAGATTCTTAGAGATACTGGTGCAGCTCAGTCTTTGATCCTAGATAGTGTACTGCCTTTTGGTGAATCTTCTTCTACCGACTCTAGTGTGTTGTTGGAGGGAGTGGGTGGATTTGTTCAAGTACCCCTTCATGTTGTTGATTTGTGTTCTGATCTGGTCTCGGGAGAAGTAATCTTTGGAGTGCAGAAGTCACTTCCGGTACAGGGTCTGGGTGTCTCGATTATTTTGGGAAATGATCTTGCAGGAGACAAAGTTTCAATGTCGGGTCCTGTGGTGAGTGAAAGCCCTGTTGTAAGAGCGGCTGATGTAGTCGTTTCCATGGTTGATGATCAAGAGAACAATGAGACGTGCCGAGAGAGAAGTGTGACAGATCACATAGAGCCTGAGACTAAGACTAAGAGTGATGACTGTGAGTTGGATGTTGATTTGAATGTTGATGTTCAGGATCCAGGGTTCAATTTGAAGTCAAATTCTGTTAATCTTGCCCAGTTTGAGGAAAAATCAAAACCATTATCGTTGAGTATGAAAGAGGATCCAACGATGTTATCGAGGATGGTGAATGAGTTGGTTACCGGTTTGAAAGGATGTGTAGCCTATCTTGACAATTTTGTGACTAATCCTAACACATGTGAGAAGCACGTTGAGATGAAAGTGATGTTGTTTCAACAGTTGTTTGCTGCACAGTTAGCAGTGAATAATATGACAGAGGATTTCACAGGTAGTGAGAGGCAATTTCCTGGTCATATAGGCATTGTTGAATGTGGCGGAGTCAAGCCATTCTCTGCTGAGGCAGCGGCAGGACCCCTACAGAGGTGGAAGGAGGATCCGGCAGGAGAGGCCCAGGTGTTCTTAGACAAGATGGGACCTTCACCTCACCCCCTGTGTGAAGACGCCGGCTCCAACCAACAACCAATCCCCTTTGGCCGTCCGTTGCTAGGAGCACCGGACTCCATGATGCTAGTCAACCCTGTACTGATGGCTCCGGATTTCAACCAGCCATTCGGCCTCGTGGTGGATGCTGGTGCCGTGTTGACTCAACAAGATGCAGATGGAGTCGACCGTCCCATATCATTCTTCTCAAAGAAATTTTGTGCAAGTCAGAAGAACTATTCTACTGTTGAGAAGGAAACACTAGCCTTGATACTTGCACTTGAACATTTTGACGTGTACGTCAGTGGATCTCAACATCCAGTCAGGGTACTAACTGATCATAACCCCCTGACATTTGTCAACAAAATGAAAAACAAAAACCAAAGACTAAGACGATGGAGTTTGCTGCTACAGGAGTACAGCTTGGACATTCAACATGTGCCAGGAAAGGACAATGTTATTGCAGACGCTTTATCTCGCGTGTAATCTTTGGACAGAATTGTACTAAACATTTCAACAATCCTATGGGAGAGTGAACTACCCTAGTGTGAAATAATCTACATGGGCTTGGACAGTTGAACATTTTTTGTGAATAAACTGGAATTGCACGTGAAGAAGAAAACCAGAACTTTGAACTTGGAGTGATTCTTTGATAATCACAAACTATTGCAAACAGAGACTTATTGGACTCAGTGTAAAGTTTTATGTTTTTCTCATGTTTGCCTTCCAGATATATTTTGTACAATGTATTTTTGTACATGAAATGATAACTGTTTTTTGTTTTGAAAAAGGAACATGCATGACAGTATTTTGGTGTTAAACTCCTTTGGCACAATTATGGAGGGATAGGAAGAGAGAAACAAATGATTTCTCCTTTTGTTTGTGCATGTTTGTCAAAGTTAAAACAGGAAATACATTATATAAATTCAATTTATATCTTATGCAAACTATGTTGCATGTTGTTATTAACTACAGGAAATGTGGAATGAAATGGATTTTTGTCTGTTTTGAGAATCACAAAAAAGATATGAATTTTCTCATATTTTGGGTCTGTGGAATTCATGTGTTAAACAGAGTGGACACTTTATGTGCCTAACGAACTAAAATATCTTTGTGTACAAGTTTGCATTAATGTTGGAAACTTTTATAGATCATATATATTGTGATGATCATTGTTGTCATATTTTTCAGCCAGGTCTAATATTGCTGAAGGTTGTTTATTGATTGTTGCATTGTATGAAAAGATATTTTGCTTAAAATTGCAAGGAAGCATCAGTAATGGTATATGCCTGTACATAATGATACATGTACTGAAAACCCATTTGATGTCTTAACTTCTATGCGATTTTATTTTGTTGTACATGTATTTACTTTTGTAATAATTCTTACATTACTTGCATCAAGGGAGGATTCTGAGCAATACTGCAGTTATATATCAAGTTGATTGCTTTTATATGTCTCCTAGCAAATTTACATTCATTAAGTTTAAAGACATGGAATTGTGTTCACACTCTATGTTATTACATGTTTAACTCTAGAACACAATTTCTGCATTTATAATGAGGCTTGTGCTATTTTTAGATGCTCTACAGTCGTTTCTATGCCTTTTGCATTATATTTAGTTCACATTATTGCTGAAAACGACTGTATTTGAATCGATTCATTCTTAAGGGATCGATAGATAGAATTTTACTAACCGGGACGAAAAATGTATATTTTCGTATAAGGTTCTATACTGTGTAATGAAGTTATAACGTGTTCGTTTATACAAAGTTTCTGTGTTGTACGAGATTTTATGTACATACTTTTTAACCCGGACGATCGTTACACTCCGAAGTATGTTTTTATGGAAGGGAGTGTGATGAGGGCGAGTTCAATAGGTCGAGATCGATTGTGACGATCGAGACCAAGAAGAGATTCAACATGGAGTTTTATTAACTTACAACCGGTTTTCCAGAGTTATCTGTTGTTGTGCTGTCTACTTAAATATAAGGCAGGGAACCTGGGATACGGGCAGGGAGCGGCCCGTAACACCCAGTACTGGGTGTTACGGGCCATAAAAACATACGCAGCTGGCTTATACAACCTTCCGTATTTATGCTTTGTTTTTTGTTTTTAAATGCATTCTCAAACATGTTTAGTTTTATATTCAGAAGATTTACGTGTACACCGTGATATATCTATGCATTGTACTTATTCCATGTCTTCCTTGCCTATGGTCCTATTTCTTCTACCCTTTCCTTTCTTAACCTTTTCCTGGTCTCACTACTTCTCTTTTGCTCTTTCTCTCTACTTTTGTATAATTTTATAGATTATTTTTGTAGTTGTTGTTGTAAGGTTGCCTACAAGAAGGCGCTTTGTTCGATGTTACAGTTTATTTACGCAGCTGAAGGATTCCAGTGCTGACTTTTTATACTTGCCATGTTTGTGTAACTTTTGCCTCATGTTCAGGACATTCAACTCAGGCTTCGAGAAGAGTCTCTATAGTAGTCTCTGTAGTCTCTTTATTAAGAAGTTTTAAAGTTCTTTATTTTTTGTACTTCTCCTGAACGTTATTCTGATGTGATTTTCATCTTGTTTTTTGCCAAAGACTGTAGACTCATGAAAAGTTGGATAAAGGTTGTATTTTTTTGTGTTTTGTATTTGTATTTATTTTGCGTCAATCAAAACAACAAGTTATAATACATTCATTATCATGAAAGCAAATTGATTAAAAAAAGAAGACGGGGGGATGGCCCTACTCAGCGTTGTTGCCATAACTACGCTGTTTTACAGAGGGGTCCCTATAGACATAGAAAACATGTAAATATATATTGGAAAAAAGTTAACAGTTTACAGTAATTAAAGAAACGAATTGGAGTAAAAAACAGGAAAAAACAGAAAATATTTACAATATATACAAAAGAGAAAGCTTAAAATATAGCGTACATTTAAATAAGATACCTGAGCAGCTACAAACAGTCTGGAATAATATTTCTTAAATCCTTTCTGAATGTGTTTTGATCATCTTTACTAAAATTTTATATTTTGTTTCTATACAAGTGGCCCGTGGACTGTCCACACTTGGGGAGGGGCTGTGTAGCGTAATCACTCATATACATGTACCTTGGAATGCAGTACTCAGTAAGACCCGTAGAGGACGATGTAATTAATTGTGGATAGAGATCTTGTGAAAGAGATCGAGGTAGAGAGTCGGTATCGAGCTTTGGTGGCGTACGGTTGCGCCATAAGGTGCTCTGAATAAAGTCTTACTACAACTTACTTAATACCTCTCAAGTTTGCAATCCTTTGGCTGTCGATCGAGTAGAGGTGAGTGAGTAAGCTGATAAGTTAAGAGTGATGAGAGAGAAAGAGCATTTCCACGTTGCACAATATATTTTTGTGAATTAATCCGCTGAATGAGAAGGTGTATGATTGACGAGACGTGGACCGGGTTCTGAGAGATTGCAAGGCAGAACGCTACCCCGGCAGAGCCCGGTTACGCCACAGCATTGTATATTGGACAAGTGCCTCTTGGACTATCCTTGAACAATGACCTTTTACGAGAGATAAACAAATTCTGGTAGCTGTCATTCGCCCATTATCCTACACCTAAACCGGGACACAATGACCCTCAGACTATATACCCAGGTTAAACAATACCAACTTCCTCTCCTCTGACCCGACAGCTAACCGCTAATTTAGTTGGGGTTAACCTCGCTAGTCATAAGGACCGCTATTCATAAGGACCACTTATTCATGAGGACCGCTATCCATAACGCGTTACTAAATGAATAGCGGTTTTGTATTAATACTGGTCCTTACGAGTAGCGAGCAAACCATACACAAATTACCTCGCTATTCATAAGGATCTCCAGCATAAGGACCACTATTCATAAGGACCGCTATTCATAACGCGTATTAAATAAATAGCGGTTTTCTTTGAATAGCGGTCCTTATTGAATAGCGAGCGGACTTGAATTTAGTTACACTGTAAATAAAAGTCGAGTCTTTTTATAAATGATATATGTGCGGGAGTTAAAATGATTCAATGTTAATGTTCCGTCTTTAATGTTCCATCTTTAATCACTAGCTGAGTTTTCCCCCTAGTATATTAGATGATAAACCCCTCAAAAAAAGTTCTGCAATTCAACTTTGAGCCTTGATATCTTTTTGGCGGCTTTTTAATCATTCTTGATTTTTTAGATCATTGGAAAGTTCATTTATCCCCCTTCACATCCATGCCCCATTTGTAATGGTTATGTCATCCTTGAATGCACAGCACCCCTGAATAGAGGGCAAAGTCAAAAGTGAAAAGTTGCAAATTGAATGGCTATCTTGGCTATTGTCTATTGCATCGACCGGGTAACAGCGTTTGGAGGAGGCAGTGTTATGGTGTGGGGGTGGCATATCTGCTGAGGGAAAGACACAGCTTACCATCGTTGATGGAAACCTGACAGCAGAGAGATACCGAGACAACATTCTTCGGCCAGAGGTCATCCCATACATGTGCAATCTTGGACCAAACGCCATCTTCCAAGATGACAACGCCCGCCCACACAGAGCAAGGATCATCACCGAATACCTGCAGGAGGAGGCAGTGATGAGGATGGATTGGCCTGCGAACAGCCCTGACTTGAACCCAATCGAGCACCTGTGGGACCAGCTTGGCCGTGCTGTACGCGCCAGAGTGACAGATCACACTACACTGGCTGAGTTGCAACAGATCCTTATCGAAGAGTGGAACCTCATCCCACAGCAACGCATCACCAGGCTGGTGACAAGCATGAGGAGGAGATGCCAGGCTGTCGTAGCTGTATTCGGATCTTCTACTCGCTACTGAACTTTTCACTTTTGACTTTGCCCTATATTTAGGTGCACTGCACATTCCGTGATTACATAATCAATACAAATGTGGTATCATTGTGAAGGTGAATAAACAAGCTTTACAATGATATCAAGCTTGATGATGATCATACAGTTACTAGAGAGATATAAATACTTAAACTTGAATTGCAGAACTTTTTTTGAGGGGTTTATATCATAATTGGAAAGTTTAATCCCAACAGCCAATCCGCAGGTCCCCTAAAAGCGCGCTATTTTATTTCCAGTTCTGCCTGACTATGAATACATAATGAGCAAGAACAGCCAGGAACATCTCATTTGCAAACTATTGAATAGACTACTTATCATTCACGAATTGTCATGAGTTATACATCAAATAAAAGAATAGGGGTCAGAGATTTTTGACCTGCTTTTATTGTGTTCAAAATAAAAGACGAAATTGGTAAAAAATGGTGTTCCTTTTATGACAAAAAATGGAAATGAAATGAAATATAAATCTGGCCAAAACTACCATAGTTTTATTGTGAGCCAGGGCAAAGATTGTAATAACATTAATGTGCAATCCATGACAGGGTCAGGATCCAGCAATATGTAACCAATGTACACACTTTGTCTTTAAAAAAAGTCAGTTCCAGCATTCCGATTGGTTACCACCAGCACTTCCATACACGTGTGTCTTGATGGCGGCTCATATACTTTTTATATGTCTTTTAACAACTTGAAATCTTGTGAAAAAAAACTTTTGTATGACTATTTCAACCGTTATTTTAAACAAATTATTTCTAAAACTCTGACTGAAACAAAATATCCCTGTGTTGGTAAACTATTCATTTATTTTTGCAGAAAGTGTAATGAGCACAGCATTAATATTTATTGAAGAACATAACTTTAAAGATGACCATGCGATACAGCCGACTGGGTGCAAGGAGAGAGTCCATTTCGGGCCCTGGAAATAAAATGCGCGATTTTTGCTCATTTGCATACGACCTGCGGTCTGACTGCCAAGCATTATCTTATTCGTATGTACATGTCTATCTATAATCAATCTTTTTTTGGACCAATAAACCATAGAGCTGACAAAACATTGCGTATTCGTCTGCGTAACGTTGCTTCATTTATCATGTTCTAGGCCTCTCGGTGTCATCCCAATAGACAGACAGTCCAGGAGACGGACGGCCCACGAGGGCGGCAAAACAAAAATATACTTTTGCATGAATTACGTAATAATAAATTGCTTGTTATTACTGTATTTACAACTCAAACCATACTATGATAGCAGTGTTGGAAAATGATTACATAATTATGTTCAAATATTCGCCTTTATTTGACTTGTGTAATAAATGGGCGTACCTTGATAAGCGATGCCTTTTCTTTCATTACTGTGTAGAAGTTATCGTGAAGAAGCGTGTAGACCAGTGTTAGGTCATTGAGATGAGGCATTGAACAAAGTGCTTCTGCTAAGTCACGTGATGATGAGGAGGTCAAGTTAACCAAACTTCCGTTATACTCTTTACCAAGACCTTTAAGACAGAGTATGGTGACCTGTACATTATTTAGATGAAAAAGAAAAAAAAAAGAAGAAGAAAAAGAAGAAGAAGGAGAAGAAGAAGAAGAAGAAGAAGAAGCATCAATTTAATTTTGTTAAACGGATGTAGACTTCAGACATTTAGTCATTACGCCGTATGTTAAATCATGATTCCAGTCATAAACACAATCAGAGAAATTATATTTGCGACCGAGGAATACAGGTTTTCAGAAAGTCATTCCTCTTTAGTATCGTATTTTGGACAACTTATTCTTGGACTATCCTTGAACGATGACATTTTCTGAGAAATAAACATATTCTGCTAGCTGTCACCAGTCATAGGTATCCTGATCATTTCGCCCAGGATAGACCCTCAGACTATATACCCAGGTTAGAAAATACCAACTTCCTCTCTTCTGACCAGACAGCTAACCTCTAATTTAGTTGGAATAACCTCGTTAGTCATAAGGACCATTATCCATAACAAGTGACCAAATGAATAACGGTTTTGTATGTATACCGTTCCTTATGAATAGCGAGCAAACCATAGACAAATTGCCTCGCTATTCATAAGGATCTCCATTCATAAGGACCACTATTCATAACTATTCATAAGGACCGATATTCATAACGCGTGTTAAATGAATAGTAGTTTTCTATGAAGAGCTGTCCTTATTGAACAGCGGGCGGACTTGAATTTAGTTACCATGTAAGTAAAAGTCGGGACTTTTTATGAACGATAATTATGTGCTGAGTTAAAATGAATCAATTTTAATGTTCCATCCTTATTCACTAGTGGAGTTTTCCCCATAGTATATTAGATGATAGATCATAATTGGAAAGTTTAATCCCAGGAATTAGCTTATTCGTGAAAGGTGTTTGTCTATAATCAATCTTATGTTTAGGGACCAATACATTATAGAGCTGACAAAACATTGCGTATTCGTCTGCGTAGCGTTGCTTCATATTATGTTTTCGACCTCTCGGGGTGTACCTTGATAAGCGATGCATTTTCTTTCATTGCTGTGTAGAAGTCATCGTGAAGAAGCGTGTAGTCCAGTGTTAGATCATTGAGATGAAGCATTGAACAAAGTGCTTCTGCTAAGTCACGTGATGATGAGGAGGTCAACTCAAGCAAACGTCGATAGCCATCATATTCTGTACCACGACCGTCAAGATAGAGTGTGGTGACCTGTACATTATTCAGATGAAAAAAAAAAAAGAAGAAGAAAAAGGAGAAGAAAAAGAAGAAGAATTACGCCGTATCTTAAATCATGATTCCAGTCATAAAAACACAATGAGAGAAATTATTTTTGAGACCGAAGAATACAGGTTTTCAGAAACGCATTCCTCTTTAGTATTGTATATTGGACAAATGCCTCTTAGACAAATGCCTCTTGGACTATCCTTGAACGATGACCTTTTCTGAGAGATAAACATATTCTGGTTGTTGTCACCAATCAGAGGTATCCCTGCATGATCATTTCGCCCAGGTTCCTACACCTAAACCATGCAACAATAGACCCTCAGACTGCATACCCATGTAAGAAAATACTAACTTCCTCTTCTCAGACACGGCAGCTAACCACAATTCAGTGAGGACCACTTATTCATAAGGACCGCAATCCATAACGCGTGACTAAATGAATAGCGGTTTTGTATCTACAGTTAACAACAAAATTAATAATACCCCTTGGAAAATTCTAGTTTTTTGCATTTTTCCTTAAAAATGAATGGTTAACTGAATTTAATTGCACATCACTTGAAAACATTTAGTTATCATCTGCAAATGAATGCTGTTTCTGGTTTCACCTCATTTGCATAACAATAGAAAAGGTGAATTATCCAAAGTGGGTGATGTTCAAAATTATTCATACCCTTGGTGATCTATTGACTTTGTCAATCAGTATGAATCTAGTCCTTGTGATTAATGCTCGTAACACTTTCTTCACACTGTCACAATGCTTCTGGAGGTCTCTACTGAGATATCAGGCCAATACCTGGTCTCCAATGGCCCAATCTCCTTGAGGATGTTGTCCACACATGCCATCACCTGGTCTTCAGGGGATTCGATGGATTTAAAGCAGATTTTGTGTTTGCAGGTGGTGTAGTTTTAGACGTCATGAAGATAGGACTATGATATTGATATTTTTGTTAATATTCCTTACATTTTAAAGGAGAATTAACCCCTGAGTACAAATTTACTTATATTGAAAGGTGTAATATATTCCTACTTATTGGCCTAAATCATTTTCTAATAAGATATCAGAAAAGGGTATAAATAAAGATATTCCAACACCCGGTATCGTCTCCTACTCATTTACATGGGGGCTGCCATTTTCTTGCTGATTTGGATTTGTACATGAACCATTGAGAAATGTTCCGGTCAGGAAGATATTTTGCATCCAAGACCTAAATTGATTTTCTTCATTACCTAAAATCCCATATGTGACGAAAAATATAAATTGGGTGTTTACATGATTTATAAAAATTAAATCTTTATAATAATACTTTTAAATTGTCTGGTTTTACTTAACAAAAATCTATTTTCTTGGGTTTGCCAAACAGAGCAGAACATAATATATGCAGCATGCATTCTGACTTTTCAAGTCCCATTATCCGAAAGCAGGTGAATGCATAGTTTGCCGCTATAGATGCTCAGGGGAGAAGCATCCATAAAATTTGAATTAATTTGCTCCGTCCATTGCGTCACAGTATCTAGAAAATAGATTTATATTAAGCGAATATCGATTTTCAACAGAAATATATAAGGAAATCTTCACTTTAAAAATAAATTGACATATCTATTCTATATTTTTAATCTCAAATGGGTTTTTAATTTTGAAAAAGGCAATTGGGCATTTGGATTAAGAAAATCTTCTTGTACACATAAAAAAATGGCAGCCCCCATGTATTGCTAGCAGACGATACATATTGCTAGCAGATGATAAATTTTGCTCAGAAAATCTTGATTCGTATCGATCTCGTATATTTTGACGCGAAGCCGTATAGTCTAACAAGTAGGAATAAATAACACCTTTGAACACTATCGTCTTTATTGTTTGAGGTTAATTCTCCTTTAATGACAATTCTTTATCTAAGTTGAAACAAAGCACTCTTCCAGGAGAGACTTCCCTAGAGGCATTCACTGTTGCACTGTCAAGGGAAGGTATTTCCTGATACTGTTGTTCCATTATTATTAAGAATGTTTAGGGAGGCCATAGTAGTTGTCTAAAGGTTGGATGGTGCCAATTTTTTCAGTTTATTCAGCTACACTGATTCACACATTTTTGATATGGACACCTACAAGTGGGTACTCTAGTGAAGCTTAAAATACTGATCTTTATGTTCCAGTGCACTGTCAAAGTGGTAGCATTTTGTGCACTGCAGCTGGTAACATGAAGGGCATATGATATGGATTTGGTTTACATTCATTTTGATATCAAGGATTGTAGCTTTCATACGAAAGATACAAGAAATATACCATATGAAGATTGATATACAGTAACAGCCAATGTGGGATGTGTATGATACTCAACGGTTACATACTGTTATTCATGGTGACCTGACGTTAGAGCCATGAAATGACTTTAATATCACCAACATGGCCTTCCTGAGCACTCTGATCAAGAATGGGACCAATGAATAAAGGTGAACCCTCCCACAGGCAGTGCAAAAGGAAAGGGCTCTTCAGGAATGGTGCTTAGCTTCATAAGTAGATACAGATTTTTCATTAAAATGCATGGAATAAATGACCGAAAATTTCAATATCATAGTCCTGTCCTCATGAAGTCGATAATTGCATCACCTGTAGGACACGAAATCTAATGAACTCCCTGAAGGTCAGGTGAAGGCATGTGTGGACACATCCTCAAGGAGATTGAGCCATTGGAGAACAGGTACTGGCCTGATATCCCAGCAGAGACCCCTCCGGAAGCCATGTGACGGTGTATTGAAATAAAGTGAATTACAAGCATTAATCACAAGGATCGGATTCATACTGATTGACAAAGTCAATAAATCACCAAGGGTATGAATAATTTTGAACATCGCCCAGTTTGGATAACTCACCTTTTCTATTGTTATGCAAATGAATGCCGGTTCCGGTTTCACCTCATTTGCAGATGATAACTAAATGTATTCAAGTGATGTGCAAGTAACTAGAATTTTCCAAGGGGTATGAATAATTTTGCTGTTAACTGTATATATTAATACCGGTCCTTACGAGTAGCGAGCATACCATAGACAAATTACTTCACTATTCATAAGGATCTCCAGCATAAGGACTACTATTCATCACTATTCATAAGGACCCCTATTCATAACGCATGTTAAATGAATAGCGGTCCCTATTGAATAGCGAGCGGACTTGAATTTAGTTATCCTGTAATAAAAGTCGGGTATTGTTATGAATGATATACGTGAGGGAGTTAAAATGATTCAATGTTAATGTTCCGTCTTTCATCACTAGCGGAGTTTTTTATGTAGTACATTAGATGATAGATCGTATTTGGAAAGTTTAATCCCAAGCATTAGCTTATTCGTGAATACATGTTTGTCTATAATCAATCTTATTTTAGGGACCAATAAACCATAGAGCTGACAAAACATTGCTTATTCGTCTGCGTAGCGTTGCTTCATGTTCTAGACCTCTCGGGGTCATCCCAATAGACAGACAGTCCACGAGACAGACGGCTCACGAGGGCGGCGAAAGAAAGATATACATTATTGGCTTAATAATAAATTGCTTGTTATTACTGTATTTACACCTCACACCATAATGATTGCAGTGTTGTAAAATGATTAAATAATTATGTTCAAATATTCGCCTTTTAATACCCGTGTGTGTAATGAATGGGCGTACCTTGATAAGCGATGCCTTTTCTTTCATTACTGTGTAGAAGTCATCGTGAAGACGCGTGTAAACCAGTGTTAGGTCATTGAGATGAGGCATTGAACAAAGTGCCTCTGCTAAGTCACGTGATGATGAGGAGGTCAACTTAACCAGACGTCCGTTTTCATCGAGACCACGGTACAAATCTTTAAGACACAGTGTGACAACCTGCACAGTAATAAATTTACGTGAAGAAGAAGAAGAAGAAGAAACATAAATTTAATTTGGCTAAATGGATGTAGACTTCAGACTTGGAGTCATTACGCCGTACGTATTTGAACTCATGATTCTAGTCATAAACGCAAAGAGAAAAATTATATTTACAACCGAAGAATACAGGTTGGACATCCTCAAAACAAAGATATACTTTTACATTATGTGATACTTTGTATTAAGCGCAGTAGATTATATTCATATAGTAGCTCCGCTAAATAAATGGAACATATTATTATTATTATTATTTACGTAATACTTGGTTGTTATTACTGTATTCACATCTCATACCATATGATTGCAGTGTTGTAAAATGGTTAAATAATTAGGTTCAAATATTCGTCTTTACCCGTGTGTGTAATGAATGGGCGTACCTTGATAAGCGATGCTTTTTCTTTCATTACTGTGTAGAAGTCATTGTGAAGAAGCGTGTGGGCCAATGTTAGGTCATTGAGATGAAGCATTGAACAAAGTGCCTCTGCTAAGTCACGTGATGATGACGAGGTCAACTCAATCCGACGTCTATTGTCCTCCACATGACGGTACAATTCTTTAAGACACAGTGTGACAACCTGAACAGTAATACATTCATGCGAAGTAGAAAAGAACAGGAAGAAGAAGAAGAAGAAGAAGAAACATCAATTGAATTTGGCTAAATGGATGTAGACTTAAAATTTGGAGTCATTCCGCCGGACGTATTTTCATGATTCCAGTCATAAACGAATGGGAGAAATTCAATATACCACCGAAGAAAACAGGTTTTCAGAAAAGCATTCCTCTTAAGTATCGTATTTAGGACATCCTCTTGGCTGAATTTGGCTAAATGGATGTAGACTTAAGATTTGGAGTCATTCCGCCGACGTATTTTCATGATTCCAGTCATAAACGAATGGGAGAAATTCAATATACCACCGAAGAATACAGGTTTTCAGAAAAGCATTCCTCTTAAGTATCGTATTTAGGACATCCTCTTCTTTTGGCTAAATGGATGTAGACTTCAGACAGCCCTATTTTAATATCATGACTCCAGTCATAAACAATCTTATTTTGAGGGACCAATAAACCATAGAGCTGACAAAGCATTGCGTATTCGTCTGCGTAGCGTTGGTTCATTGATACATGTTCTAGGCCTCTCCGAGGTCATCCCAATAGACAGACAGTCCACGAGACAGACGGCTCACGAGGGCGGCGAAAGAAAGATATACTTTTACATTATTAACGTAATAAGAAATTGCTTGTTATTCCTGTATTTGCACTTCAAACCATATGATTGCAGTGTTGTAAAATGATTAAATAATTGAATATTTCATAAAGAAAGTAAATGTGAGAAAATTACAATGCCCCGACCGGGATTCGAACCCGGGACCCTGGATTACATGACCAGTGCTCTACCAACTGAGCTATCCAGGCTCCCGTCGAAGCAAAGTAACAATCTCAATAATCTTAAATAATTATGTTCACATAATTATTCGCCTTCTGTCTTTATTCACTTGCTGAGTTTTCCCCATAGTGTATTAGATGACAGATTATAATTCTAGGCCTCTCGGGGTCATCCCTATGGACAGACAGTACACGAGGCCGGGAAAACAAAGAATATACTTTTATAATATTTACGTAAAACTATTATTGGTTGTTATTACTGTATTCACATCTCATACCATATGATTGCAGTGTTGTAAAATGATTAAACAGTTATGTTCAAATATTCGACTTGTGTAATAAATGGGTGTACCTGGATAAGCGATGCCTGTTCTTTCATTACTGTGTAGAAGTCATCGTGAAGAAACGTGTTGTGCATTGTTAGATCATTGAGATGAAGCATTGAACAAATTGCTTCTGCTAAATCACGTGATGATGACGAGGTCAACTCAACCCGACGTCTATAGTCATCCACATGGCGGTACAAATCTTCAAGACACAGCGTGACTACCTGCACAGTAATGAATTTATGTGAAGAAGAAGAAAAGGAAAAAGAAGAAGAAAAAGAAGAAGACGAAGATAGATCAATTTAATTTGGCTAAATGGATGTAGACTTCAGATTTGGAGTCATTAAGCCGTATTTTAAAATCATGATTCCAATCATAAATACAATGAGACAAATTTTATTTACGACTCAAGAATACAGGTTTTCAGAACCTGCCTCTCCCTTGACCCGACAACTAACTGCTAATTTAGTTGGGCTAACCTCGCTAGTCATAAGGGCGTACCTTGGGCGTACCTTGGGCGTACCTTGATAAGCGATGCCTTTTCTTTCATTACTGTGTAGAAGTCATCGTGAAGAAACGTGTTGCGCATTGCCAGATCATTGAGATGAAGCATTGAACAAAGTGCTTCTGCTAAGTCACGTGATGATGACGAGGTCAACTCAACCTGACGTCTATTGTCCTCCACATGACGGTACAATTCTTTGAGACACAGTGTGACAACCTGCACAGTAATAATAATGAGAAAAATTAAGTATGTCAAGCCTGGAAGCTAGGAGAATGTACCATAGACTTGTTTTGTTTCATAAGATCACTCATGATTTACACACTTAGAAATAAAGGTACAATTTTGCACCCTTCAAATGCAACACTGGCAGCACCTTTTTGGGTGCAACTTTGCACCCTAAGAAGCTTTTTGCACCTTTAAGGGTGCAGTTAGCTACATTTTGCACCCTTAAAGGGTGCAGAATTGTACCCTTTAGAAAAGGTACAAATTTGCACCCTTTGGATGCAAAAATTTCTGCACCCTTAAAGGTGCAAAGTTGCACCTTTTAGGGTGCAAACGGGCATTAAAGGGTGCAAACAAGAACAAAAAGGTGCATTTTTGCACCCTTTTCATGTAGGGTGCAAGATTGCACCCAAAAAGGTGCTGCCAGTGTTGCATTTAGAGTGCAAACCTGAAACTTTTTTTCTAAGTGTGTAGTAAATGTTAATTACGCCAGCCAAGAGAATAGGCAGAAATGATCATGATAAAAAGGTGACCATACCATTTGCAAAAACAGACTACCATAAGAACTTATTTTATGTAAGAACCTCCAACGATTGGAATATGCTCCCCTATAATGATATTAAAAGCGCATCTCTCCCTACCTTCAAAAGTTCACTAAAGCTTCACCTTCATATTTAAACTTTCTCATCAGTTTTTGATTTCACAACCTCCCATATCCTTAAATATTATTTTCATTATAATTAATCATTACTGATATTGATCTCTTGTTATACACTATAATGATAATTTATCATCACTATTGTATTTTTTATAACTATAATTATTATGTGTCATATCATTATTTATTTGTTTTATAACAGAACATATTTTTTTTATATTTATTACGTTTTTTTTTTCTTTTTTACGTTTTAAATCATGTTAAATTTGCAATACTTTACATTTTAATTTAATTTATTTATTTCGTCAATCTTGATTTAATCGTCGTTGGGGATAAAAACTGGTACGGGTTTATCAAACCTTTTTCTGTATCCCTAGACATGTTTTACTTGTATGTTTTACTTGTCTGAATAAATACAATACAATAAATTTATGTGAAAAAGAAGAAAAGGAAAAAGAAGAAGAAGAAAAAGCAGAAGAAAAAGAAGAAACATCAATTTAATTTGGCTAAATGGATGTAGACTTCAGATTTGGAGTCATTCAGCCGTATTTTAAAATCATGATTCCAATCATAAACACAATGAGACAAATTTTATTTGCGACTCAAGAATACAGGTTTTCAGAAAGTCATTCCTCTTTAGTATCGTATTAAGGACATCCTCCTCTTGGACTATCCTTGAACAATGACCTTCTTAGAGAGATAAACATATTCTGGTAGCTGTCACCAATCATAGGTATCCCTGACCATTTCACCCAGTATCCTACACCTAAGCCATGGCACAATAGACACTCAGACTATATACCCAGGTTAAAAAATACCAACTGCTCCTCCTTTGACCCGATAACTAACCGCTAATTTAGTTAAGGTAACCTCGCTAGTCATAAGGACCACTTACTCATAAGGTCAGCTATCCATAACGCGTGACTAAATTAATAGCAGTTTTGTATGAATACCGGTCGTTATGAATAGCGAGCAAACCATAGACAATTACCTCGCTATTCATAACGATCTCCAATCATAAGAACCACTATTCATAACTATTCATAAGAACTGCTATTCATAACGTATGAATGAATAGCGTTTTTTTAATGAACAGCGGTCCTTATGAATAGCAAGCAGACCCGAATGTTGTTGCCCTGTAAAAATCAAAGTTGGGTGTTTTTAGGATTGATATACCTGTGCGGGAGTTAAAATGATTCACTTTTAATGTTCTGTCTTTATTCACTAGCGGAGTTTTTCATATAGTATTAGATGATAGATCATAATTGGAGAGTTTAATCCCAAGCATCAGGTTATTCGTGAATACATATTTGTCTATAAGCAATCTTATTTTTAGGGACCAATAAACCACAGAGCTGACAAAACATTGTGTATTCGTCCCGGGGGCCACTCAGATATATGGGTGTACACATGCGTGTCCATGGGTTTTCAAAATACCCCTTAAACAGGATTTATACTTGGATGAAAAAAGACCCCTAAACGAGGATTTTTGCGCGGTTTTTTTCATCATCCAACCCCCCCCCCCCCTAAACAGGTTTGACTTCGGCCAGATTAGTCAAAAGCACCCCCTTTTTGTTGAAAATCAGCGTTTTGGACCCCTTAACGCGTAACACGCGTTACGCGTTCCACCTGCAAAAAGGACCCATTTTACGCGTTTTCTTGGACGCGCATGTGTACACCAATATATCTGAATGGCCTCCCCGGGGTATTCGTCTGCGTAGCGTTGCTTCATTGATACATGTTCTAGGCCTCTCGGGGTGTGCGCTTAGAAAATACCAATTAAATTTCTCTCCTCTGACCCGACAACTAACCGCCAATTTAGTTGGGCTAACCTCGCTAGTCATAAGGACCGCTATTCAAAAGGACAGCTATCCATAACGCGTGACTGAATGAATAGCAGTTTTGTATGAATAGCGAGCAAACGATACACAAATTACCTCACTATTCATAAGCATCTCCATTCATAAGGACCACTATTCATAACTATTCATAAGGACCGCAATTCATAACGCGTGTTGAATGAATAGCGGTCCTTATGAATAACACGCGGACCCGAATTTTATTACTCTGTTAATCAAAGTCGGGTCTTTTTAGGAATGCTATACCTGTGCGGGAGTTAAAATGATTCAATTTAAATGTTCCGTCTTTAATGTGTCTGTCTTTATTCACTAGCGAATTCCCATAGTATATTAGACAATAGATCATAATTGGAGAGTTTAATCCCAGGCATTAGCTGATTCGTGAATACATGTTTGTCTATAATCAATCTTATTTTTATGGACCAATAAACCATAGAGCTGACAAAGTATTGCGTATTCGTCTACGTAGCGTTGCTTCATTTATACATGTTCTAGGCCTATCGGGGTCATCCCAATATACAGACAGTCCACGAGACAGACCGCTCACGAGGGCGGCAAAACAAAGATATACTTTTACATTATTTACGTTATAATAAATTGCTTGTTATTACTGTACTTACATCTCACACCATATGATTGCAGTGTTGTAAAATGATTAAATAATTATCTTCAAATATTCGCCTTTACCCGTGTGTGTAATGAATAGGCTTACCTTGATAAGCGATGCGTTTTCTTTCATTACTGTGTAGAAGTCATCGTGAAGAAGCGTGTTGTTCATTGTTAGATCATTGAGATGAAGCATTGAGCAAAGTGAATGAAATGCTATGCATATTGCTTTAAAAGGCAACATTTTTTTATGACAAGAGAAAGTCAAATTCTTTCAAAGAAAAAGTCATAAATACCTTAATATTTGGACTCTCTTTTGCAAGAGTCGTGTAAAGGTGATCATCGTGCATGTTGCCTGAGATTGTAATTGCCTTGAGAGATGGTGATGAGCTAAGAATGCTTCCTAAATCATGAGACACAGTTGGGCCACACCGTCTATTAATGGTAATATTAATCTGAATATAAAGAAAGAAATCAAGCAACAACAACAAAAAAAGAAAAGAAAGAAAACTAACACACGAACATCAATGAAGTACAACAATAACAACTAAGGAAATGAGTGATAGTTTGAGAAAAATATAGAAACAACAACAGCAAAAGTTATGCTTACGAGATGACAAGTTTACAACATTTATGATTTTTAATGGTCTAAATATTTCAAGTTTCAGTATGAAGAGAGAACATGTAATCAATACTTTCTAACGTATTTTGGCGAGACTATTACTGAATTTAAATTTTGAATCAAATTAGAAAGTTCTCCCGTATCAAAAACGAATCCTGGTATATAAGCAACTAAAGATCAAGCAGTAGAATTCTCACCGCTTCCCTACTAGTGTGCTTTGAATTAAGAAGTTCCTACCGCAACTTACCATGTCAATACCCAGGGAAACGTAACCAGCAATAGTGTGTGCGGTCACCCTTTCGCCAATTGACAAAGTCTCTATCTGGGGCGAAGTATTCTGTTGAACGACAGCCACTGCTTCCCGGTCATTGCTCTCAAACGCCACGTCAACGAGAAAGTCGGTCATTTTCTTGAGTCCCTGTACCATGTGCGTCATAACATTAATGCCTACAGTCCTGTTTTGTGATGCAGTGAAGTAAAGGAGATACCTGAATTCTTCCTGTCTAGGAAGAACTATTTCCTTCATCAACTTAGTGTATCCATTGTGATCTGAGTCATGGAGGGAAGCAAGATGTACACCAGCCATGTACTCCTGGAACAGTTTGTGTGGGAAAAAAAAGGTTGATTTGACGTGAGGCTTACGCTCGTCTCTGCCTACGATCGGGGTAATTCTGCTCTCCTGAGACAAGACTCCAACTCTGCAAGCAGTTGTCATTGACTCTGGAGGGTCAGATAACTGGCTGTCATCGAAAATAAGCGTATTATCCAAGAGACCAGTGAAGGCGAGCTTGGCGATTGGTTCTAACAACACGGATGTCTCGTTTATAAGCCTATCCAAAGTAGGAGAGCTTAAGTCGTTAGTGATCTTTTGGACGTAATGCTCTTTGAGGAACATGACCATTTCCCCAAAGAACTGAGAATAGGTTTGAAGATATTTGATTCTCTGTTGTCTTTCCACACTGAGGTCTCTCCACATCAGACACAACATGGCTACAAAGATAGGATAGCGTGCAATGTTTTCAGAAACAACATCGTTGTCTTTGATGAACTCGATTAGATCATTTGCTTTGGATTCATCGCTTGCAAAGTATTTGTGAATGTAGGTTGACATATTTTCTTCGCTGAAGCCATCCACCCTAATAAAGGCATACGCATTATTAAGAATAGTGTCCCCTCTGATTTCGTTTGCTTTCCATGGTCGAGTCGTGATCAGAATAAAACATGTCTCTAGTTGGTCGGAACATATTATATCCTCAATGACCAGTTTGCTGTCCTCCAATGTTGGGTCATGATGTTCAGTGTAGCCGAATGGATTCTTGGTGTGAGCGTGAGACTGTTCTGTGGAGCTCCCCGGCTGATTGACCAAAGAAACTGACCTATGGGGGTGAACACTGTGCTGCTGGGTGTAACATTCTGGCTGTTCGGTATAGCCTTCTGGTTGTTCAGCGTAACCCACCTGCTCGTTTCTACCGTCAGTCCGTTGTGCGTACGCACTTGATTCTTGAGAGTGAGATCCTGGAAATCGAGGGCTTTCCAGTCTCGCGTTACCACCAGCCTGTGGAGTATGCTTGTCGGGCCCTTGAGTGTGAGCTAGACTCCTTGCCTCATTTTTTGCTTTCTTCTTAAGCTGTCCTTTGAACTCGTCTAAGCCGTCATACACAATGAATACATTGTCGGTATTGGAACGGATGTAATGAGTAAGCTGAGCAGTTGTAGTAGGATTATCTTCCGAGAGGTATGATTTCGCTATCTCTCCCATCGTGAGGTCTTCAGATTCCCTTAGAGGGACGATAAGAACCCATACAAATTGTTGGTATTGCATTTCATTTATCCAGTCCCAAGCGATCTTTGCACACAGAGTTGTTTTCCCGGCACCAGCTTCTCCCTGAACAAGCACCCTCTTTGAGGTTTTGCCATTAACTTCGAGTTTGAGGAGGTCTTTGTACTGGACTAGCTGCCGTTTGCCTCTCCAATGTTCTTCTTCTTCCAAGACAAGATTTGTGTAAATTTCTTGAAACTGGACAAGTGAATCGGGATTTAGAGGATCAGATCTTATCCGACAGAGAGTTGTCTCGTACTTGAACATGAAGTCTTTCCTGCAACGCTCAATCAGCTCAGGAGACAGGGTTTCTATCGCTGACTCAGAGGGTAGTGTAGTTGTAGCTAAGGAGGAAAGAAATTAAAACTCTCGCTCAGATGAAAAGAACTTTTAAAAACTCTTCACGTCTATTAATTTGATTTTGTAAGATTAAAGATTCTTAAAAGTTGTGACCGCCTTCATTATTTTAAATATATGTGGGAGTGACTGATGGTAGTTAAAACGGTTTCTCTATTTTTGAACATATGTTGTTTTTGTTTTTTCTTGGGTAATAAGGTGCGAATCCTGAGACGACTGAGGATTCTTAAAAGTTGTGTGAGCTCTTCATTTACTTTTCTATTTTACATTTAGATACAAAAATGGGCTTGTGTCTAAAAATGATTTGTGCATTAATTTCCGGCGTGAAAAGGGAACATAGTAGGCCTATTCCATGTCATTGATTGATCACAAGAGCGCTACCCACTTTATAACCAATTATTTTATGTATTCTATTATTTAGTATTATTAGTTTTATTAATTTGGCCCCTCCATCCCTCGGACATATATTCCTTGATCTGCCAAGCAAGGGAGTCCGCTGTCAATAAAAATAGTTTTATTTTACTATATCAGTGCTGCTAATATTTTATGGATATTTATTCACTTAATACAAATGTCCCAATGTCACGAACTATGATGAGTATAAATGCGAACAAAATTTTGTCTTCTTTACAAAGATTTCATTAAAAAGAAAACTAGATAATACAGTCGTCAGTGTTTCAGGTATTTAATTAGGCTTATTGCAGTATTTCTTACAAGTAACATTCTGAATGAGACTTCCACTTCGTAGTTTGTCTGATAGATCATCGCGGCCAATCTTCTGTAGGCTGTCCGCAAGACGTTCCCTTCTGTTTATTTCTGGAAAGTGCTGACGTGTATTCCACTCCATCAACAGACCTAGGAAAGCATCATGGTTGTCATTGTGTTGTTCCAGCTTTATTCCCAGAGATGTTTCTAGAGAATGATAGTCAGTCGGGTTGATTTCCTTTGAGAGTTCGAGAATCTCTAACTCATTGATTTGACTGCAAGAAGAGAGAAAATGATATTCATACGGAATGCATTCATACAGCTTTATTGTACCGAATTCTGCTAACATGTTTATGTTATGATGTATTTAACTGATCTTGATTTTGGATAGTTCTGCAAATAGAAATGTTGATGAAACAATAATTATTAGGACATATCTGAATATCGATCAAGGAAATAATTACATGATGAAGATGTTTGTAGACTTAGCAACTCAAGAAAAAGAAACATACTCTTTCTGTATTTGCGTTAGTGCTTTTATCTGGTTGTTTTATTTAAAGCCCTTTCTTCTTATACAATTAAGAAATGATGTTTGATTTTGCAAGATTCACAAATTTATGCTTGTAACTTATGAGGAAAATGGATTGTAATAATAGATTTAACCGATGAAATAGATTAAGGTCTTTATATATTTTCAGATTTTAATAATCAGCATACCATTCCAGGTTGTTTGGTCCTGGGTTGGTTTCTATATCACCAGCTCTCATCAGGAGAATCACCGACAGGTAGAGATGGTCCATGGTGTGAGACATTCTACTTGTGCAGGAGGGGAGTCCAGCGAAATGACGGGTCTTCGAAACGACATGGTAAATATGCAATTTATTGAAAAAGTGCGTCAGTGACGATTATAATCCCTAAAATCTGTTGAATTAAAATTTGTTCCTTCCGCTCAAAGGAAAAGAAGCATTCAACTTCGATACCAGACAATTTGCACAACTGTACAATATTTTGTAGCCGACTGGGTAATAACTCAGACTGGACGGTTTAAAATACGCATGCCATTTCATCCAAATTTAGGCATGGTCAGGATATTAGCCTTTATTGTGAACTTCCAAGCCTAAAGTAAGCCTTTGAATGATATCCCCAGGTCCGAATGTAAACGCAACAAACATCTAAATTAATTCATAATTGATTCATATCTATTTTCTACCAATAACTCGGTAATGGGAACACGGATCAAATTTCCACATGGCATATACACATAACGCAAGTCTAGAAAGACAACTGTGCTCAAGTTCTCTTATTTTGTCATTTTTAAAATTAGTATTCCACTCTTACTGTCTATACCGCTTAAAATTTCTTTTGACCATTATCATCATTATTAAGTATTCGGAGTCACCTGTGCCTGGGATGGGAAAAAGCGAACTGAATCACTGTAACCTTTAAATCTCTCCTCCCGATATGACTGATTGGGATGTGCCGGTGTACCACTAGACAGTACGGGGTTACCCCTTACTCTTATTCGAATAGTGCAGGGGGTTCTTAACGTGAAGAGTGAGAGGTGGTGACGGTTATCTCAACGGGGCCTCCAGTTACCATCCTATCTGAGGGATGGAGTGTTTTCCACTGTAACATAGCCTGCGTCTATGAAACAAGGGAGCAGCCCGTTAATTGTTCTTGGGTTTCAAATGCTTAATAGAAACTTTAAAGGTTGTGAATGAAGAGACCACCCCCCCCCCCCCCCCCTGCCGAATAAATAATTAAAATCAATCTAATTTGAGTGTCCTTTTAGTGTTAAACAGAAATATGAAAATTAATTTAGCTGAAGATAAACTTTCTGCTCACCTTTAATTCACCATTAATGGAACAAGCAGAAATTCCGGATTGTCCACAACTTTCAGATATTGTAGACGGACATCGAACCTGGAACCAGTGGGAGGAAGCAAAATCTCTGACTGTAAATATACTGATGACTTTCCTGGCCTGTCACATAACCCACAGATCAAATACGTAAACGGAGTTCGGTACCAGTATGGCTTGCTTAGCTTCAATGGTTCAGCTAAAGGACAGAACATCTGAATCAGTATGGGTTTTCAATTGCATAAGACCGGATTTATAAGCAACTTAAATAGGTGGTAAATAGGTAGTTTGGTTATGTCTATTCATACGTTCGTAGACTTTATATAGCATGCCGAACACGTAATTAGGCAATTTTCAATTGCTTGATATGGAACATTAATGGAAAATACGTTTAATGACAAATTTCAAGCAAAAAGAACTATCCCCTTTAACACTTTTTAATAACAACCACCATTATAATGATGATAATCACAATAATAATGATGATGATATTGATAATAACATTGATAATAATATTAATGGTATATAATAACAATAATAATGGTGGCTTGCCTACCAAGGGTAACTTTATCGGTATTTAATACAGTTCGTCCTACATGTCCTAAGGGCCCCTTAATCATAGGTCTGTTATTGCTCGGATTTTACTCCTTTTCTTTCCTATATCCTATATCAGTTCGTTCACGTTGTCTTTAAAGATCGACGTATGGTATGTATGTTGTTATTTTCAAAAGGGAGAGGGCCTGTTTCACAAGCAAGGTTGTTTTGGTTTACTATAAAAATGGAAGTGTGTGACTTGGGCTTTAACTTAAGGCTGCGCAGCGAATATAATTTGTATGATTTTTTTTAACCACACTGTTCCTCTTTCTGCATTTTTTTAGCTCCAAGCGCATTTTATGAGTGCATCATATCGCATCTACGGTTTATTTGAAAAGGGAAGTATTATGCTTTTTGTAAGTTGAATCCAGGAGGCCAGTAAACCCTGGATGTCACTTTATTCATCGTTTCCATTTTTGAGGGTGCATTGGATGCGGTTGGAACTGGTTCCTCAAATTTCGTATACTAGCACCAGTGAAATGTAACTTTTTTTCCCTGCTTGCACTACGGCGAATCCTTCTCACAAAATAATGTCGTTTCTTTCGTGTATGTTATAAAGGCGCTGTTTTACACTTTCCGTTTTTAGCGTTCCACTATTAAAAACAACGTGAAGTCTCTAAAATTGTATTGCTATTAATTTTGTATGACCAGATGACTTTCCAATGTTCATCTGATTTGAATTAAGGCTTATTTAGTTTCTTTTTTTAATAAGGTAGCAGAAATGTGCTATTATCTGGCCCCTTTTACCAACCAGTGCTTTTCTTCATTTATATGTCAATATAATTGTATGTAAAAAAAAAATGTATTGTAATTAAATGTTGTTGGTGGTAAATAAATCAAATCAAATGAAGTGAAAACAGCTTTACCTACACAGAACCCCATGAACCCGTACGGAGCCCTTATTTTCTTTAGAGGTTAACATTTTAAAAGGGAGATTGTTTGTTTAATGGTGTTCGAAACATTGCCATTATTAGGAATGCATGCAGATACAAAATCAAATTTCCCCGTTCATCCGTCTTTTTGCTTTGTTCTGTATTACGTGCCTTCCGTATACCTAATGCGATAATACCTTTTTGATATTTACGAAATGGAAACGGGAGACATTGATAAGTGAATATATATATATACATTTTTTTGTTTTGCTTTTGTTTTTGCTTTAACTTGTATATATTTATTATTATTCTTTGTTCTCTTTTAAACAATCTATTCATTATATTTTTGTATATATGTATATATGTTGTGTTATGTGTATATAACGTTGTATATAACGTTGTATAACGTATGTAAAGGCGCTGTCACACTCTAGCGTATAGAGCCAGCGTATGAGGAACCTATGGACTTTTTGGGCATACGCTGACATACGCTGAAACACGCTAGGGGTACGCTGGAATACGTTTGTAGTACGCCGGGGTACGTCGGTGTACGCTGATGTACGCTGACGGCCAACAAATTTTTTGAACATGCACAAAATTTTTTAGCGTATGCCGACGTATGAATTTTACGCTCCTTATACGTTCCTCATACGCTGAACACGCTAGAGGTACGCTGAAGGTACGTTACTCATATGTCGAGTACGCTTCTCATACGTTGAAAATGAGTGGGTCAGGAAACCTAGCGTTAGAGGAGCGTATAATGAACGTGTGTCTGACGTGTGTCTAACGGGGAACCGACATTTGCTCCGGCGGCAATTGCTCCTGCGACAAATGCTCCTAAAAATACGACAATTGCTCCGCGATAATTGCTCCTGCGACAATTGCTCCGTCGACATTTGCTCCTGCGATAATTGCTCCGGCGACATTTGCTCCTGCGACAATTGCTCCGACGACATTTGCTCCTGCGACAATTGCTCCGTCGACATTTGCTCCGTCGACATTTGCTCCGATCGAGCGACAATTGCTCCGCGACAACTGCTCCGTCGATAGAAATGCATATATGCGACAATTGCTCCGTCGACATTTGCTCCGATCGAGCGACAATTGCTCCGCGACAACTGCTCCGTCGATAGAAATGCATATATGCGACAATTGCTCCGTCGACATTTGCTCCGATCGAGCGACAATTGCTCCGCGACAACTGCTCCGTCGATAGAAATGCATATATGCGACAATTGCTCCGTCGACATTTGCTCCGATCGAGCGACAACGGCTCCGTCGACAGAAATGCTTATATGCGACAATTGCTCCTGCGACAATTGCTCCGTCAACATTTGCTCCGATCGAGCGACAAATGCTCGTCCATATCACTTTCATGGTGGGTAGCAACTGCCCCCCCCCCCCCCCCCCCCCCCCCACCACCACAGGATCTTCGACGCACCTGCTTCATTTCTTTATCTATCTTTTTTTTGACTTCTTCCTTGCCCTTTTCTTTCTTTCTTCCTTCATATTTTCTTCCACATGCACAGCCGAATGCATACCGACACGGGCATTGTAGTACTAGTACCAACGGGGGAGGACACATCCACAAGTCCCCCCCCCCCCCCCCCCTCCCATACGCCACTGGACTCCACGTACATAGGCCTTTGCATGTTTTTATTTTGATTGTTCTTTTACTTTATCATGGTTTATATATTTCCTTTCACTGCCATACGTTTGACGTTTGCTCTGATTCTTGTTTCTGTGTGTGTTTTTTAGTTATTTATAGTTTTGTTCTTAATAAGCCGACACCAGCTCAGCGCGGCAGGAGCCGGGGAGCTGGTTCCAGGCATAATTATGACCAGCTTAGAGAGAGAAAAAGAAAGCTGTACAGTTTAGTCAATATTTGTTTGTTTTTGTTTGCAAGGCGTTTGTCAGCTCCACGCTGAGGGAGACCCGGGAGCGAACACTTAATACCCCGCTTGACCAGTTTAAAAAGTTGAACTTGGCAACCCAGAATGATTGTCGTACTTTTGTATTACTGGTATAAATTATTCTATCTTTCACGTTTGTATTATTTTTGTTTATATATATATATATATTTAAACCATGCAGTTCTGCATCGGGGAGTCAGGGAGCTAGAGGCATTATTATGATATTTTCTGTTTGATAGAGTACTGCCATATTAATAAGTATAATACATGTATATGTCAATTTGTTTTGTTTGCGAGGCATTATGCAAGCTCCACGTGGCGGGAGGCCCGGGAGCGAACACTTAATTCCACCAATTCCCCATATTTTGGGCGTATATTCCCTTCCCCTCACTATTACAATATTAAATTGAACCTATGAACTTTAGCAATTCGCAACAACCCACATACAGGACTGGCTTGTTTTCCCCACCAGCAAGTGTCATGACTAGTAAAAATGCCCAAGATAAAGAAAGAGAGAGAGAGAGAGAGGGGGGGGGGACAAAATAATAAAACATATAGATGAATAATTAATAGGTATAGGCAAAATCACAAGGGAAAGTGGTAGAAAAAATCTTTAAAAAGGTTTATTTCCAAATCCCGAAACACCAACAACAGCTATTGTTCTGAATTCGTTGTGTTCGCTTTTGATGAGGATTTTATATAAGGTTGTCGTTGGAGCAATTGTCACATACATAAGCATTAACGACGACCGACGGAACAGATGTCGGCGGACAAGTTGTCGCATGAGCAATTGTTGCGGAGCAATGATATTGTCACATATTCATTTTATTTGACGGAGCTAATGTCGCGAAGGAATTGTCGCTCGAATGAAACAAATGTCGGCGGATCGAGTGCTTTCCGCCGGAGCTAATGTCGCCGGAGCAAATGTCGACGGAGCAATTGTCGAGGAGCAAATATTTATTTCTATTTACTGAGTTTATTGTCGCGGAGCAATTGTCGCATATTCATTATTATCGACGGAGCAGTTGTCGCGGAGTAGGTAATTGTCGCTCGATCGGAGCAAATGTCGACAAAACAATTGTTGCAGAAACAATTGTCGCAATTGTCTCATATATTCATTTTATCGACGGAGCAATTGTCGCTCGATCGGAGCAAATGTCGACAAAACAATTGTTGCAGAAACAATTGTCGCAATTGTCTCATATATTCATTTTATCGACGGAGCAATTGTCGCTCGATCGGAGCAAATGTCGACGGAGCAATTGTCGCAGGAGCAATTGTCGCATATATGCATTTTTATCGACGGAGCAGTTGTCGCGGAGCAATTGTCGCTCGATCGGAGCAAATGTCGACGGAGCAATTGTCGCAGGAGCAAATGTCGACGGAGCAATTGTCGCAGGAGCAAATGTCGTCGGAGCAATTATCGCAGGAGCAAATGTCGACGGAGCAATTGTCGCAGGAGCAATTATCGCGGAGCAATTGTCGCGGAGCAATTGTCGTATTTTTAGGAGCATTTGTCGCAGGAGCAATTGCCGCCGGAGCAAATGTCATACATTCGTCTCTAACGAATGGCTAACGTTAGTTAGCGGTAGTTCTAACGACAGTCTAACGTACTCAACTTACGCCTTACGTGTTCTGAGCGTAAAGCCAACTTATCCCATGCGTATTACATGCGTATTTGCAGCGCATGGGGGTATATAAAGTCTCACATTTCCAAATCTGTATCAGGTGGAGAAGGAGGAGGAACATCAGCTGGCTTGACTTTCTTGGCACGGCGTTTTGCAATCTTGACACCTTGAAGTCTACTGGCGGAATGACGAAATTCGCGCGCTGCCACCTTTTATACCCACTGCTGTGTACGCTCCTCATACGTTAGGCTGACGTTCCGCATACGTCGGAGGTACGCTGATATACGTTACTCATACGTCGGTATACGTCCAACTCAAATACACATCACATCACATACGCTCACATACGCTGACATACGCTATGCGTACGCTACTCATACGCTGACGGTATGCTAGGCTCACGTTACTCTAACGGTCATTAACCGAAAATCGACCTCATACGCTGAAAATTTGTGCGTATAAACAATTTTTCGAAATATTCGATACGTTCCTCATATACGCTGGCTCTATACGCTAGAGTGTGACAGCGCCTTAAGCACGAACCTACGGAAGTACAGTCTTCGGGCTGAGGTAGGCACCCGTGTTTAAATGGAATGAAATTTATACATGAATAAATAAATAAATAAATGAATAAATAAATAGCGAAAATTTATTCTATTTTTTCAGGTTTTCCCCCTCCTTCTTCATTTGATACAATAGTCCAAATTCTCTCAGCCACACAATACTTTTATTTCTGTGTAACGTGGATGACAGGAGTCAAAATATAAATATTAATTTATGATTACTATATAATATAAATCAGTCTCTATTGTCCCATTTGCCTTCACTACATTTCTATCTAGGAATCGTATATTTTCCTTGGACACATCCACTTTGAATAAAATATGTTATTGAAAAATATCGTCAAATACTTTAATATCGCCATATTACTTTTTATATGATAAAACAACCACTGAGGTATGTCAACCACCCCCTCCCCCACATGATCTGACTTCCCTTGAAATGTTTTCATCTACTCTCTCGTATCGTTGTTTTTCTAGAAAACTACAAAGGGTCTCTGTTCCCCATTCTCACGTACGTTTGCTCACTACACAATGAATGGACATTTTATAATATATTATAATGGTATTTTCTTGATTGAAAACTCAAAGAGCAAGGTTACAATAGCAAAAATACATTCTTTACAAAAGAATATTAATCATAGTACAAAATGAATAATAAAACAGTATAATAGATCATATTATCACATTTTCAGTAATTCTGAATTGTTGTAATAATATTTACAAAGTAGATAGCCTGTAAGGAATTTGTATTACATACTAGATACAACAAAATAAAAAATGTCATTGAGGTAAATGCAGGTTGGGAAAGAAAGTAAAGAGAAAAGAGAACAATATAGGCAAAAAGAAGAGTCAAAGGATAAGGATGATG
Source organism: Heliocidaris erythrogramma (assembly GCA_025617745.1). NCBI lineage: Eukaryota > Metazoa > Echinodermata > Echinoidea > Camarodonta > Echinometridae > Heliocidaris > Heliocidaris erythrogramma. The sequence goes on from CM046854.1 coordinate 65,235,668, forward strand.
TTAAACGAGTACAATTCACAACTGATGACATTAAATGATAAAGATTAAATGCAATGAATATTTTTCATTGTAGAACACTGTGTGTATTACGTGCAGGAGGTTTACGGTTCACCATGTGTGTTAGTAGGAGGAAAGGGAAAAAAGGGGAAAATTAGAAATGGATAGACGAGAAAGGATGACAAGAGAGAAAGAAGAAGAAATATTCTTTAGTGACAATGGGTGAAGTCCTAAAAAGGAATGTAAACCAATGGGAAGGTTTACTGTATAATTTAGTGTTCATAAAAAATAAAGTTCCGGAGTTGGGCAATAAGGCATTTACTGTTTCGTTGAGAAAATTTCTGAGTAAACATTCCAAATACTTTTAAAGACACGCAAACTTAACTTATCATAACCTGCACAATGGATTCATATAATATATATTGCGATTATTAAAATTATATTTAAAAAAATATTAAAAATCCACATTCATTCCGAATGATTATGTTTTACAAAGTATCGTCGGTTTAATTCATCTATTTTCATTAAGCATTGACACGAGAAACGGAATCGGACTGGATTTGTATCTTTCAGTGCCATCTAGGTTCACCTCTTTCTTCGGGGAGCCAATGTCGGAAATTGTCGGACTTCAAGAGGGATTTGCCGAATTTGAGACATGTATGATTGCGCCTGATCTCTAAGGTTTCTATGTTTGTTTGCTGAAGTGCACTTTCGCATGATTGATAAGATTGACCCAGGATCGACTTCAACACTCTTTTTTAGACTCTTTCAATAGCAGAAGTGTGCGACTTCGTTAGGCTTGGGTGCCAAACCGGCACTCCGTATTCCAGCAAAGGACGTATGTATCCTTTATAGATCAGGACAAGGTCTTTGACTGGGAGTTTGAATGGAATCAAGTACCGAAGGATGTACATCCGTCTATTAGCTCTGCTAATCATACTGTTTACCTGGCCATCCCACTTCATATGTGACTGGATGAGGATACCTAGGATTTTCATAAGAGATACCTCAACCAGAATTTACTTCTCAAGTGCCATCTAGGTTCACCTCTTTCTTCGGGGAGCCAATGTCGGAAATTGTCGGACTTCAAGAGGGATTTGCCGAATTTGAGACATGTATGATTGCGCCTGATCTCTAAGGTTTCTATGTTTGTTTGCTGAAGTGCACTTTCGCATGATTGATAAGATTGACCCAGGATCGACTTCAACACTCTTTTTTAGACTCTTTCAATAGCAGAAGTGTGCGACTTCGTTAGGCTTGGGTGCCAAACCGGCACTCCGTATTCCAGCAAAGGACGTATGTATCCTTTATAGATCAGGACAAGGTCTTTGACTGGGAGTTTGAATGGAATCAAGTACCGAAGGATGTACATCCGTCTATTAGCTCTGCTAATCATACTGTTTACCTGGCCATCCCACTTCATATGTGACTGGATGAGGATACCTAGGATTTTCATAAGAGATACCTCAACCAGAATTTACTTCTCAAGTGCCATCTAGGTTCACCTCTTTCTTCGGGGAGCCAATGTCGGAAATTGTCGGACTTCAAGAGGGATTTGCCGAATTTGAGACATGTATGAAACCTGCATTGGAACATGTACATATTTTCCAAAGTCTACACGCATGACAAAACATTTTCCTGGATTGAGTTTCATGTTATTGCTCGTGCATCAACTGGATAGTGAATCTAATGTATCAAGAGAAGCCTGCATTGGAACATGTACATATTTTCCAAAGTCAACACGCATGACAAAACATTTTCCTGGATTGAGTTTCATGTTATTGCTCGTGCATCAATTGGATAGTGAATGTAATGTAGACTGGAATTCACTGGCCGCACTCCACTTTCTTGATTCAGCTAACGTCATGTCGTCCACATATTTCCAGTTTGCTAATCACAATAGTGTGATCTACCATATCAAATGCCTTTGAGAAGTCCTTAGTGACAACTGTGGAGGTTATCTTCTCACGTTTGTCGGCATTGGAAATAAGGAAATTTACAAGATCAACCAGACAGTGGTTAGTTGATCGGCTCTTCCGACTGCCATACTGATTTTTATCAAGGAATGGTTCGATGTCAGCAAGCAACCACTCGACAATGAAATTTTAGAAAAGTGGTCTGTCAAGGCAATGGGGCGCAGTTTTCCTAGTGTTGGTGGATGCTCCTTTGCACCCTCTGAAAATGACGTGTTCAATATGTCACAAAGGGGTATGCTAAGTTCAAATGCAAATGCCTTGACAAGCTTTGCTGGGATTCCATCGGGACCACCTGATTTTCCTGGAACCACCTTCTTGAGTTCATTGTAGACCTCCCATGGTTGGCTACGGTCAAGAGGAGCTAAATCAGTAGTAACGCTGACAAAGCTCTCACAGATGATATTGGCAACGGCCGTTAAGGTAAGCCGATCTCCATTCGGGACTTCGATGATCTGAGATGACTGGGTGGGTGATGTCATCAGCTTGATGTGTTTGTACCACGATGCCGGGTTGTTCCCTTCTTTAGTCGTTCGCCCCGGTGTTCATGGAAATCTTCCTTAGCATCTTTGATGGCACGTTGCACTTTGTCCTGGCACTTCTTCCATTCATTTGGAGGGCCAACGCGAAAAAAATATCTGTCGATCTAGAATAAGGGATTTGATGTGAGGTGTCATCCAGGGCTTGTCCCTTTCGTGGATATTTACAAATTTCAGTGGAAAGAAACGGTCAATGGCGGACTTGAGGGTTCCACAGAATGCGCTACATTTGACTTCTGTGGATACTACATTATGAACTTCAGTCCAGGAATATTTCGAGATCCATCGACCAAATGCTCGAGTGTCTGAGTCCTTCATGGGTCGCATTGCACGCCTTATGATGTTGTTTGATCGGTGAGCAAACGATGAGAGGGGGCACCAAAGGACGGTATTGTGATCACTGGAACCAATGGGACACTTTATTTCATATTTTTCGTAGTATTGCAGGAGATTTGTAAGGATTTTGTCCAAAATGGCGTCATTTCTGGTGGGCTCATCAACAATTTGCTGGAGAGACAAAGCGGTACATATTCCACAAGTTTTCACTCTGTTGAAGTCACCCAGAATTGTAATCCCAGCTTGAGGGTGACGAGAACGGATATCATCTAGTCAGTCGATAACGTGTTCAATCAACTCAGTCTCAAAGTTAGTATTTGGAGGACTGTAGATTACAGCGACAAACAGACTTGAAACTTCACGTGGTAGTCGGCGAGGGCGTAGCTGCAACCAAGCGAGCTCTAGGTTGTAGGGAACGCTAATGTTCGGAACAGGTTTGGAATGCAGATAATCACGAGCGAGCACAAGGACTCGGCCCCCACGGCGATTGGAACGACTTTTAGACAATTGGATGAAACCATCTATACAGAAAATGTCACCCGAATCGTTGTTTAACCACAAACCAGATATGCCACAATCATCCACTTTAAAGGAGAATCAACCCCTAATTACAAATTTACTTATATTGGAAGGTGTAGTATATTCCTACTTATTGGCCTAAATCATTTTCTAATAAGATATCAGAAAAGGGTATAAATAAAGATATTCCAACACCCGGTATCGTCTCCTCCTCATTTCCACGGGGGCTGCCATTTTCTTGCTGATTTGGAGTTGTACATGAACCATTGAGAAATGTTCCAGTCAAGAAGATATTTTGAATCCAAGACCTAAATTGCTTTTCTTCATTACCTAAAATCCCATATGTGACGAAAAATATAAAGTGGGTGTTTACCTGTATTATAAAAATTAAATCTTAATAATGATATTTTTAAATTGTCTGGTTTTGCTTAACAAAAATCTATTTTCTTGGGTTTGCCAAACAAAGCGGAACATAATATATGCAGCATGCATTCTGACTTTTCAAGTCCATTATCCGAAAGCAGGTGAATGCATAGTTTGCCGCTATAGATGCTCAGGGAAGAAGCATCCATAAATTTGAATTAATTTGCTCCGTCCCATACGTCACAGTATCGAGAAAATAGATTTCTATTAAGCGAATATCGATTTTCAACAGAAATATATAAGAAAATCTTCAGTTTAAAAATAAATTGACATATCTCTTCTATATTTTTAATCTCAAACGGGTTTTTAATTTTGAAAAAGGCAATTGGGCATTTCGATTAAGAAAATCTTCATGTACACATACAAAAAATGGCAGCCCCCATGCACTGCTAGCAGACGATACATATTGCGAGCAGATGATAAATTTTGCTCAGAAAATCTTGATTCGTATCGATCTCGTATATTTTGACGCGAAGCCATATAGTCTAACAAGTAGGAATAAATAACACCTTTCAACACTATCGTCTTTACTTTTTGAGATTAATTCTCCTTTAAACATATTAATCACTGCATGCAGTTCATCAAATTTGTTAGCAATATTTTATTGATCTTAAATTAGCCATGTATAGTGTTAGGAAATCATACATCACATTCGTCTGGTCTCGAGGATTGGTGTTGCTGAACATTACATCACCAGTTTGTACATTACAAGATTATTATGATTTACACCTGATTGTCGATGGTGTCGGGGTTTCCTCCAAGAAACAACTCTGAGTTGTACATTTACATGCCGTTTCTTCATTCTGCCTCCACGAGACCCCCGCTTCCTGCGTATGCCACATTCGATCACGATTTGAAGTAGATTTCGGTGACAAAGGGGGCTTCGGGGCATTACGTGCATAGAGTTCATTAACAGTGTATTGCACTCTCATTTCCACGGTGACGGCATTACACTGTTTGTTTGCAAGTCACTGAAGCGTTACTCAGGGATATACTACGTCCAATGTCTACTTGTGTTATACCCGCGTTGTACGTACGAACGTGTACGATCCAATGGCATGTATATAACAATGTGATGACGGCAAGATAAGCATATAAAACAGTCGTTGAAATGTGACGATTAGCCATTGTAATAAGAATAAATAGCACTCATATATGGTCACGAGTACAAATCAAAACAAACTTACGCAAGTAAAATTGATGACACGGTCAAGAAAACAAGTAATTATTAAAGTGAAATTTAACAGGCCATCTTCCTTCACGGCGTCACTGTAGGCTAAAGTGCGCCACCGTAAAGTGGACAATTTGTATAGTTTGCCCGGACATTCTGAATAATTTCCACATTGATATGGATATGAAGATGAAGCACCCACCCTGTGTTACTACCCGCAATGTAAAGGCTTTACCTCCTTAATGAGAAATTCACCCTGTTTTCGGCTGTACGCACAATGTTAATCAATTTTGTAACAAGCGCGTAATACATGTATCCATATCACACTAAAATTAAACTTCAACAAGTTATAGGAGGAAAATAATCCATGTAATAGACTCTAGTATTATTGATGAAAAGATTATTCATATTTTTACAAAACATTCTAAAGTTTGAGGTTTTAGGTTTCCCTACAAGTTTGATCTTTTTTATAATCCGGGTAATAGTTATGAGATATGACTTGGCATGAACGAAGGACTTGATTTGGTCATTAGTAAACTTGGTTTTGATTTCATTTTGGCTTGTGTTTATATTCCATGTGAAGGTTCGGTTCATCACTCTAGTCAAATTTTTGATAACCTTATTCAGGATATTATTGATATTCGTAGTAGATTTGACCTTCCATTTTGTGTTGTTGGTGATTTTAATGCCAGAACAGGATTGTTGGATGATTTCTTAGCTGATGATAAATATTTGACAGGTATCCACGGTCCTCTTTCTTCTGATGATATCAATGATATTCGTACTATCTTGAATAATAATGGTCATCAGACAATGAGGTGTAATATGGATAGTCATGTGAATAATAATGGAAAGCAGCTTATTGATGTATGTCAAAGTTTTGATTTCAAAATTGTTAATGGTAGATTTGGAAATGATAAGAATATTGGTCAATTTACCTGTTACAATAAAAATGGTGGTTGTAGCTCTGTTGATTACGCACTGGTGTCCTATACCCTCTTTGATAATATTTGTGATTTTCAAGTGGATACGTTCGATAGATGTCTTTCTGATGTACACTGTCCCCTTATCTTAACTTTTCGAAGTACATTGCAGTTTTCACAGCCTAATTTATTAGATTCTAATGTTTCTTGTAAAGATGATTTTAACTTTACTGATAATGTTAAAAATAAACCATGTTACTTGTCTTTTCGGTGGTCTCATGATAAAGCTGGTGAATATATGCAAATTGTTGGTCGATCATTATTCGATCTATCTCGAAAGCTTGAAAGCCTTCAATCTGATGTTTGTACTAACGGTGTTGATTCATTCTGCTCTAAATTAAGTGATGTTTTTGTTAAGGCAGCACAGAATATTGGTGTTTGTAACTGGAAAAATCCTCAAGTTAGTAAAAAAACTGAATATGAAATGGTTAAACCATGGTTTGATGGTGATTGCCGAAAAGCTCGAAGAGAATATTTTAGTGTTAAAAATAGATTAAAGAATAGGTCAACGAATCATGTAAATATGTCCACCTCTGTTGAAAGTGAGTTAAATAATGCTTTTAAAAGTTATAAAAGATTGTTGAGATTTAAGAAGAGACGGTACATTAAACAGTTAAATGATTCTTTGAGGTTTTTAAGGAAAAATAACCCCTCTGAATATTGGACTCTTCTGAAAAGGGGTGAGAAAAAAGCTTCTTTTACTAATAAAGTCCCATTGAGTGTCTTTGTTGAGCATTTTAGAAATCTTGGTAACATAGACAATGTCTCAGACGTTGGGAGTAGTATACCAGAAGTTGAAAATTCTGAAATACATTCGTCGTTGGCAAGTTTTAACGAGTCTGATATTTTAAATGCTCCAATAACAATTGATGAGACATTGCTGGTTATCAAGCGTTTAAAAAATGGCAAGGCTTCTGGTATAGACTTGATGAGAAATGAATTTTTGAAAAATTGCCCAATTAGTATTTTACATTTAATAGTTACCTTTTTTAATGTTGTGCTAGATAATGGTATTATTCCAACTGACTGGTGTGTAGGGATTATAGTCCCAATTTTTAAAAATAAAGGCGAGGACACAAACCCAGATAATTATAGGGGTATTACACTTCTTAGCTGTTTAGGGAAGCTGTTTACTTCAATTTTAAACTATAGAATATCAAATTTTTTGGATTGTAATAAGATTTTAGGCGAAGAACAGGCTGGATTCAGGTCAGGCTATTCAACAACTGATCATAGTTTTGTACTGAAATGTATTATTGATATCTTTTTGCAAAGGAAAAAAAGGATGTATTGTGCATTTATTGATTATAAAAAGGCCTTTGATTTGATTGACAGATCATCTTTATGGTTGAAAATTTTGGCTTCCGGAGTTAAGGGCAAAGTTTTTGTAGTTATAAATAATATCTATAAACATGCCAAATCATGTGTTAACTTAAATGGTCAGTTATCAGAATATTTTATGTGTAATGTAGGTGTTAGACAAGGTGAAAACCTGTCTCCGCTGTTGTTTGCTATGTTTCTGAATGATTTTGAAAGTCATATCAGTAAATTTTATAGGGGCCTTTCTTTGATGGATGATGTTTACAGTGGTAGTTTGTCAGATGAAGATATTCAACTTTTTTTCAAGCTTTATTGTTTGTTATATGCTGATGATACTCTTATTTTTGCTGAAAATCCGAATGAGCTTCAGAAAGCATTAATCGCTGTGGAGGAGTACTGCAAGAAATGGTATCTTCAAGTAAATACGAGTAAGACGAAAATTGTTATTTTTTCAAGAGGAAAGGTGAGGAAAGTACCTAGATTTATGTTTAATGGTGATGATCTTGAAGTAGTAGACGACTTTAATTATTTAGGAGTTAAATTTAATTATAATGGCAGTTTTAAGAAGGCAATAGCCAAACAGGTGACTCAAGCTAGGAAAGCTTTGTTCAGTATGTTGGTAAAAGCTAAACGATTGCAGTTATCTCTTGATACTCAATGTGAATTGTTTGATCGTATGGTGCTACCTATTTTGTTATATGGTAGTGAAGTCTGGGGCTTTGAGAATTTAAATCAAATAGAAGTTTTTCATAGGAAATTTTTAAGAACGATCTTACAAGTAAATAAATGTACACCCGATACTATGGTATATGGTGAAACTGGTCGTTGTGTAATAATTAATTATGTTAAATGTAGAATGATTGGTTTTTGGTTAAGAATAGTCAAGGGAGAACAGTCAAAATATACTTTTTTATTATACAGACTAATAAAAAGATTACATGAAAATGAGGAGATTGATTTTGTATCACCCTGGCTTACATGTATTGAAAACATATTGAATAATGCAGGATTCACTAATGTGTGGCTTTCTCAGGGCAATGGAATTAATACCGATTGGATTTTAGGTGCTTTACGTTTGAGACTAGCTGATATGTTTAAACAGGAATGGCGAGCAGCAACCTGGTCGAATCGGGTGTGCCTTAATTATAGGATTTTTAAACTTGAGCTAGAGTTTGAAAAATATTTGTGTCTCTTGAATAGCGCAGATGCAACACTATTATGTAAGTTTAGATGTCGAACACATAAATTACCAGTTAATAACAGTCGTTTCAACTCTGATTTGTTAAATGAAAGTCTATGCACACTCTGTACATCATTAGATATTGGTGATGAATATCATTATTTGCTTGTTTGCCCATTTTTTATTAATGAAAGAAAACTGTACTTGTCTGATTTTAATATACATAGGCCAAATACAAAAGTAATGGCGGAAATTATTCTTACAAAAAATGCTTGCCATCTTAAAAAGCTTGTTAAATTTGTTAAAATTATTATGCAGCAATTTACATGTAAATCAAAAGAGGATGGAGTTGTTGATGTTGTACGTGACAATCAAAGTCAGGTAGTTACACGTAGTGGTAGAATAGTTAAAAACCCTATACGTCTAGTACTTTAGTTGTATTTACACTGTATATATATATATATATATATATATATATTGTTGTTTTTATATTTTTTTTATGTTTCGTTGAGAAATGTTGTTTCATATGTAAACTATATACCCACGTACAAGTATTCAATATACCATTTATATTATTGTAAATATGTTGTGCTCTCATACCCCGAGAGGGGGTCGATAGAGTGAATAAAATCTTATCTTATCTTATCTTATCTTATCTTATCTTATCAAGCATCTTGATTTGTTCAACCGTTTCCAAACGGACCTGAAATTTCAGAAGTTTTGCTACAGGGATATTTGCTAATTACAGAGGATTTCCGTGTTAGGTGTTCATATCAGTGTTGCAGCGACTCACTGAACCGGTTGATTGACGTCATCAAAAAAGATGTATTATACGTACTACGAGCAATCATGAGAGAGGGAAAAATACTTATATCCAGAAATTATTAGGAGCATAATAAATAAGTCCATTAAAATAATAATAAAAAAGGGGTTAATTAATCATAACATCAATAATTGAACGCAGATGATATTAAACAACAACATTCAAAATGGTTCCAAGCATGAAAATAGAGTCGCGAACGTACGTGCTCTGTCCCCCACCCACACCTCTCTCTCTCACACACACACACACTCTCACACACACGCTCGCACCCGTGCGCACGCATACACACACAATTCTGACTCAAAACGGATTGGCCAATATGCCTAATAACACAAACAGAATGTGTGCTCACCTTGTCTATATCTGTGTAGGTATCATGGGGTCTAACAAAATCCTCACATGCACACAGGCAATGAAGCTAGTGCGCACCAATCACAGTCCGCCACCAAGTCCCAATAGTAAACGACGCCATTTTTGCTCCGCCAGACATCCGCACGATTTGGATTTGCGCTTCATTCCAACAAGCGAATTGTATTCCACATAATTTTATTAATCCAACTTCCCCTTACACGATTAACGCTATCATCGTACCAAATTATATCAGCTTTATAACGGACAGAATAATAAATCTGAGGAATAGACCCTTAAATGCGGAAAAAAGACGGTCCAAACCGCAGAAAATTTTAATCAAATCGGAGCAGCATCATTCAACACATGATGCCAACTAACGGTCGAGTAGTATTCGCTGCCAGAATATTACTGCGCTCGATGATAGCGAAATGCATGCACCTGTAAGATAATTATTCAAATATTATTATTTGCATAATAATCAGTGAATGAACAACTCCCAACGACGATCTCCGAGTATGAAATATGACAAGTTGTATTCATGAGTTCACAATGCCGTTTTAGTGTATAATTTATTTTGAGTTAATAAAGCCTGGCTCACACGAGGTGTCATTTCAATTGCGTCATGCAGTACCTACCTGCGGTAATCAAGCCTGTGAATGCAATTATCCTATACGCCAGTTTGCAGTTTGTTTGCACTGTTCATTTTGCAATCACTTTTTAAACGATATCACTCTTTCTCAGAAGACCACGCATGTCAGTGACTTCAGGAAATGACGACTCGTGTGAACCGGGCTTTAATACCCGATGCGCACTCGAACATTTCTACCTACGATTATTACTATTATTTTATTCTGCAAATCAGAGTACATACATGTAGGATTACAAAACGAAGATGAGCGCTATTTTTTAAAAGCCATATGTTTATTTTCATGTTTGCGCTTTTCATTCTATATTCACCTTTTGTAATGTGTTGATGCAGCCCTCTGCCAGTATATTGACCAGGAAATATACTTGTACAAAATACTTTAGATCAGGTCAAATCTACTAAATTTCTTAGAATTTACATTGATAGTGATTTGTCTTGGAAAGTACATGTAAATTACTTATGTAAACTATTATCTAGAAATTCAGGTCTTTTAAATAAACTAAAGTACGAATTTCCATCACATATCTTACTGTCCTTATATTCTACTCTTATATTACCTTAATTACGGTATCCTTGCTTGGGGTAACGGGACGAAAACTCTAATTGACAAGATTGTAATTATCCAGAAACTGATTTTATGCTTTCTTCTACTCTCTCGTATCGTTACTTTTCTATAAACCCGAGGGACATATTTCTCCATAGGTGCTGGGCAATATCCGTGCCTAATGCTGCTCCTTTTTTCAAGAATAAAATGTTCCATTAAATTGCAGTATGTTACTAATCAACTAATTTCAACGAATATCGAATTGAATCTAATTCCACTTGATGATCAATATAAGGCTGTTAACATTAAAAGTAACAAAAAGACAACAACAATATTTTCAGGTAGATGATTCAAGTAATTAGTTATCATTTATACATTTGTCATTAGATATCATTTATGTTACCAGAGAAAAACTAACAAGCTACAAAATACAGAAGGCAGATACAGAGATTTATGTGGCTGCAAGGAAATTTGGTATTATATTGGTAAAACCGCTAAAAAATATCCATATCTTATATTTTAGATGACACCCACCATTACTTGGTGTGATGACACCCTAGAAGCACAGTCATACCATACATGTATATGACTTAAATATAAAGTTGAGTTCTCGTCATCAAGCTATTACATTTTGAAAGAAACTGTCTCAAAGTAATTGGGAAAGAATTTGTGTACACTACAAGGTTTTGGAATAATCAAAATGATAAGAAATTGCCCCAATCTCACTCAAGAGCAAATGCACCGCACACAGAAATGGGTATATGGGACTGGAACCAGATGTGGCATGGATGTGCGGCCCAACACTTCAGTTATTTTTTGTCATATTTCTAATATGAGGGCATTTGAGAAGCAATCTTTTACAGGGGACATTTCTTCTATGATGTTCTTCTAAACTGACATACAAGGAATAAAAAGCTCCCAAATTTTGTTTCACCATTCCCAGAACTCAACCTTCTATTTAATTAATTACTGGAAAATAATAAGTTTCGTCTATCGACAAGTGTATTTGCTTACCCCCCCCCCCCCCCCCCTCTCTCTCTCATCACTTACGTTCTGGACTCTGTTTTCATAAAATAATAATAAAATTAATTTGTATAGCGCAGCAACTATTTATTCTCTACTGCGCTTTGATGGAGACTATACACTATATAAACATAACTAATCTACTAATCCTCTGAAAACAGATGGGTCTTCAGTAGAGGTTTAAAAATGGGGACTGACTGTGCTTTCATATTACAAGAGGAAGTTGGTTCCTGAGTTTTGGAGTAGCACAGCTAAATGCACAACCTCCAAGAATTGCCTTTGTTTTGCCATGAGGCAACTTTAGAAGCAGTTTGTCTTGTGAACTTCGTAAATTATGTGTATATGGATGCAATTCAAAGGATAATAATTCAGACAAGTAATTTGGGGCTTGAGCATTCAAAGCTTTGTAAACAAGCAAAATTATCATGCTAGGAGCCATTTTACATGCTGTTGTTCTTGAATATCATGTGCGTTCAATTATTGATGTTATGATTAATTACACTTTTTCATTTGTTTTAATTATTATTTTAATGGACCTGCTGTTTATACTCTTAATAAATTCTGAATATAAGTATTTTCCTTCTCTCCTGATTGCACATACATATAGTACATTTATTTTGATAACGTCAATCAACCGGTCCAGTGAGTCGCGGCAGCACTGACAGGAACACCTAACACGGCAATCCCCTGTAATTAACAAAATCCACGCCCAACAACTCCTGAAATTTCAGTTCCGTTTGGAAACAGTGGAACAAATCAAGATACTTGATAATGACTAAATCAAGTCCTTTGTTCATGCCATTTCATATCTCATAAATATTAAAGGTCCCCTGTTATGAAATTATAATTCTTGGTATTTTGTACATGCATCTCATCTAAATTGAAAAATCACATCCGTTTGCAATAAATACGTATCAAGATATTTTTAAAATAATATTTCCCCCAGGTATTCATGTCCAAAACAGTCTGCTAAGCTCCGCCCCCTTTTAAACCCCGAATTCTCGTTCCGCGAGCATGATTGACGTGTGACGTCACAAACCGACATTGCCGATGCTTGTTTACAATATTGCCTATGTATTACATGTGCAAACTAACTTGTTGTTGTGTATACCACCTCGAAAACCACCTCTAAAGCGAAGTATGCCGCAACGCTGCGTTGTTGCAGGTTGCAGTAACACCACAAAGGAGGGTGTCAGTCTACATTTATTCCCTAAAGACCCAAATATAAGAAGGAAATGGACCGCAAAAGTAAAATTAACTCGCGCCCATTGGAAGGAGCCGAGTGAGCAGAGTGTTGTGTGCTCCGAGCACTTTTGTGCGGAGGACTTCGTCGATAGCACGGGGCTGCGTATGGCATCAAGAAGAGGCCGTCCCTGAAACAAGTTTGATCATACATGTATCAATAATATGAAATTTGGCGACTCTAAGCTTTACCTCACAAGCACCTCTCTCAATTGGTCTTTACTATTAAAAATGATTTTTTTTTTGTTCTTGATGAAGAAAAAGATCTTTCTCCATAAAGAGTGTTATAAAAATGTTTATCATGGTAGAGTGGAAACTCAGTATAAAGAGGTCTGATACAACAATATTCCTGATATAACGAGGCAATATTTTGGTCTCAACTTTTTATATTCTTTTTTTTTTAAACTGACGTAACGAGATTCTGGATTTAACCAGGTAATTTTAATAGTCCCAAGGATACTAAGTTTCCACCGTATAATATATTGATTTTTGTTACCACCCTGAATGTAGTGAAAGTGTAACGGGCAATTTTCAACCTACAAGCCCCCCCCCCCCCCCCCCCCCCCCTCCTTCGGCAGGAAAAAGGGGTATACATCACAGTTACAGGTTGATTCCTACTTCTCTACCTTATACATGTAGTTCATTTGACAGAAAATCTGTTTTCCAATGATTCCCTCTCTCTCTTTCACCTTTTCTTCTCTTGTGCTTTCCCTCCCTTTCTCCCTCTTTATGCCCAAAATTCTCCACTTACACACATCTTCCCTCAACTTTTTATCTCTTTTTTCCCCCAATGATTCCCTCTCTCTCTCTATTTCTCCCCTTGTGCTTTCCCTCCATTTCTCCCTCTTTATGCCCAAAATTCTCAACCTTTATGCCCAAAATTCTCCGCTTTCACACATCTTCCCTCAACTTTTTTATCTCTCCCTTTTTCCCCCAATGATTCCCTCTCTCTCTATTTCTTCCCTTGTGCTTTCCCTCCATTTCTCCCTCTTTATGCCAAAATTCTCCACTTTCACACATCTTCCCTCAACTTTTTATCTCTCCCTTTTTCCCCCAGTGATTCCCTCTCTTTTTCACTATTTCTTCTCTTGTGCTTTCTGTCTCCCTTTCTCCTTCTTTTTGCCCAATATTCTCCAATTACACACATCTCCTCTCAACTTTATCTCTTTTTTTTTTCTTTTTCCATTCTGCCAATTGTTGGTTTTGATCTCATTCACGCACTCACACCTTTCAATTGTTAGTTTCATTCACGACAAGCCTTGCATAGTAAATGTGTTTGAGCTCTTCCAGAGATGACAAAAATATTCAATTGATTTGAAATATATTATTACTTCTGGAGAAATGTAGATATAGATGTATCCAGGAAATGGTTGTCTTACAATTGAACATCAAAAATTCAATAGGAGAATGCCCACCCCCACCCCCCCCCCCCAAAAAAAAACATAACAAAACAGAACAAACAAAACTGATTAGCTTCCAAAGTGTGTTTCATTAACAAATTAAACAACAAATGCCATAAAAAATAACAGACCTCATATGCCATTAACAACAGAGTTGACTGAGATACATGCATCTTTACAACATCCATTACAAAAAATGCTCTGGGCAAATACTTAGATGTGAACTCACTTTACCAATTCCAATTTTATTTCTAACAGTGAAAATGAATATTCAATTCAAAATAAGCCTCCTAGACTACTCTTTTCCTCTGATACTTGAAGCAAAAACAGCAATAACATTTTTACCACATTGTCACAGTGTAGCACACCCTCATGTAATAAACCCAACTTTCAGGAAAACTGATATCCATGTATAGGAATTAAATATCATGAAAAGATAGACTGAACAATGACGTACTAGCATTTTTAACATTTCTTATAAACAGTTATATACATGATAAATGTATATGCTATCTAAGCATTATCAAGTTAACAACTAGACCAACATATATCAGTACATAATAATAAATACAATAAATCAAATGAAAGAAGAAAAAAAAAATCTGTAGAAAAAATAATGTCAATTTGAAAAGAAATATGATGTGAAGCAACAATAATGATGATCACATGAATGACCCGATTAAATAAAAGATGTTTGCCAGTCATTAGTACTGAATATTTTTTTTCTTTCAAATAATGACTTTGTGTAAATGTTTACACTGATGGAACAGTTCTGATACATAAATATTTTTAAAATGTTCAATTCTACTATCACCTTTGCTTAATGTTGAGATTTGTGCATGTCATATCCAACCCCAGTAAAAAAAAGTATGAGAATAATGGTTGCATAGCTTAAATTAAAGTTCCACAGAGCTGCCCTCCCTTTTGATTTTTTTGCAAAGGTTAAAAAAATATATATACATACAGTAAACTTTGAAAAGAAAATACCCTAAAGAGGTAAAATGCAGGGAATATTTCCAATTAAAAAAAAATATCTTTGAAAATCTTAGAACAGTAATAAAAATCTCAGTAATAAGGTGGAAGTAAAACATATATTTTTCTGTAAACATAGATCTTGACAAGGTGGGGGAAAAACAGCAAAATTGTATGTAGGTCTACGCCTCTTCAAAGCCCCTGTTCTGTTCTGATCCAGGATTGAGTAAAAGAGGGGGCACAAAAATGAAAGTTTGTCAAAAGGTAGACCCGTATTTTTCTGGTCTAGTCAGCTTCTCGAAAAGTCGCTCAGTGAGGGGGGGGTGGGGGGCAAAAAAAGAAATTCGCTAAACCTTCAAAAATCACTCAATAGGGGGTTATTGGGGTCTAGTTTCCCCTCCATAATTCCCTGACAAGCAACAAAAAAAATCATACTTCTCTTCCAAAGGGGGGGGGGGGGGACCGGGTCAGCTGTGCCCCCTGGATCCGCCAATGGTTCTGATGGAAATGCTGCACGGATTCTTGTCACGGCACAAGATGGGAGAGGAACACGTCCTGCCCTGCCTGGCTTTCCTATAAACAATGCACAGTGTAGTCTATGATGTGGGTGATAGTGAGGTAACTTTTACTTTGAACTTCACAAATAAACAATAGAAGATTAGCTAATAATTTAGTTGTCAACATCGCAGTGTAAAATGTTGTGATGGGGAAAGAGGAAACAAACGTTAATCGGCACATAGGACAAGAAAATACATGTACACTGCAAATAGAATAATCTTCCTCTATTTACATTAAGGCTAAAACATTATTTTATAGAATATCGTAATATTAAATAAGGAGCCAAATTGGCATATTGCATCCAAACTGCTTTATATAATACAGGAATACTGCAGTAAGGATTAAAACAAAAAATATGGTGTACTCACTGATTTTCAGTTGCATCCTGCCTTGCCTGTCCGCCATACTGCTGCCGATACAGATAGCTAGTAAGCAGTTTCCATCACATACCGCTCCAGACACACTGGATGAAACCCTGGGTGGAGAAGAAGAAGAAGAAGAAGAAGATCATATCTATTGTCAACTATAACGGTACCTACACTTACTTAGTGTAGCAGCACAAAGAAAACAAGCAAGATAACAGGAGAGCTAAGAGTTTTCTGGATATCAATGTTAGAATTTACTAGAATCAAAGGCTACCACCCCATGCACCAGTAAAACTGCCCAAGCGCAAGCCCAGGCAGGGTCAGCAGGCGAACAACCAAACAGCGCGGGGTGTACCCCGGCCCTGCGCACATCGAGCTCACTGCCTCGATCAGCGAAGTATCAGCTCAGCCTCTCGGGCAATTTGCAAGCGTAAACAAGATTCATAATACGTGGATATGCGTGAATTAAACTTTAATCGGTAATTTATTATCAAAAAATAATTACCAATTGTGTCTCCTGTCGATATCCTCTCCGTTATTAAAATCAGGGACGTCTCTGTCATCATCAGAATCTTGCCCAGAATCCGACATGTCTGGCTCAAACATAGTATACGGCCGGGCCCCTAATTCCTCTTCAATTTCTTCTGGGACTTGATGCTCCAAATCAGATATATCTGATCCTGAATAAGTGTCCTGGCTGAAGAAGATGATGCCATCGTTGATGTAGGATTTTGTCTTTAAAAAGCTAAAATGAAGGGCTGAAATGGCACGAAGTCGAAGGGATCTACACGAAGCTCAATAGCCATAACACACACACATCGATACTGATCCAGCTTGTGTGAGTCGAGCGTTCTGTGGGTGACGTCACATGACGTCATCGATCGCTGGACCGATTTTCCAAAATTTTTAGGGGCGTTCCCAGTTATTTTTTTATTTTCAAGGTTACAGATTAATGAATGGAATTCAGGTAATATGATTGACAGACCTGGATTCACAGTAGAAAAGTCTATTAAATGAAGTTCCTTTGTTATTCCATAAAAGGGGACCTTTAAACGGATTATCAAAAGGAAAAAAACAACTTTAGAATGTTTTGCAAAAGTATGAATAATTTATTCACCAATAATACTATAGTATATTACACAAAAGCCTTTGATACGCTTGACCACCATATTTTACTTTAAAAACTTCACTCTTATGGAGCTATTTATCTAATAGACAACAATATGTAGGGTATAATGATGTTTCTTTAAATTTCCTACCAATCCAATGCGGTGTTCGACACAAGGGTCAATACTAGGCCCTTTACTCTTTCTATTATATATTAATGATTTAACCAATACAACGCCTCTTTTATCTTTCATATTATTTGCAGATGACACAAACATTTTCTGTTCACATTATAACTTAAATACCCTTGTAAATACATTTAATAATGAGTTACCAAAGTTATCTTTGTGGTTCAAACACAATAACTTGTCCCTTAATTTAGATAAAACCAATTTCATGTATTTCGTATTTTGTATTTCAAAAGCACGTAAATTCTCATGTCATTGATTTTCCTTACGACATACTTATATATAATGTATCTCTTGAAAGAAAGATACAAACAAAATTTTTGGGCGTCATTATCGATGAAAATTTATATTGGAACGAACATATACGTCATATAACTGCTTCTATTTCTAGGAATGTTGGTATACTTTACAAAGTAAAGAGATTTGTCTCTTGTAAAACGCTCATTATGCTTTATAATTCATTGGTATTACCATATATAACATATTGCAATTTAGTATGGGCCACCACCAACAAAACAAAAATCCACTATATTTACTTATTGCAAAAGAAACCCCTTCGCATATGTACTGGTTCACCATATTTATCTCACACTAGACCAATATTTTACCAACTGAAAACTCTAACAGTATTGGACATCAATTCACTACAAAGTTTACTGTTCATATTTAAGTATCTAAATGACTTGCTCCCTCTTTCATTTCAAAACTTTTATAATTTAAATAACACTATTCACTCCTACCCTACTCGCAATTCCTCCAATTTTCATCTTGTCAACCCAAAGTTACTAATTGCCCATAGATCAATAAGACACCATGGTCCAGACCTATGCAACTCTCTCACAGAATTCATTAAATCCTGTTGTTCTCTTTACTCATTTAAAGCCAAAGTTAAAACGATGTTAATATCTGAATATACAACGTAAATTTCTGTGTCAACTCTTCATCATCATCATCATCATCACCATTTTATCATCAATATGCTCTTAACTTAGGATTTCAATTATTTATCCATTCTGCTTATTTAAACATGTTTTAGCTATCTCACAATATTTGTCTGGGGCTGCCATATTCTCAAGCAAACTGCTTATAATGGCAGTCCTTCTTCCGCTAATGATTTTATATTTTATGAATTACAATAATTTGACAATTTATCATTTCCTGTTTGTTTTTCAATTCAATTCAATTCAATTTATTTCACATTCGATAAAAAGGAGCAAACATGCAAAATTTAAATCACAATAAACAGAGAATATATACATAAATAGAAAACAAAACAGGTAATATCAAAATGTGAGGGACAAACAAAGGCCGAAGGTCTATCTAGGTTTATCCCAAAATATACATTATAAAATATGATGCTTAAAAGAATCAAAAACATTTACACGCATGTACAAAACAATTTACCAAAGTACAGCGAAAAAGCAGAGCAAGCAAACAAAAACAAGGGGCAAAATGTAAACATTATTTTAAAGTGTATAAGATAAGATTAGTTGTTTTTTATAATTCCTATTGAAGCTAGATGAGGAAGGGCTATTTTTAATATCTGATGGAAGATTATTCCACAGCTTTGGACCACTGTATGTAATTGTGGTTCGAGAAAATTGGTAATTAAATTTTGGGATACGAATATGGGTAGATTGTCTAGTTAAGTAAGGTACAACAGAAGAATTTAACTTAAAACAATCATTCAAAAACTTAGGTAACAAATGATGCAAGTATAAGAACATAAAATTAGCTAGTTTTAGTTTGTGTATGTCTTGAACTGTCAGTAGGTTGACTTCTTGAAACAGCAGAGCTGTATGTGATAGCGGAGCTGAACCTGTAATAATACGTACTGCTCTTTTTTGTAAAAGTAAAATTCTATTGAGATGAGTTGGAGCAGAGCTGCCCCAGACAATGTTACAATAAGTTATATGGGGATCTATCATCGACTGATAGATTGAAAGAAGAACTTTATGTGGCAATATCTTTTTTAATCGATTTATTGCACCAATAACTTTGGATATTTTACATGCTATATAAAAAATATGATTTTTCCAAGTCAGTTTATCATCTAAGACAACTCCTAAAAAGTTAGCAGAATGGACCAATGGAATTTGAAAATTATAAATGAAAACCTTTACATCAGTATATTTTATATTCTTATTTTTGGGTTTAAAAAGCATGCAACATGTTTTCGACAGATTAATTTTTAATTTGTTTGATGCAAACCACCTAGAAAACTTTTTAAGCTCTGAGTTCATGGTGTTACATAAGTATTCAATATTATCCCCTGGCAAGAATAAGTTGGTGTCATCAGCATAAATAATTGAATGTAACATATTACTCACAAACTGAATATCATTAATATACAAAAGAAAGAGTAGCGGGCCTAACACAGATCCCTGTGGAACACCGATATTAATATTTTTAGTAATGGAAGAATTATTATTCATTGAAACATATTGCACTCTATGAAGCAAGTAGCTAGAAAACCAATCTAAAGCTGTACCACGAACACCATAGTGGTTTAATTTTTTGATCAAAATTTGATGATCAACACAATCGAAAGCTTTAGATAAATCCAAAAAAATGCCCATAACAATTTTTTTGTTTTCAAAAGATAAAGAAATATGATTTGTTAATTCAAGTAAAGCCATGTAAGATGAATGACCTTCCCTAAATCCGAATTGCTTAGAATATAAAATGTCATGCTTCAGTAGGAAACTAACCAAACGATTATACATTAATTTTTCAAAGATTTTTGAGAAAATAGATAGAACTGAAATCGGTCGATAATTATTCAGTAGTTCTTTATTTCCCTTCTTAAAAACTGGTACAACCTTAGCGATTTTCATTCGACTTGGAAATATACCCGTTTGTATTGAAAGATTAAAAATATCACATAGAGGGTGTGCTAATAAAACGATAGCCACTTGTATGACATGAGTATTAATATCATCATGACCTGGACTTTTACTACTATCAAGGTTATGGACAATTTCAAGAATTTCACTAATTTTTATTGGATTAATAAATATAGTTTGAGGATTATGTTCCCTTGGTAAAAAATCAGAAAAATGTGCATCAGTGTTTGGCAAAGAGTTAACAATATCAGTGGCAATTGTTGAAAAGTAATCATTAAATGTATTGACTATATCCATACCATCATCAATACGCTTGTCATCTTTTTCAATATAGTCACATGAAACTTTCCTACGATTTGAGCGTAATAATTCATTTATAATTTTCCAAGTTGCCTTTGTGTTATTGCGTAAATTCTTGAATTTGTTACAGTAATAATTCCTCTTACATTTACGTATTGCACAAGTTACATGATTTCTAGCCATTGCATAAACAGATTTCCTATAAGCAGTGGGATTTTTAACATATTTACGATACATTACATTTTTTTTTTTACACAGTTTCTTAAGTTCAGATGTAAACCAGGGCTTTGAAATACATATCTTCTTACTTTTAATGTTTAGAAATGGAAAACACTTGTCATAGATATCATTAAGTATATGCATAAAACAGTCAAATCGATTATTCACATCACGATTTTGTAACAATATGTCCCAATCAATTTCTGAAAGCATTCCACAAAATTTCGCAATGTTACTGTCGTTGATAACACGTTTTTTAACACTCTTATTTTCTTCAGAATCATTGATACATTTAGTACATGAGAATATTGATAAATGATCACCAACATCTGTAGTCATAATACCCGCCCGGATGTAATTTTCAGGCCTATTTGAAAAAATATTATCAATCAGAGTGGCTGAGGTCCTTGAAAATCTAGTTGGCTTTAATATAAAAGGTGTAAAGGAATAAGACATAAGTAAATCTGTGAATTTATTAGTATGAATTGAAACGGTATTATGTAATAAATCAATATTATAATCTCCAATCAAAAGACATTCTTTGTTTTCATTTGTTATTTTCAGCAGAGGCATTTCAATGATGTCCAAAAATGCAGAGACAGATTGATTAGGTGGTCTATATACAATGGCAAGAATAATCTCCTTGTGTTTAAAAAATAATTGAATGAAAAGCATTTCAACAACTTCACTAAAAATATCCAAGTCAGCTCTTCTTCTAAATTTGATTGTATCTCTTATGAAAAAACCTATACCACCGCCTCGTCTACAATTTCTTCCTTGCCCAAGAAAGGCGTAACCGTTTAAATTCATAGATTCATCACCTCTGAGCCATGTTTCTGATAATGCAATTATAGAAAAAGGATAAGAAAACGATGAGAGAGTACATACAAAATTGTCAAAATTTCTCTTCAGACTTCTACAATTAAAATGAAGTATTGATAAAGAATTAGTCATATTTTCAATGTCATTACCAAAAGTAGCATTATATTCTTCAGGAAGTATGTAGGGGGTATCACCAACAAAATAATTGTGTATATCTGTCATAGTGTCATTGACAGGGTCTATACAAATACAACCTCGACCTTCATCATTGTTTTGGGGAATTTGCCTCTTACATATAGTACAAACATTACTTGCTGACATGTACAGGGATTATTAAACACAAAAACATGTAAATATATAAGAAAATATTAAAACAAGGAATTATAGGAGATTAATTTCGTAAAATGTGTAATACACAATGCTTTCAACTCCAGGGACTCTAATAATAATAAAATAGATCAGTCATGAGGAATGTCACAAAGAACATATATAGATGATAGATAATATTGGTAAGAGTTCCTTCAACGACAGCCACCTACGGGGGTAGGATTTAGGGTTAGGGGATGAGGTTAGGGGAACTCCTTCCAAGGCTCGCGAGGTCTAGATCAGACTTAATCATCTTGGTGACAGGCTTACCATCTGACCCCTGAACAGACGATCCTTCAATGGAGGCGATGATCTTACCGTCATGTGTCCATGCAGAGAGAACCTTAGGGTGTTTGAAGGTTCTCATGTAGAGCTGCGCGTTCTGCTGTGTTAGATCCTCCTGTATCGTAATACCGGACTTCTTCAATCTCCTACGCTCCTGGATAACCTCCGTTCGCTTTCGATATGAGCAGAACTTCACTGTGATGGCGCGATCATGCTTTCCTCCACGTTTCCCAACACGATGTGATCGATCGATGTCACTTCGGGTTAAAGTGAGTTTGAGATGTTGCCGGACTATATCGCACACAAGTTGATCCGTGTCCTCTTTTGCCTCCTCTTTGACTCCAAAGATTCGTAGAGAAGAACGCCTGGAGTACTGCTGGAGATCGTTGGTAGAGTGCTCGAGCTTCGCTAGTCGTTCCTCCTTCTGTTGTATCTCTTTTCCTAGCTCATCTACGCGATGACTTTTCTTTTCCAGATCAACTTCGATGTTGTGGAGCCTGCCTTCGTTCTGTTCAATTAACTTATTGAGCTTAGAAAAGGTAGTGTTCGCCACTTCATTGGCAATGGCTTTGGCAAGAAGACGGATTTCTGTTAAAAGTTTCTCACTCTTGAAGAGTTCAACGACAAGCTCAGTGACAGAGGCGTCATTGCGTGTTATCGCTTTCGGCGGCATTGGTGTTACACAGGTTCGAAAAATTGCGAATCACTGTACCGTTTGGGTGGTATTGTTAAAGTTACGTAATCTTTTGTGGAGTTATTCCGTATGGCAAGTGAAGGCAATGAGTGTAAAAAACGAAACTTACGGTACACGATAGTGATTGAATGGGACTGGCTCTCCAAATCGAATGCTGGATAGAATGGCAAGTACACGGCGTTAAGATATCACAGTATCAACAAATAAATGCATGGAATCCTCAATTTATAGATGTAAAAAATCCCTGGAGTTAATCACAACTGTCTGTAGTTCTACATGAAGGTGCAAGTAGTAGAAAGAAGTAAAAACAGCGAAATTTTAGTGAAAAAGCTTCAGAGTAAACATGACAGCGAAGACTGACCTTGATTATTCGTATGCTTTTTTGAAAAATAATTGTTACATATACATGAACTTGTTTATGATTCAATGTCAAAAAGTACTCTTGTATTTTATTTTTATATATATTACCGAAAAATGTGCTAATTGAATGAAGAAGAAAAAAATTCAAAAAAAAAAAATCAAATCAGAATTATGTTCCTCCTATCAGTTATTGAAGTATGATCTTAGTACGATAAGGATAGTAGGATACATGTATTACGCGCTGGTTTCAAAATTGATTAATATTATGCGTACATTTTGACAGAAAATGCCATCAAAAGGAGGATGAATTTTTAATTACATGACCAAGATTTTCTTATAACGATATTTCCTCTATAATGAGCAAAAAAGCATATCTTGTAATTCGATACTTATGCAATAGCGTGAGATATATAACGACGCATGTTGACGCATCAATCTTGCTCTTTTAGGTATGCTACGTTATATTACAATGAATTACCCAGATTTTTAAAATCTGAAGTATTTGTAAAAATATGAATAATTCATCAATAATACTAGAGTCTCTTACATGGATTATTTTCCTCCTATAACTTGTTAAGTTTAACCTTAGTGGGATATGGATACTAGGATACATGTATTACGCGCTTGTTACAAAATTGATTAATATTGTGTGTACATTTTGACGCAAAAAAAAACAGCCGAAAATAGGGTGAATTTCTCATTATGGAGGTAAGCCTTTACATTGCGGGTAGTAACTCAGTGTGGGTGCTTCATCTTTCTATATCAATGTGGGAACTATTCAAAATGTCCTCGCACAGGAAATTTCCTTTCATTGTGTAGTGAGCGAACTTACGTGAAACACACACACATACACGCATACACACAAAATTTCTGAGTCACAACGGATTGGCCATAAATGTGTCTAGTAACACACACAGAATGTGGGCTCACCTTGTCAATATATGTGTATGTATCATAGGGTCACACAACTCCTAACATGCACACAGCCAATTAAGCTAGTGCGCACCAATCACAGTCCGCCACCAAGTCCCTCTAGTAAACGACGCCATTTTTGCTCCACCAGACAGCCGCACGGTTTGGGTTTGCGATTCATTCGAACGAGCGAATTGTATTCCACATAATTTTATTAATCCAACTTCCCCTTACACGATTAACGCTATCATCGCACCAAATTATATCAGCTTTATAACGGAAAGACTAGTAAATCTGAGGAATAGACCCTTACTGCCGGAAAGATGGTCCAAATCGCAGAAATTTTTACTCAATCATTCCACACATGATGCCAACTAAACGGTGGAGTACTATTCAGTGCCAAAATATTACTGCGCTTGATGATAGCAAAATGCATACGCCTGTTCGATAACGCTTTCATATTGGCATAATAATGAGTGAATGAAGAAAAGCAAGAAATCCAACGTGATCTCCGAATATCAAATATGACCTGTTGTATTCATGCGTTCACAACGACGTTTTAGTGTATATTTAATGATAATAAGCCTGGCTCACAAGAAAAAAATATTATGCCACATGATTTGGGGCTTTGTGCAAGGGGAATGCCGTCAAGGGGGGGGGGGGGGGGGGGGGATGGCTCATCTCCATCTCCGATAAGGGTTGGCTCATCTTCATCTGTGATGAGGGGTGGTTTTATATCCATGTCTGATGAGGGTTGATCAGTTTTCATATCTGATGAGGCTTGGCTCACCTCCATTTCTGATGAGGGTTGACACATCTTCACCTCGGATGGGGGATGGCTCATCTTCCGCTATTTGGAGAGGTGGCTCATTTTCAACTCTGAAGGGGGTGGCTCAATTCTCTGATGAGGGATGGCTCATCTTCATCTGTGATGAGACGTGGTTCATCTCTGATGAGGGTTGGCTCATTTTCAACTCTAAAGGGGGGTGGCTCATCTTCTCTGACGAGGGATGGCTCATCTTCATCTCTTATTGGCGACGCATTTGGCATTACAATTACGTGCACTCATGATACATAAGAAGGGTTTAACTCAAAGGACGTGCGCCGAATGAAAAATGTCTGTTCTGACCAAAGGAATCCTATACCTCTAGCACAATCTCTTCCCCACTATGGTGAATTTCCCTAGAAATCAAATATCTTGCCCCTTTGTGAAAAAAAATTGCTATCACCACAACAAATTTCCATATTACATCGCAAGTTTATTTTGTTGACGCCTCAACTACATATATATTTCAGAAGAGATCAAGTCTGGTAAACCCAAAAGTAACTAACAATCGCAGGGGCAAAAGGTGTTCGATCGTTAGTTTAACAATCGAACCCCTCTAGATTTTGGAGAAATTCGTTAAATTCCCCAGAATTGGACAATACCGGTAATGTTTTGATGACACGGAGAGTTGTCTAATAATAATAATATGTTCCATTTATATAGCGCAGCTACTATATGAATATACTCTGCTGCCCTTAATACAAAGTATCACATTATTACCCCGGCTTTAGCCGAGCTGCCATGATAGGCGCTAAAGCATTCAAGGAATTTCTTCCTACTGGGTACCCATTTACTTCACCTGGGTGGAGAGTGACAAATGTAGATGAATGTCTTGCCAAAGGACATTAGCGCCGGGGCGGGATTCGAACCGCGAACCATGTGAGCCACTACTAGATAAAGTGTTATAGCTCTGTGATGACCATATCAAAATTCAATATCATCACGGAGCTCTTAGGCTTAGCCTTGCCCTAACGTACTCGTTAGGCTGTAGGCACAACCCCGTCCAAAAAAATTGAGTGCCCCCCCCCCCCCCCCGTGAGGCAACTCTAATTAGTACCTCTCAAATTCTGTAATTTTCCACAATTTTTTTTTAGCTTAATCTTTTGCATTAAAATAAAATAAAGAAAAATCTGTCCTACATTTTTTTTTTTTTTAATTTAACGTTAGGCCAGGTCTCAGCCATTCACCCTCATTCAGGAGACCAGCTTCTAACTTAAGTTAGTTCTATTCTTAAAAAAAAGAATGAAAAGTTAAAAAGAAAGAAAGGAAGAAAATGTGGGAGAGAGACCAACAAAACGAGCTAGGGAGAGACTGAGGGGCTTAAATAATCATATCTGATTGGTACACGTCTGTAAAAACTCAAAGAGGCCTAACTTAAAGTTACACACACACACACATACAAGCAAAAAAAAAGAAAAAAAAGACCCTATATAAATTTCAATATGTGGGACGGGTACAATAAAAAAAAAGTGAGGAGAAAATAGCTGGAAAAACTACTTTATAGCTTAGTGTACGTTTTATTTAAGATTTCAAAAGTACAATAACATAGAAACCAGGAATAGGTTATTCAAGGTCATACTTACTTGTTTTTCAAATAGCTCAATTTTGATGCATTTCCATCATAAATTACTCTTTTTTTCTTTTGATAGTTAATTTTCATTTTAATATTAATATGATTTTTTTTAAGATATAATAGTATCATAGCCAAGAAAACAATCCAAATCCAGGTTACCGAATGCTGTCGGTTCTAAACACCCGCACCCTAACGACAGTATAGGGCTTTCAATCGGTTTAACCTTTCTATTACCGTTATTAAAGCTTCCACGCCTGCGATTCCAAAGATCATATTCTTTAATTTGTAAGCAATCAAAAGTCCCTACAACTCCCATGCACGAGATGCATACATCACTTACTCTCTAGGGGGTACATGTATGTCACAACTGGTTATTCAAACCTGTATTCAAACCTCCCAGATCCCTATTAAACGTCTGACTGGCTTTGCTACAGGCATTTATCGTGAGAAGCTCTCCCACAATACAATGATATATCAATGGAACTACAACTGATGTTCAGCCAATGCTCTGTCATATGAGATAATTTTTTTGAAAAAAAAGATAATGTCTTTTAATATGCAGGTCAATTACATGTATATTCTTGAAGAACACATTAGCGTATCATGTTTAGGAAGGGTATATCCATGGTACAAATATACGTATTCCTACTATTATTGCAATTATTTTGGTAGAGCCTGTCCGTCAGGGGTTACAGCCCTATAGCTAGAAGGTCCGATAGTTAGCGGGTCCGATAGACCGACACCCAATAGATAGAAGGTTCGATAGACCGAATGTACGAGGGGGTCCAATATACAGACGGTTCTATAGACCGAATCGGCGGAGGGTCCGATATTCCGAAGGTTCTATAGATCGAATGTCCAACGGGGTCCGATAGTCAGAAGGTCCGATAGACAGAGGGTTCTATAGACCGAATCGGCAAAAGGTCCGATAGTCCGAAGGTTCAGTAGGGGTCCGATAGTTAGAAGGTCCGATAGACCGACAATAACGTAAAAACGGTAAAATAAGTGAATAGGCTACAATAAGTTTTTAATAGTTTTATCTCGTAAAAGGAAAAGGGTAATCTTTTTCTATGTGTATTGTAATAAACCGATGCACTAGGTCTGTAGGCCCACCCTCCCCCCCCCCCCCCCCCCCCCCCCCCCCCCCCTCCCCCCACAAAAAAAAAAATGGGGAACTTATTTTAAAGTTTTGTTTTATACATTTTCAACATGTTAAAAGAAGTTTTATCAGAGCATCATCATCATCACCGTGGGGCGGGGGTGGTCCACCCATGCAGCTCAGCCCCCCGGTTAATTTTGCCACTAAACCGATGTATTGGCAATGGGGAACGCTGACCATTGTTTGAAACATGGAAATCTAATTATATGGTGCACACTAAAGCCCCGAGGCCCATCATGCCCGAAGCATTTTTTTCTAGTGGAGCAAGCTGAGGAAAGGGCGTCCCCTTCAAACACAAGTGTTATTTTTTAAACAAAGAAATCTTATGTGGGGCACACCTTATAGTTGAATTTTCATTAAATGTAACAAAAAAGATTCTGCCCGATAAAAATGAAATTGTTTCAATTAGGCCCTACCACCTTCTTGGGAGGGGGGCGTTTCCATTTTTTTTTTTTTTTTTTTTTTTTTTTTAGGGTTGTCAGGTGATATTTTCCTACCAGCTATGATGTCAGCGTTTATACTTTTTTGAATGTTCACCGACTACACCCATATACCTTGTGGCAAATTTTAGTCTGTGGACTCTGTCGGGTAAATTATACCATTTTTTTTTGGGGGGGTGGGGGAATTCGAGAATAGTCAGATACCTCACTGCCCGAATATTCTGATATTCGGGCTTCTTGTTGCTGCAGGACGTAAGAGGTGCTTGCTGCAAGAAACAATCTAGGCCTAGTTTCTTGATTGTATGAGCGAGCAAAGCGAGCGAACGGGAGAGAGAGAGAAAAAAGAATTTTGTATCCTGAGAATAGGTTCTAGCGTATTGTTATTCCGTTCTGTGTAATCTGTGTAACATGTTATCGGCATCTTCCGTTCTCATATTGGGAAGAGACTATTGGTCACAGGCCATTATTTCTGAAAATTCATCTCTTTAGCCCTTTAGGTCAACTTGCCGCTCGATTCTTTTCAGTTATGTTGCTAACATTCTTTGAGTAGAAAAATAGCATAACATTAGCTAGAGATTCAAGATGCAACTCAAATAACTTCCATAAGAATATGACTTATTAATATAATTGACATTGGTTTATATACATAAATATGGCGATTATATTAATAACTAATTAATATCAATAATGAAATATAATTGGCATTGTTTCCTTTTCAACCTCTTCCTTTTTTGCTTTTTCTTTGGTTGGAACGCCCCCACTTATTTTAACCACTTATTTTTTACCCACGTATCATTTTATCCACTATTTTAACCCTTTTACGTATTTATTGTCGGTCTATCGGACCTTCTAACTATCGGACCCTACTGAACCTTCGGACCATTGGCCGGCTGTACCCCCCCTTTTGGAAGAGAAGTATGAGTTTTTACCATTGACGATCCGCATTTTGTTGATTGTGCCCCCCCCCCCCCCCCCTTTTAGAGTGAAGAACTTTTTTTTTGTTTTCTTTTGTTTTTTGTTTGCTTGTCAGGGAATTATGGAGAGAAATTGTACCCCATGACGACCCCATAACTCCTTACTAAGCGATTTGGAAGGTTTGGCGAAATTTTTGTTTGTCCCTACCCCCCCCCCCCCCCCCCCCCCCCCCATTGTACATTGTACACTAGGCTTAGTAAAATAACCATGCTTGCTTTCTGTTCCAATATGACCACTTTGATTACAAATCTAATTTGCTGAAATGATGCCATCCCCAAACTGGGGAAGAAATAAAACTGTATAAAGCTTTTTAATCAATACTTTTTTTCGTCATACCTGATCTTCTTCCAAAACAGGGTAAATTTTATTTTGGGACACATTACCAAAGCTGCCAATCATTCCTATTTAGGAGGATGATACCTTTAATTCTGCGGGAATCGTTCCTATTTCGGTAGATGATTCCCATTTTGGGGCCTCCAAACTAATGTTGTGAACCCTGCATAAACTTCTTTATAAAAACAAACAAAATAAATTGCTTCGAAACGGTCATAATATTTGTTGTGGAAGCTTTGCAAGTATGCATCAACAGGGAAACCAATTTGTTTTTTTATTATAACAAATATGTATGGAATCAAAGACTGGTTAACCTGTTGGATACCAAGTCAAAAATAACATGGCAGGAGATTTTGAAAAAAAAATCTGTGTTGTACCAAAATCAAGTCTTATCTAATTGGTTAAGTGTTATAAATCCTTGGACAAACCAATTTAGTGGCATTTGAAATAACGAAACCTTTCTATATCATTCTCTTTTCTTAGTTAAATCATTATTAAAGGGAAGTTCTACCCCAAAAATACGTTGGCAACTATCGAGAAAAAAAATTCATGCAGGATGATCTCATTTATTTTCGAAAGTAGAAATCATTTAATTGAAAATTCACATTCGAAACTTGTTAAAAAGTAACTTATCAAAGCATTTACTACCTGGTCTTTGGATTTATTGACAAAATGTCTAAAGTCATTAAGAAAAAGTTGAGTTCTGGTCATGCGATTACATTGTGCAAGAAACTGTCTCAAAACAATTGGGAAAAGTTCATTATTATAGTACATAAGAAGTGGTGTATGATGTAAGGTTTTGGAATCATCAAAATTAGAAGAAATTGACTAAATCCTGCTGAGAGTCATATGCACTGCACATAGAAATGCAGTCAGACCGCAGGTCGTATGCAAATGAGCAAAAATCGCGCATTTTATTTCCAGTGCCCGAAATGGACTCTCCCCCTGCACCCAGTCGGCTGTATCGCATGGTCATCTTTAAAGTTATGTTCTTAAATAAATATAAATGCTATGCTCATTAGACTTTCTGCAAAAGTAAATGAATAGTTTACCAACACAGGGATATTTTGTTTTAGTCAGAATTTTAGAAATAAGTTGCTTAAAATAACTGATGAAATAGTCATACAAAAGCCCTTTTTTCACAAGATTTCAAGTTGTTAAAAGACATATAAAAAGTATATGAGCCGCCATCAAGACACATATGTATGGAAGCGCTGGAATCTCATCTTTTTCATCGTTACATTCAAAACATCCATAGATTTATGACAGAGTCAGGATCCAGCAATATTCAGCCGCAGATCATCCGTTGTCAAGACCATGGTCAAGACCATAGAATCTTAGCCCTGTGATTGGCAAGCAAGCCATCTGTAACCAAGTGCGCGTTGAATGAAACAATGCGCAACCTGTTGCTTCATCCTTGCGCAAACATGCGCATAGCTGTTGCCAGGCTGTGAGAAAACATCTTGCGTGGTGGTAACCAATCGGAATGCTGGAATTGACTTTTTTAAAGACAAAGTGTGTACATTGGTTATATATTGCTGGATCCTGACCCTGTCATGAAGTGCACATTAATGTTATTTCAATCTTTGGAAAGTACAGAAAATGCCCTTTACGCTCATGTAAAATTTGCCCTGGCTCACAATAAAACTATGGTAGTTTTGGCCAGATTTATATTTCATTTCATTTCCATTTTTTTGTCATAAAAGGAACACCATTTTTTACCAATTTCGTCTTTTATTTTGAAAACAATAAAAGCATGTCACAAATCTCTGATCCCTCTTCTTTTATTTGATGCATAACTCATGGCAATTGGTGAATGATAAGTAGTCTATTCAATAGTTTGCAAATAAGATGTTCCTGGCTGTTCTTGCTCATTATGTATTCATAGTCAGGCAGAACTGGAAATAAAATAGCGCGCTTTTTGGGGACCTGCGGATTGGCTGAATGTGTATATGGGACTGCACCAAGATGTTCGGCCCCCAACATTTCAGCCGTTTCTTGTCATATTTTGAATGTGAGGGCATTTTCCCAGGACTCAACCTTCTCTTTGAGCAATATAAATGTACATAAAAGTTGTGACATGTAAATATGTATCATATTAATGTTGCCAATATTCAAAATTCTATGCAATGACTGCATGAATGCAATTTTAATTATTACAATATTTTTTTTCTTTAATAGTTTCTGAGACAAATATACAAAACAAAAAAATTGAGGTGAGAAAAGTTGATATTGAAGGATGGGAACTGTAGTGAGAAAGTACGTAGTAGGTCACAGGAATGAACCCCAAACTGCAAGATTTTAGAACTTTGTGAAATCTTACCATAATTTAATGTTTTGTTGTTTTTTTACTGGGGGAGGCATTTATTTCAGTTGTCTCTTTTGAGGGTTTTCTTTTTATTTACAAATTGAAGGTAAACCAAACATTAGTTTTTACAAATGAAAAAAAAAACAACTCTAAACCATTATTTTTTCCCCATGCAATATAAAGACAAATCCAACATTGTCGGAAAGAAAGTGGACGGGTGTTAGAAGTTTGAAAAAAGTTTGTTTATAATTTATGGCAACTGAGTATAGGACAATTTTTAGCATTTTATCTAGGTGTGCCCTTATACCCGCCCCAGCCAATCCCCTTTTCGCAATATGTATGGGGGAGACTAAAATCATCCATCCATCATGAGTTGCCAAGTAAAACAATTGGTTATTTCTTCTAGCATGCCTAGTATATTTCTTATAAAAAGAGTCCTAGGCTACGGTCGTCATATGATTTATATGCACACATAATTGATACATCTACACACATACATGTACACCAACAAATGCGCGAACACACTTTCAAAAGTCTCCATACACACACCCTCAACCCGGCATAGGCAAACATATCGTTGATATAGTTTTCAACAATTGTTTATTCGTCCATACAAAATTAGGTACATGTATCTGGCATTTTCATATTTACATGTGATTATAATTGACATAATAACCTCTGAATAAAAGTTCAATTTAATATTGCGCACGGACAATTAGAAAATTACACCAAGAAAGACAGATCCAACAAGTCTTCAGTTTCAAAACATAAATGTCCTATTTAGTGTGGTAATTGCACTTATGTAAAAACATTACTGGCAAATGGTAGGCTATACAGAAAAAGGATGTTTTTACTCTCTTTCGATTATGATAATGGAATCGTGAGAGAATTTCCATTACAGGATTACACAAAAGTTTCTAAAGATTTGAATAAGACAAACAACATTTCCTCTTATACATATTCATATAAAATATCTTACCATTTCTTGTAGGTTGACATGAAATTTGCAAAAGCAGAGGGCACCCTTACTTATTTTCTAATAAGAAATGTTCCTTGCAGAACTAGGCCTATGTACATTCCAATTTGTATCTGACAATGAAACAGAAGAAGTACCCTGATCACTTATTTTTATTAAATATTCCACACATGGTACGTATGATTTATTTACAATGTAGTCTACACTCATATATCAACATTACTGTTCTTAATTGACACGATTGCTTTATCCTATTATTAATAATTGCATGGAAGAAACTTTCATTTCTTTTCAACAAAAATAGTAATGATACAGCTATGTATCTAAGTTGTATAAAAATATCTCACAATGATTATATCCAACGTGACACTCAATTCACATTGTACATCATATTCGTAACTTTATTTATAATTCTTTAACCAATGTTCTCAAAATACAAGTTTCTGTTAAGAACCGTTTTGAAAATAACACCGCTTGGCATTGTTTTAAGGAATCTTAACACTAATTTACTGAAGGTGAAAGTGGTCATAATTTACTTAAAATATTATTGGAATGGAAATTCTAAATATAATCGCTAAAGCAGAAGATGTCTAAAGGCTCAATGATCACAAACATTTCCTGATTGTTGAGACGATATGCAAGTCACATTTAACTTCATTTATTTCAGTCTTTGTATACAAGATTGCCCTTCTAAAAACGAGTGTGACTATAGCAATGGCCCCTGCTTGACTATACATTGCATATTAAAATGATAAACGATAAATAATCAAAGCTTATGGTACGATTTCCCCCAGTATATAAGGGCTTCACCATCACTTCCTGTATTCCAGAAGTTGCTGAAGATCTTTCTTTTCAACTGTTGTATGAATCATTTATGTTCTTGTAGTGTAAAGCGCTGTGATACAATTCTGTAAGAGCGCAATATAAATGTCAATATTGTATTGTATTGTAAGCATGGTAAACAGCTGAGGGAAAAAACGCAGTAACAAGCAATACAACAATGCGGCAAAAACTGTTTATAAACACAATGCTATTTACAAGACATAATACACATTATAAAACAGTCAACTACTATATGACAATATAATAGGTGGCCTGTATTAAAGCTAACGCCAAAACCAACACATTGTCTGGAAGACATATATTTCATATCTATTGTTTTGTCTATTTATTCTCATCTTCTTAATAAAAAAAAACGTAGACGAGTGCTAACTCATGTAAGATGTCTTGTCTGGACAATTATAAAAATCATTAAACACCTTAAAACATTACGTATACATGTAGAATGCAGATTTAAAGGAAAATGCAAGCAACAGAAAAAGAATAGCTTTACAGCAAACTGTTGAAAAATCATATTTACAAGACAAAATATAATACGGCTAGTGGAATATAATAATTATAAGTGAATATACGCGTTCATAGGCATTGACTTTATAAACTGTATTGCACATTGCCAACCGATAGTGTAGCGTTCAAATTCCCAAGCAGTAATATAGTTTATTCCGCTAATATGAAATTGATGTACGCACTATTCATGTTATACTTATTCATTTCGATTACTCAATTTATTCCTAAAATCTTTGTTATGTTTCCGAATCAGACAGGACCTATGCCATTTTCATCGAGATTACCATTTTTAAGTCAAAGTGAAATAATTCTGTAAAATGATTTCGTTCTATTGAAATGGACAACTTTTTTTTTCTCTGGGGAATGTTCTTGCCCTTGTCTGGCACGAACTAGTGTTTCATGTTCATCACAATGGATGACATGCATTTTTTTTTTTTTTTTTTTTTTTTTGGGGGGGGGGGGGAATACATTTCATCTATATTTATATCATTGGTAACATAACTGTCGAGCAATTATGTCGAGGAATCTCTTTTTTCTTTCTTCCCCCGGTATTTTTAACAAACATTACAATGGCCATTAATATCCAACAAAGATCGACCGAAAAATCCCCGAATGGCGAATCAGAGATCAGTTTGAAGTCGGCCTGGCGGTATGACGATTCAGAATCACAATATGGTTGAATGTATTTTTTTTCTTCTGTTCTATTCATATTTGGTATTCAGCTAGTCAGTGCATTGGCTAGTTGTTATAACTGAAAGTAGGTACCCATGGTTCCTTTTTAAAAGGCAAAACCATTACTAGCAAATTACAATTCAAAAAATATCCAAGAATTATAATACTTCAAAATTTAAGGCGTATTATGACAGAAGACGGTGAATAATTTTGAAGGTCAGTATACAAATGATGTACAGGTTTGAGTTATGTGTACAAGGCAAATTTATTACATTACCTTCTATTAAAGGGAAATATGCATATTACAACAAACATGACAGGTGGCAATAATCAGAGCCTGATATCATATATAAGCATCCTTATATTATTAAAGAACAAAACATAGACTCTCATGAGATAACCTATAACCTGCTCATGAAGTTACTACAGTACAATTACGTAATCTTCCTGATAGGTCATTTAAGCCAACATCTCGGAGTTTGTCAGAAAGGCTTGATCTAATGTCAGTGTATGGATCCTGTTTGTCTCTCCAGCTAGTGAACACTTCCATCAGTGCATCTTTATTTGAAGGAAGTCGTTTCCTGAGGTCATTCAACCGTGCATGACCGATTCCAAGTTTTACTCCAACGTCTAAATAATGAG
Organism: Heliocidaris erythrogramma; assembly: GCA_025617745.1. Classification (NCBI taxonomy): domain Eukaryota; kingdom Metazoa; phylum Echinodermata; class Echinoidea; order Camarodonta; family Echinometridae; genus Heliocidaris; species Heliocidaris erythrogramma. The sequence continues at coordinate 65,271,383 of CM046854.1, forward strand.
ATGAGTCGATAGTGTCTGCTAACTTCAGAAACTCCTCCTCTTCGACAATGCTTGATGCAGTAAGAGAAATGAAAGCGAATTCATTATTTTTTTTTCATAAAATATTATTATTATTATTATTATTATTATTATTATTATTATTATTATTATTATTATTTATTTATTTATTTGGCACTTTCAAAAGAAGAACAAAATCAAGAAACAATATACAATGTACACACAGTGTGCATTAAACTTGAATGAATACAATAGTTTAATTGACACTTTCACACCCTTCTATGCTATTTCGACAGTCAATACAAAACGATGGTGAAATTGTGTGCAAATTGATCACTGCCATACAAACATATATCAAATTGTTCAAGGCTGAATTTGGGCTTGTTGCAATAAGTCCAAGAAATAAGTTCTCCTATTCCTGAGAACAACACATTTTTTGTCCCTTTCCTTCTAATGAACAATAAACATGATAAATGAAACCAATCTGGCAATTAAGGCACTGGTAATTAACACAATGTTATCCCTAATGTCAAAGTGTGTAAAGGTCTTACCATGTTTGATTTGGCAACACTCCTCTATAAGATTTGAAGGGAGCTGTTCAAGGAACGAAAAATTGACATTCCAAGGTGTTGATTAGGAATCATATTGAGACATAAAGTAGTAATGATTAAAACAGCGGTGGCATTTTTTTAGAATATTTTTTATCAAAGTAATGCCATTGAAGAAGTAACGATAAGAGTGATAATATGATTATAAACAACCAATAGCACTTAACGATAAACTTTGTAAATGCGGAAAAAAAAACGAAACATATGTGAAGGCCGTGCATTCCAGTCAACTTAGGCTTGAAAGAGAAAAAAAAAACCAAAACATCATTATGGCCACATCGTTTCGAATTTGGACAGCCTCAATGCAAATAAATGGTATCTTAGAACCTTGATCATTATTGCGAAAATAATGCTTAGATTGAAGCAGATGATTTGAAATACTTTACATGAAGGACTAATCAGGTAATTACATTTTCTTAATACAAGAATATTGTAAAATATTTCGGAAGAAACTTTGTTCACGTACGTCTGTACAATAATTTTCAGCAGTCATCTTCTTTACTAATGTTTTTACTTGGCTTCCTCAGAATAAAGCCACTATTCCATGATTTGATTCGTTGATACAAATTTTCGAAATTCCTGTAGTCAAACAGTATTATTTCGAACGAATTGCTTTAAAATACCCTTAGATTTAAAATGATTTGTATTTCAAAATTGAATGAGTATATTACCAAGGCATCCTGTGCCAAACAAGATATGTTGACTGTTCGTCTGAGTCAGTTTCAAAGTGATAATAGTATTTTCCTCTTTATCACGCAGATCTAAAATGAATGACGCCTTGCTCTTATCTGTACCGAAGAGACGACTGTACGTGATTACCTGTTGAATATGTAGACAGAATTTTGTTTGATGAGTTCATACACGCAGTGACGCCATGAACCAAACATTCTGAGAGGGATGAACAATTCACACTCGAATTATTTTCTTCAGCGCCAGATATTGAAAACCATGGCGAGAATGAAAACGACAGCCGCCGTAGTGGTGAAAATGTCAAGCCGAAGTAAGGCTACATACTGTTGTCATTTCTAGCAAGTCTTTTCAGACGTGTGACGGGCGGCAGTGGGATAAGCGCTTGGTCTGGGGAATCCCCCCCCCCCCCCCCCCTCCAGTTGCGGTTACTGTCAGGACATCTTGAGAATCTCACTACTTAGTTAGATCATTCCCTATGAGGCAAGGAATATTGCAGTTACAATTATGTACATTAGCATCAATTGGCTGGATTAATAGGGGGTGGGGAGGAAAACGGCGTATGCATAATTGATATCACTTAACTAATATCCGAGTCCCTCCTTTAAAAAGGTGTTATTAAGAGGGACATTTTCAAAGTGTTTTCATAAAATTATTAACAGTTCCGTCTTGGCGTCATAATTAAACTTCAATTTGAGAATTAAGATATATGACATAAAAATGTGCACAGAGACCTCTCTCGTTATAGACGGAACGTTGAGATTTTTTTTTTACCTCTAGGGTTTATGGTTCCAGGAGTCGATACAATCCCTTCCCTTAATATCTTGCTTTTGAATGTTCCTATCAAAATGGAAATGTTAGGAGGGCATCAATAACAGTTGTTGTTGTCGGTTATGTTTTCGGCGTTTCAGTCAAAGTTGACTATTTACGCCTAGTCTCGTTGTTGAGGTACAATAGTCTAGTCAGTCATTTATTAATATTCCTGGTTTGGAAACTAGTGCGCCTATGCTTTCGCTGATTAACTGCTGGGGATGTACCGTCCCGGCCAACCCTGCTGCGTACGTTTCAATCACTATAGGATCTAGGCCACTCAGCTACACAGTATACCGCTATAGCATGACGTCACTCAAGTTTCCTAGGCCATCAATAACAGTGTCGCGTATATTACCCCAGAATTGTATATTCCAGGATTATTATAATTTACTCAAATCATATGCACATTTTCTCTAAAAGGTAAATCTACATAATAACACAACATTATCCACTGCCCTGGTGGTGATAATGAAGAATTTGTTTCGGTTTACTAGAGCTTAATTCGCACATGTCACGTTTGTCCCGCTGCATGTTACGACCGTCATAAATGTAAGAGGCTGTCATTAGTTCCTGGGGTACTAAGCTTTCTTTAAAAGGCTGGTGAGTCTCAGGTATTTGGTCGCATGTCGTCCGAAACGTTACAAACAAGGTGAACAATAAACAAAGGTTAGCACTTAAATTGTCATTTCCTTCTCCTTTTTTCTGATTTAAATCTCTCGTATGGCTGTTAACTTGTATCATCGGGTATACCAAACTGACGATGACGTCGGTAACGTATGTGAACAAAAAACAGTGGAGTAGCCCAGAGCCAAATTGGTGTAGAATGCTAAAAGTCATCAAGTTTTTTATTCCTGTATTATATCAATGTTATGTTTTCTTGTTTTCACATCTGACACCATCCCAGTGCGTAGTATTGCATTGAAATTACCCCGAAATTACCTCATTGCCTGTCACGTGAGTCGCGAAACTATTGTGTTTTCTCCAGGGGAATATCACGTGTTAATAATTGTTTTTATCGCATATTTTCTATTGCCATACGGTTACTAAGTCAGTTAAACAAAAGTGATGTACACAGTATGTACCCAAAACATTACAATCGGACTTTCAGGATCAACAGCTATGAAACTTGTAATTTAGTCGGAATATGTTTCGGGATCGTGATGCTACAACTAATTACAGCTAATCTGTAGCTTCAGTAATTACGAATAATTAGGGATTTTGTAGCGTATGGCATAAGTCCCTTACATCCAAGATTTGTCAAAAGGGAGACGCACAAAGCACAATTAATAATTCCACACTCCTTCAAAATGGTTCGAAAAGGAACTTACTGTTCTGTTTTTATGTGCTATAATTGATATGGAAATGCTTAATTCATCATCATAATTATCATCGGTCTTCTTATTTTTTAGAGCATTTGGAGATTTTTGGCAAAACAAAAAATCATAAATGTAAGATAAGCAGTTTTCAGAATGTTAAACATGTTACGTGCATCCAAACCTTTCACAGGGAAAATAAAAATCAAGTTGCCAAGCGAAATTAAAAATACAGTGTATGCTTTCACACAAAAGTTTTCATGAAAAGAGAGGAATCTAGTGCTCTTCACATTAGTTAGAAGGAGATAGGAATCATTCCTCTAAAATAGGAATGGTTGGCATTCATGATTTTGGTCATTTGTAAGTGAAAGCGAATGAATCAACAAAATTATGAACCTGTTTTATAAACTGAATTGTCTTGATCTTTTTAGGAAGGTCTATATTCTTTACATGATTATTTACCTTTGTTACCAATAATGGTTTGAACCGGAAATATTGCCGATACAATGCTATGAACATAACAGGGAGTAGATTTTGCCTAAAGTTACGATGCTTAGAATTTCTTCTGATTCCTTTATATCTTCAATCAAATTTGAAATGAATTTCATAAATATGTATAGGTAAATAACAAAGGCTAGACTGGGTATATGAGAGGGAAGCCCTTAATACTGTAAGAAGATTGTCGTAAACAAAATATATATCCTTGCTTACAAATGATACGTATTGGGAAATTTCAGCCTCTTTAGAACTTTAATTAACATGTGGTCCACTGAGCAAACATTTCGTTTTTTCCTAAATTTTCCTTCCATATTAATACTTAATAGTCCGTTTCTCCACTAAATTTATATTTTACTGTCATTGATGTAGACTAATCAACTCTATTCTAAAAAAAATCGCCAATCTTACCTCAGTTTTTTTCCTGCTCTCGGCAAGGTCACAGGTCACGGTTAAGTCTTTCTTTTCGACCATTATCTCATCTTCTACATCCAGTGCAGGTTGAAAGTGTAGTCCTTTGGAGTATGTCTAATAAATGAAAGGAAATAATCATTATTATAGGATGTCTCGTTCAAATTCGTAAGCTGGCCACACGAATTCATTTTATGTGCATTCAAATTCACCGATTCTGCCACCGTAGGTGTGTTTTATCATTCAAATTTGGTTTTTAGCATTCAATTTCATAAAACTGTCATTCAAAAACATTTTGTTTGCGTTCGATTTAAAACGTGTTTTGTCTTTGGAGAATTTTCATTCAAATTAAAGCGAGACGATTCGCGATTACGTAATAACGCCTTCCGTGAATTCAAATTAATTTCTTTGCATACAACTTTACACGCTTTGCAGACAAAATAAACACGTTAATCATGTTAATCTCATCCAATCTTCATATAAATCCGCTAGCTTTGTTCCGTGCTATATTCATTTTAAATTATACGGTATAGTGAGCAACAAACATTTCACATGCTCCCACTAGGGTTGTGTACCCACTAAATCAACACTATTTAGCAACTGAACGATCATATAATTTTTTTTTCATACCTAGTCACATCACCGACATGTAGAATTAGCAAAGTGTGTGTTGTGGGACATTACATGCTGGGACATCGCTTTATTTTCATGTTTGTTTATTTATTTATTTTTTTTTTTTGGCGTAGACAGGGGGACACCCCCCTATTCAGCCACTAAAAAAAAGCGAGAGCGAAAGCGAAAAAGAGGGGGAAGTGAGAGAAAAGGGCCTAAAAGGGGGCTACAAGCTGTTCTGGCCCTCAAAATTTGCTAAAAACCCACCCCTGTTACCATGGGTGTCGATCACGGGGGACTGAGGTATATATATATACCAAAAAGAAATTGAGGTGGGGGGGGGGATGGCTTGTATTATTACCCCCCCCCCCTCCAATATTTTTGGATTATGATACATTAACTTAAAACTAATAATTATCCAAACTCATGATGTTTGATCTTGAAATACCATCACATTCTTTAATGATTAGAAGTAAGGAAATAAGAAATGCCATAATTTCAATGCGAAAATATCGAAGAAAAGTCTTTCGCTCGCATTTTTATTCTCAATTAAGGGTTAAGGGGTTCCGTCCATTGGCGTAGATCCGTGCATTTCTTCTTTTCATTAAAAAGCATTTTGGAATACTCAAAAATGCAAGATTTATCGACAGATTGTTTAAAAATCCCTATTGTAGGAGGGGATACCCCCTCCCACCCCCGCTCAGTCTCTTCGCTCAGTGGTGTATCTATAGGGGGCGGGGAACCTGCCCCGTGCAGCACTTGGAGGGGGCCCAAAAAACGGAAAGAAGAGAAAGAGAAATAGGGGAAATGAATAAAAATCATAATCTTTACGGATCACCGCCCCATATCCGCAGGGTAAATGCACTAGAAATCTAGTTTTTGAAGGTTTGAAATACGAAAATTTTCCAAAGCTCGGTCGCTTTGCTCCCTGGCATAATTATTTTCTTTCTGGATCTCGTAATTTCGCTCCCCCAGTATATAGTTCTTAAATAGCTTAAAGGGTTCAAAAAGTTTGAAAAAATAAAGATGTAATTGCTTTGCTCGCTATTTTTATGTTTATTGCGCTCCCAATATAGGATAAGGTGCATAAAACAGCATTTTCAAAGGTTCAACTTCTGAAAGAAATCTCAACTTCAGGTCGCCTTGCTGAATTTCTCGACTCTTTCTCAAGCCTATATAGGGTTTTTGTTAGTTCTGCTCCCGATTGTAGAAGCAAGTGAATAGAAAACCGTTTATCAATGTATAAAATTCGAGCTTCTCTAGCGCTCAACTGCGGTGGTCAAATGCAAAATTGCCTGGGTAAAATGCACAAGAAAATGCATATTTTAGTGTTAAAAATTGAAAAATTTGCCACTCGGTCGCTTTGCTCCCTTGCTTGTACAATAACGTAGATAAGTTTGGGCACTCGCCTAACTTGTTTGCCCCGGGCGCCATAATCCCTAGATACGCATGGCTTCGCTCCTTCGCATGTGAAATGTTGCGTACAAATAATTGAAAAGCGGTCCAGGCGTCGAACTATAACTTTCCGCCTACAAAAAGTGTTTTCTAGAAGCCGTTATCTTTCTCTCTTCGCGCTGGAAAGGGGAAACTCCCTTTCCCTTCACCCACCCCGGTACATACAGTGCAGTTTTGCGTCCAAAATAACTTAAAAGCAGCCAGGGCGTCGAACTAACATTCCACCTTAAAAAAGGGTGCTAAAACGTCGGAGCTTTCCGGCTTCGCGCGGGAAGGGGAGAGCACCCCCTCCCTGCACCCACCCCTGTTACATACAGTATTGCGTCCAAATAACTGAAAAGCAGCCAGGACATCGAACTAACTTTCCGCCTGAAAAAAAAAGTGCTACGAGCCGTTATATTTCTTTCAGATTTCCTGTAAAACGTAAGAGCTTTCGCGCTACGCGCGGGAGGGGGGGGGGGGGGGGGAGAGACTCCCCCTCCCTGCACCCACCCCCTGGGGAGCACGATTTGCGTGCTCATCACCAATTACCCTAAATTGAAATCCTGGCTATGCGGTTGTTAGGTGAGAAAAATGTGCATATACCTTTATGTTTGTAATGATAGGCGAATTTGAATGAAAACTTTGTTATGTTGAATGATCCGGACGTCCGCTTTGCCAGCGTTGACGAATTTGAATGCAAACTGCGCATTTGTAACCGGTTGTTAAATTGAATGATACAATTGCAAATTCCATTGACCAAAGAAGTAATTCAAATGAACGAAGTGCCAATTTGAATGACATTCTCAAGCCTACATCGGTATTTCGCGAATTTGAATGACCCATGTATCAAAACAAATGAAAAGCTTACGAAGTTGGCCGAGAAACCCTATATTATCTAGTCAAGCGAAAGATGTACGTATATATAATATATGTATGTATAGTCCTACTGCAACGGTTTGAGCTAGATTGGTTGTAAGTGTACACACATTCATGATAGATGTTGTGCCTTACATTCTACACTCAATGTGATATATTCAGTGATCTTTTAGGGCAGATTTTTAAATAAAATTTGAAGTTGTGGTACTTTTAATAACGGTGCTTACTGTACAGATTTCACACCAGATGCCAGTAAGCGACAGGGCCTTGGCAGATTTTCAGGAGAGCAATTATAGCAGTATTAAGTTCATTAACGTCTTGTATTTCTTGTAATCAAAAGCATGTAACATTATTATTCCAGAAGGCAGGCATGCTTACCAGTGCTTTAGCCGGCTTGTTTTCAAGGTGCAGTTCCATGAGAGGCTTCCTGTTTTGGGGCATAGTATGTGGTAGATACGGCATGCAACACATTACTTTCCCTCTCACAAATAGCCAGTTCCACCACATAGTTAGCCATCCTGCAGAAAAGTGTTCTAATGTTAGCTCAAAGTGGCTTTGGTGTACTTTGCATGTCGCTGACGTCTGTGTAATGCGTTCTACTTTGCCTGTAGTTGGAAATATTATGTTATAGGAGTATACTTTGTAGGAAAAAAAGAGACATCGTCATAAATTAAACATTCTAGGTCACTTTATATAAACCAACTTGTCAGGGTACAAATTTGACAGAAACGAGTCTTGAGATAAAATGGGGAGAAAATGGCAATTCACGCAAAATACATTATATAAAGCCTGTCAAAATGACAAAAAAATGCATTTAATTGCTAGAGTTTATCAGCTAGGAATCTAACACTGTAAAATTACCCAAGTATTTTTGATCTCCTACTGTTTTCTCTTCCTTGTAGCCCAAACAAATGCCATCTATTAATCACGATATATTAAGTAATTCACCCATGACCGAATGAATGCGTCATTAAGATTAAAGAGCACCATTAACACTGCCGGTCATGCTCATATCACTTCAATTTCTGTAATATACAAGACAATGAAATGATGATAACTGCAAAGCTTTTGATCAGCAGAGAGAAGTTTTTCAGCTTTCCAGTTTGAAATCATCAAAGTATATTATGTACCGATGAACATGAAATTAAAAACAAGACCCATCCAAATAACATAGAAAGAATAAGTCTGAAAACGGTTTAGTACTAGATCACATTTTTGAGAAGAAAGATTATACAACCGCAGAGCCAAGGTCAGTATATATGTAATACATTAAAGGGAACGAAAGGCAACAAACATTAACCTATAATCATGTTGATACTTGTCAGCATATTATAAATGTCTTGAAATTAATCCTATATGATTACTGAAAAAGGAGAACAGTGTCTCAAAAATTTGCAGTTTCCTTGCTAGACATTATCCTATGGGGCTGCCATTTTCTTTACAAAGTAATGTCAGAGCAGTTCTATTTGTGAGATATCCACTGACCTCTACACTAGCTACAATGACACTCATGATCACCTGTGGAATGCATGACACTCGATTTTCTCATAATAAACCATTTTTGTAGTCATGTACATTCAAATGAAGATATTTTTATCCTGTCATATAATGTTTTATGGCGAACTATCTGTCTCAGCTGTTTCTTTTGTTAAGCAGGATTTGGTATGCACAAATTGTTGCTTGGCCAGATGAAGCTTTGTCAATACTTCAAAGAAGTGACAAAGACCTAAACAACTGCTCTAGATATCACCTGTGCGAGACAATGGGGGTACCAAGATGGCTGCCATTTTGCATGGGTGGCTTTAGTTGTACAATAGCTATTCATTATGCAACATCTTATCCAATGTATACAGGTAAATGGACATATACTTCTATGACATCACATTTTTTCACCCTACTGAGTAATCAAATAGGAGTATTTTCAAGATATTTTGAACAGGGTGACAATTGTCCACATCATTATCAGCTAACGTATGTTGAGTTTCATTCTCCTTTAATGCTTATACATCAATAGTTATCTGTACGCTCTCTGATGTTGCACCTGTAGTTTGATGACTCCATGAATGAAGTACTGTCTGTACTTTCCCAGGATCGTTAAGGACGGCACAGTGTGGCATGATCAGCTGGACAGGTTCCTTGAAGTGTAAGCCTGATGGCAAGCATCTAAAACCAGGACTGACAATCATCTCGTCTTCTCCCAACTCGATGTCATCCGGTAGATGTGTAAGCACTTCTAAGGTTATCTTGATTGGTGGCACTTCCTCTAAGGCTCCGGGTGGAATATGTAGGATACAGCCATGAGTTGCAAGGGATAGTTCTCCACCTTGGTGACCAAAGTGTCCTTCTACGTGGTTCTCGGCTGAAATAAAGAGTAGGATGTTTAAGGCCAATTAATCTAATACGTATATATATACACAATGTATTTTGATTTAGTGGCGTACATAGCATGTCATGGCGCCTCGTTGAGGTTTCATTGAGTATCTACAAAACTTTCAGTAATCCCTATATAAACGACTTTATCAGAAAACGACTAAGGAATGTGGTTCATGCCATTCGTGTCTTTACTGCTCTCTAGAATTTCTTTGGATTCGTCACTCTCATCTTGGCTACGTTCAGTCCTGTCCACTTCCTCGTCATATTCCCTCTCGATCTCCTCTCTTTCATGGCCAGCTTCACCCTCTCCTCCTTCATGGCTCGCTTCGATCGCTTTCTCTTTACCAAACTCTACTGTCTCATCTTGTGTTTTGCTGTTGGGGTCAGTCTCTTCTTCATCACTGGACTTAAGCCTGATGAGTAAGTATATATTAATACACAATGACTGAAAACACTTATTAAATTATTCGGCAGTGTGAAGACATGTGTATTGTAGATGTATTTACATGAGGAAAATAGCTGCATTGACAAAAATTAGTACAAACATTTAAAATGTTCGTAAAATGAGACTCGCGGACTCTGGAATATACTTCATCAAGAACATGATAAATATAATGTTCTGCCCTCGTATAATTATTGCAATCATACGATAATAGCATGTCGACAGTAAGGTTCACAGTTCGTAGAAGTGTACTTACCCTAGAAGCTTCTTAAATGAGTTCAGTAACGATTGCATATCCCGTTGAATGACTCCGTTGAACTTAAACTCCCCCTTGGCCACTTGAGGAAAAGGCCCCTGAATCATAAAAAATACAAAGACTATTTTCAAACAAAGATCAAAGAAACAAAAAACGTTATTGATGCTGATTTCAAAGAAGAAAACAAAAAATAAAAACATGCACCATTAGTTTAAAATGTCATTCACTATTGACTATCCAAAACAGGAATGCACAATTCATGGAACTAATTCAGGTCATGTCAAACCTTTATTGTAGCGAAACATGACTTTATGAAAATACGCTTTTCCCCATTTTCCCCATTTACTGAAATTTTCATGAAGGAAACGTGTCTTCATTATTAAGGCATGCAGATTGGGGATTGGATAAAGCGCTTCTGCTTAATTACTTCACGAAGAAGGACACTTCACCAGTTCACAGCACCACGGGCGTAGACACGCATAATTAACCATTGTTAGGGGGGTGATCTATTCAATATCCCCCACTAACAATAGAACGTGTGTTCGTATCTACGCCACTGCACATCACGCCGACACTGAACACGACGCACATACTTACGCTGTACTTTCTTCTATAGTAAACAAATTACGAATGATCACTCTTGATAAAAATTAAATTCATGAATGGTGTAACTCTATACAAAGTTAAATTAAGACCATGAAGACAGGATAGATCAATTATTTAGAATGCCTCGTACTCGTCTAATCACAACTTTTTTCCCTAAGGTTACAAATGATACTGGAATACTTTTATCAAAAGCATAGGCCTTATCATAAATGCGTTTCTTTGATATCCACTTTGTATGACGACAAATTCAATAGTTTTAACGTAAACTCTGATAATGTCACCATACATAAAACTACCATGTACGAAATCAATTCAATGCACGCTATCATTTTATTACAGCTGGACATCCACGGGCGCTAGCTGTGTTTATGATTAATCACCGTACCGTTAATTTGTCACAATAATCAAGTGAATAAATAAACAAGAGCCCCAGGGGGTACGACGCTCACCTGAGGTGGATCAATTCACATCTGGTGCATTTTCTCTCTAGCACCACCAGTAATAAGCCAGTTCGGGGTTAGCGCATGGTACAAATGACCCCAAATATCCACAGATATTTTAGACATGGAGGGTCCCTTTATGTGCACTTCAGAAAAATAACTCTGGGAGTGATAGAGGTGCCTCATGAATAGCTTTTGTTTCCCCCTTTAAAAAGAATACTTCCACCTGGATATCATGGAATGCACCATTAGTGCATAATTGAATAATGATTACATGACATTCATGAGCACATATCGAATATTAGTGTCAGTGGGTTTTAGAATTTGGTACAGATGACCTTTATCTTCTCATGCTCAGATTGCATCTCCGAAGTGGCTTATACAGGAGATATGTTATAAAATATGTTAGAAATTGAAACAACTAGGAGGATGTACATGAGATGATGGTCTACAGTGTCGTGTATTATTTGAATCTCCTACATCTAACGATGCTTCCCAAGTGTGGTTGAATCATACAACAAATCATGAAAAGAATGTACATTTCCCCTCCTGCATATTAACCTCGCACTCGCAGGACCCCTATGGGGCCACCCTGAGAATGTCATGAACAACTTTTTTTTAATTCATCTTCAAGATGTATATAACACACAAAACATCTAGATAAACTGGTTCTGGAGAAGATGTTTGAAATTTACATAGCTTTTACAATTGGGGGCCCTCCCCCTGGGTCCCCTGGGGGCGACATGTACCATTTTAGCAACTTTGGGTCCCCTACCCCTAAGGATGATTCCTACCAAGTTTGGTTGAATTCCGATCATGTGTTTTGGAGAAGAAGATCAGAATGTACATCTTGCCTGGCAGCGCCCCACCCCCCTCCAGTATGTTAACCCCACAGGGCCCCTATAGGGCCACTCAGAGAAATTTCATGAACAACATTCATTCTTCATCTATAGAGGTATCTCCATACACAATACCAAGTCTGAGCTATGCCTGGTTCTGGAGAAGATGTTTGAAATTTATACGCTTTTACATTTGGGGGCCCTCCCCCTGGCCCCCCCCCCCCCTGGGGGCCACACGTACCATTTTAGCAACTTTGGGTCCCCTACCCCTAAGGACGATTCCTACCAAGTTTGGGTAAATTCCGATCATGGGTTTTGGAGAAGAAGATGAAAATGTAAAAAGTTAACGGACGACGGACGACGGACAAATTTCCATCGCAATAGCTCACTCGAGCCTTAGGCTCAGGGGAGCTAAAAATACCAAAAAGTATTTACAACATGTGCATTGCCGGATCAGGGTGGGGGTACTTCCGGTCCGTGCCCTCCCAACCCCCCCTTTTTGGAAGGAAAGTATGCATTTTGACAATGTACGTCCGCCCTTTTGTGGATTGTGCCCCCCCCCCCCCTTTTTTAGAGTGAAAACCTTTTCTGCTTGTCAAAGAATTATGCAGGGGCCCCGATATACCCCCATATACCCCGCCTTATTCTGGATCCGCCCCTGAACATGTGAGTATGTCTTATTTATCCAAAGCTTGCATGAGTTTTTCATCTTGATGAAGATTAATGATATGGATATAATAATGTTCCAGTACAATATCCATGCATAGACCTAGAGGGAGCGATTTGATCTTGCCATGTTTCTGTGGTTTAATACCACAGAGAAATCAAGGCCATGAAAACATAACATCAATAATTAGCGGTACGTCCCCTGTAAAGGATGCAAAAATGAGAAAAAAACTGAATTTGTCATTTTATTTTCAGGGGTATTATGGCCCCCTTATATGGGTCTTGGGAGGACCGACGGATTGAATTTTCCCTCCTACTCCCCGTCCCCATTCCAATGTCATCCCATCACCCCCAGCGCGAGGGGAGGGATTAATATCATTATACGTATTCATATCATAGTGGAAATAATTTCGAAGGAATTTTTTGTTTTTGTTGTTGGTTTTTTGTTAGTTTTTGTCTGTTTTTGTTTGTTTGTTGTTGTTGTTGTTTTTTTTTTGTTTTTTTTTGTTGGGGGGGGGGGGGGGGGGGGGGCTCCTTCTTGCAACCGATATTCCTAAGTGACGTGATCTCCTACACATCCCCTCCCCCGAATGATGTCCACATATCAGTTTAGTCTGCCATATCTAAGGGAATGAATTGAGGCGATATACCATAACATCTTTCCAAAGGTATGAAGGCCATTTCCCATTCATGTCATTTCAGCTGTTGGTGGTTGTCGCATAACTTATGCGACAACCACCCAAATGTGCGGTTAGGTAAACCCTAAACTCTACCCTAACCCTAACCCTACACTGCAAAGCCTATACCCCCCCCCCCCCCCCTTCCGCGGATCTCTTTATCATCTCTGAATTTGATATTCTTTTCCTTGATTTTTGCTTTTTTGTTATACCATAAACGCGTCACCCGGGTTATGTACTTCAGCGAGACATGCCCCCCCCCCCCCCAGCAACTACAGTGAACTCGTAGTTACATACATACAAAACTGTGTATGTGAAGCCACAAAACAATGATGTAACTCTACATGCGTGAAACGTAGTACACGCAGTAGGCTACATGTAGAACACAGTGCGAACGAATTACACGCACGTGTATTGTAGCGCCGTGTATATTGAAGCCATACATGCGACTATGGACTTGGAGACTATGCTTGCAGTTTACACGCTGTTCTAATTTGGCATACCTCCCCTTCACGGGTAAAGGGTATGGGTTGGCTGGGCATGAAGCTACAAACTCGCTTCATGGGTTGGCAGAATGATTAGGCCTACTCCCTGCGGAAATTCAATGTTTAAAAATGAATTTATGAAATATGGACGGGACGTCAGCCCTTAAGAAGTGCCTCCCACCACTCTAAGAACCATTCCCCACCCATGGGTACCAAAAGGCTATGACCGAAAGGGCCAGGGGAGGAGCCTATTTGAACCAAAAAAGGAGCCCTAAATCATTAGTGTATTATATTAACAGATGTGTAAAAGTTATAAAAGTGGCTGTACCGAGGTGTTATGTGATACCAAGGAGTAACTTTGGCTGTACCAAGGAGTTATCACAGACTAGATCTGTGTGTGTATAGGTGTACGAGTCGATCCATGTATGCATTAAAGTAGAACACTAATGATTTTAAATATTGGCTTAATACTTATTATTGCATAGATGGCATAAATTAAACAAGGTTATCCAAATTTAAAGCTTGGAAACATTTGAATTAATGATTATTATCAATTATAAAACGGTAAAATACAGCCCCCGATATAGCAGCTGAAAAGCTCCTTGAACGCTGCTGAGATGTGTGACGACACAAGAGGGGCGAGTCCTGTCTAAGCAGACGATGTCCCATAACATTATACACATTTTTCAGTGCCTGTTTTGTCATCTCCTCTTCACTTATTTCTCTTACTTGACTAGCGTCAGTCTTAATGTTAGTCTGTTGCCTCACTCTTAACTTCGTGTATGGTATTATTTTGATGAAAAATGCAGCGTTAAAAAAATAAAGGAATCAGTCACTTGTAAACAAAATAAGACGCCATTGTATTTTCAGCTGCTTGCACCGGGGCATGTTCGGCGTTTCAAGAGGGAACGAATACCATCCAGCTATTATTCGCAGGGCTTTTCAATTTGAAAATGGGGTTTATTTCATTGATCATTGACCCTTCTCCTGTGTATTTACAATCAAACGGTTTTAGTTATCAGAATCAGTTCACTTTCCCTTTTAGAATGGTGTGAAATAAGGTCATGTTTAAATGTACCAAACTCTTTATAATTTGATAAATAATTGCATTGCAATTACGTTCATTCATTATAGGACGTCGTCTGCTAAAGCAGGATCGATCCCTCGTATGACGACATCAAAACATCGCTATATTTCTGGCGAATCCTCGGATATTCCACATGCTGAGAAGAGCTTTTATTTATGTTGTTTTTATAATCATCATATACGCAGTTGACATAAAACTTATACGATTGCCATCTGTAAGCTTCCCAATTTCTAGTGATACATTAATTGCCATATTTGTGATTTTCTTGAGTGTTCTACTTTAAACGCGTTCGACGCTTTGTGTGACGTGCTGGTGAGCGGACCAATCATCTTGCGTCATTAGGCACGATTTCGTTTCGGATGGGAAATAATCTGTATCATGCCTGAACTTGCTAAACTCCTGGTAACTCCTGGTATAAAAGCTAAATCGTCAGGTTTTTGGTCATTTCTGAAAGAGTAATCTTTCACAATTCCAATGATGTCAGTTTTTTTTTGCACCAAGATGTATGACTAATATTTTTCACCCTTTTCGTCAAGGTGATAGGTGGTTCATTTTCACTCGTTAATGGTCTATTCATTTTAAAAAGTCTACCAAGTCAAACTGCTAAGTTTTAAGTAGATATTGGTAGAATTATTATTCTTCTTTCATTTGTGATAAAAATCCGTCAGGAAACAGCGAAGTAATTAGCAGTTTTATACCGTACCCTTCTGCTCATGAATATTCATAAAACTCCATTCGGTATGAATACGAGTTCCGTAAAAGAAGCGCTTTACGAACGGGCTGCAGACTTACTGTAAAGTGATCCAGTTTTAATGTTCGGGTCTGTGCGGAAGTTAATATGATTCAATTTTAATGTTCTGTTTTTATTCACTAGCGGAGTTTTCCCCATAGTATATTAGATGATAGATCATAACAAAGATATACTTTTACAATATTTACGTAAAACTATATTGGTTGTTATTACTGTATTCACATTTCTTATTACCATATGATTGCAGTGTTGTAAAATGATTAGTTATGTTCAAATATTCGACTTGTGTAATAAATTGATGTACCTTGATAAGCGATGCCTTTTCTTTCATTACTGTGTAGAAGTCATCGTGAAGAAGCGTGCCGTCCAGTGTTAGGTCATTGAGATGAAGCATCAAACAAAGTGCTTCTGCTAAGTCACGTGATGATGACGAGGTCAACTCAACCCGACGTCCATAGTCATCCACATCTTTAAGACACAGTGTGACAACCTGCACATTAATAAATTTATGTGAAGTAGAAAAAAGAAAAAGAAGAAGAAGAAGAAGAAGAAGAAGAAGAAGAAGGAGAAGAAACATCAATTTAATTTGGCTAAATGGATGTAGACTTCAGACTTGGAGTCGTTCCGCCATACGTATTTTCATGATTCCAGTCATAAACGCAATGAGAGAAATTATATTTACGACCAAAGAAAGTCATTCCTCTTTAGTATTATATTTTGGATAACTGCCTCTTGGGCTATCCTTGAACGATGAACTTTTCTGAGAGATAAACATAATTATTCTGGTAGCTGTCACCAATCATAGGTATCCCTGACCATTTCGCCCAGTATCCTACACCTAAACCATGGCAAAATAGACCCTCAGACTATATACCCAGGTTAGAAAATACCAACTGCCTCACCTCTGACCCGACAACTAACCGCTAATTTAGTTGGGGAACCTCGCTAGTCATAAGGACCGCTATTCATAACTATTCATAAGAACCGCCATTGATAAGGCATGTTGAATGAATAGCGGTTTTTATGAATAGCGGTCCTTATGAATAGCAAGCGGATCCGAATTTTGTTACCCTGTAAATCAAAGTCAGGTCTTTTAGGATTGATATACGCGTGTGGGAGTTAAAATGATTCAATTTTAATGTTCTGTCTTTATTCACTAGCTGAGTTTTCCCCATAGTATATTAGATGATAGATCATAATTGGAAAGTTTAATCCCAAGCATCATGATACATGTTCTAGGCCTCTCGGGGTCATCCCTATGGACAGACAGTCCACGAGGGCGGGAAAACAAAGATATACTTTTACAATATTTACGTAAAACTATATTGGTTGTTATTACTGTATTCACATTTCTTATTACCATATGATTGCAGCGTTGTAAAATGATTAGTTATGTTCAAATATTCGACTTGTGTAATAAATAGGCGTACCTTGATAAGCGATGCCTTTTCTTTCATTACTGTGTAGAAGTCATCGTGAAGAAGCGGGCAGTCCAGTGTTAGGTCATTGAGATGAAGCATCGAACAAAGTGCTTCTGCTAAGTCACGTGATGATGACGAGGTCAACTCAACCCGACGTCCATAGTCATCCACACCATGGTACAACTGATTGAGACACAGTGTGACAACCTGCACAGCAATAAATTTATGTGAAGTAGAAAAAAAAGAACAAGAAGAAGAAGAAGAAACATCAATTTAATTTGGCTAAATGGATGTAGACTTCAGACTTGGAGTCGTTCCGCCATACGTATTTTCATGATTCCAGTCATAAACGCAATGAGAGAAATTATATTTACGACCAAAGAATACAGGTTTCCAGAAAGTCATTCATCTTTAGTATTATATGTTGGATAACTGCCTCTTGGGCTATCCTTGAACGATGAACTTTTCTGAGAGATAAATATATTCTGGTAGCTGTCACCAATCATAGGTATCCCTGACCATTTCGCCCAGTATCCTACACCTAAACCATGGCACAATAGACCCTCAGACTATATACCCAGGTTAGAAAATACCAACTGCCTCACCTCTGACCCGACAACTAATCGATAATTTATTTGGGGAACCTCGCTAGGCATAAGGACCGCTATTCATAACTATTCATAAGAACCGCTATTCATAAGGCATGTTGAATGAATAGCGGTCCTAATGAATAGCGGTCCTAATGAATAGCAAGCGGATCCGAATTTTGTTACCCTGTAAATCAAATTCGGGTCTTTTTAGGATTGATATACCTGTGTGGGAGTTAAAATGATTCAATTTTAACGTTCCGTCATTAATGTTCTGTCTTTATGCACTAGCTGAGTTTTCCCGTAGTATATTAGATGAAAGATCATAATTGGAAAGTTTAATCCCAAGCATCATGATACATTTTCTAGGCCTCTCGGGGTCATCCCTATGGACAGACAGTCCATGAGGGCGGGAAAACAAAGATATACTTTTACAATATTTACGTAAAACTATATTGGTTGTTATTACTGTATTCACATTTCTTATTACCATATGATTGCAGTGTTGTAAAATGATTAAATAGTTAGGTTCAAATATTCGACTTGTGTAATAAATAGGCGTACCTTGATAAGCGATGCCTTTTCTTTCATTACTGTGTAGAAGTCATCGTGAAGAAGCGTGCAGCCCAGTGTTAGGTCATTGAGATGAAGCATCGAACAAAGAGCTTCTGCTAAGTCACGTGATGATGACGAGGTCAACTTAACCCGAAATTTATAGACATCCACATATTTAAGACACAGTGTGACAACCTGCAGAGTAATAAATTTACGTGAAGTAGAAAAAAGAAGAAGAAGAAGAAGGAGAAGAAGAAGAAGAAGGAGAAGAAACATCAATTTAATTTGGCTAAATGGATGTAGACTTCAGACTTGGAGTCGTTCCGCCATACGTATTTTCATGATTCCAGTCATAAACGCAATGAGAGAAATTATATTTACGACCAAAGAATACAGGTTTTCAGAAAGTCATTCCTCTTTAGTATTATATTTTGGATAACTGCCTCTTGGGCTATCCTTGAACGATGAACTTTTCTGAGAGATAAACATAATTATTATGGTAGCTGTCACCAATCATAGGTATCCCTGACCATTTCGCCCAGTATCCTACACCTAAACCATGGCACAATAGACCCTCAGACTATATACCCAGGTTAGAAAATACCAACTGCCTCACCTCTGACCCGACAACTAATCGATAATTTATTTGGGGAACCTCGCTAGGCATAAGGACCGCTATTCATAACTATTCATAAGAACCGCTATTCATAACGCATGTTGAATGAATATCGGTCCTAATGAATAGCAAGCGGATCCGAATTTTGTTACCCTGTAAATCAAAGTCGGGTCTTTTTATGGTTGATATACCTGTGTCGGAGTTAAAATGATTCAATTTTAACGTTCCGTCATTAATGTTCTGTCTTTATGCACTAGCTGAGTTTTCCCGTAGTATATTAGATGAAAGATCATAATTGGAAAGTTTAATCCCAAGCATCATGATACATTTTCTAGGCCTCTCGGGGTCATCCCTATGGACAGACAGTCCATGAGGGCGGGAAAACAAAGATATACTTTTACAATATTTACGTAAAACTATATTGGTTGTTATTACTGTATTCACATTTCTTATTACCATATGATTGGAGAGTTGTAAAATGATTACATAGTTAGGTTCAAATATTCGACTTGTGTAATAAATAGGCGTACCTTGATAAGCGATGCCTTTTCTTTCATTACTGTGTAGAAGTCATCGTGAAGAAACGTTTGGGTCAGTGTTAGGTCATTGAGATGAAGCATTGAACAAAGTGCTTCTGCTAAGTCACGTGATGATGACGAGGTCAACTCAACCCAACGTCCATAGTCATCCTCATCTTTAAGACTCAGTTTGACAACCTGCACAGTAATAAATTCATGTGAAGTAGAAAAAAGAAGAAGAAGAAGAAGAAACATCAATTTAATTTGGCTAAATGGATGTAGACTTCAGACTTGGAGTCATTCCGCCGTACGTATTTTCATGATTCCAGTCATAAACGCAATGAGAGGAAATTATATTTACGACCGAAGAATACAGGTTTTCAGAAAGTCATTCCTCTTTAGTATTATATTTTGGATAACTGCCTCTTGGGCTATCCTTGAACGATGAACTTTTCTGAGAGATAAACATATTCTGGTAGCTGTCACCAAACATAGGTACACTGTAAAAAATGAAGTGCTGTATATAGATAGCACTTTGAGAGCATGCGTAGGGACTGCACTCAGAGTGCTATTGTAATGCACACAGCGTGCTATTTCAGCACTTTTCATGGGAGCTGGACCGGCTCCTTAAACTGCAAAACATTCATTTAAAAAAATGTGACCGTGGCGAGCCCCGAACCAGGTTCCGCTGATTGAGAGGCGCTGACGTTACCGATAGACTAACGAATGCTTCTTGCAATCCAATTTAGTCATGGGAGTCAAGTAGATAACATGAACTATGTGGAGTCGTAAATTCACTATGTAACAATATGATCTGCTCTAAATCGTATGATGTGAGTTAGTCTAGCGGTATAATGCCAGCAATTCTCGATCAGCGGACCCTGGTTCGAGGCTCGCCAAAATCACGATTTTATTTTTAATGAATGGTTAGCAGTTTAAGGAGACGTTCAGCTCCCGTGAAAGTGCTGAAATAGCACGCTGTGTGCATTACAAAAGCACTCTGAGTGCAGTCCCTATGCATGCCCTCAAAGTGCTATATACAGCACTTCAGTTTTTACAGTGTATCCCTGACCATTTCGCCCAGTATCCTACACCTAAACCATGGCACAATAGACCCTCAGACTATATACCCAGGTTAGAAAGTACCAACTTCTTCTCCTCTGACCCGACAACTAATCGCTAATTTAGTTTGGGAACCTCGCTAGTCATAAGGACCGCTATTCATAACTATTCATAAGAACCGCTATTGATAACGCATGTTGAATGAATAGCGGTTTTTATGAATGGCGGTCCTGATGAATAGCAAGCGGATCCGAATTTTGTTACCCTGTAAATCAAAGTCGGGTCTTTTTATGATTGATATACCTGTGTGGGAGTTAAAATGTTTCAATTTTAACGTTCCGTCTTTAATGTTCTGTCTTTATGCACTAGCTGAGTTTTCCCCATAGTATATTAGATGACAGATCATAATTGGAAAGTTTAATCCCAAGCATCATGATACATGTTCTAGGCCTCTCGGGGTCATCCCTATGGACAGACAGTCCATGAGGGCGGGAAAACAAAGATATACTTTTACAATATTTACGTAAAACTATATTGGTTGTTATTACTGTATTCACATTTCTTATTACCATATGATTGGAGAGTTGTAAAATGATTAAATAGTTAGGTTCAAATATTCGACTTGTGTAATAAATAGGCGTACCTTGATAAGCGATGCCTTTTCTTTCATTACTGTGTAGAAGTCATCGTGAAGAAGCGTGTTGTTCAGTGTTAGGTCATTGAGATGTAGCATTGAACAAAGTGCTTCTGCTAAGTCACGTGATGATGACGAGGTCAACTCAACCCGACATCCATAGCGATCCACATCACGGTACAAATCATTAAGACACAGTGTGACAACCTGCACAGTAATAAATTTATGAGAAGTAGAAAAAAGGAGAAGAAGAAGAAACATCAATTTAATTTGGCTAAATGGATGTAGACTTCAGACTTGGAGTCGTTCCGCCATACGTATTTTCATGATTCCAGTCATAAACGCAATGAGAGAAATTATATTTACGACCAAAGAATACAGGTTTTCAGAAAGTCATTCCTCTTTAGTATTATATTTTGGATAACTGCCTCTTGGGATATCCTTGAACGATGAACTTTTCTGAGAGATAAATATTTTCTGGTAGCTGTCACCAATCACAGGTATCCCTGACAATTTCGCCCAGTATCCTACACCTAAACCATGGCACAATAGACCCTCAGACTATATACCCAGGTTAGAAAACACCAACTTCTTCTCCTCTGACCCGACAACTAATCGCTAATTTAGTTTGGGAACCTCGCTAGTCATAAGGACCGCTATTCATAACGCATGTTGAATGAATAGCGGTCCTAATGAATAGCAAGCGGATCCGAATTTTGTAACCCTGTAAATCAATGTCGGGTCTTTTTATGGTTGATATACCAGTGTGGGAGTTAAAATGATTCAGTTTTAACGTTCCGTCATTAATGTTCTGTCTTTATGCACTAGCTGAGTTTTCCCGTAGTATATTAGATGAAAGATCATAATTGGAAAGTTTAATCCCAAGCATCATGATACATTTTCTAGGCCTCTCGGGGTCATCCCTATGGACAGACAGTCCATGAGGGCGGGAAAACAAAGATATACTTTTACAATATTTACGTAAAACTATATTGGTTGTTATTACTGTATTATCATTTCTTATTACCATATGATTGCAGTGTTGTAAAATGATTAAATAGTTAGGTTCAAATATTCGACTTGTGTAATAAATAGGCGTACCTTGATAAGCGATGCCTTTTCTTTCATTACTGTGTAGAAGTCATCGTGGAGAAACGTTTGGGTCAGTGTTAGGTCATTGAGATGAAGCATTGAACAAAGTGCTTCTGCTAAGTCACGTGATGATGACGATTCCAACTCAACCCGACGTCTATAGTCATCCTCATCTTTAAGACTCAGTTTGACAACCTGCACAGTAATAAATTCATGTGAAGTAGAAAAAAGAAGAAGAAGAAGAAACATCAATTTAATTTGGCTAAATGGATGTAGACTTCAGACTTGGAGTCATTCCGTCGTTCGTATTTTCATGATTCCAGTCATAAACGCAATGAGAGAAATTATATTTACGACCAAAGAATACAGGTTTTCAGAAAGTCATTCCTCTTTAGTATTATATTTTGGATAACTGCCTCTTGAGCTATCTTCCTGGGGGCCACACGTACCATTTTAGCAACTTTGGGTCCCCTACCCCTAAGGACGATTCCTACCAAGTTTGGGTAAATTCCGATCATGGGTTTTGGAGAAGAAGATGAAAATGTAAAAAGTTAACGGACGACGGACGACGGACAAATTTCCATCGCAATAGCTCACTCGAGCCTTAGGCTCAGGGGAGCTAAAAATACCAAAAAGTATTTACAACATGTGCATTGCCGGATCAGGGTGGGGGTACTTCCGGTCCGTGCCCTCCCAACCCCCCCTTTTTGGAAGGAAAGTATGCATTTTGACAATGTACGTCCGCCCTTTTGTGGATTGTGCCCCCCCCCTTTTTTAGAGTGAAAACCTTTTCTGCTTGTCAAAGAATTATGCAGGGGCCCCGATATACCCCCATATACCCCGCCTTATTCTGGATCCGCCCCTGAACATGTGAGTATGTCTTATTTATCCAAAGCTTGCATGAGTTTTTCATCTTGATGAAGATTAATGATATGGATATAATAATGTTCCAGTACAATATCCATGCATAGACCTAGAGGGAGCGATTTGATCTTGCCATGTTTCTGTGGTTTAATACCACAGAGAAATCAAGGCCATGAAAACATAACATCAATAATTAGCGGTACGTCCCCTGTAAAGGATGCAAAAATGAGAAAAAAACTGAATTTGTCATTTTATTTTCAGGGGTATTATGGCCCCCTTATATGGGTCTTGGGAGGACCGACGGATTGAATTTTCCCTCCTACTCCCCGTCCCCATTCCAATGTCATCCCATCACCCCCAGCGCGAGGGGAGGGATTAATATCATTATACGTATTCATATCATAGTGGAAATAATTTCGAAGGAATTTTTTGTTTTTGTTGTTGGTTTTTTGTTAGTTTTTGTCTGTTTTTGTTTGTTTGTTGTTGTTTGTTGTTGTTTTTTTTTTTTTTTTTTTGTTGGGGGGGGGGGGGGGGGGGGGGGCTCCTTCTTGCAACCGATATTCCTAAGTGACGTGATCTCCTACACATCCCCTCCCCGAATGATGTCCACATATCAGTTTAGTCTGCCATATCTAAGGGAATGAATTGAGGCGATATACCATAACATCTTTCCAAAGGTATGAAGGCCATTTCCCATTCATGTCATTTCAGCTGTTGGTGGTTGTCGCATAACTTATGCGACAACCACCCAAATGTGCGGTTAGGTAAACCCTAAACACTACCCTAACCCTAACCCTACACTGCAAAGCCTATACCCCCCCCCCCCCCCCCCTTCCGCGGATCTCTTTATCATCTCTGAATTTGATATTCTTTTCCTTGATTTTTGCTTTTTTGTTATACCATAAACGCGTCACCCGGGTTATGTACTTCAGCGAGACATGCCCCCCCCCCCCCCAGCAACTACAGTGAACTCGTAGTTACATACATACAAAACTGTGTATGTGAAGCCACAAAACAATGATGTAACTCTACATGCGTGAAACGTAGTACACGCAGTAGGCTACATGTAGAACACAGTGCGAACGAATTACACGCACGTGTATTGTAGCGCCGTGTATATTGAAGCCATACATGCGACTATGGACTTGGAGACTATGCTTGCAGTTTACACGCTGTTCTAATTTGGCATACCTCCCCTTCACGGGTAAAGGGTATGGGTTGGCTGGGCATGAAGCTACAAACTCGCTTCATGGGTTGGCAGAATGATTAGGCCTACTCCCTGCGGAAATTCAATGTTTAAAAATGAATTTATGAAATATGGACGGGACGTCAGCCCTTAAGAAGTGCCTCCCACCACTCTAAGAACCATTCCCCACCCATGGGTACCAAAAGGCTATGACCGAAAGGGCCAGGGGAGGAGCCTATTTGAACCAAAAAAGGAGCCCTAAATCATTAGTGTATTATATTAACAGATGTGTAAAAGTTATAAAAGTGGCTGTACCGAGGTGTTATGTGATACCAAGGAGTAACTTTGGCTGTACCAAGGAGTTATCACAGACTAGATCTGTGTGTGTATAGGTGTACGAGTCGATCCATGTATGCATTAAAGTAGAACACTAATGATTTTAAATATTGGCTTAATACTTATTATTGCATAGATGGCATAAATTAAACAAGGTTATCCAAATTTAAAGCTTGGAAACATTTGAATTAATGATTATTATCAATTATAAAACGGTAAAAATACAGCCCCCGATATAGCAGCTGAAAAGCTCCTTGAACGCTGCTGAGATGTGTGACGACACAAGAGGGGCGAGTCCTGTCTAAGCAGACGATGTCCCATAACATTATACACATTTTTCAGTGCCTGTTTTGTCATCTCCTCTTCACTTATTTCTCTTACTTGACTAGCGTCAGTCTTAATGTTAGTCTGTTGCCTCACTCTTAACTTCGTGTATGGTATTATTTTGATGAAAAATGCAGCGTTAAAAAATAAAGAATCAGTCACTTGTAAACAAAATAAGACGCCATTGTATTTTCAGCTGCTTGCACCGGGCATGTTCGGCGTTTCAAGAGGGAACGAATACCATCCAGCTATTATTCGCAGGGCTTTTCAATTTGAAAATGGGGTTTATTTCATTGATCATTGACCCTTCTCCTGTGTATTTACAATCAAACGGTTTTAGTTATCAGAATCAGTTCACTTTCCCTTTTAGAATGGTGTGAAATAAGGTCATGTTTAAATGTACCAAACTCTTTATAATTTGATAAATAATTGCATTGCAATTACGTTCATTCATTATAGGACGTCGTCTGCTAAAGCAGGATCGATCCCTCGTATGACGACATCAAAACATCGCTATATTTCTGGCGAATCCTCGGATATTCCACATGCTGAGAAGTTTTATTTATTTATGTTGTTTTTATAATCATCATATACGCAGTTGACATAAAACTTATACGATTGCCATCTGTAAGCTTCCCAATTTCTAGTGATACATTAATTGCCATATTTGTGATTTTCTTGAGTGTTCTACTTTAAACGCGTTCGACGCTTTGTGTGACGTGCTGGTGAGCGGACCAATCATCTTGCGTCATTAGGCACGATTTCGTTTCGGATGGGAAATAATCTGTATCATGCCTGAACTTGCTAAACTCCTGGTAACTCCTGGTATAAAAGCTAAATCGTCAGGTTTTGGTCATTTCTGAAAGAGTAATCTTTCACAATTCCAATGATGTCAGTTTTTTTTTGCACCAAGATGTATGACTAATATTTTTCACCCTTTTCGTCAAGGTGATAGGTGGTTCATTTTCACTCGTTAATGGTCTATTCATTTTAAAAAGTCTACCAAGTCAAACTGCTAAGTTTTAAGTAGATATTGGTAGAATTATTATTCTTCTTTCATTTGTGATAAAAATCCGTCAGGAAACAGCGAAGTAATTGGCAGTTTATACCGTACCCTTCTGCTCATGAATATTCATAAAACTCCATTCGGTATGAATACGAGTTCCGTAAAAGAAGCGCTTTACGAACGGGCTGCAGACTTACTGTAAAGTGATCCAGTTTTAATGTTCGGGTCTGTGCGGAAGTTAATATGATTCAATTTTAATGTTCTGTTTTTATTCACTAGCGGAGTTTTCCCCATAGTATATTAGATGATAGATCATAACAAAGATATACTTTTACAATATTTACGTAAAACTATATTGGTTGTTATTACTGTATTCACATTTCTTATTACCATATGATTGCAGTGTTGTAAAATGATTAGTTATGTTCAAATATTCGACTTGTGTAATAAATTGATGTACCTTGATAAGCGATGCCTTTTCTTTCATTACTGTGTAGAAGTCATCGTGAAGAAGCGTGCCGTCCAGTGTTAGGTCATTGAGATGAAGCATCAAACAAAGTGCTTCTGCTAAGTCACGTGATGATGACGAGGTCAACTCAACCCGACGTCCATAGTCATCCACATCTTTAAGACACAGTGTGACAACCTGCACATTAATAAATTTATGTGAAGTAGAAAAAAGAAAAAGAAGAAGAAGAAGAAGAAAAGAAGAAGAAGAAGGAGAAGAAACATCAATTTAATTTGGCTAAATGGATGTAGACTTCAGACTTGGAGTCGTTCCGCCATACGTTTTTCATGATTCCAGTCATAAACGCAATGAGAGAAATTATATTTACGACCAAAGAAAGTCATTCCTCTTTAGTATTATATTTTGGATAACTGCCTCTTGGGCTATCCTTGAACGATGAACTTTTCTGAGAGATAAACATAATTATTCTGGTAGCTGTCACCAATCATAGGTATCCCTGACCATTTCGCCCAGTATCCTACACCTAAACCATGGCAAAATAGACCCTCAGACTATATACCCAGGTTAGAAAATACCAACTGCCTCACCTCTGACCCGACAACTAACCGCTAATTTAGTTGGGGAACCTCGCTAGTCATAAGGACCGCTATTCATAACTATTCATAAGAACCGCCATTGATAAGGCATGTTGAATGAATAGCGGTTTTTATGAATAGCGGTCCTTATGAATAGCAAGCGGATCCGAATTTTGTTACCCTGTAAATCAAAGTCGGGTCTTTTTAGGATTGATATACCTGTGTGGGAGTTAAAATGATTCAATTTTAATGTTCTGTCTTTATTCACTAGCTGAGTTTTCCCCATAGTATATTAGATGATAGATCATAATTGGAAAGTTTAATCCCAAGCATCATGATACATGTTCTAGGCCTCTCGGGGTCATCCCTATGGACAGACAGTCCACGAGGGCGGGAAAACAAAGATATACTTTTACAATATTTACGTAAAACTATATTGGTTGTTATTACTGTATTCACATTTCTTATTACCATATGATTGCAGCGTTGTAAAATGATTAGTTAGCTTCAAATATTCGACTTGTGTAATAAATAGGCGTACCTTGATAAGCGATGCCTTTTCTTTCATTACTGTGTAGAAGTCATCGTGAAGAAGCGGGCAGTCCAGTGTTAGGTCATTGAGATGAAGCATCGAACAAAGTGCTTCTGCTAAGTCACGTGATGATGACGAGGTCAACTCAACCCGACGTCCATAGTCATCCACACCATGGTACAACTGATTGAGACACAGTGTGACAACCTGCACAGCAATAAATTTATGTGAAGTAGAAAAAAAAAGAAGAAGAAGAAGAAGAAGAAACATCAATTTAATTTGGCTAAATGGATGTAGACTTCAGACTTGGAGTCGTTCCGCCATACGTATTTTCATGATTCCAGTCATAAACGCAATGAGAGAAATTATATTTACGACCAAAGAATACAGGTTTCCAGAAAGTCATTCATCTTTAGTATTATATTTTGGATAACTGCCTCTTGGGCTATCCTTGAACGATGAACTTTTCTGAGAGATAAACATAATTATTCTGGTAGCTGTCACCAATCATAAGTATCCATGACCATTTCGCCCAGTATCCTACACCTAAACCATGGCAAAATAGACCCTCAGACTATATACCCAGGTTAGAAAATACCAACTGCCTCACCTCTGACCCGACAACTAATCGATAATTTATTTGGGGAACCTCGCTAGGCATAAGGACCGCTATTCATAACTATTCATAAGAACCGCTATTCATAAGGCATGTTGAATGAATAGCGATTCCTATGAATAGCGGTCCTAATGAATAGCAAGCGGATCCGAATTTTGTTACCCTGTAAATCAAAGTCGGGTCTTTTTAGGATTGATATACCTGTGTGGGAGTTAAAATGATTCAATTTTAACGTTCCGTCTTTAATGTTCTGTCTTTATTCACTAGCTGAGTTTTCCCCATAGTATATTAGATGATAGATCATAATTGGAAAGTTTAAATCCATGCATTATGATACATGTTCTAGGCCTCTCGGGGTCATCCCTATGGACAGACAGTCCATGAGGGCGGGAAAACAAAGATATACTTTTACAATATTTACGTAAAACTATGTTGGTTGTTATTACTGTATTCACATTTCTTATTACCATATGATTGCAGCGTTGTAAAATGATTAGTTATGTTCAAATATTCGACTTGTGTAATAAATTGGCGTACCTTGATAAGTGATGCCTTTTCTTTCATTACTGTGTAGAAGTCATCGTGAAGAAGCGTGCAGCCCAGTGTTAGGTCATTGAGATGAAGCATCGAACAAAGAGCTTCTGCTAAGTCACGTGATGATGACGAGGTCAACTTAACCCGAAATTTATAGACATCCACATATTTAAGACACAGTGTGACAACCTGCAGAGTAATAAATTTACGTGAAGTAGAAAAAAGAAGAAGAAGAAGAAGGAGAAGAAGAAGAAGAAGAAGGAGAAGAAACATCAATTTAATTTGGCTAAATGGATGTAGACTTCAGACTTGGAGTCGTTCCGCCATACGTATTTTCATGATTCCAGTCATAAACGCAATGAGAGAAATTATATTTACGACCAAAGAATACAGGTTTTCATGAAGTCATTCCTCTTTAGTATTATATTTTGGATAACTGCCTCTTGGGCTATCCTTGAACGATGAACTTTTCTGAGAGATAAACATAATTATTATGGTAGCTGTCACCAATCATAGGTATCCCTGACCATTTCGCCCAGTATCCTACACCTAAACCATGGCAAAATAGACCCTCAGACTATATACCCAGGTTAGAAAATACCAACTGCCTCACCTCTGACCCGACAACTAATCGATAATTTATTTGGGGAACCTCGCTAGGCATAAGGACCGCTATTCATAACTATTCATAAGAACCGCTATTCATAACGCATGTTGAATGAATATCGGTCCTAATGAATAGCAAGCGGATCCGAATTTTGTTACCCTGTAAATCAAAGTCGGGTCTTTTTATGGTTGATATACCTGTGTCGGAGTTAAAATGATTCAATTTTAACGTTCCGTCATTAATGTTCTGTCTTTATGCACTAGCTGAGTTTTCCCGTAGTATATTAGATGAAAGATCATAATTGGAAAGTTTAATCCCAAGCATCATGATACATTTTCTAGGCCTCTCGGGGTCATCCCTATGGACAGACAGTCCATGAGGGCGGGAAAACAAAGATATACTTTTACAATATTTACGTAAAACTATATTGGTTGTTATTACTGTATTCACATTTCTTATTACCATATGATTGGAGAGTTGTAAAATGATTACATAGTTAGGTTCAAATATTCGACTTGTGTAATAAATAGGCGTACCTTGATAAGCGATGCCTTTTCTTTCATTACTGTGTAGAAGTCATCGTGAAGAAACGTTTGGGTCAGTGTTAGGTCATTGAGATGAAGCATTGAACAAAGTGCTTCTGCTAAGTCACGTGATGATGACGAGGTCAACTCAACCCGACGTCCATAGTCATCCTCATCTTTAAGACTCAGTTTGACAACCTGCACAGTAATAAATTCATGTGAAGTAGAAAAAAGAAGAAGAAGAAGAAGAAACATCAATTTAATTTGGCTAAATGGATGTAGACTTCAGACTTGGAGTCATTCCGCCGTACGTATTTTCATGATTCCAGTCATAAACGCAATGAGAGGAAATTATATTTACGACCGAAGAATACAGGTTTTCAGAAAGTCATTCCTCTTTAGTATTATATTTTGGATAACTGCCTCTTGGGCTATCCTTGAACGATGAACTTTTCTGAGAGATAAACATATTCTGGTAGCTGTCACCAAACATAGGTACACTGTAAAAAATGAAGTGCTGTATATAGATAGCACTTTGAGAGCATGCGTAGGGACTGCACTCAGAGTGCTATTGTAATGCACACAGCGTGCTATTTCAGCACTTTTCATGGGAGCTGGACCGGCTCCTTAAACTGCAAAACATTCATTTAAAAAAATGTGACCGTGGCGAGCCCCGAACCAGGTTCCGCTGATTGAGAGGCGCTGACGTTACCGATAGACTAACGAATGCTTCTTGCAATCCAATTTAGTCATGGGAGTCAAGTAGATAACATGAACTATGTGGAGTCGTAAATTCACTATGTAACAATATGATCTGCTCTAAATCGTATGATGTGAGTTAGTCTAGCGGTATAATGCCAGCAATTCTCGATCAGCGGACCCTGGTTCGAGGCTCGCCAAAATCACGATTTTATTTTTAATGAATGGTTAGCAGTTTAAGGAGACGTTCAGCTCCCGTGAAAGTGCTGAAATAGCACGCTGTGTGCATTACAAAAGCACTCTGAGTGCAGTCCCTATGCATGCCCTCAAAGTGCTATATACAGCACTTCAGTTTTTACAGTGTATCCCTGACCATTTCGCCCAGTATCCTACACCTAAACCATGGCACAATAGACCCTCAGACTATATACCCAGGTTAGAAAGTACCAACTTCTTCTCCTCTGACCCGACAACTAACCGCTAATTTAGTCTGGGAACCTCGCTAGTCATAAGGACCGCTATTCATAACTATTCGTAAGAACCGCTATTGATAACGCATGTTGAATGAACAGAGGTTTTTATGAATGGCGGTCCTGATGAATAGCAAGCGGATCCGAATTCTGTTACCCTGTAAATCAAAGTCTGGTATTTTTATGATTGATATACCTGTGTGGGAGTTAAAATGATTCAATTTTAACGTTCCGTCATTAATGTTCTGTCTTTATGCACTAGCTGAGTTTTCCCATAGTATATTAGATGAAAGATCATAATTGGAAAGTTTAATCCCAAGCATCATGATACATGTTCTAGGCCTCTCGGGGTCATCCCTATGGACAGACAGTCCATGAGGGCGGAAAACAAAGATATACTTTTACAATATTTACGTAAAACTATATTGGTTGTTATTACTGTATTCACATTTCTTATTACCATATGATTGGAGAGTTGTAAAATGATTACATAGTTAGGTTCAAATATTCGACTTGTGTAATAAATAGGCGTACCTTCATAAGCGATGCCTTTTCTTTCATTACTGTGTAGAAGTCATCGTGAAAAAGCGTGTTGTTCAGTGTTAGGTCATTGAGATGTAGCATTGAACAAAGGGCTTCTGCTAAGTCACGTGATGATGACGAGGTCAACTCAACCCGACATCCATAGCGATCCACATCACGGTACAAATCATTAAGACACAGTGTGACAACCTGCACAGTAATAAATTTATGAGAAGTAGAAAAAAGGAGAAGAAGAAGAAACATCAATTTAATTTGGCTAAATGGATGTAGACTTCAGACTTGGAGTCATTCCGCCGTTCGTATTTTCATGATTCCAGTCATAAACGCAATGAGAGGAAATTATATTTACGACCAAAGAATACAGGTTTTCAGAAAGTCATTCCTCTTTAGTATTATATGTTGGATAACTGCCTCTTGGGCTATCCTTGAACGATGAACTTTTCTGAGAGATAAATATATTCTGGTAGCTGTCACCAATCATAGGTATCCCTGACCATTTCGCCCAGTATCCTACACCTAAACCATGGCACAATAGACCCTCAGACTATATACCCAGGTTAGAAAATACCAACTTCTTCTCCTCTGACCCGACAACTAACCGCTAATTTAGTTTGGGAACCTCGCTAGTCATAAGGACCCTAATTCATAACGCATGTTGAATGAATAGCGGTCCTAATGAATAGCAAGCGGATCCGAATTTTGTTACCCTGTAAATCAAAGTCGGGTCTTTTTATGGTTGCTATACCTGTGTGGGAGTTAAAATGATTCAATTTTAACGTTCCGTCATTAATGTTCTGTCTTTATGCACTAGCTGAGTTTTCCCGTAGTATATTAGATGAAAGATCATAATTGGAAAGTTTAATCCCAAGCATCATGATACATTTTCTAGGCCTCTCGGGGTCATCCCTATGGACAGACAGTCCATGAGGGCGGGAAAACAAAGATATACTTTTACAATATTTACGTAAAACTATATTGGTTGTTATTACTGTATTATCATTTCTTATTACCATATGATTGCAGTGTTGTAAAATGATTAAATAGTTAGGTTCAAATATTCGACTTGTGTAATAAATAGGCGTACCTTGATAAGCGATGCCTTTTCTTTCATTACTGTGTAGAAGTCATCGTGGAGAAACGTTTGGGTCAGTGTTAGGTCATTGAGATGAAGCATTGAACAAAGTGCTTCTGCTAAGTCACGTGATGATGACGATTCCAACTCAACCCGACGTCTATAGTCATCCTCATCTTTAAGACTCAGTTTGACAACCTGCACAGTAATAAATTCATGTGAAGTAGAAAAAAGAAGAAGAAGAAGAAACATCAATTTAATTTGGCTAAATGGATGTAGACTTCAGACTTGGAGTCATTCCGCCGTACGTATTTTCATGATTCCAGTCATAAACGCAATGAGAGAAATTATATTTACGACCAAAGAATACAGGTTTTCAGAAAGTCATTCCTCTTTAGTATTATATTTTGGATAACTGCCTCTTGGGCTATCCTTGAACGATGAACTTTTCTGAGAGATAAACATATTCTGGTAGCTGTCACCAATCATAGGTATCCCTGACCATTTCGCCCAGTATCCTACACCTAAACCATGGCACAATAGACCCTCAGACTATTATACCCAGGTTAGAAAGTACCAACTTCTTCTCCTCTGACCCGACAACTAACCGCTAACTTTAGTAGGGGAACCTCGCTAGTCATAAGGACCGCTATTCCTAACTATTCATAAGAACCGCTATTGATAACGCATGTTGAATGAATAGCGGTTTTTATGAATAGCGGTCCTGATGAAAAGCAAGCGGATCCGAATTTTGTTACCCTGTAAATCAAAGTCGGGTCTTTTTAGGATTGATATACCTGTGTGGGAGTTAAAATGATTCAATTTTAATGTTCTGTCTTTATTCACTAGCTGAGTTTTCCCCATAGTAAATTAGATGATAGATCATAATTGGAAAGTTTAATCCCAAGTATCATGATACATGATCTATTTATATATATACATGTTATATTTACGACCGAAGAATACAGGTTTTCAGAAAGTCATTCCTCTTTAGTATTATATTTTGGATAACTGCCTCTTGGGCTATCCTTGAACGATGAACTTTTCTCAGAGATAAATATATTCTGGTAGCTGTCACCAATCATAGGTATCCCTGACCATTTCGCCCAGTATCCAACGCCTAAACCATGGCACAATAGACCCTCAGACTATTTAGGTGGGAGCAACCTCGCTAGTCATAAGAACCGCTATTCATAAGCACTAAATGAATTACCTCTATATTCATAAGGATCTCCATTCATAAGGACCACTACAGAACTATTTATAAGGACTGCTATTCATAACGCATGTTAAATGAATAGCGGTCCTTATTGAATAGCAAGCGGACCCAAATTTAGTTACCCTGTAAATCAAAGTCGGGTCTTTTTAGGAATGATATACCTGTGCGGGAGCTAAAATGATTCAATTTTAATGTTCCGTCTTTAATGTTCTGTCTTTATTCACTAGTATATTAGATGATATATCATAATTGGAAAGTGTAATTCCAAGCATCAGTTTATTCGTGAATACATGTTTGTCTATAATCGATCTTAGTTTTAGGGACCAATAAACCATAGAGCTGACAAAACATTTCGTATTCGTCTGCGTAGCGTTGCTTCGTATATGTTCTAGGCCTCTCGGGGTCATCCCAATAGACAGACAGTCCACGAGATAGACGGCCCACGAGGGCGGCAAAACAAAGATATAGTTTTACATTATTTACGTAATAATAAATTGATTGTTATTACTGTATTTACACTTTATTTAAACCATATGGTTGCAGTGTTGTAAATAATTGTGTTCAAATATTCGCCTTTACCCGACTTGTAATAACTGTGTAGAAGTCATCGTGAAGAAGCGTGTTGTTCAGTGTTAGGTTATTCAGATGAAGCATTGAGCAAAGTGAATGAAATGCTATGCATATTGCTTCAAAAAGGAACATTTTGTAATGACAAGAGAAAATCAAATTCTTTCAAAGAAAAAGTCAGAAATACCTTAATATTTTGACTCTCCTTTGCTAGAGTCTTGTAAAAGTCATCGTGCTGGTCGCCTGAGATTGTAATTGCCTTGAGAGATGGTGCTGAGGTAAGAATGCTTCCTACATCATGAGACACAGTTGGGCCACACCGTCTATCAATGATAATATTAATCTGAATACAAAGAAAGAAATCAAGCAACAACAAAAAGAAAAAAAGAAAGAAGAGAAAGAAAACTAACAAAAGAACATCAATGAAGTACAACAATAACAGAGAATGAAATGAGTGATAGTTTGATAAAAATATAGAAACCACAATAGCAAAAGTTATGTTTAGAATTCGTTAATGTAGACAAGCATATAAATTCGGTCATGGTGGGTAGAAGGACTATATAAATAGGTCTATATTTATGATTTTTAATGCACCAATATTTCAACTTTCATCGAGTATGAAGAGAGGACAAAACAATTTTATCAATTCTTTCTAACACATTTTGGCTAGATTATTACTGAATGTAAATTTTTAATCAAATTAGGAAGTCCTCCCGTATCCAAACGAATCATGGATTGTAACAAACTAAAGATCATGCAATAGAATTCCCACCG
This sequence comes from Heliocidaris erythrogramma, assembly GCA_025617745.1. Taxonomy (NCBI): domain Eukaryota; kingdom Metazoa; phylum Echinodermata; class Echinoidea; order Camarodonta; family Echinometridae; genus Heliocidaris; species Heliocidaris erythrogramma. Next base: position 65,306,656 of record CM046854.1, read on the forward strand.
CTTCTCTCCTAGTGTGCTTTGAATTAAGAATTTCCTACAGCAACTTACCATGTCGATACCCAGGGAAACATAACCAGCAATAGTGTGTGCGGTCACTGTGTGGTCAATTGATACAGTCTCTCTCTTGGGCGGAGTATTCTGTTGAACGACAGCCACTGCGTCCCGGTCATTGCTCTCAAACGCCACGTCAACGAGAAGATCGGTCCTTTTCTTGAGCCCCTGTACCATGTGCGTCATAACATTAATGCCTACAGTCTTGTTTTGTGATGCAGTGAAGTACAGGAGATACCTGAATTCTTCCTGTCTATGAAGTACTATTTCCTTCATCAACTTCGTGTATCCATTGTGATCTGAGTCATGGAGGGAAGCAAGATGTACACCAGCCATGTACTCCTGGAACAGTTTGTGTGGAAAAAATACGGTTGATTTGACGTGAGGCTTACGTTCATCTCTGGATAACATCGGGGTAATTCTGCTCTCCTGAGACAAGACTCCAACTCTGCAGGCAGTTGTAAATGACTCTGGCGGGTCAGATAAATGGCTGTCATCGAAAATAAGTGTATTATCCAAGAGACCAGTGAAGGCGAGCTTGGCGATTGGTTCTAACAACACGGATGTCTTGTTTATAAGCCTTTCCAATGAAGGAGAGCTTAAGTCGTTGGTGATCTTTTGGACGTAATGCTCTTTGAGGAACCTGACCATTTCCCCAAAGAACTGAGAATAGGTTTGAAGATATTTGATTCTCTGTTGTCTTTCCACGCTGAGGTCTTTCCACATCAGACACAACATGGCTACAAAGATAGGATAGCGTACCATGTTTTCAGAAACGACATCGTTGTCTTTGATGAACTCGATTAGATCATTTGCTTTGGATTCATCGCTTGCAAAGTATTTGTGAATGTAGGTTGACATATATTCTTCGCTGAAGCCATCCACCCTAATAAAGGCATACGAATTCCTAAGAATAGTGTCCCCTCTGATTTCGTTCGCTTTCCATGGTCGAGTCGTGATCAGAATAAAACATGTCTCTAGTTGGTCGGAACGTATTATATCCTCAATGACAAGCTTGCTGTTCTCCGATATTGGGTCATGATGTTCAGTGTAGCCGAATGGATTCTTGGTGTGAGTGCGAGACTGTTCAGTGGAGTTCCCCGGCTGATCGACCAAAGCAACTGACCTATGGGGGTGGATTCTTCGCTGCTGGGTGTAACTCTCTGGCTGTTCGGTATAGCCTTCTGGTTGTTCAGCGCAACCCACCTGCTCGCTTCTACCGTCAGTCCGTTGTGCGTACGCATTTGATTCTTCAGATTGAGATCCTGGAAATTGAGGGCTTTCCAGTCTCGCGTTACCACCGGCCTGTGGAGTATGTTTGTGGGGCCCTTGAGTGTGAGCATGACTCCTTGCCTCAATTCTACCTTTCTTCTTAAGCTGTCCTTTGAACTCGTCTAAGCCGTCATACACAATGAATACATTGTCGGGATTGGAACGAATGTAATGAGAAAGCTGAGCAGTTGTAGTAGGATTATCTTCCGAGAGGTATGATTTCGCTATCTCTCCCATCGTGTAGTCTTCAGATTCCCTTAGAGGGACGATAAGAACCCATACAAACTGTCGGTATTGCATTTCATTTATCCAGTCCCAAGCGATCTTTGCACACAGAGTTGTTTTCCCGGCACCGGCTTCTCCCTGAACCAGCAATCTCTTTGGGGTTTTGCCATTAACTTCGAGTTTGAGGAGGTCATTGTACTGGACTACCTGCCGTTTGTCTCTCCCATGTTCTTCTTCTTCTTCCAAGACAAGGTTTGTGTAAATTTCTTGAAACTGGACAAGTGAATCGGGATTTAGAGGATCAGATCTTATCCGACAGAGAGTTGTCTCGTACTTGAGCATGAAGTCTTTCCTACAACGCTCAATCAGCTCAGGAGACAGGGGTTCTATCGCTGACTCAGAGGGTAGTGTATGTGTAGCTAAGGAGGAAAGAAATTAAAACTCTCGCTCAGATGAAAAGAACTTTTAAAAACTCTTCCCGTCTATTGTTTTTTTTTTTTATTTGTAAGATTAAACATTCTTTAAAGTTGTGGCAGCCTTCATTTTTTAAAAATTTATGTTGGAGTGACTGATGGTAATTAAAATGATTTCTCTATTTTGGGACATACATGTATGTTGTTTTTGTTTTCTCTTTGGTAATAAGGTGCGAATCTTAAGACGACTAAGGAATTTTAAAAGTTGTGTGAGCTCTTCATTTATTTTTTTATTTTACATACAAACATAGGCTCGTGTCTAAAAATGATTTGTGCGTTAATTTCCGGCGTGAAAATGGAACATAGTAGGCCTATTCCGTGTCATTGACTGATCAGAAGAGCGCTACCCGCTTTATAACCAATTGTTATTGCCAATGATTGCTATAATTATTTTATGTATTCTATTATTGAGTATTATTAGTTTATTAGTTTTGTCCCCTCGGTCATATATTCCTTGATCTGATAAGGAAGGAAGTCTGCTGTCAATAAAAATAGTTTCCAAAGGAACGACACGATAGTAACTTAAAATTAAAAAAGACAAAGAAGACATAAGTTTCATTTTACTATATCATTGCTGATAATATTTTATGGATATTTTTCATTTAATACAAATGTCACGAACCATGATAAGTATAAATGCGAACAGGATTTTTTCTTCCTTACAAAGATTTCATTAAAAAGAAAACTAGATAATACAGTCGTCAGTGTTTCAGGTATTTAATTAGGTTTATTGCAGTATTTCTTACATGTAACTTTCTGAATGAGACTTCCACTTCGTAGTATGTCTGATAGGTCATCGCGGCCAATCTTCTGTAGGCTGTCCGCAAGAACTTCCCTTTTGTTTATTTCTGGAAAGTGCTGACGTGTATTCCATTCCATCAACAGACCTAGGAAATCATCAGGGTCATTGTGGTGTTCCAGCTGTATTCCCAGAGAGGTTTGTAGAGAATGATAGTCAGCCGGGTTGATTTCCTTTGAGAGCTCGAGAATCTCTAACTCATTGATTTGACTGCAAGAAGAGAGAAAATTATGTTTATGCATAATGCATTCATACAGCTTTACTGTACTGAATTCCACTAATATTTTTATGTTATGACGTACTTGAACTGGTCTTGATATTAGAGCAGTGGCGGATCCGGGGGGGGGGGGGGGGGGGCACAGCCGGCCCGTGCCCCCCCCCCCCTTTTTGGAAGAGAAGTATGAATTTTGACCATAGACGATCCGCTATTTTCACGATTGTGCCCCCCCCCCCCCCCCCCCCCCCCCCGTTTTAGACTGAGGACCTTTTTTTTTTTTTTTTTTTTTTTTGCTTGTCATGGAATTATGGAGGGAAACTGGGCCCCCATAACCCCTTACTGAGCGATTTTTGAAGGTTTGGCGAATTTTTTTTTGTCCCTACCTATAATATTATAATAAATTTAACCGATGAAATAGATTAAGGTCTTTATATCTTTTCAGATTTCAATAATCAGCATACCATTCCAGGTTGTTTGGTCCTGGGTTGGTTTCTATATCACCAGCTCTCATCAGCAGAATCACCGACAGGTAGAGATGATCCATGGTGTGAGACATTTTACTTGTGCAGGATGGGAGTCCAGCGAAATGACGGGTCTTCGAAACGACGTGCTAAAAATGCAATTTATTTAAAAAGTGTTCAGTGATGATTATAATCCCTAAAATCTGTTGAATTAAAATTTGTTCCTTCCGCTCAAAGGAAAAGAAGCCTTCAACTTCGATACCAGACAATTTGCACAACTGTCCAATATTTTGTAACCGACTGGGTAATTACTCAGACTGGACGGTTTAAAATACGCATGCCATTTCATCCAAATTTAGGCATTGTCAGGATATTAGCCTTTATTGTGCATTTCCAAGCCTAAGGTAAGCCTTTGAATGATATCCCCAGGTCCGAATGTAAACGCAACAAGCATCTAGATTAATTCATATTTGTCATTATCTATTTTCTAAAAATAACTCAGTAATGGGATTACGGATCGAATTTCCACATGGCATATACATAACGCAAGTCTAGAAAAACAACTGTGCTCAAGTTCTCTTATTTTGTCATTTTAAAAATTAGTATTCCACCCTTACTGGCTATACCGCTTGAAACTTCTTTTGACTAGTATCATTATCATCAAGTATTTGGGGTCACCTGTGCCTGGGAGGGGAAAAGCGAACTGATCACTGTAACCCTTAGGTCTCTCCTCCCGATATAACTGATTGGGATGTGCAGGTGTATCACTAGTACGGGGTTTCCCCTTACTCTTATTCGAATAGTGCAGTGGGTTCTTAACATGCAGAGTGAGAGGTGGTGACTACATGGGGCCTCCAGTTAACATCCTATCCGAGGGACGGAGTGTTTTCCACTGTAGCCTGCGTCTATGAAACAAGGGAGGGGCACGTTAACACACAACGCAGGCAGCCCGTTCATTGTTCTTGGGTTTCAATGCTTAATAGAAACTTTAAAGGTTGTGAATGAAAAGACCACCCCGAATAAATAATTAAAATCAATCTAATCTGAGTGTCCTTTTTGTGGTAAACAACAGAAATATGAAAATTAATTTAGGTGAAGATACTGTTTCTGCTCACCTTATTCATGGAAAAAGCAGAAATTCCGGATTGTCCACAACTTTCAGATATTGTAGACGGACATCGAACCTGGAACCAGTGGGAGGAAGCAGATGTTTTTTTCCTGACAATCTCTGAGTGTAAAGACACTGATGTCTTTCCTGGCCTGTCACATAACCCACAGATCAAAGGCGTAAACGGAGTTCGGTACCAGTATAAGCATGACTTGCTGAGCTTCAATGGTTCAGCTAGAACCCTAGTAATGAAGGACAGAACACCTGAATCAGTATGGGTTTTCAACTGCATAAGACCGGAAGCTGATGAACTAACAGGAATTCCTTGCTGACATGGTGTTAGAGAAGATCTTGTGCATGTTCTGTTTCCTTGATGTACTGGATACATTGTTATTCCGTTCCAATCTTTCCCGAATATTGAAGACATACAGCTTGGTCCGAGTAAGAGGATGACTTCTTCATTTTCAGAGATTCAGCTAGAACACTAGTGAAAGAATACAAAAGACATGAACCCGTGCGGCTGGTAGGTTTTACAGGTTTTGTTATTGGGGTACATTTTGCAGATTTTGGGTAACTTGAATTGAATTGAATTGAAGGTTTTATTATCATTTCATCGCAGCCAGTGGCTGAATTGCGAATGATTTACAACATAATTGATTAAAACATACAGACAATGAAAATTTACATACTTAAACATTATCAAAATGCATTACATGAGTATAATAAATATATTGAATAGTTTAACAGTATTATCATCATTGAGTACTGAGTATGTAGTAAATTTATAATCTATTTATTCCAAATTATCGAGTTGATGACAAAATAAGATGTAACAATGCAAAGATACCTCATTATAACAGTAATGTAGTTTTTAAACGCAATGGGGTTTTTACTGAAGGTATCAATTTAAAGTGACAAATTTAAATGAGAAATATTGCAATAATTGAAATGATTATATAACTGACGACATGACCAAACTTCATAACATAAAGGCAGTGAGATATTAACGGAAATTCGTATTCCCTCATAATTAGATTCGGTAGCAGATAAATGGGTGTTACGGGTATAAAATTGTATTTAAAATAATGAATATCATAAATTCAGTCGAATGAGAATTGTGAATTGTAAGTAAAGAGTTTCAATTCAAACTGTAAGTTTGAAAATAGCATATTAAATGAAATCATGGAACAATCTAACAAAACAAAACAAAAAAAGTGCCACAAACCGAGAGTAAAAGTGATTGAGAAAACAATGATACATAGAAACAGGCGCAGACACGAACACACTCTCCATTTTTATTGATTATGTTTATTATGATTATTATGTTATTATTATGATGAAGAGATCATCCCCACCAACAATGGATAATTATGCGTCCGTGTACATAATGTAACTGTGCATTCGAAAATAGATACATGTAATGTCATTAAAGGTATACCATGAATGTTTAAATGAGACTCGCAAATAAAATTTAAAAAGAGTGTGTTACCACATTTATCATAAATTATAAATTATAAGACATCTCTTTAAACTGAAATTGTTATAAAAGATTAAAATTTGGGTATTCTCGGGTAAAACGAGTGATATTCTCCATTAAATATGGTAAACGGAGTTTTTATGAATAAGTTAAAAATAAGCATTCAGAATATGAACCAGATATTTTGAGGCAAGAACATGAGAATTGAAAGAAATACATACATCTGCACTTTTAACTATACAACATTCGACTAATCTTCGAATAATCATAGCCTTGATAAATGTAACTAAGACTTATGGAGCGCATTTTCATTCACTGTGTCATTATGAATTATTCAAAAGCCCCACCAGATAGGGTAAAGCGCTCTTTCTATAGCGTTCGGTTTTACACTTGATTTCACGTAGTCTATTACTATGTTTCAAGTTTCTTCGTGACGAGTGACTTTCAGGTAGCCAACCACAAAAGTTATGAGAATCTTCGAATAATCATAGCCTTGATAAATGTAACTAAGACTTATGGAGCGCATTTTCATTCACTGTGTCATTATGAATTATTCAAAAGCCCCACCAGATAGGGTAAAGCGCTCTTTCTATAGCGTTCGGTTTTACACTTGATTTCACGTAGTCTATTACTATGTTTCAAGTTTCTTCGTGACGAGTGACTTTCAGGTAGCCAACCACAAAAGTTATGAGAAAGTGACAAGGCAAATTTGCAACAGAGCCCTTCTCTTCTGTCTTTGAGAGACGACAGGTTACATAATACGAGGGCCTGTTGATAGGATTCATATCTTGTTCCAAGTATTGTTCGTAGTGCACGTTTTTGCACGCATTCAATTTGTGCTTCTTGGTTCAAAGTCAACGAAGAATGCCACACTACACAGCAAGATTCTAGAACATATCTTATGTAAGAAATAAACACTGTGATTAGATCTTGTACGGGCATAGAGAAACGTTTGAGCATACGAAGAAGTTTTTTTCGCTGCCTTGGTTGTAACATAGTTGACATGGTTCATAGGACAACGCCAAGCAGTTTCACTTGTTAGTTGTCCGAGATTTGTTCGTTGTTGATCACAACTTCCGGAGGTTGGAGCTGGCGACGAGTGAAGGACACCCTCATAAGCTGACATTTGGCTCGGTTGAGGCGCATGTTTGATTCGGTACACCATTCTGCAAGTGATGACAGTATAGGACCAAGTGTACTCGGTGAACTGAAGAGTCGAGTTTCAGCAACAGTTAGATCATCGACATACTTCCATCTAGGGCAATAAGATGATTGAAAGGCGTCGTTGACAATCACTAAGAAAACCAGGGGACCAAGACGAGTCCCTTGAGGAACCCCGACTGAGGTGGTGAGTGTTGCAGAAAGTTGGCCTTTGTAGCGAACTTGCTGAGTTCGCTGACTGAGGAAACTGCACATCCAGGGTAGTAAAGATGGTCGTGCTCCCATGGAGTACAATTTCGTGATTGCGACACTATGGTTCACCAAGTCAAAGGCTTTCGAAAAATCCGTAAGCACGACACTTGTAATTGATCCAGCTTTGTCAGCGTTTGAGTGCAAGTATTCAAGAAGCTGCAACAGGTAATGACTTGTAAGTCGGGTAGATGTTTTACAGATTGCTTAATTAGTATTCGTATGTTCTGAACACTCTGATGACGTGAAACTCCGCCCGAAGATTCGAGGTATAGGTGGTCGGAACCAGTGGAAACTATACTCCCTTAGATTCAGTGATTCGGCAACAACTCTGGTGACGGAGAACGATCTACCTGAAGCTGTGTGTTGTGTTGGGGTAGAGGATTTGCATGGTCTGATGTTAGCCGTTTGATGTACTGAAGACTCTGATGGTGTGAAACACCGCCAAAAAATTACAGATGTAAGCAGTGGTCGAAACCAGTGGAAGCTCGAATTCTTGAGATTCAGAGATTCGGCAAGAATTCTGCTGACGGACAACAATCGACTTGAAACTGTGTCTGGTGTTTGGGTATAAGATTGGCATGTTCTGCCGTTAGTCTCTCCATGTACTGAAATATCTGATGGTTTGAAACAACGCCAAAAAAAATAGAGATGTAGGTAGTGGTAGAAACCAGTGGAAGCTGAACTCCCTGAGATTCAGAGATTTAGCTAGAACTCTGCTGACGGATAACAATCGACTTGAAACTTGTCTGGTGTTTGGGTAGAAGATTGGCATGTTCTGCCGTTAGTCTCTCCATGTACTGAAATATCTGATGGTTTGAAACAACGCCCCCAAAAAATAGAGATGTAGGTAGTGGTAGAAACCAGTGGAAGCTCGACTTCCTGTGATTACAAACTTCAGCTAGAACCCCTGATAGCAGAAAGTGTTAAAAAAATGACGTGATATTTACGTCGTGGTTTTCGTCTTTTTTACGTCCTGTAATTACGTCAATAAGACGACAACTTGCACCAACGCAAGACGTCAAGAGGACGTCTTAGTTTGACGTCATCTCTACGTCTTCATTCCTCTTCCCTGATAGCAGAAAGTGTTAAAAATTACGTGATATTTACGTCACGGTTTTCGTCTTTTTTACGTCCTGTAATTACGTCAATAAGGCGACAACTTGCACCAACGCAAGACGTCAAGAGGACGTCTTATTTTGACGTCATCTGTACGTCTTGTACACTGTAAAAACTAAAGTGCTACTTTTAGGGGCATGTATAGTGACTGCACCTGAAATGCTGTTTATAGCACTTGTAGTGTGCTAATTTACCAGCAAAAAAAAAAATGTGACCGTGGCGAGCCTCGAACCAGGTTCCGCTGATTGAGAGGCGCTGACGTTACCGATGGACTAACGAATGCTTCTTGCAATCCAGTTTAGTCATGGGAGTCAAGTAGATAACAAGAACTATGTGGTGTCGTAAATTCACTATGTAACAATATGATCTGCTCTAAATCGTACGATGTGAGTTAGTCTAGCGGTAATGCCAGCAATTCTCGATCAGCGGACCCTGGTTCGAAGCTCGCCCAAATCATTTTTTTAAATGAATGTTTAGCAGTTTAAAGAGCCGGTCCAGCTCCCGTGAAAGTGCTGAAATAGCACTCTGAGTGCAGTCCCTATGCATGCCCTCAAAAAGTGCTATATACAGCACTTCAGTTTTTACAGTGTACAGATGACGTCAAAATAAGACGTCCTCTTGACGTCTTGCGTTGGTGCAAGTTGTCGTCTTATTGACGTAATTACAGGACGTAAAAAAGACGAAAACCACAACGTAAATATCACGTAATTTTTACCACTTTCTGCTATCAGGGTAGACGGCTTACAATTTCTTCTTTTAGTCTTTCGCCGTACTGGAGACTTTGACGCATTGCCACACCGTCCAAACACCAAAGCTCTGCACAGTGGTCGGTACAAGTAAAATCGTGATTTCATCAGGTTCAGAGGTTGATCTAGAACCAGAAGCTGTGTTTGATGTTTGGGTAGGGGTTCTGCATTTTCTTTTCTTAGTCTTTCGACGTACTGAAGACTGTGATGCTTTGTCACACCGCCTAAATATCAATGATGTAGATATTGGTCGGTACAAGTAAAAGCATGACGTCATCAGATGCAGGGGATTGGCTAGAACCCTGGAGACCAAGGAGAAGAGACCTCTCCCTTTAAATGGTATTTTGGGAGAGGAGATGTATTCTTTGCCCTTCGTCTTTTGACGTACTGAAGACTTTGATGGTTGGAAACACCGCCCAAAGATTAGAGATGTAGGCCGGGGTCGGAACCAGTGAAAGCATGACCTCCTGAGATTCAGAGTTTCAGCTTAAGCTCTGATAATAGAGGACCTGGAACCAGAAGTTTTGCTGCCCGTGGATGGTGCCTCGTTAGTCTCCGGGGAACAACTCGAGGTTTCTTGTGAACACGCTCTTTTAGTAGATGGTTGACTGGTTGCAGTTTGGGACTTTTTCGTTTAGCTTGCCATCGTTCAATGAATCCTATCATTTCCTGCTTGTCGATGACAGGAGGGGTTTGAACGAATCTTCCGATCCTGACCCGCCATTGCATGAGAGAGACAGGCATGATGATGGTTGAGGATTAAGCAGGTCTCATGTTGTAAGATAGTAAATGAACATAAAAGAACAACAAAAAAGGGGAAAATGCTTAATAAGATAAATTGTTAAAATATACAGGTAACTTAAATTTACAGCACTGACATTCTCTATTTAGATTTGGCCTACATATATTAGGCCTATTCTAAAGACAGAAGATTTCATCTAATATGGCGGAAATATAAAAGCCACGTTACATTCGTTCAGTATAGTTTCAGTATTACTGGAAATAACCGTTTAGTGGACAAATTTCAATTATTTAATGGATACACTCTTTAACAGCTTTTAACAAAACATAAGAAATGTTATATTTCTTCCAGTCTCATTTTCTGCTATTTCTATCTAAGAAAGAACACTGGGAAAGTTCCAGCTTTTTTTTTGGAGGGGGGGGGGCTGTAACAAACGACAGTGCGAGTTCGAAAAGTGTTACACTTAAAAATTAAAAATTAAAATGCTTATATTACAAATATGATAGAAATACCATTATAACTCTTGCACCACAGTTTAGATAGAATAGCTCTTCCAGTTTAATTTGATACAACATTTGTGGGGAAACAGTAATGAATTTACTGGATAGGAATGAATTAATGTGTCTGGGTGAAAACCCGTATGCGCCAACATCAACAGTTTCTTGTCTGATTTGAATTCCACTCCACAATGAGCAAGGAGGCCTTTTGTAATGATAATTAAGTTATTCCAAATCAGGCAAGGGGTTGTTGAAACTAATGCTAAACAGCTCCTGTGGAATGGCCTCCACGATCTCTAGACTTAACACCCATGTACTTCTTCGATTGGGGGTTCCTGAAGTCCAAGGTGTACATCAGCCCACCTGCAGATCTGGATGACTTGCAGCAACGAAACGTCATGGAAGAAACCAATCTGCGAGAAGACAGGCACTCCGTAGGGCCGTTGTAGGGCCAGATTTGGTTTCCGGTAGCTTCGGTTTCAGTCACGGAGTCCGCAGGCGGTTTATTCAGTTCAACAACGATATCTGCCTACGGTAACAATAGTCGCCTGCGGATTCAGTACTAAATACCTAATCTGCCGCAGAACCGTTTCTGCAGTCACGCCGGCAGCGATGCTCCATCGAGCTCAGATATTGCATCGAGAGGAACAGACGCCATGTGGAAGATTGAAAGCTATGTCCAAATGCCCAAATGAAGATGAAAATGGACTTTTCAGGACTTTTCAGTGAAGATCCCCTGAATGTTTTGATATTTGGCTTTAGTTATTTATTTATTTATTTCTTGAATCTCATGTTTATTTATCTTTATTAAACATATACATAAACTTTACGCTCTTTGTGTGAATGTTGTTGTCTCTGTTTCAGCAGGTAATCATACGACTTAGCGCAAATGAGTTTTGACTATCTTTCAAACAAGGTATACTGTGCACTCAACTGTATCAAACAACAAGGACTAGTATCCATACGTGCTAAAATACTCTGTTAATTCCACAGTTTTAAAACAATACTCGATTCAAAAAGTGTAACATTTTTTTCTGACTCACGCTGTATAAGGGAGAGCAGTAAAAGTTTCCATTGCATTATATATTTGGCTTGATTGTTGGGGAATAAAACGAATGAATTAACCAATACTTTTAGCAATTCTGAAAGTAGACACTTCCGTTCACCCTACTACTTTAGTTCGTTGTTTTTGGAAAGGTTGTCTCGTGTGATTTCAAAGGAGAGGGATATTTTGACAAGTGCTTTGCCATTTCATTGTTTACCCCCCCCCCCCCCGGCTCCCCCCCCCCCCCCCCCCCCATAATGAAAGCTTATGACCTGAGTTGTAATGTGGCCATGGAAGTTGCTTAGAAGTTGTGTATTTGTGTGGGGGTATTTTTAACCACAGCATTCCTCTTTCTGTACTCATATGAATGCATTTTAAAATAGCATTATATCGCATCAATGGTTTATTTGAAAAGGAAAATATTATGTCTTTGTGACTTAAATCCAGGGGACCAGGGCCCTCTTTCATAAAACTTGTCATCAATAACAAGTTGCAATAACTGTTATAAGCTACTGAAATCCTTACATATTATAGGCTGAGAGCAAATTTGTCAGGATAAATCACCGACAAGACACTTGATGAAATGCCCCCAAGTAAACCCTGGATATCACTGGATGCATTGTCTCTATTTTGAGGTGGTATTGGATGCCGTTGTAACTGGTTCCTCATATTTAGTACCCTTGTACTACAGGGAATGTAGAGTTCCCCCAGGCTAGGTTGCAATATGATAGATATGGTAGGATAAGAGAATTGTAAAGCATACGGAGGATGTTGTTTGGTAAAATGTGCCGCAGTCTAGCAATAACGCCAATGTTTTTAGAGACTTTGCTTTCTGTTTCAAGGATATGATTCTTCCAAGACATAGAACTATCAATGTGTACACCTAGAAATTTTGTATTTTCAACTCTAGGTAGTAGTACGTTGTCGAGATATATGGAAATGCTGTCTAATGACTAATTACTAAAATTCTTAATATTAATATTTACAATAGCGACACTGTAGTTACAGAAATATGATAATGAAAACAAATGAAAAAAGGGTGTTCATTTGGGTTAACTTGCCTGCAAAATGCATGCCATAGCAAAAAAAAAAAAAAAAAACGTTTGTCTATCGGCCAAAACACAAGTTTAGCTTCGAAAGCCTCAATTAATTAATACACCAATGCAGTTTAGCATAATTTTGTTCTAAAAAAATGAAAGAAAATTTAAGCATATATTAAAGATCCTCCAAATTCATCATGGGGTTTTCAGGTTACTGCCTTTTAAATTCAATTTATATATCATGTTCATATGATTAGTTTTAGTAGAATGTTTTTTTGAAATACGCATTCAGTATTCTTGCAGTAAATGTTTTTTTTTTAATGGTTTCTTCGCCATTCCGCTACAACTCGTTCCACATAGGGTACTGAAATTAAGCGTACAAAGACATTTATTTCATGCTATATCACTTTTCTTTGGTAACCACTGATCCTACAATGTAGTTTGAATGCACATACACTTTTTTGGTGGCTACAGAGATGTTGACCAAGTGATTACGTGATAAAAGACTAGGTAGGCTATCATTTCTTGTTTTGGCACCCTCTTTTGGAATCCAAAATAGGTCCAAAATATCATTAATCCCAAACAAAGAACGATATTTTGACAATTTATGTGCTTTGCCACTTCACTTTCTCCCCCCCCCCCCCCCCCCCCCATAACGAAAGCTTATGTCCTGAGTTGCAATGTGGCCCAAGGAAGTTGCTTTTGAAGTTGTGTATTTGTGTGAGGTATTTTTTACAACATCATTCCTCTTTCTGTACTCATATGAATGCACTGTAAAATTGCATTATATCGCACCAGTGGTTTATATAAAAAGGAAAATATTATGTCTTTGTGACGTGAATCCAAGATTCCAGGGCCCTGTTTCATAAAAGTTGCCATCAATGACAAGTTCCAATAACTGTTATAAGCTACTGAATTCCTTGCATCTGATTGGCTGAGAGCAAATTTGTCGGTAAAATTCATCGACAAGACACTTGATGAAATGCCCCCCCCCCCGTACACCCTGGATATCACTAGATTCATCGTCTCTATTTTGAGGGTGTATTGGATGCTGTTGGAACTGGTTCCTCATATTTAGTACCCTTGCTTGCACAACTGACTGCGTCGAATGTAAGGTTTGCTTGTCACGAAATATGTCGTTTCTTTATTGTTATGATTGTACGTTATAAAAAGACCTGCGGAGTTTCATATGTCTTTTTTTTTGCGTTCCACTGAAACATGTATTTAGAAAATTGTGTTGCTCTGAATTTTCGTACTCCTTTCCCATTTTCATCTGACTTGAGTCTAAGCTTAATTTAGTGTCATTCTTTTGAAATTAGCATGAAAACATGTTTATCCTACACCTGAGCCTAAAACTTTCAAGTGATCCTTTCATATTAAAAATATTAAATTACGTAAATTACGTAAACGCTTGGTTTCTACTATACATGTATAATGAAGCGTTGATTACCTTCCATTCGTGTGTGGAAAAAAGAGAAACTTTCGGGTTCGATGAAAAGAAATATCAGCAACTCATATTCTACATCAGAAATGAATGAAGCTAACCACACTTGTTTATTCTATCCAGGTGACGTAAATAAGACAGTTAAGATTATCCAATGTAAGCATATGCAAATCTGTGTAAGTTATCACCGTGCAGTACTCTGCAATAAGAAAATAAACAATATTGACTTTACAAGAACACATGGGCAATGAACATTTCGACAGATTCTAATTCGTATAGATTAAACCCAGTCCCGTTCAAATTTACCTAAATTTGTTACATGGGGCAATTTAGGTTTTCAAACTGACTTTTTGAAGTTCTAGCCCCATAAGCTAAAAGTTGACGAGGTTGTCAAGACTCAAGCTTGCCGGACATAGCAACAAATAATGTATGCAAACTGGATTCCAAGTATTGAGGCTCATTTGTAAAAAGCAGGTTCATGGAATAGCTCGTCACTAGGTGCTCAGAGAATATAAGTGCATAAATTTGTATACATTACAGAAGCGGTCTATTGAATCTGGTCTCGCCAAAACTACTGACCCGTTTCCGTGGTCTAGTGAAAAAGCAATGACGTTCTAAGCCAACGGCCGGGTTCGATTCCCGATGGAGATATTTTTTCAACCTTTGCAAAAATTTCAAAAAGGGAGGATAGCTCTGGGGAACTTTGATGTAAGTTACGCAAACATTATTCTCTCAGTTCCTTTCACATAATGCTTACATATATAATGTGAAAAATCTATTGAATGGAATGAGAGAAATAATTTGCGTAGCTAACTTTAATTGTTAGTGTATGTTAGTGTATAAATTTGCCAATATCCATCTTCAGATTCTGTCATTATGTCATTGAACTATGTTGTTCGGACAATACAAATGATAGCAGATTTATGATTGATATGACTAAATTTCTTAATATTAATATTTACAATAGTGACACTGTAGTTACAGAAATATGATAATGAAAAATGCATGCCATAGCGAAAAAACCGTTTGTCTATCGGCGAAAACACAGGTTTTGCTTCGAAAGCCCCAATTAATTAATACACCAAACTTCTGCCAAATTTAAAGAGAAGATTGGGTTCTGGTCAAGAGATTGAACTGCATGTGAAAGAAACTGTCTCAAAGAAATTGGGAAAGGTTGATTACATAGCACATACAAATTGGTGTATGAAGCAAGGTTTTGGAATCCTGCTATGAGTCACATGCACTGCACATAAAATTTATGTGTATATGGGACTACACACAAATGTTCGGCCCGAACATTTTAGCTGTTTCTTGTCATGTTTTGAATGTGAGGGCTTTTGAAGAGCAATCCTTTTCAGGGGACATTTCTACTATGACAATTTTCCAAACTAACCTTTAAGGGATAGGGTTCGAAATGGGGGGAAACGGGGTTTGACATAGAATGACCAGAATGGTAAAGAAATGTATCTATGGAGTTGTTTTCCTCACGATTCTGTCTCTGGTGCACAAGTTAGGAATACATTGTATGTGCCCATTACATTAGATCTGTGGTTATTACAAAAGGAAATATGTTTTTGTGACGACAATGCATTCATCGTTTCCCTTTTGATGGTGTAATGGATTCCGTTAGACCTGGTTCCTCATTTTACTGTGTATCACGCTTGCTTTATAACCATAACACGGTTCGTTTGTCGAGGATATTGTGGCTTCTCTTTATTGTAAACATAGTAAAAACAGATCCGTTTTAGATTTGTATTATTGACATTTAATTCAACTAGTGTTTATGTGAAGTATGTTGCTTTCCCATTTCGTTTATATTGTCAATTAAATGTCAGTTAAAAAATTAGGCTACGAGAATTTAAGACAAGTCCAAGCGTTACATAAAATGGCAAAGCCTTAAAGTGTATACTAGAATTAACATTGTATTACTATTCTTTATATACAGTGCTGGTCAAAGTAAAAAGGTGAGAATCTTCAGTACAGGTTTCGAATTTATATAGGACGTTTTGATACATACACGTGTTTTTATCCCTTTTACGTGAGTGTTGGTTTAAAGACTCAATCTGGCGAAAAGCAGCATAATATTACATGTAATTTAGCATATCGCTTTGTTTTTACAAAATGAAAGAAACTTAAACAAATATTAAAGATCCTCTAAATTTACCATGTTTTTTTTCGGGTTACTGCCCTTTAAATTCAATTTATTTACAATGTTCATATGATTAGTTTCAGTACAGTGTTTTTTAAAATATGCATGCAGTAATCTTGCAGTAAATGTCAAAAAATGTGTATTTGTCATTCCTTTACAACTCGTACCACATTTGGGTACAGAAATTAAGCCTACAAAGACATTTATTTCATGCTATATCACTTTTCTTTGGCAACCACTGACCTTACAGTGTAGCTTGAATGCACATACACTTTGTTGGTTGCTACAGTGATGTTGAACGAGTGATTCCGTGATAAAATACAGACTAGGAATCATTGCTTGTTTGGGGACCCTCTTTTGGAATCCAAAATAGGTCCAAAATATCATTAATCCCAAACAAAGAACCAACCACATCACTATGGAAACCATTCTGTTCAGACATTTCCTTCCTCATAATCTTCATAGCTAGGACAACACAAGCAAGAGGCACTTGCAGACCACAAATGTGGTCAAGACACACGTGTTCATTCCTATAATACAATAACACAGAACTGGTAGGTCTTTCATTCATATGTTTTCATTACTTCAAGATTTTGTTCAGGTTATGTGTGGATGCCTTTGCTTTATTTTTTTTCACTAGTAAAGAAATAATATCAGAAACAAATAAAAATGGGACAAGGTTTCAATCAATTTTCATTTAAGTTTGAAGTATTGATTTCAATGTCTCTTGAACCTCCAGATATCTAAATATCACCACATATTTATTCTAAACGGTTTAGGTTTGCATTACAAGTAAGTAATAAGTTTAATTCAGTCTCAACAGCGCCTTTGATTAGGCAACTAGATATTGGCGCTATATAAATACCCTGATTGGATTGGATTGGATTCATAAAAAAAATAACCAATACTGAACCAATTCTAAATGATTACGGCTGTTTGAATAAATACACCATTGAAGCTCAACAAGACAACATAACAATACCAACGAATCAAGAGTTCCTTTCTTTATAAATATATCGAAATAAATGCTACATAATACAATAGTTTCCAACTGTTGATTGATCGATTGATTAATTCATTTGTTTATTACCAAATTGATCAAGGTAGATATAATTTTTAGCGTGACAATAAGTATAATATTCATTTAGGAAATAGAGCCAACAAAAAGCGGGGGCTAGCCCTGTTCGTCATAAGGACCACTTATTCATAAGAACCGCTATCCATAACGTGTGACTAAATGATAGCGGTCCTTCTAAATAGCGAGCAAACCATATAGACAAATTACCTCACTATTCATAAGGACCTCCTTTCATAAACACCACTATTCATAACTCTTCTTAAAGACCGCTTTTCATAAAACGTGTTAAATGAATAGTGGTATGATATGAATAGCGGTCCTTATGAATAGCGAGCGAACCCCCATAAAGCAAAAGCTATCCATGGCTGGTCCCATTCAATCCATCACAATCTATGACAAGATAATGATAAATTAATCATTGATAAGTCTTATCAATGAATCATATTTTTGGTTAGCATTAAAGATCACATTGCAAGAAAATTCCATCAAAATAAATATTGGCTTAATACTTATTATTGCATATATGGCATAAATGAAACAAGGTTATCCAAATTCAACGCTTGGAAACATTTGAATTAATGATTATTATCAATTATAAAACGGTAAAATACAGCCCCCGATATAGCAGCTGAAGAGCTCCTTGAACGCTGCTGAGATGTGTGACGACACACGAAGGACCTGTCCTGTCTAAAGCCCGCCTCACACTCTGCGATTTCCTGCGATATCGCCTCGCATCGCAGGAAATCGCACGATATCGTGCAGTGTGAGAGGTCTTGCGACGCAACAGCCTGCGATTTTCCCAATATCGCAAGCAATCGCCTCGCATCGCAGGGTTTTGAACATGTTCAAAAATTTTGTTGCGATGCGATGCGATGCGATGCGATTTCCATCTAGTGGACAGAGGAAAAACGGATAAAGGGCAGGAGGTTCTCCTTCAAATGTGGCAGGATAGCCGGATAGGCCATCATTATTTAACATCAGCCTGCCGGCCTATCACAATCGAATGACAAAAGACAGAATGAAGACGGAAACATGTTACGAGATTGGATATAACCGTAAGTAATTTGATGAAATTGTGCACTATGCATTTTTTATCGCACAAATTTTTTGCATATGTAGTCCCGTACATAGGATTTAATTGGAGTGTGATTTCATCGTTTTGCGCAGTGCAGGAATGCAATGGGTCGAACTCGAAGATCTGACTTGAGTATGGCTGTCACTTTGGATGGGAATTTTACCCTGAAAATTTAACTTTATCGTTTTGGCGAACCTCATTTGGTCTGGGATTCTCATTGCCAAATCATACCAGAACTTGAAGTCTGATGCACACATTTGTACATTATAAATTATCTAGGCCTGTAAGATCATGAAGATTAACTAGCCTGTTACTAGGCCTAGGCATGGCCTAGGCTTAAGTAATTGTGGGACGCTTTGACTTACTACTTAGGCCTACTCTACTTTGTAACTCTAATTAAATCTAATTGAAATCTAAAAAGGAATCTAATTAACCTAAAACTATAATAGTAAAGTAAAACAAATTAAAGTAAAACAAAAACAAAAAGTTACAAGGCACTAGATTTAAATTACTTACAGATAAATAAATGTAAAAACCCCATGCATATTACTGACCTCTAACAGTCTAAGTCTAACTTTTTTAGGGACTACTATTTGAAGGTCCTTATTCCCCCGAAATTCGGAGTCCTTTCATCTCAATTCTAACCCACAAAGTACACTCAACAGCGGCAGAAGCAGTGACAAGAGTAACCCTACACATCCCTGTCGCGCCGTCTGGTCGGGCTATGACATGAGTTGTACTACTACTAGGCCTACTAGTAGTCTAGGTCTAGTCTACGTTGTGGGCACAAGAATAAATAATATGTAAGTTGTTCATAGTTGCCTCGTCTAACTCTAAGTTAGAAGAGAGAGAGTTGCAGCTGGCAGCTGGCCGAAGAAGTACGGTATGTACGGTTATTAAAATTAGTTGGCCCTTAGGGCGCTGGACCGACGCTTGCCTCGTTTCGGTACCTCAACTTCCCTGAGATATGGGCTCGGCAGCCATGTCCATCAGTGCTTTATACATGCGTCGTAAACAGCATACAAATTTTAGGTAGCTGCTTTTCTCGTATTTTTTTTCTCAATATATAGATGTATTAGATCTATAATATTTTTAAAAATTTCCCCTCTCTTCTACTGTAGGATTCTTTGCCATGCTGGATAAATGGATTTTATTTATATTAATTAATAGGCCGATATATATTGTGCCTCTCAGTTTTTGCACTCTACTAAGTACTATTATCCACAGCTCACCCAATACTAAGCTGAGTTGAGATGACAGGCAAATTTATTTCAGGTTTTTGCTCAAATTTATGATTAAGGATCAAAGAATTCTTCATTATTCAATTTGTTAGGACTGAAAGTGAGGTTTTGGGTATCATTTACCTTGTTCGCATAACAACAAGTGTTTAAATACTTTTATAGCTGCAATGTATTTTACTTCCCATTATTCAAACATAATCTCTTTTTCAGTTAACCCATTGCCTTCTTGAATCAGGTGGGTCCTGTATCAAGTTTTGAGCAAACTTTAGGGAATAAGAGAATTCAGCAGTCAACAGCTACATGTTAATACTTTGAAAGTTATTGTGAGATCTATTTTATATGATCATGATTATGTTGTACTATTTGTTTCAGAATATTCATATTGATAAGTTAAGAATGTATTTTAAAATGTCACTCATAAATCACAAGTAAGCTGGCTACTGATGTCAAGAATGTAAGAAAGTTTGTAACATGTTTCTGGCTTTTGTTCCCCCACTTATTTTTTTGCATAGCTCATTTTCTAATTGAAACTTATTTTACTATCTTTTCATAGGATTTTTCAAGCTGTCTCTTGGAAGCTGTTCTGCAAGCAGTATACCATCCATGAGAAACGCAGTGCTATCAACCCTCAATCTTTCCCACAATGCACGCACTGTAATGTCAAAGAAATTGCCTTGGAAAAGTTACTGGTAAGAATTGTTTTTGAAAACAGACTTTTAAGGAAATTATAACTTGTCATGCAGGTTCCTTTTTTTAACTTTTACCTTGTCTTTTTTATTTTATTTTGATTGAATTTACTTGTTCAAAAAGATAGTCGTATAATTTGCAGAGAAATGACATGAACACAACAGATATCATAGGGACAACACTTTTCATTCAAATAAAATGCTTAATTTTGATTTAATCTGTCAAAACATATTTTTATAAATGAATAGATTTTCATTTTAATTGCAATTGCACAAAATTATTTTGAATGATTTGCATTCAGGCTGAGCGAAGCAAAGAAATCTCTTAATCAGTTTTTATTCTTTGTCAAACATCTATCCAGTAAAGTGTATTCAAGTACAGTATAATGCTGATAATTTGTTTGCTGTTTGATTTAAGCCGGGAAATGTAATTAACTCTTAGTTACATTTCCCTGATTTAAGCCAGTGAGAATGAGTTTGATTGTAGAGTAATCAAGGGTGTTACTAAACTGATGGATTTAGTTAATGTACCCTTTGTTTCTTTTTATTATTAGCTCTTTATTACTTATCATTGTACCTCTCATGTTTTATTAATGAAGCTGTAAACATCAGATGAAATCTACCAGATGACCATCCTATAGAAGCTATAAATGCCTCACCCAATATCCACCTTGCCAGAGAGTTTCTATGAACTGTCATCCCTATGAACTGTCATCCCTCAGAATTTTAGATTTGCGTGACAATGAAATCACAGGTATGTTCTCTTATTTCTCACTCATATGTCTGAATAAATATGAAATGTGAATACATGAATAATAAGGATTGAAAACCAGGAATGAATTCAGCTTGTGCTGGACTTTGCTGGATTTCTGTCTTGTATCGAGCAAAACAAAATTCCCTATTTATTCCCGGTAATTATGATTTTTGGAATCCAGCTGCCAGCCCTTCCCAGGTAAATTACATCCAGGGTTATTACATTATTTAGTCCAAAAGGGGGCTGCAGGAAAAAAAAATCCTCAAAAAGCCCTTTTGTGTGTGGTGGGGGGGGGGGGGGGGGGGGGGGGGGGGGGGGGGGGGTTGGCCTCTTCAGTTTTCACTTCACCCCATGAATCTGCCTGCATGTATGTTTGAGTAATACTGGCATCCATAATTTCATGATTCACAAATTAAAATCCATATTTGAATATTAATAAGAACAAATGAAATGACAATACATTTGGTTTTTCTATCAATGAAAAATTAAATACCGTACATGAATTTCAAGCAAATGTGTTGATAAATAAGAACATCTATTTTGATCCCTTGATTACCTTGCAGATCTGGATGCAAGCAAGTCTTTGGCATGTCTGTCATTGAAGAAATCAACTTGGAGCACAATCCCATACCTGGTGATACCTACTCAGAACTGTTACAACATCAAACCGTTTATATCTGAGCCGTCTCCTTCAGATCATATGGATTGAAGGTGGTATTTTCTTCTACGTTCAATCCCCCCCCCCCCCCCCCAATCACCCCCACACTTGGAAATTATGTTGTCTGCAAACACAGACCCTAATTTGACACTTAATCAGAAAATCATTGTCTTGAGAGAAGCCTAATTCAGCTACCTTCTGGTCATGTCAGGAGCAGCTATAGTACGTGACATATGGTAGTCTTACAGTGCAGACACTCTTTTACAACTGACCAGGGTTTCTGCATGCAAACTATCAGTATAGGGGCATTCACAAACAGGGCAATGTTGATTTTCGAAAATCGGTACTAGTTTTTGAGACATTATTCAAAGCTTTTTATGTATGTGGACATGAAATCTCTGAAAATAGTGAGATTCTAGTTGTTATTCAAATTGTGATTACTAACTTTACAGTTAAATTACTTTGCAGGCACAAAACTTTGTCAATTAGCATAATTCAATATCCAGATTTGACCCCTCATAGTTCATAAGGCTTTCCTATACTAAAGGTTTTCTTGACACAGACAGTGACATAGCCAGCATATGGTGAAAGCCTATACCCCTTGGCTCAAACTATTTGGAGACGATTCCACTGTCCTGATCAACAGCCTCCAAACCAACTTTGACGGACCCTGGTTTAAAACTGAATCCTGTTCAGATGGCATTTTTATTTCCCCCAAAGTAAATAATCATGTCTGAACAGTCTGATTAATATGTGTCTGTAAAAACCCACTTGTAAACATTGGTGCAATCATAGCTAACAGAAGCAGTGGCAGATTTAGGGGGGGTCACATCTGGCCCGTCGTACCCCACCCTTTTTGGAAGAAAAATGTGCATTGTGCCTCCCTTTTTAGAACGGAAACCTTTCTATTATATGATAATTGTATTGTTTGTTATACAGTATACTATATATTGATGATTCAAGCAAAATTTGCATTTGAAAAATGTAGTTACTTGAAAATTGGGAGATGAAACGTTTTTATTTTCAACAAATCATGTGAACTACTGAGAATCCATGAAATAGATGTACAATCAGGAACAACATCTAATAGCACAACTCTCTGTCTCAGCTAGTTGTGATTCAAATGGAAAAAAAACAACAACACCAAATCCATGCATGAGCAGGGGAAAAATGATTGTCTTTCAATTACATGTATTTTTCTTTTGTTGGGGGGGGGGTAAACTATGGTTTCATTACATGTTACAGGTTTTTAATAATTACTGAATTTCTTTTCTGTTTGTATTGCTGAAAGAAGAAAAAAATATTCTAGTGTGCTTGCACTTCCTTTATACAATGACTGGAAGGCATTCTATGCAATGCATTTTGTTTAGCCTCTGCTATAAAAAGAAAGTGCGAATTGTAATTCTTTAGTTATCAGACAAGTATAATAATGATTAACAATTATTAACAATCTTGTGAAATGAAATTTAAATTTGGGTTTATTGGAATCACTGTGACAAAATACAAAATTTGCATTTCATATTTAATAATAGGTTAACTATTTTGTATGTATAAACTGTACTTCAAAAAAACATGTTTATAGACTTGATAAATAATTGTCGATTTTTTCCTTCATTCATAACCAGAATATTTATATAAATAAGGATTCACAACTTCAACAAACAACTGAATATTTTTATACAACTTGTTAAATGTCATCAATTTCCAATTTGGTTTTTAGCAGAAAGAAAAAACAAAAAATCCACTCAGTATTATTCACCCGCTTGTACCTTATTTGGGTTATTTAGAGTTTCGCTCTAATAGAAGACCTCAAAAAAGTGCTCTCCAAATGTCAACATAAGATATGATTGCTTATATCATGTTTGTGCAGAAATATAATTTGATATTTTCGAATCACTGATAATGAAAAAGGTGAGAATGAAAAAAGTGAGAGAGGGGAAAAGGATACAGAAACATATGAAGGAATTTTATTTAATACTGGATCTACGATTATATATGGTGTGTTCTCATGAAAGTGAATATACATGTTATGTAAATTTTGATCAAGAAATTATATTATATTTGTATAGCTAATTTGTGTTAAGATACTATTTAAGATCATGATGTGCATAAAACAAGTAAAAAATGGTTGACAATGACAAATGTATTGAAATGGTCCCCCAGATAGACAATTATGTTACTATACATGTAATTTGTATACTAATATTTGTTATAAATATTGGTAATGTTTTTTGAGGTATTGATTTGCTATTAAGCAGATATTCCACTAAATGTAATGCACATGGTTTGTTTGTTAAAATGTATACATACACAGAGGTGGGGTTGGGTCTTCATTTCAGGAAAATGGACCTTGTGTGTTTACTGGAACTATGCTTGACTCACTGTAAGCACATTCTCTCTCTCTCTCTCTCCCTTTCCCTCTTTCTTTCTGTCTTTTCTTTTCTTTTATCAAAATCATTTCATTTGTATTTCCCATAAAATAGAGTAACTTTTCTTTAACATGCAGCTTTCATCTTTCTATTGTAAGGGATATTCAGCACGTCTCCAATAAAGATGCATGATACCTATGTCACGAACAGCTCGGTGTTTCACTCAGTCCTATGTGAATATTGTTTACTGAGAGGGGATGTGAGAGAGTTCCAGAGAGAGAGGGGGAGGGGGTGGAAATAATTATAGTTCTAATAGTCATTGAGAAATATTAAGAGAGCAATAGCGGGGGACAGGAGAGAGAGAAAGTGATGTGGAGATTTGAGAAAAGATAAGAGAAGCAAAGAAAGAATGATATAGATAGAGAACGGGGGAGGGGCAAAGATCAGGGCACATCCAAACTTTTAAAGGGGCGGGGCACAGACAGAAAATACCTGACAATCAAACAGAAGAAAAATTTTAAAAAGATGAATGCTCGGAAACCATTACCCTATTAAACCCATACTTCTGATGAAATAACGCCCAGAGCAATTGTCACAGAAGCAAATGCCGGATCACCGCTTAATTAAAACAATGAACTGATTCTATTATTATATTCTATTATTGACCATAGACGATCCGCCCTTTTCTTACTGAGCGAATTTTGAAGGTTTGGCGAAAATTTGTCGCCTCCCCCTCCACTGAGCAACTTTTCGAGAAGCTGGCGAGAACCAAAAAAATAGGGTCTACTTTTTGACAAACTTTCATTTGCGTGCCCCCTCTTTTTACTCAATCCTGGATCCGCCCCTGATTCATATTATCAATATTTCATTCTGCCAAGAAAAAACCAACAAATCGGTGAATCCAAAATAAACAGAGTTCAAGAGAAGTCAAATGGATGTCGGGGAAAAAATAACTTGATTAACTAAATAACTATAACCCGAAGTTCATCTTTTCTTTTCCAATCCATCTAACTTTACGTAGCATAAAAATGTATCTCTCCCCTAAATGTTGGTTACCTCATTTATAATTATAAGTCTCTATACTAATTTCAATTACTACATAGGCTACACATTCGTTACACATGCGTTTCATGTCATTTTTATTTAAAAAACATAATTACCTTTCAAGTTTTAGGAATTTTGTTTACGTGTGTCAGTTAATACTACTACAAATCGCGTTATCAGTAATAAAGTACGCATGCGCGAAATGCTAAAATCGCACAGTGTGAGACATGCATCGCAGATCCTGTGGTAGCCTGCGATGGCCTGCGATATCGCTTTGCATCGCATCGCATCGCATCGCAAGTGATCGCTTGAAAAATCGCACAGTGTGAGGCGGGCTTAAGCAGACGATGTCCCATAACATCTTACACATTTTTCAGTGCCTGTTTTGTCATCTCCTCTTCACTTATTTCTCTTACTTGACTAGCGTCAGTCTTAATGTTAGTCTGTTGCCTCACTCTTACTTCGTGTATGGTATTATTTTGATGAAAAATGCAGCGTTAAAAAAATAAAGGAATCAGTCACTTGTAAACAAAATAAGACGCCATTGTATTTTCAGATGCTTGCACCGGGGCATGTTCGGCGTTTCAAGAGGGAACGAATACAATCTGTGATATTATTCGGAGGGCTTTTCAATTTGAAAGTGGGGTTTATTTCATTGATCATTGACCCTTCTCCTGTGTATTTACTATCAAACGGTTTTAGTTATCAGAATCGGTTCACTTTCCCTTTTAGAATGGTGTGAAATAAGGTCATGTTTAAATGTACCAAACTCTTTATAATTTGATAAATAATTGCATTGCAGTTACGTTTATTCATTATAGGACGTCGTCTGCTTAAGCATGATTGTTCCCTAGTGTGACGACATCAAAACTTCGCTATATTTCTGGCGAATCCTCGGATATTCCAGTTGCTGAGAAGAGCTTTTATTTGTGTTGTTTTTATAATCATCATATACGCAGTTGACATAAAACTTATACGATTGCCATCTGTAAGCTACATTAATTGCCATATTTGTGATTTTCTTTGGATAGCTACTTTAAAAAAATATTGTAAACAAAATCGGGACGAAACGTATATATACTATGCAGATTAGTCCTATTAGGACATGTTACGTTAATTCTAATTCTCTTTATCATGTATATGTTAACAATATAAACATCAATGGTTAAATGCTATTTTGTTCCGCAAGAAGGTCTTTTTAAATGCTCGTTTAGAGCTTTTTCGTGATGGAGAATTTCTAATCATTAGACAGAGCATTCCATATACAAGATGATAAAGAAATTGTTGACCCGAGAGATATTGCCAATATGTTTAATGAGTATTTTGCTAATATTGGGCTTAATCAAGCAAAGAAAATAGATACATGTGGAACAAATTACAAGGAATACCTTGTTAATCCCTCCCAGGCATCTCTCTTTTTAAAGCCTGTGGATTCTTCGGAAATACTCGATATTGTATTATCACTGAAAAATAGTAACTCCTGTGGGCATGATGAGATAAGTACTTCCTTCATAAAACAGGTCATTGGTCTGATTTTGGTTCCCCTGGCACACATTTGTAATCTCTCTCTGATAACTGGAGTATTTCCTTCTTCTTTAAAGCTTGCTAAAGTTGTTTCTGTTCATAAAAAAGATAATGTTATGAATATCTGCAATTATAGACCAATTTCAATTTTGCCAACCTTTTCAAAATTATTAGAGAGGGTTATCTATAATAGGCTCTACGCATTCTTAGAGAAGCATGAGTTGCTCAATCCAGACCAGTATGGGTTTCGTAAATCACATTCAACTGACCTTGCACTGTTGAAATTTTATGACCGTGTGTCTCAGGCCCTTGCTGATCGTCAGCATGTGGTTGGAGTATTTATGGATTTGAGTAAGGCTTTCGACACTCTCGACCACTCAATTTTGCTGTGTAAACTGGAACATTATGGTGTACGGGGTATCGCTCAGCGATGGTTTTCTAGTTATTTATCTAACAGAAGACAACATACATATCATAATTCTGTAAACTCTGATATTCTTGTTTTAAAAAGTGGTGTCCCTCAAGGTTCTATTCTAGGGCCTCTATTGTTTCTTATATATGTTAATGATATAGGTAATGCATCTACAGCCTTGCAATATATATTATTCGCAGATGATACAAGCGTTTTCCTCTCTCACCGTGATATACACACAGTCAAGACTAGAATTAATATTGAGCTTCCTAAGTTAACACAATGGTTTCGAAGTAACTTGTTAGCTTTAAATGTATCAAAAACAAACTATATTCATTTTAAGGGGAAGGAAGATTTGCAATGAGCAACAATTAGTAGTTAGACTGGATGATGTGGAATTGGAGAGGAAGGTTTGTACTAAGTTCCTGGGTGTTCATATTAATGAGAAGCTAGACTGGGATGACCACAGGAACAGTATAATGTCTCCAATTTCTCGGAGTATTGGGATTTTATATAGAGTAAGATATCTTGTGTCTGACAGAATATTATTGATGATATATAATACCTTGTTTTTGCCATATATTTCTTATTGTAATATTATATGGGTGGTGTCAAAGAGTGTAACAAGTGACATTCATCTGTTACAAAAAAAAGCTTTAAGAATTTGTGCTGGGGTTGGTTATCGTGAACACACAGATCCCCTTTTTGCTAGGTTTAAATGCCTTAAAGTCGGTGAAATTAATTTTCTTCAAACCTCTTTATTTATGTATCGTTATAGTACTAATGTTTTACCTGCCTCGTTTTCTTCCATGTTCATGGAAAACAATGCTATTCACTCTTATTCGACGAGACAAGCAGCAAACTTGCACTTATTTAATCCACGTACAGTATTGGCACATAAATCAGTGAGACATACTGGTCCAGACATTTGGAATTCTTTACTAATTGAAACACGTAATTTGCCTACAATTTACTCTTTTAAAAATGCAGTCAAGCGCATGCTCATTGCAAACATTTTTATTTAAGATATTTGTTATATTAGTTGGTTGTTAATTCCCCTGAACATAGCGTGTACTTAATTATATTATGATTGTATTTGCATATTCTATATATGTATACATGTATAATTTGCCATGATATGTAATTATGCGCAGTGGTATTGTTAATTAGGGCATCTTCCCACCACCCTCCCCCCCCCCCTTTCTCTCTATCTCCCTCCCCCTCTCTCTTGCTTGTCTTACGTTTTCTTCTCTCTCTCTCTTCTCTCTGTTTCTCCTTCAGTATGGATGGACTGCACCTTTTATCATGTCTACTACATTTTTCCTGCTCTAGAACGTACTGTAGAGATTTCAATCTTATTCTTTATCTGTATTTTTATCTGTATATAGTGTATTATATTTGCACTTTTTTGTTGTTGTTGTATTTAATCTATTAATCTATGTTTACTTTTAAGAATGTATGAAATATGTAAGATCTTAGGTATAGCAAAACTTCAAGCGTGCAGCTTATATTGCCAGACCTCTGTGTGTTTCTATTTTCAAAGTTTGCATGTATGAAACTGATTATTGTGAAACATGCAGGAATAAAAAAAATAAAATAAAATAAATAAATAAATCTAAATCTATCTAAATCTACATGTACGTACATCTGAATATGGCACTGACTGTTTTCCTATATGTTTGGGGTTTTTTTTAATTTTCATAATATTAACATTATGATTTGCATTACTTCTTGTCCCACAAGGGTGTCTCACAACAGTAAAATGTAACCAGTTTATATCATAATTATTAAGAGAATCCAGAATCACCGTGTATTTAACTGATATTTATATATTGATATGTTAAGATATCTTGCTCTTTATACAACGCCATCTAATCAAATTCATAATGGACAGCCTTCTGTTTTGTAATGTATATATATATATACACACAAGGAAATGAGCTACTTTCTGGTCTCATATACAAGCTTTTACTATATAGTTCAATTCTACATTGCATTTCCTCATGTATCGTAAATACATATTTCCCTCTTTTTTTAAATGTGTTTTCTTTGCTGTTGGTAAAATGGTAATAATAATAACAATAATAACACTAATAATAGTGACATTAGCACTACTACTAATGCAATAATAATGATGATAATAATGAATGTAATAATAATAATAATAATAATAATAATAATAGTAACATTAACAATTCACCGTACTTTCATATCGAAAAAGTAAAGTATTTACATTGCCATAATGGCCAAATGAAGAAAATATGGTCATCTTTTGATATCTTCACTTCTGGAATTTATACTTTCATTTTTACCTTTGACGTTTTTACCTCTGGCATTTTAACTTTTGACATTTATTGCCACTGACATTATTACAACTATGATTTTTTCATATGAATTTTTTACCTCTGGCCTTTTTACCTTTTACCTACTTCTGACATCTTTACCTGTTTTACCTCTGATATCTTTAAAACGGACCAACATATTTTGATTTATTATTGATACATAATCAACTACATGTAATAGACCAATTTCTAGATAAATACAGAATAACACTACATTGCTACAAGGTTTCACATTTTCAGCCTGGTAGGGCTAATTGGATACTAACATTGGAAGAAAAAAGGAAAGGTAAAAAGGTATGCATTGGCTTTATTCCAGATGAAATCCTAGAAGCATGACCATACGTTTATGTGAATTAACAATAGACCGCTTCGGTAATGTATGCAAATTTTATGCATACCTTTCAAACAAAGGTTCTTCTTGACAACCTGAAAATGTTCATAACCCCTCCTTCCCGCATACACAACACACCCACACCTACACACACACATACACACACAAACCCGCGATCCTGAGTCAAAACGGATTGACTACAAATAAGCTTACTAATGGACACACAGAATATTGTCTCACCTCATATTTATTTGTGTGTGTATCACGGTACCTCATGAACATTTTGCATGCACCTACTCAACCAAAGAAGAGCGCACCAATCACAGTCCACGATCAAGTCCCTCCAGTAAACGACGCCATTTTTGCTGAGAAAAAAAATTCGCACAGTTTGGGTATGAACTTTATTCGAACAAGCGAATTGAATTCCAAATAGTTTCATATATCCATCCTTTTTTACACGATTAACGTAATCATCTACATAACTGCATAGATTATGTAATGGCAAGACTATTAAATGCGATGAATATACCCTTAGATGCCGGAAAGTTGAAAAAATCGCAGTAACTGTGAATCAAAACGGAGAACACAGATTCCACATGATGCCAACTAATCATTAAGTAGCATTCACTGCCACGAAGTTACAATATTCGATGCAAGCAAAACCCAAACACCGTTGGACCATGCATTCCTATTTGCATAACAATGAGAATAAAAATGATAAAGCAACAACCCCAACTATGAACTCCGAATATCATGACCTGCCGTATTTATGCGTTCACAATATGAGGTTAATGGTAGATTCAGAATGATGCCCGATGTGCACGAGACGTCGTTTCGAGAGCATTTCTACCTACACTTGTAAAACAAATATGAGTAATGATGAAATAAATAAATAAACCATGCATTCATCCCCATAGATACACTTTTTATTTTGCTTTCACTTTTTGTACGATGTGACGCTCACATATCGTACTTCATATCACGCTATTTGCTGGCGCAGTCCAACGCCAGTAAATAAACACCTCGTGTACAACGGACATAGTGTCCGTTGAGAACGAGGTATCACTTCAATTGCATTATATTGAACAATACTCTAATCATTCTAAATCTAGTAATATGAATCCCATTTACAGAGAAACCGGGTGAACATAATCACTGTTTGTAACTGTTTAGACCAGAAATGGTAAGGAAATTAAACAGAAATTGTGGGATATGTTATTTACCGGCAAGGTTAAATCTTGGTTGCTGCCTCTTGGCTTAATCAAATATACTATTATAAACTGTTCAACTGCTTGTATTGTTCAGTGGACAGGTGTACCATACTATATTCAAGATGTCTCCATCAAAACACACTATTATGATTATAGTCCGTCTGAGCCTTGATTATCACTGTTCATAACGCAGAGCATGAGCTTACCTCGTCTGTATCAGTGTATGTTACATGACGTCACACAAACTTCTCGAACGCACTCCGCCAACCAAAGAAGAGCGCACCAATCACAGTCCTCGATCAAGTCGCTAAAGTAAACGACGCCATTTTTGCTCCACCAGACATCCGCACAGTTTGGGCATACACGCGCTTCTTCCAGCAAGTGATTTATACTTCATATAGTTTTACAAATCTAACTTCCCACAAACGATAAAAGAATTCATCGTACATTATATCAATCATAATGTCAAGACTATTAAATCTGAATAGTAAACAAACGGTGACGGAAAAGTCTGATGAACAAAAGGTTTAATCAGAAGAAGATTTGGGGATGATAGATGTATTGCATGTAATCGTCCACAACTAAAAAGAGGGAAATATTTGAAATAAGAAATATTCAAGGTTTTTTAAATAGTCTTTCGGCGGAATAACTTGTAAACTTTATTAAAGGGAGCGACAAGTCGCAATCTATGGGCGGTTTTACAGTTGGCTGCTCCTTTCTCTGGATCAAAGTTCAAAGCGACTTCAATTTATCGCGCGCAGCTAATAAAAGTTCGCACATTGACCCAAATTTAAGTTAACAAGATCGCGCGTTCTTTATTCCAGTATTTGAATCTCATTGGTCGGTTACGTATGTAGGGATTCGAGTTAACGATCACGCGAGGAATTCGGCAATAACATTCCTTCGGTAGCGCACGATTCGACCTGATTGTATCCGAATTTCCCCGAGTCAGGCCAACTGGTCAGGCCCATGGATTACAACTTGCCACTCCCTTTAAAGCATGATGTAGGAATGTAGATATGTTGCTGAAAAGGAGAATGTACTCTTGCAGAGAAAAGTGCATCTTGGATTATATCATCTAAATAGTGAGAGCCGAAAAACAAGTAAAGAGTAAATGGTGCTGTAATGTAGTTTCATTAGTCTCTAGTTTAATAACTCTGCAATCCTAAAATTCGAGGTATTTTACTTCACCCCACATCTGTTCTTTCCAAACTATATATATATATATATATATATATATATATATATTCATAATTGCACAGTCGATTAATATATATATATAAAAGTTCAGAAAGTGGAGGACATATATGGATTATTATAAACTAAATGAAACCTTTTTACTGCTGTCTTATTTGTCTCTGAGTGAACTTTTCATTTACTTTATATATATATAGTATATAGAGAGATTTTAAATGGGAGAACGTATAGATGAAATAGAATTAATATATATTAATTTGTCACCACGGTAATATGAACCATCAGTTACTCCTTTTTAAGTTTCTATTTGGAATAACAAACAAAAACAGGAATTACAAAGGTAGCATGCAGACATTGTGTTGACAATTTTCCGTGCATGGGATTCCTCCCCCGTCTACTCTCTAAAGGGGTATTTGCACCAAGTTTGAATACAATTGGCTGACAATAAGTTAACAATAGCTTTACCCTTGATCTTCCCAGGTCCCTGTTTGACTCATCCTGCCACAGACAATGAACTAGATTAGAGTTATCCCACAGTGCAGTAACACATCAAGGGAATTACAGCACGTCCAAGAGAAAAAATTCCATATTGTTACCCCCCCCCCCCCCCCCCCCTCCCTCTGCCCATGTGCCTTTCCTACCATGGTGCATAATTCATGAACACACTGTATGTGTTCATCACATTAGATCTATGGTTATTTCGAAAGGAATTATGTTTTGGAACGTCAGTGCATTCATCGATACCCTTTTGAGGGTGCACTGGATTCCGGTTTGAACTGGTTCCTCACATTATTGTGCCTAACCCTAGCTTTATAATAAGTACACAGTTCGTTTATCGAGAAATATTTCATCTCTTTGTTGTTGGCTAATAGTAGAAAGAACCCAGCTTTAGATTTCCCTTATTGAATCTTCATTCAACTACAGTGTATGAAATTATGAGTTTACATGAGCTGCCAAAACTTTGAAGTGTATACTAGAATAAGAGTATATATATGTTAGACAACTATAAATTTTATTTAAATGTGTACATTGTATGGATTTTGTTATTTTTATGAAAATAACTTTTCTACGTGTACAAATTACTAAACAATAGAAAGCAAAAGGGTATTACAGTGTATAACAATAATATTAATAATATTCCATATAGCGCCTAGTACATCGGCGATGTCTCTAAATAAGCGCCTTACATATATACTACCCCGGTTATCGGATTCTGGCTTGTCAGGCCGCACACAATGTATGCACATTCTTCACTCCCTTGGGAGTATTCCAGCAATGGGCCGTAGCGCTCACACTGCTAAGCAAACATTACCTTTCGCATCCTACCGGGTACCCATTTGAAAATAAATAACATAAGAAATAGAAATAAAGAAATATATAAGGAAAATTGATTTAATTTATGAATGTAATTTGCATAAATTAACGTTGCAATTTTTACAAATACTTATTATATTTCCTTTCACATATTCCACATATAGAAAAGCATTGGAAGTCCATATTGACCAAAAAAATCCGAAATATTCATAAAAATACGTTAAAAATTTCCTCATTCTTTGTTCAGAAAGTAAATGAGATTCGTAAAAGTGTCACAGACAGAACTCTACAAAGTACTCTTAATATTCAGATATTTAACACTGTTATGGGTAATATTTTGAATGAATTTGACACTGTTTCTGAAGATGATATCAAACGCATTGCAAGGCATATGTCTATTAAACGCTACATGTGGGTAAGATCCTCAACCCACTTGGCTGTTAAAGAATCATATTCAGTATAATGTTCCTTCCTTCACTTGTATCGTAAATAGTTCATTGACGTCTGGTATTTTTCCAGAAGCTGCTCAACCAAGCTTTAGTAGTACCTATCATTAAGAAACACAACTTGGATAAAGATACTTTACGCAACTATAGACCAGGTTATAGCAATTCAACTCACAGACCACTTACAGGATAACAATCTATACGATCCGATGCGGTCAGCATACAAAACAAATTTTAGCACAGAAACCGCCCTCTTGAAGTTACAGAATGACGTATTGTCATTCTTTGATCAACAGAAATCTGTTCTAATTGTACTACTTGACCTTAGTTCTGCTTTTGACACTGTGGATCATTACATATTATTCAACCGTTAAGAGTCATGTTTTCAGATATCTGGACTTGCTCTCAAGTGGATGTAGTCCTACCTTACTGGCTGGTCATCTAGGGTAAACATAGCTGGGCGTCTATCTGAACCATGTGTTGCAGATTTGGGGGGGGGGGGGGGGGGGGGTTCCGCAAGGGTCCGTAATCGGACCGATTCTCTTTAGTTTATATATCACTCCGATTGCTGACATCATTAACAGATATGGTTTACATTTCATTTTTTACGCTGATGACATTCAGTTGTACGCGCCTGTTGATCCACGCTCTCCGGAAAACATTCATGAAAGACTTCACCAAATCTCACAATGTGTTGCTGAGTTAAACACTTGGATGTTGTCTAATCATCTGAAACTAAATTGTACTAAAACTGAATTCATGGCTTTTTGTTCTTCTGCTCGCCATTTAGAATTTATATCTGCTCTGAAACTGGATGTAAATTGTCAGCTTATTCCTCTGTCCTCCAAGCTTACAGATCTTGGTATATATGCATCAATAACATGTTCTCTTTGTCTTTTAACCTGAAATACATAATTGCAATGTGTGTGTAATTGGGGTTTTGCAGACGTGTATCAATCAGATATGATTATTTACGTCTGGGGACCGACCTTTAAAGTCACCATCCGAAAGACGTGACTCAGTCTCGAACCTGAGTCCGCTGAATCAGTTTATAACTTCCACTGTTAGCTGGATTACAGCCCGGGGCCCACTCAGATATATGGGTGTACACATGCGTGTCCATGGGTTTTCAAAATACCCCCTACACAGGTTTTATACTTGGATGAAAAAAGACCCCTAAACGAGGATTTTTTTGCGCGGTTTTTCATCATCCAACCCCCCTAAACAGCGCGCGCTATAAGCAACAACACATTTCAGAGGGTGAACCATTTCAGTGCACTATGGCTGCGTCGGTAGAACTCTCCGCTCCCGATTCTCATCTTTTTTGCTTCCATCTGCATGCACTGCCGCGCGCCACTCCCTGAACTGAAATCGGGCTGTAAATCCCCGTGAAAATCCCTGAAAATATCAGAAAATGTCCCATTTACATATTGGTGCCAAAGTGAAAAATATACCCCCTAAACGCGTTCGGTCAGATTAGTCAAAAGCACCCCTTTTTGTTGAAAATCAGCGTTACGCGTTCCACCTGAAAAAAGACCCCTTTTTACGCGTTTTCGTGGACGCGCATGTGTACACCCATATATCTCAGTGCCCCCCCCCCCCCCGGGATTACAGGCGCACGCCACAACGCCCAGTTACATAATTGGAACTATCCTCTCCGCAAATTTATGGAGAATTCATAGATTCATTGATGTGAAGACTTATCACCAGAGCTTTAATTCTTTCCCGAATAGATTATGGTAATAGCATATATACATACTCTTTGGTTAAGGAACTTTACTGGTTACCTCTACACCAACGTATTCTTTTTAAAGTTTATGCGTCTTTAAAATTCTAAACCATTTAGCTCATGAATATCTTAATAACACACTCAAAATATATACACCATCTCGCAATCTTCGCTCAACAGCTGATAAACGTAAGCTTGTTATTCCCAAATCCAGACTCTCATCAACCGAAAAGCGATTCTCAGTGGCTGTATCTAAAACGTGGAACCAATATTCCACTCTGCATCAGAGACATAACTTGTCTAGCCACTTTCAAAAGATCCCTAAAAACATATCTCTTTCCCCAGTAATATGTTTTAATGTAATCTCTTACTTTTTTTAGTCCCTCTTTGCTGTTGCCGTTTTTTTCTTTTCAAATGTGTATTTCTGTAAGCGCTACTGTACTTTGTTTTTAGTGCTACTAAATATTCATTATTAGAATTACCATATTCGCACAATTAGCATATTTGTTATGATTTATTTAGCTTGCATACTCGTACGTGACATGACAAACTTTTGTAACGATCGTATAGCCGAGATCTTACAGGGAGCTATTATCCCCCCCCCCCCCCCCACCTAGTATTCAAAACCTCTCAAATAGGCCAGTCTTATTAGGGTTAAAATAATCTTCATCACCATAGTCAAAATCATGTCAAATCGCGTTACAGTACTTTGATCCCATCATCATCATCATCACCATCATCAGCCTCATCATCATAATTCCCATTATGACAATTATCTTAATCTTCATCATACAGAGAGAGACCACAAGCGTTCTTGCAAATGTCCAGTTTCTTAGAAAAATTTAATCCTGCACAACGAATTTACACTGATAATATATTACATGTACTTTCACACTGTAAATATATCTTCAACAAATCACGATGTTCAGGGTATGTCTCGTGGTAACCTAAAACAGTTTATGGCCCGAAAGTTTGACCCGAATCAATTTAGTAAAATTATTGGGCAACAAGTATCATTCTCTCCTTATTCATAAAAAATTTGATAATTATATATATTACAATAAAGATAATAATAGTAATAGTAATAGTAATAATAATAATTATAATACATGTAATTATTAATATTAATTATTATTAATACAACAATCAGGTATACAGAATTGATGATGAAAAGGGTAATATTTAATGAAAACATCAATATCTTTATTAACTAAGGTGTCGTTCACACATGACCACATCAGGAGAGCTCTAATGCCTTGAAGAACACGTTTATGATTTACTATCAACTACATTAACACTTGCCAGCACTGTGAAAGATCCCTTTCAAATCGACTGATGGTTTTGTAACCTGTTCAGGTCTATTTCAATTATTTTCTGCCAATATTACAGGAAACTGCTATAAATTCTTGGGT
This sequence comes from Heliocidaris erythrogramma, assembly GCA_025617745.1. Taxonomy (NCBI): domain Eukaryota; kingdom Metazoa; phylum Echinodermata; class Echinoidea; order Camarodonta; family Echinometridae; genus Heliocidaris; species Heliocidaris erythrogramma. The sequence goes on from CM046854.1 coordinate 65,343,754, forward strand.
GACCATACAAAGCCAGTCATTCAATCTAATGCACCTCTTTAGACCACAAATAAATGTGATTGACATGTTGCATTCAGCAAAGGTTTATAGTGATCAACACTTTGTAGACAAAACCCTACCCCCCCCCCCCCCCCCCCCTCAAAAAAAAAAAAAAAAAAAAATTCTATTCTACACTAAAAATTGGATCATGAATTATTAAGTTGTGAAACACTGTATGAATCACGATGAACAATTATAAAAGGAACCATATTCAAAACTGGTTGTACGACACATTCTCTGGCAAGTATTGCTCCTTGGTCAATTCCCTAACTACAGGAAATCATAATTACAGAGGAGACTTGTTATAAAGAACACTGTTATAACAAACTCTCATTATAACAAGGTAATTTACTGGTCCCATTTCTTTGCCCAAATTCAAGAAAGAGGTTTATGTTAACCTCCAAAAGCATGGTATGTGCATGTCCTGATGTCCAATAGGCGAGCAATAATGAGAATGAACTTATAATATAACCTCATTACTGCTTGACTATTAGCGATATATATGGTTATTTACGCTTAATTTAGTCCACGGTGGAGGTTTAAACCATGGGCTAAGATAAATCATGAATTCGGGCCTTTGTGTTCTATGGTTTTTCAGCCCTGACATAACAAAGTTTTGATATAACAAGGTAATGTTTGTGGTTCCAAGGATTTTGTTACAATGAAGGTCACCTGTATAAACCTGGACCAAACATTATACCTAACCAAGCCCCAATGCTAACACTAAACCTACAAACAAATCACAATTGCAACACTAACCTTTAATCTTTGACAAAATAAAGCCTAGAGCAATTGTCACTGCTGGAAATGTCAGCACTTCAAACTTGCTTCACAAACTATTATTTGTGATACAAATTTGTTAATTTGAGTTACGATTTTACATTTCACATCTATACAAACTACATGTAGTACTTGTAGAACATATCATGTTATCTACTTATTCAAAGAAACACCATAAAACAGTATCTAATGATTCCAATAATTTCATTCTCATGCAGCCTCAGAATCAACAAGTTGAGTAAAAGTGTTAACATTTATTGAGTAAAGCGTAAACATTAATTACAAAGAAAAACAGCTATTTACATGTACATGGATAAGCAATGACAACATAACTTGTTGAATACAGTGTTGTGCTTATTGCAGGTCAAAAACAAGGACCTCAAAGCAATTACAGTAATCTTTCACTATTCCAAGATTCCTAACAAGGCTAGGAAAGTTTAGCAAAGGTAATCTTGAGCTCTGATAATGATGGAAGATTAAATTTCACAGATTTAAACCAAACTTTCGCTAAATATTCAATAAGACAAATGAATGGTTTCTGCCAAATTTTGGTAGAAAATGTTAAACAGCTCAGTAATGTGCAAACAGAACAAAAGTGTTGGTCTCATCATTGTATACATGTATGTTAACATATCAGTGGATAAGTCCCCGGACTGTGAACCACAAGGTCCGGGGTTCGAATCCCACCGCAGCACTAGCGTCCTTTGGCAAGACGTTAATCTACATTTGCCACTCTCCACCCAGGTGTTAAATGGGTACCCGGTAGGATGCTTAGCTATGAGAGCGTCACTGTATTGCCCATTGCTGGAATACACCCCAGGGAGCGGAGAATGTGCATACATTGTGGGCGGGCATGCCAGAATCCGATGACCAGGGGTAATAATATATCTTTAAAGTGCTTAGAGACATCATCGATATATTAGGCGCTATATAAAAACGGAGTATTATTATTATTATTACATGTACTGCATCAACCGCTGATCCACAACAAGATCAATATCAAACCAGTTCATGCAGTTCTATTACCACAACTTAAAACTAGCTTTTAATCAAGCATCTTCTTTTTTGACTGCTTTCCCTTTTGCTTGTCCACGTGTCACCCTGGGCTCAAAGGGAGGAATGATTCTTTGAGGAGGTGCTGCAGACATCTGTGGGCCTAATCCTTTGGTTGTTCCTGTGACTGGTGTAGATACATGTGTAGTTCCTGCAGGCATTCCTGCACTTGCTGTAGATACAGGCTTACTTCCTGAGGCGGTTGCAATATTTCCTGTAGACCCACGTCTGGCTTCTGTGGATACCCCTGCACTTGCTGAAGATACAGGCTTACTTTCTGTAGGTTTCCCAGCATTTCCTGTAGACACATGTTTGGCACCCGTGGGTATTCCTGCAGTTGCTGTAGATTCTTGCTGAAGTCCTGTAGGCATTCCATCACTACCTGAAGAGAGTGGCCTATTTCCTGTGGGTGTACTAGTGCTTAGTGCATGTCCAGACCTAGACTCTGAGGTTGTTGAGGTTCCAGCATTTAGGCGCTGCTTGGTCTGTGTGACAGTCTTGACATCAGAAGGAATTTCAGATGTAGGCTGCATGGGTACAGCCTTCAGAGTTGCGGTACTAACAGATGACTGAGCAGCAGAACGGGATGCTGCTGAAGTCCGAGAAGTCGGAATTCCAATTGTAGCTGGGTTAGGGGCATTTGCACGGGAGGCACCTCCAGCAGCAGTTTGAAATACATTTCTACTCATTTGAGGGGCACTGAATGAGGCTAAGGATTCTGTTGACTGGGTCTGCATCCTAGAATTTGTGGAGAGGTCCCGGGTAAATCCAGGGGATGGTGTCCGAGGGAACAATGCTGATGGTTGTGATAGGGATTTTGCGAGTGTAGGAGTTGCTCCTCCTGTAGGGTTCGACTGTAGGTGTGAAGGGCGAACTGTTGGTTGAGTGGTAGCCTTTGAGGCTGCTGAATGCTTCAACTGTGCTCTGATCAAACCTTGTGAGTAAACAGGTTGGTTTTGCATCGAAGGTTGAGACATTGATCTTGATAGGTTAATCGACGGGGCAAGAGAAGACACTGATGGCAGGGATATAGCAGCCATTGGGTTCTGCTTCAGATTGGCTATTATGCTTGCAATGGATGATGCTGTTAATGATGTCTTTGATTCGGAGGGTGAAGGTGTCATGCGGGATCTTGTCCCAGAGGATGGGAAGTTATACGGTAAAGGCATTCCACTACTAGCAGATGTCATATGAGAAGGCATTGTAGATGAACCCTGGGTTGTTCTAACTGAAGCATTCTGTGTGTCCAATCTCATTGTTCCTGCTGCACTTTGTGATGATGCCAACTGAGATAAATGACCTGCTGAGAGACCTTGATGGGAACTGGCCCTGGACTGAGCTGCTGCAAGAGCACTTCGGATGGTGGCTGTAACGATATTAGATGGAAGGGCAGGTGATGTCTTTGCTGAAGATCCTGCTGATGACGAGAGGTGCAGAGGGTGCTGTCTTGCACTCTGTGCGGTAGATATCATTGTCGTCGATGAAGCACTTGATGACAAAGACTGTCCGTGAGGGCTGGCTCCTGCTGCTCCTGATTTCTGGGGTTTGACTGGTACTCCAGACATTGGTAGCGACATAATGTTAGAACCATGAGGCATCTGGAAAACAACTCCTTTCCCATCTGTTATGCTGGCTATCGGAATCTGGCCTCCTGCTAAAAAGGGGCTTGTCAATAAAGGTAGGCCACCCTTCTGATTGCCTCCCTGTCTGGGTCCTGGGAACAAAACTGACAGAGGTACTGATGCAAAGTCCTTTACTTCTGTTCCTCCTGACATCTTCCCTGCATGAGCCAGAGCAGCAGCTGCATTTCCTGAAACAAAGTGTTGCTTAGAGCCTCCTCTTTTTACTGGTCTGTCCTTCCCTGAACCATCATGTTCATCTTGACCTACCACTTCTGAGCTCATCTGATGCTGCATTCTCCTGGAGTCTTGAGATGCAGATAGAGCATGCTGCTTGGCCAATGAGACAGGTATGGCTTTCAGTGTGAGTGCTTGTGCAGCTGGACTTGATGACTGCCTTGCAATACCTGGCGATGCTGAAGAGCCAGGTCTTTCTATCCCCAAGGCAACTGGCTGGACTACAATCTGCCCACCTTTTGTTACTGTGGTCAAACCAATCGTCTGATGACTTAAAGCATGATGCATACTTGTAATGGGGGACTTCTTTCCACTCATTGAAGGTGCAGAGGATGGCCTTCCCTTTGTTGCCTGTTGGCTCCCTAGAATATTCACTCCAGCAAATACTGGGGATTTTCTGCTCTCTTTGCTTTTACTGGAACCCTGCTTGGCAGGTGTGGATGAACCTGGCGTGTCAATCCTAGATACAGTGACTGAGGCACCCGAGAGTGGGATTCCAACACTTGCCAGAATACTTTTCACAGTTTGTCCTTTAAGTGCGCCTGGAGGGAGTGTTATTGTAGACTGGCCTCTGCTCTTCTGTCTACCACTCTGCAGAGCAGCCTCAGCTCTTTTCTGAGCCAGAGCCTCACTCACAGTAGCCAGTTTGTTTGTGCCAAGCGTGACTGAGGTTGGCGATGGTGTCACACCCTTTCGACTTGTCTTCGAGGTACCCTGACTTGCAGTTACAGAGCTAGGGGTAATGATGTTTGAGCTGATCAACTTGCTCAAATCTGATGCACCACTCGTGTTCACGGTTACCTCAGGAGATTGTGCAGGGTTCCCTTTCTTTCGCCCTCCACTGCCACTCCTTGCTCTCTTTTTTGTTGTTTTCCCGCTGGGCATCAACAGCTCTGGTGAAAGCATCACCACCTTTCCATCTGGTAGAGTACACGGGACAGACATACTTTTCATAAACTTGGGCATGTCTTGAATGCCACTAGTTGAAGCCCTTGATGTCATATCTACTGCCGAACCAGTTGTTCCTTTCAAAATATCCGCGACTGAACTCATTGGAATGCCATCTTGCAATGTCACACTTTGGGAACCAAATGCAGCTGAACCATCCTCAGAGGCCTTGGCTGCAACAAGCTGTGCTCGAATCAAGTTATCCCCTCCAGCAATGGACATGGCTGCTGAACTCTGATGAAGGCCTCTTAACGCAGACTGAAGGCTGTCTATCTTCTGCGGGCTGATAACAAATGGAGTTTGACCAGGTGCATGACCAGAAACCAACATCCCACTGTTTGTTGATATCGAACCAGAAGACCCAGGGCGGTCCCCTCTGCCTCCATCTGCTGCTCCAGGAAACCCTGGTACGGGATTGATCTTAGCGAAAGCAGGACTCTTGCGACTGGCTTTGGGGCTGGATGCTCTTCCTGGCGATGCCTTTGGACTACAGACTTCAATACTTAGATTCTCACTGCTGGTATCACTCATAGCTGATCCTGGTCTGGAGGCTTGGAAACTGATTGGAGAATCCCGGAGACCAGACTGTCAAAGAAAACAATAGGCATGAGGAGGAAATTAGCCTGGATTGAATTCTTAAGGGTTTTCGATGCTCAAAACCTATATGAGTCACGTGCCAACAGTGCCAACATGCATATTTGCAGGTGTGCATGAGTGCTGATCAGCACATATACCAAAGCTGGTCTTCAATACATAATGTAATAATCCTTTATCGTCTGTATATTACAATGTCTGATATAAGAGCTTATCGGACACTGTAAATTATCTGGAGCCCTCAAGTACAACAACCCATCAAAATATACAACATGGCAAGATACCACCATTGAGTGTCAAATAATGATTTAAAATTTTAAACTAAAATTTTAAAAAATTAAAAACTCTTATACCAAAAAGGATGGTCGAGGAAGGGGAGGGGAGAGTGAAGGGCAGAGGGAGAGAAGGGGGAGGGGAAGGGAGGTGAGGGGAGGGGAGGAGGAGAGAGGGCAGCCAAGGTAATGTACACTTCAAGGAGAAAGGTATCTTACCGCCATTTTTGGAAGGAGCTTTGTCTGACGAGCAATAGACTTCCTTGCCTTGGCTTCAGCACCTTGTTCCATATGAAGACGCTCTGATAAATGAAATACAAAGGATCATACATACGTTTAACCGCAATGCCCCTTAAATTACTAAAGTCAAGAGGAATTCGTCAAAATATTAGGACATAAAATGTGTTTTTCACCAAGTCTAAAGGGTAAAAAAATAATAATAATTTATTATTTCTCTAGTTTTGTGATACACCGACAAGAGAAGGACAAAATCCCAACGACTTTCTTTGACATGAACAAGAAAAAATAATGACATCCTTAAATTGGCAACATGTTAATATAATCAAAATCAGTGTTTCTTCAAAGAAATTAGCACATAACTTTTTGACATTGTCCCTGTTCATTCTTTTCAGGTACATTAATTTTTATTTGAAAAATTAAAAGAGAAAAATACCCAGACCTGCCAACCCTGAACATTTCTGAGTTTCCTATACATTACTATAGACAGATTTTTGCAAAAATAGGGACACAGTGGTAGAAGTCGCTCTTTTTTTTTACCAGAAATCAGGATTGTCCCTGTTAAATAGGCACAGTTGGCAGGTATGCATACCATACAGTTTTTTTAAGATAATCTTTTTAATTGATAACAAGATGAATACGACTGCGTCTCCTATATGCATCCGCCTAAATTCACTTGATGGCTCAAACTGTTCTAGAAATATTTGATAACGGTGCTAAAAACCAGTAATTTCATATAATTTCATGTAAATTGACCTCTGTGACCTCTGACCTTTGACCTACTTACCCCAAAATCTAATCAGTTCATCTTCGTATTGGGATACATACTAGTACCAAGTTTGAGGTTCCTACCTCAAGTGATTCTTCAGATATCGCGGTAACGGTGCTAAAAACCAAGAATTTCATGTAATTTCATGTAATTTCATGTAAATTGACCTCTGTGACCTCTGACCTTTGACCTCCTTACCCCAAAATCTAATCAGTTCATCTTCGTATAGGGATACATACTAGTACCAAGTTTGAAGTTCTTACCTCAAACAGTTCTTGAGATATCAAGGTAACGGTGCTAAAAACCAGTAATTTCATATAATTTCATGTAAATTGACCTCTGTGACCTCTGACCTGTGACCTACTTACCCCAAAATCTAATCAGTTCATCTTTCTATGGGGATACATACTGGTACCAAGTTTGAAGTTCTCACCTTAGATAGTTCTTGAGATATCGCGGTAACGGTGCTAAAAACCAAGAATTTCATGTAATTTCATGTAAATTGACATCTCTGACATTTGACCTCCTTACCCCAAAATCTAATCAGTTCATCTTCGTATAGGGATACATACTAGTACCAAGTTTGAAGTTCTAACCTCAACCGATTCTTCAAAAATCGCGGTAACGCTGCTAAAAACCAAGAATTTCATGTAATTTCATGTAAATTGACCTCTGTGACCTCTGACTTTTGACCTCCTTACCCCAAAATCTAATCAGTTCATCTTCGTATAGGGATACATACTAGTACCAAGTTTGAAGTTCTTACCTCAAACAGTTCTTGAGATATCGCGGTAACGGTGCTAAAAACCAGTAATTCCATGTAATTTCATGTAAATTGACCTCTGTGACCTTTGACCTACTTACCCCAAAATCTAATCAGTTCATCTTCGTATGGGGATACATACTAGTACCAAGTTTGAGGTTCCTACCTCAAATGATTCTTCAGATATCGCGGTAACGAGAAGTGGGACAAAAACATAATGCCTCCGGCACCCACCTTCGGTGGGTGGAGGCATAAAAACAACATTGCAGCAAAGCCAAATTTTGGTGACCTACATGTATTGCCAATTAGAAGAAGAAAAGCTGATGTACATGTATTCAGCCCGTTCGAAAATCCTTTTCAAAAATACTGAATCTAATTCTCGCTTCTTACCAAACTCCTCTTTGGTGCGCTCACGATGGAGATAGATCCATAGCTTACGATTAACATCGTACTTGATGCACGGATCCTTCTCATAGTGTAGTCTATCGAGGGCGCCGCTGACGACATTATTGACCTGAGAGTCACTGGAGTCGGCGAGGTACTGGGAGTCTTTCAGAAGCTCACATACAGCTGCTCTGGTCCCTTCTCCATTTGGAAGTCTGGCTACAGCATCACGCACTGGTAATTAATATGACAATACACACGGAATGATGAATAAATGTATCATTATTATTATTATTTATTACTATTATTTTATTTGGCAAAGAAAACATTACAAAGCAGAAAAACCATTTTACAAACTCAGGCCTGTGAGTGGGGTTTCACAAAAAGAGCGGATAAAAAGCTGAAAGTTTACCCCGCCACGATTCTACCTAGTATTATACAATATGACCACAAGCCAGCAAATTCTATTGCCACAACACACACAAATCACATCATTGTACACACAGACATTGTCACACACCACAAATAAGTCCCAGAGTCACCTCCAAAAATCCATAAAAAATCGGCGCATGACTTTACAAATAATTAAATATGACAAGCCAAATGGGATGCTCAATCATATTTAACCCTATCAACTTTAGTTGGGGCTATTTTACCCCCTGTTTTTACTTGGGGGGGGTCAATCTGACCCCCCTTCAGATCTCGGCCGCTGATCGCGCGATTGCCGCGAAATTTTGCCTGAACATAGAGCCGGATGTAAGCTACAAGATTATAAAGTTAAATTTAAGAAAATTATTGATTTTCTAGTTTTAATTAATTAATTATGCAAATTTATGCATGAATTTATGTTTTTGCCTGTAACTCCATAAAAAAGGCTGAAAGAACGCTAATTTTTTGTGTCAGTATTCCTCAAGACACATTGAACAATTTCCTTGCAAAAAAAATCCACAATCAAAATTTTTTATGTTTTTTATTGTTTTGCTAATTTCTTATGTATTTTATTGTTTTTTTGATCTTTTGTTTTCTATTGTTTTTTTGCCGAAATTTGTTGGGGACAGTTTTTCAAGCTTATTTACATTAGAATAAATTAATTTCAATGATTTAAATTTGAAATAATCTAATTAATATCAATTTAACCCAAAACAGAATTTGCATTGGTTTTGCACACAAAATCACAAATTTGAGCTGTTTTGGGGCCGACGTGCATGTACAAAACATTATGTAATTTCGGAACGGTCTACCCGGACATCACAAATTTGGTCTCAAAATATGCGGGAGACTTCAAAGAAAAAAGTCATGAAATGGCGCGGCAAAATCTTTGCGCGTTGCAGAATTATCGCGCAAAATGTCGAGGGGGGGGGTCAAATTGACCCCCCCCCAGTAGGAATAGGGTTAACTGCATGAACTGTGCAGATGTAGATTAACATTCTTATTATAACAAACATTTTTAATGCAAAGTACATTTTTTGCCATAATTTAATTGAGGTTATTGGAAATACAGTCACACTTTATTAAAAACATCAGGAAAAACTTTGAGCATCCTATCTGGCACTCATATTCAAGTCATTCATAAAGTCATGCGTAACTTTAGGAACAGCTTTATGAAACACCCCCTAAACTAAACTTCATCTTTAAACAGCATTTTCACAGTGTACATAGTACATGTAAGGCTTACCTAGAGAGAGTATGGTTACATAAGATGGCCTGTCTGAGATGAGAAGGGCATGTTCTCTGGCTTTGTTAGGGGTCGTCTCCTTGCCAAAGACACCTTTGACAGGTCCAACGATGGCCTCATAGTCTGCCATCTTGTAGACAAATGCTTTGTGGGGTTGGCTGTACCGTTCTCTCTCCTGAATTATAGATAATATAGAAAATGAAATTATTAAACTCATAGAAAATTTTTTAAAGGTGTACATGAATCAGCTTCCTAGCAATGGAAGGCTTCTCCCAAGAAAAAATGAATAAAGAGCTTTATGTCACAATACACAGTGTTAGCTATACACAAAAAAAATCATGCACATTTTTTTTAATTTCTTGTATACTCTTTCCTGAATTAGCGATAATGTAGAAAATGTTATTAACTCTTAAAATCATACTTTTACATTCTAATATCTTCACAACTGTAAATCAATGAAACCTGGTAAATAAATTCAGTTACATCAGACGCACCTGTTCAGCAAAGCTTAGTTTCACCTCTTCTTTTTTCTCCTTAATTTCTTCTGCTGTAACACTGGAAAGAGATAAAAGACATCATTAATTATAAGGCATACTATCCCCTTCTGGGGTACAATCCCCCCCCAATAGTTACAAATACACTTTGAAGGGTGGAACATTTACTTTCCTTTGTTTCCCACTAGCCAAGGTGGAGCTCGAGTGGACTTCTCCTTTAAAGACATGATAGGACATTTCTCTACGATCGACAGTATAACACAGTTCAAAGAGCTTTGAGAAATCAGGACATATACTCACCTAGCTGATGGTGTGGTGGTACTGGTGCTCAATTCTTTCGGCTTGGGTGGCACAGCTCTCATACCAGGGAGTGTGTCTAACCACTGCTTAAAAAGGGTCACCAGTTCTTCTTCAGAATCTGGAGGTAACTCACCTAGTAAAATGAAATCATATGAATGGCTGTAAGAAATAACTGTTCCTTGGTTTACAGTACACATAAATTTATTATTTCCTTAAAATGCACCTTTTCTGAAATGTTCTCAGAAATTGAAATGTAATTCTTCAAAATCTTTTATAATTTTATGAATTTATATAGGACTATTGTCACACCTGTCTTGAAAACCAGTCAAGGAGACAAGAAAGCCAACATAAAAATAGGATTCAATGTGAAACCCTGTTCAGGTAGCTGAGCGAAACGTGATGGCCCGTAAGAACAAAGGAAATTTTTCTTTTTTTTGCTACACTTCTTATTTTGATTTATATAATTTCTGGAAACATATCTAATTTTTTATACGTGACACCCCATACTACACATCGACTCGTTTATTAAAGGGATACGGCACCAGGCGGCCGTGGGGAAAGTCATGATTGCGTAAGCCCTGTTCACTCGTACACAAAGTTTGTGCTTCGAACGCGTCCGTCGGACTGCTGGGATTACATTTCGGATTGCACAAATCCGGCAGAGCGTGCATGTTGTGCAGCGACTAGTCTGGCCAACGGCATGATCAGGTAACGATGACGTGCCATCTCACGGCATAAAAACGTCCACATTCTGCGGTTGAGTATGATCCCTTTAAGGTATCATGTAGCCCCCCATCCCCCGGCTGCTGTCCACTCAAGCATTTATCTTGATTTACTGACTTCCCTCCATAATTTCAATATTATCTAAATATATATATTCTTTCTGTAATTCAGTTGTCAAACTTCATTTGTATCAATTCTGATTTTTATCATTTTTATCATGTTTGTATTTTATTTCCTAATAAATGCAGAAACATCTGCTTAAAAAAGAAAGAAAAATAAGACGCATATGACAAACTTATTTAAAATCAAAATGTTATTCCATAGAGGCAGAACCAAATATAGGAAGTAGAATTAGTATTTAACTTTATAAACACTTTAAAGCTAAAAATATGCAAACTTTTACTCAGAAAAGTCTGATTGTGATTTTAGATGCACAAACAAAACTAGCAATTTCACTCTTTGCGTCTTTCAAGAGTCTTCACGTGCCATTGCGTTTGGCATAGCTACCTCAAGGGAAAGGGAAACAGAAAATGAGGCTTTAACAAACAGGTTGCAGCTATAACAACGTACATTCAATCTTGCTTTCGCCAACTTTTTTAATACACCTCTACAGAAAGAATACCTGTCTATACTATAAAGACCATGTTCTTTGTTTCCCTCTAATACTCTTTCCCATTAACACCCGTATTTAAAGGAACTTCATCCCTTTTGCAGACTTACAGACAATCCTGCAAAACTTTGCACAGGTTTGGTAAACATCCTGTAGATACTGCCTTCAATGTCACAAGTTCTATAACTCCTTTCTAAGAAGTGAAAATCTTGCTTTTTGTGCAGAGGGAACTATCAACACAAGTACATGTACTACTGTAGAAATGATCAAAAAATGATCTTAAAATTACATGTTTTTTTCTTCAGTCAAAAGTGTTATCAAATTGTTGCTATTACTTACTTTATATACAAGCAAATCATAATCCTTTTCACATCCGCACACTTTTTCCAACTATAATTCTTTTGTAATTTATCGCATACTCACACAACTTCAAGCTTTAGGGCTGCAAAAGGATTAAGTACTTTAACAAACCTGTACATAAAGATCACCTGCCTATAAAAAACATTTTATGTTGTCTCCTTTGTGTGGTCTTTAATTACAGGTTTCACTTTACAGTCAAACCTGCTTTATCAACCACCTGTATAGAAAGACCACTTGTCTATAAAGACCACATATTTTGTTTCCCTTGAAAAGTGTTTCTCATTGAAATGTGTATTAAATGAACCTGTTCATAAAGACCAACTGCTCATAAAGACCTCTTTTCTTGTCTCCTTTGAGTGGTCTTTATAAGCAGGTTTCACTTCACTTACTTCTCCACTGCCACATCTGTCTATCCTCCTCGTATCTGACCCTCGGGATGACCTCTGGACTGACATTGACCTCTCCGTTAAGAAACCTCATGGCACCATCAACAACCTTTGAAAGGATAACAGATAAAACAAACGGAATAATTATTCATACATTTGTCATTTCCTGTACTCATTACTGCATTTCATTTCGGTATAAGATGCTGTCTTCTCACAAATACATGTATTATCATTCATTTCATGGAGCCTCAAATAGGTCCCTCCATGACCTTGTACCTACAGTGTATACATTATCTATGCCAACATGTTTCATCTCTCTATTTTTAGGTGATGATCTTGATGATCACAAACTATTTTTTTTCAATAATCATCAATTTTACTCATTAAAAGCATACTACTGAAAGAATTCATGGTATAAATTTGTGCTCCAGAGTAAAAATTATCATGTTTCATGTATGTACCAGTATCTCTATGATGAAAGTAGTGGACAGGACAATATGGAGCTCCATGATATCACCTACATACATGATCATGCTCGCACAAATATCTCTCTAGATATGCTATGAGTACGGAGGGATGTTTCATAAAGCTGATTGTAAAGTTATGCATGTCTTTACGAACGACTTAAATATGAAGTGCCAGATAGGATGGCCACAGTTTTTCTTGATGTTTTAATAAAGTGTGACTGTATTTCCAATAACCTCAATTAAATTATGGCAAAAATATACTCTGGATTAAAAATGTTTGTTATAATAAGAATGTTAATCTATATCTGCACAGTTAAAAATGATTGAGCATCCCATTTGGCTTGTCATATTTAAGTCATGCGTAACTTTACGAACAGCTTTATGAAACACCCCTGTGGTATGTTATATCATTATTATTATTATTACCTTGGCCCAGCTAGGCTGGAGGATAGCCCATGTACTCAGCATGCTGACCGGTGAGCGTTGCCAATTTGCCAAACTCTCACGCAGCTTGGCAAGGGTGAGGCGATGACTTGGCGCCGCACTGAATATGTCTCGGATCAGGCTGAAGAATGATGGATGCACACGTAGCGGAGGCTTGATATCACTAGACCTGAATATGAAGCAAATGATGATAATAAATAATAATAATAGTGGTCCGATATATGCTTTGACAACAATTTGGTAAAAGATTTAGGGATATGTTTCCAAAAGACCATTTTCGCAATGTACAGTATTCAAATTTAAACCTGTTTACCTAGTGACAAAGTATTACTTTCACCTGTAAAAAGCTATTCTTTATCAAAGGTCAGAATGCGAATTGCTAGGTATTGTTAGGTTTTTGATACAAAAAGGAGCCTGAAAATTGCACTTGATCAGTTTGACAGAGATCCAATCATAAAAATACACTGAATTAAGATATCAGATAATCCTACATTGTTAAAGACAATCTTTCTTTTTTTTTTTTTTTAAATTGAATATATTGCTAACTATTCTGGCATAGTCACCACTGCTAATTGAACTCGACACAGCCCCACATGCAGATGGATATGGATATACTGGTTTGTTTCTATGTATCTCTGTTTGTGTTGCCAAAATAGAGGGTATCAAATGGCCATTAAAAAAGAGAAGACAAAAAAAACCCACAAAAACCTTGTTCAGACACAAAGCAGCAAACTGCTTCAACAAAATCACAGCGGCAAAATGAACATAGAGAAGCCTAGTGTGCCTCGCATATCTTAAAACACACAAATCACTTTAAACATGTACTCAAAATGTGCCATAATTGTGTACAGGCACATCTTTTTTTATCCCTACAAAATGGCCCCTTGTAATTCATTTTGGCCGCGGTGGTCTTTTGAGTCGGTGCACTGCATCAAGTCTGAACAAGGAGGGCTTTACAATAGATCTACAATGAGCAGGCACCTGGGAACGATTTTGTTAAGGGAGTGCTGTGAGCAAAAAAAAATTTCCTCAGCATTTTAGGGCCTCTTTTTAACTCTTTCATGACAGGAATTATATAAGGGCTAAATTCATCACATTTCGTTCTTCAAATTGGCAATAATATTTCTCTTTTAAGGCTACATGGTAAGTTGTAATAAATTGTAATGTCTTTGAAAGCAACATACATTGTTAGGAACTTTGTCGAAAAGTTGTAAAAATTGCCAATTTTGATGAAAACCAATGATTCTGCACCACTCAATGTGTTGCCAATTTAAAGATTTTAAAGCTTATGCTTCTTCTTGAAATTCCTGCCATCAAACGCAATATCGTCATGCAACGAAAATGGACACAGAGTGTGCAGAAAGTTTTGCTCTTTCTACTCGTGTATCTGGTATATTTTTTAGGGCTCTGAATCAAAAGTTATTGAGCCAACCCACAAAATGTGATCAATTGTCTCGAAAGGGTTAAATCAAAAAAATCTCTGACAAGCAAAAAAAAAAAAAAAAAATCTGCAGCCTTTTGGGGACTCTTTTTAATTACTTTTAGCTACAGCACCCCCTTCTAGGGGGTGCTGTGCACACCCTCAAAAGATTCTGGGGGTGCTGCAGCACCCCCAATACCCCCGGCTCCCAGGGGACTGACAATGAGTGCACTGTATGTGTATGACATAGATGAGTGCAGGTCAATATGTACAATAATGCAACTTGTGCGAACAAAGCCAAATACATAGAACATGAAGAATACTGTACATTAAACAAAATGAAATAATAATCTAGAAGTGAATGAGTGCTTTGTTCGAGATATCCTTTATTGTGTAATTTATATTATCAGAGCAATCAATTTTCTTCTTTGTGCGAGCCAAAAAAATGTTGAAATAACATCTTTCGTAGTAAATGAAGAAGCTTAATGGGAGGAATTTTTTAATTTGTAAACAAATTTTTAGGCACATCGAGCATACGATCTATAACACTGGGAGTAAAAGCCTAAAAATTTGTTTACAAACATCTTTCCTGTTTTCATGTTGTCACATTACTCCAAAGAAAATCATTCCATTTTTTAGACAAACAAATGATGCTAAATTTCGCACATCGAGGTTTTAAAAGAAGTATCATTCAAGTTTTAACTTTAACCCAATTACATGTAAAAAAAAGTGGGAATCAGTTTGAAGAAAATGACATGATGATATGAATTGAAAAAATTTCACAAAACATCTGAACAGTGCGAATACAACAAATACAGGAAGTAAAACAATGACAGATACAAAACACACAACGGTGAAGAGGTGTTAGAGTTACAAATTCTGTGAGGAGCAGAAAACTGATACCAAAGAGTTCCTACAAATAAAGACAATGATGAACCAACAAGGATGTGCATTAATTATCTAGTATTCAATCACTTATATATTTTTAAAATCAAAACATGTCAATAATGAAGGAAATAAGAAGAAAAACCAGTGAGAAGAGTTACAGAAACCAAACCAAACCAAAGAAGAAGAAGAGATTAGGATTATGAAACTTGATTAGGACATGCATACTTTTTAAGCACCTGCTTCTATATAAAATAATGAATGAAGAAGTACATTAGGTCAAGTTCACCAGGGTGATTCCAAGCAAGACCATGGTCTAAATCACTGATTGACTATATGGCAGTAAACATAACAATTACAAAATAACTAACAAAATGCATGTATAGTTTGTGTGGAGGTTGCTTTTTTTTTAAATGAACAAACACTATCTTTTTCCGTTTTCCTTTACTTCTCAAATCTCGCGTCTTCTTTGTTCTTCAACCTTTTTGGTTCCCTATATGGCAAATTGGTGGATTAGACCATGGTTTAGGTTAGAACCATCTTTGTGAATTCCGGGGAGCGTATCATCAAACTTTTTGTCAGTGGTTTTTACTGGCAACTATTATAAGCTACTGAAATCCTTGAATTTGTTTGGCTGAGATAATAATGCTTCCAAACTCAGGTATGCTGCTGACTAAACATGAGCTCAGGGCCCTGTTTCATAAAACTTGTCATCAATGACAAGTTGCAATAAGGGTTATAAGCTACTGCAATCCTTGCATCTGATTGGCTGAGAGCAAATTTGTCATTAAAAATCACTGACAAAACACTTGACGAAACACTCCCCTGGGCATTAAACCTGCCTTGTTAGTTTCCACATCTCAGTGAAGAGGCTATAGACGTAGAAATATAACAGAATATGGCTGATTACAACATTCATTGAAGTAGGGAACAGACTATTGAGGTGTTGCAAGAAAATCGATTGCAAATATGGTACATGTATTTTGAATGGAACTTGCAATCAATTGCAAGACTTGCGACTGATTTGGGGGGTTTGCAATTGATTGCAACTTTCTTGCATCACCCCCTAAAGATGGTTAATAACACAAATGCAATCAATTGCAAGACTTGCGACTGATTTGGGGGGTTTGCAATTGATTGCAACTTTCTTGCAACACCCCCTAAAGATGGTTAATAACGCAAATGCAATCAATTACAAGACTTGCGACTGATTTGGGCGGTTTGCAATTTATTGCAACTTTCTTGCAACACCTCCTAAAAATGGTTAATAACACAAATGCAATCAATTGCAAGAATTGCGACTGATTTGGGGGGTTTGCAATTGATTGCAACTTTCTTGCAACACCCCCTAAGGATGGTTAATAACAAATGGAACAGGAAATACATGAGAAGTAGTTATTAACTAATTAAGTTAAAGATAAGGCTGAGTTCTGGTCATGAGACTGAATTATGTCAAAGAAACTGTGTCAAAGCCACTGAGAAAGGTTGATTATTGAGCACATAATCATTAGTGTATGCTGTAAGGTCTTGGAATCACCAAAATGATAAGAAATTGACTCCATCCTGCTGAGAGTCACATGCACTGCACACAGAAATGTGTATATGGGACTACACACAAATGTTCGGCCCAAACAAATAAGCTGTTTCTTGTCATATTTTGAATGTGAGGGCACTGAAGAGCAATCCTTCTCATGGGACATTTCTACAATGATAATCTTCCCAAGTACATGTAACATAAAAAGAACGAGAAAGCTCACCAATTATTTGTTACCTTTCCCAGAACTCAAGCTTCTCTTTAAGGAGTAGTTATTAACTACTAATCAATAATGAGTAGTTCCCAAAAGGAGGATGAGTAAGGTTTGCCCCTATGAATGTAATATTTTGTATTTTTTGTAAATATGAATAGAAACTGATCTTTTATCAAAAGCTTCAGACAATGTTATTTGAGAGGTATTTAATGTTAAAGAGAACCAGATATATTATGATATCTGTCAGTGACAGAAATAACTAGAAATGTGCATTGCTGGGGCCGCGCAATGCTAAATGTATCCCCCGGCACTGGCAGCAATTTGAAGGAGGGACAAAGACCCTCCCCCATCCCCTCCCTCAAACAAAAGGATGGTGTAGAAATTAGATGTGTAGGTTTCACTAAGACACATCTTCATATAAAATTTGAAAGAAATGTGTTGAGAGATATACCAAGATACATCTCCATACAAAATTTGAAAGAAATCCATCAAGAAATGTGGCCTGCAGAGTGCACTCACGCCATGCCCTGAAGTATGACCTTTGACCCTATAAAAGACGGAACACTGGTGGCAGCATCACCAAAAACTATAGGTTTTTAGATTACACCAAGAGACACCTTCATGCAAAATTTGAATGAAATCCGTCAAGAAATGCAGAAGTAAGAGTGCACAAAAGGGACAAATGAGCTTTGACCCTATAAAGGACGGAACAATGAGGGCAGCATCACCAAACAGTAAAGATGTGTAGATTATACCAAGATACATTTCCATACAAAATTTGAAAGAAATCCATGAAGAAATGTGGCCTGCAGAGTGAACTCACGCCATCCCTTGAAGTATGACCTTTGACCCTATAAAAGACGGGACACTGGTGGCAGCATCACCAAAAAGTACAGATTTTTAGATTACACCAAGGGACACCTTCATGCAAAATTTGAACGAAATCCGTCGAGAAATGCAGAAGTAAGAGTGCAAGAAATGGAAAAAATAACCTTTGACCCTATAAAGGACGGAACAATGAGGGCAGCATCACCAAAAATTAAACATGTGTAGATTATACCAAGATACATCTCCATACAAAATTTGAACAAAATCCGTTGAGAAATGTGGCCTGCAGAGTGCACTTACGCCATGCCCTGAAGTATGACCTTTGACCCTATAAAAGACGGAACACTGGTGGCAGCATCACCAAATACTATAGGTTTTTAAATTACACCAAGAGACACCTTCATGCAAAATTTGAACGAAATCCGTTGAGAAATGTGACCGCCAGAGCGCACACAAGAGTACACACAAGACATCTATCAAAATATGACCTTTGACCCTATAAAAGACGGAACACTGAGGGCAGCATCACCAAAATCTATAGGGTTCCAGATTTTACCAAGAGACACCTTCATACAAAATTTGAACAAAATCCGCTGAGAAATGTGACCGCTAGAGCGCACACAAACTATCCCCCAAAATATGGCCTTTTACCCTATAAAAGACGGAACACTGGGGGCAGCATCACCAGAAACTATAGGGGTCCAGATTTTACCAAGATACACGTCCACAGGAAGTCTGAAAGAAATTCGTCAAGAAATGTGACCGCTAGAGCGCACACAAGAATGTGACGCCGCGGCGGCGGCGGCGAAACGCTGCTGAATCCAAAGTATCCTCCGGCATACTGCCGGGGGATACAATTAAAAATTATAAAAAGATCAACAATACAGACATGATTTTTTTATCGAAAATGCAGGGATTCCAAATCTGGACTATGATGAAGTAGTGTGCTATCATTGCAAACTGTATCCCCAAAACAATAAATTATGGAATTTTGAGTTATCATCACTTTGACTTTTACAATGTATCTTCACTGAGCACTACATCTAAAAATTATTAATTACATGGTTTGTTGGAATGAAATTAAATTGTGAAAAGTTAGAAAACACTGTTCATTAAACAAAGAATGCATTTCATCATAACTTTAAGTGTGAAAAGAAGTTATTAACTAATGTCAATAAAAGAAGTTATTTCAATGATATAAGGAATACATAAAGCATGATTTAGAAACAGTCTTCAAAAATATAAAGGTCTCTAAAATATTTGGGAAGTAACCCTGAATGAGTAAAATAGTTCATGGGAGTAAGGAATATATTAATGGTTAATAAGGAATAAACACCAAATACAGGTTAATAGCATTCTGTTTGAATAAGGTAGGAATATACTTGAAGTTAATAACATTGAAGTAAGGAATACATACAATGGTTACAAACATAATGTATTGAAATGAGGATAATGCAATACAGAATAAAATACACTTTCAAAATAACAAATACATTAAGAATGTTCATTAAGACAGGGCTTTTGAATAAAGAATAGGAACATGAGTGGTTAATAGCACAAGTTTACAGAAGTAAGGAATTAACATTAAGAATGGTTAATTACACAGTTTGCTTGACTAAGGAATAGGCTTAGAATGGTTAATAAGAATAAGAACCAGTAACCAGTCTTATGGTGATTATGGGGAAGCAGGTGGAGTCAGCAAAACAATTTCATGGGAATAATCAGAATGGTTTGTAACTCAGTTTGTTGGAATAGGGAATAGACTGAGTATTGGTATAATAGTAAGAATGGGTTACCAGTCTGACTGTGATGCTGGGGATGCAGGAGGAGTCGGTAATTTAGTAAAAAGATTTGGGGGAATGACAAATATAATAAGAATGGTTAATAACACAGTTTTCAGACCAACAAATAGCTCAAGAAAGGTTAATAACAGAAAGAAGAGGTAACCAGTCTTACAGTGATGATGGGGGGGGGGGGGGGGAGTGGAGGGAAGTCAGTAAAACAATTATCAGGAATGACATATATAATAAGAATGGTTAATAACCCAGTTTGTTGGACCAACAAATATGTCAAGAATGGTTAATAACAGAAAGAAGAGGTAACCAGTCTTACAGGTGATGATGAGAAGGGAGTGGAGGGAAGTCAGTAAAACAATGATCAGGAATGACAAATATATGTATAATAAGAATGGTTAATAACCCAGTTTGTGGGACCAACAAATAGCTCAAGAAAGGTTAATAACAGAAAGAAGAGGTAACCAGTCTTGCAGTGATGATTAGGGGGGGGAGTGGAGGAAAGTCAGTAAAACAATTATCAGGAATGACAAATATAAGAATGGTTAATAACCCAGTTTGTTGGACCAAGTAGTAGATTCTGAATTGTTAACAAGAATAAGAATAGGTAACCAGTCTTACGGTGATGATGGGGAAGCGGGAGAGGAGGCAGGAGATGGTGAGGTAAGGAAATCATTTGTGCTGGATGCGGTTACCCTAGCAACAAAACAAAACATAAAAGAGGGACTTTCCCAGTTAGCCTAGAAACAAACAGAGAACATATACATGATGTACATGTATATGAAAGGGCTTCCTTAGAGTAGAGAAGAAAAATCATCTTGCAACTAGAGAACATATGGAGACTTCCCCATATTGCCCCCCCCCCCCCCACAAAAAAAAATTACTACAGATTTCCCCATTTACTCTAAAAATATCCAAAATATGATTTTGCTTTAATACAGGAGCAATTTAACAAATTAAGCAATGCATACAAATTCCGTGATTACAATTTAAAATCATCATTCAAAAATGAAAGCTTGACTAAAAATAAATATTGAGAATGGGAAGGCGGCACACAATCCTGTGAAGCAATAAGCTTGTGCTGAGTATGCCCAAAAGATTAAAATGATGCAAGCATACATGCATACTTAAACTTGAATCGAGAAATTAAGAGAGGGGAAGAGAGAGAGAGAGAGAGAGAGAGAGAAGGGACTGAGAGTAAATAGGAAGATAGAGCACAGCAGCAATCATTGGAAACATTGCAATGGAACTGCAAAAAGACATGTATAAGGCAACTCAATGAAAAGTAGTGGCACGTACACCTAAAGACGCGTCTGGAATGCAAACATCAATCTCTTAGTGATATATCTGTCCATCAAAAAGTCTAATTTGACAGATCTGAAAGACAGTTTCACTGATATTTAGCCTCGTCAAGATAGTGGAGGTATTTACCAGATATAACTCTTTACGACATGGTTCTACATCTATGAGATAAAGTATATGAATAATTATATAAATGATTTTCAACGTGACACATTTTTCGTCCCGACCCATCTTTAAGTACCAATAACTTTCGTTAAGCTACCCTACAAAGATTTGACAACATAATGGCAAGATGGTACTACTTACGATGATCCAGCTGAAGCGGGTGAACAGGTAGCTGGTGAGGTTGAGAAGTCATCTCTAGTAGACGGTCTGGACTCTGGAGTACTCAGGATATCTATTGGGGAATTCCCCTCTAAGGAACCGGTAGAGATGGGCGTGGTGCATTTGGGTGGGGCTGTTGGTGTCATCACTGCCATCTTCCTTTTCTTTTTCTTCTTCCGGTCTTTCTCCCTGTCTTTCCTCTTCTTCCCTGTCTTGACTTCTAAGTCTTCTGTTTTTACAGGCATTCCTGTCAAAAGAAAATAAACAAATAATTGTGAAAAGCATGAATCATCTGATGAGTATTATAGCCAAGAATACTTTTTACATTTAGTTACCCAGTTCCTCGAATGAAGATTTACCCTAACCCTTGGAGCTGCCAAAATTTTGATAATGTATTACTCAAAATTGGGGTGCAAAGAAAAATCCAGTCTTTCAATGCAATATAGGACAGTGAAATTGTGAATCTAGAAGATAAAATGAACAAGACAAATGCCACTGCATCTCCTATATTGCCTTCTCCTATTAACTTCAGTCATGTTCATGGGTCAAACTGTTTTTGAAATATTGTGATAACCAGAATAAAATGACAAAACACGTGTCAAGGTGAAAATAATACTCAGGATACAAGAATACTTGCCTGATATAATTTTATGATTAATACTTCTTTATCAAGTTTTCGGCATCATAAAGGTAAGATATCATGAGAAAACCATTTGTGCATTTGTCAATGTATCCTGAATATAATTTTAACGTAAAACCTTACCAAAGTTAAGGCTTTAAAGTGTACCAAGCAGCTAAACAAATATCTGTGTCCAGCTAGAATGTATCAAGTCAAACTCAAAACACTTTACCTGGCCTGCTATGGGTTAATTGTTAAGGAGTATGAAGAAAATGAAGGAAAACATAAAACCCCCTCGGAGTTGGGTTCCGCGCGGTCCATCATTCTATGGGAGCACATAAGGGTGCTTCAAATAGTCTCCTCACAAGTTGCTGTTTGGTTGATTGGGAGTGTATTTCAACTTGCAATATCTCTTTAAAGAATCACCATTTGAAGCTCATATTTCGAATATAGTATAGCGATATGGAACCCCAAATAGACGGAGCAAAATATTTGTTGGTGATTGGTACACTCTAACCTACGGAGCTGTAAAAAATTTCCCTTGTGAAATGGAATCAATGAACTCACCAGGAACAGGTATCTGGGGCGGGGGAGGTAGAGGAAAAGCTCTAGCGATGATCCCTGTCAAGGTGATATGCTTGGTGTTCAGCTCAGGGTGTTTCTGAAACAATAACACAATCACTATCATAGGAAGCTGACAAAATGGCAACAAAGACAAATATCAATGAGGCATTTATCAAGATAGTCAGAAGTATGACAGAATGGTTCACATGTACATGTAGTTTCATCAAAAGTGGTGATCAAGAAAACAAGTGATGTGATGAAATTAAAGATAAAGTTGAGTTCTTGTCATGCAAAAGAAATTGTCTCAAAGCAATTGTGAAAGGTTGATCAAGTGGAATATGAGGTTTTGGAATGATAAGAAATTGACCCAGTGTCACTGAAAAGCACATGCAATGCACGCAGAAATGCGTAAATGGGAGTGCACACACATGTGGCATGAATGTTCGGCCTAAACTATCTCTCATCATATTTCATATGAGGGCATTTGAGGAGCATTCCTTTACAGGGGACGTTTTTATTATGATGTCCTTCCAAACTGAGATAAAAGGAATGAGAAAGCTCACAAATTATTTTTCACCTTTCCCAAAACTTTTCTTTAACAATCACTGGGGTTTACACAAGCACATACTTATATGTAGGTAATCGTTTCACTAAGACTACTACTACTATTGCAAACTTATCACTCCTTTTTTTTTTAAATGAAAGTTGAAAAGACATATTTGGACATCATCTGCTAGGAGATGACTTTCCATGATGCCTCATGAGAACTTTGGAAGACTTGGTCATCTCTAGTTGGGACCAAACCAAATCAATTGTAAATACTCAAATCAATTGCAAATATGCAATCTCATATCTCACAAACATGCAATGGATATTGCAATTCTCCAGATTAATTCAAAAGCAGTATAAAAACTTATTTGTTCAATGCTTCCCAATGATTATTACATTCTTCTCTTGTATTTATACTCTCTTTTGTCCTTACTTCTTTATTCTACACAGTGCCTAGAGCACTCTACATAGTGGATTTGGTGCAATCATATGTGACCCGCCGCCTCAAAACCTACAATAAGTCGCACGGACCACAACGTAGCAAACAGCCCAAAATAGTAAATTTGCTTGGATCAGTCAATTTTCTGTTTTTGTTAGAAATGGGTAGTTTCTTATCATGTCCCAAGTTTGTGAGTTGTAATTCGACTTAGATATATGTTTTGGGGGCATTTTAAAATGACTCCTTTTTTTCACCTGTCCAGCTAATGAATGTTTTGAGAGCTTTTGTAATACTTTCATTCAATGCCAAATTACTACTTTACCTCTAAAGGTATTAAATTTATTTTTGGAGTGAGTAATGAATAGGTCCTCCTGGAGCAGCTTGCCAAAATTCAGCCTAATCTAATAATCCCTTCATACTGGTTGCTATGGCCATTTGAATACCCAGTTTTACTTGGGCGCACACAGAGAGCGAAGGTTAAGCACTCTTTTGTTCCGAACTTAAATGGCTATTTTCTCTGAATAGGAGTTATTAATTGCTGGTTACATACTGATTGTAAATGTGATATTTAAAGGTGTTATCATTGAGTAAACTAGGCAAGTGATATGCCATTGGAAAGCCGACAATCTCTACTTTTAGAAAATTTATAAAACAAAAATAATAATTTTGGCGACTTATTGTAGGTTTTGAGGCGTCTGGGCACATATGTATTATTATTATTATTATTATTATATTAATCCTCTTGATAAATTGTAATCAATCCAAATCTATCCCAATTTTTCATATAAAAAGAAAAGAAAAGAGTATCATATTTTCTTTTGAATGCTTACCCTCAGGTGTTCATCTTCTGTGCGGTCCTGATAATTCTCTAGAAGCTTAATGTACTGTTGTTGGCTTAGTCTGACAGGTAATAATGATTTGGTGGGAGATGATGTCTTTCCTGGAGGACAGGCACAAGGACAAAGACAAGGTCAACGTCAAAGACAAGGTCAATGACAATGACAATAACACAGATAAAGACAAGGTCAGGGACAAAGACAACACCAAGGAAAAAAGAAGTCCATGACAAAGACACAGATGAGGTCACAGACAAGGTCAATGACGAAGAGAAGGTCAAATAGCTCACAAAATCAGATTTTTTCTGATGCAGTCAATTTGCGTTGGTCCAATATCATTCCGTCCGGCCCTAATAGATATTTTTGTTTATGCACAGTTCGTCTTCTCTCCATTCATGTGACCTACATGCAACTAGTGTTTTGTCTGATATTCATTTGATTTGCTTGTCCATCTGTGTACTGTTGAAGGCTCAACATCTAGTCCATCAATAAACTCTATTTACTGGCTTTAGTTGACCGATGGAGCAAACAGTGGACTGCTACAGTCAACAGAGTATATGAACCATACACTCCAAACAATGTGGCAGTTCAGAGTTTCATTCTATAGCAAATAAAAGAGCTTGAGTTCTGGGAAAGGGAAAAAAAATAATTTGTGAGCTTTCTCATTCTTATTATGTTAGTTTGGAAGATCATCATAGTAGATATGTCCCCTGAAAAGGATTGCTCTTCAAATGCTCTCACATTCAAAATATGACAAAAAACAGCTGAAATGTTTTGGCTGAACATTTGTGTGTATTCCCATATACACATTTCTGCGTGCATTGCGTGTGACTCTCAGCCAGATTGAGTCCATCACCAATTCTTATGTGCTATATAATCAACCTTTCCCAAGTGCTTCGAGATCACAATTAAATCTCATGACTAGGGGGGCCTTTCATCAAGTGTCTTGTCTGTGATTTTTACTGACAAATTTGCTCTCAGCCAATCAGATGCAAGGATTTCAGTAGCTTATACCAGTTATTGCAACTTGTCACCGATGACAAGTTTTATGAAACAAGGCCCAGAACTCAAATTTATCTTTAAAGGACTCACCTGGTGTACCACTCCCCTCAGCATGCGTTGGTTTAGGGTCAAAGGTCGAATGTGTTCTGACTTCTTCTTGATGGTCCAGGTCCTGCGGCCAGAAATCAGTCCATTTTGGATCCAACAGGAGATCTAGGTCTGAGAGACGTGCAGGACTCCCATGGAATCCATTCATTTCTGTGAGAGCCAGGAGAACAGATTAGCATTGCGAATCTTCTGCTGAACGGTCATGTATCTCTTTTGGAAAGTTTTCTCAATGTGTTCAGACGATAAAATAAATTTATTCAAATTTCACCTGCACAGATCATGCTAACCTCTTTTATTTTAAGGAAGATAAAGGATATGCAGTTTGTAAAACATGATATTTATGCCTTGTTTAAAAGAATCCACCTTTCAGGTAAGGTCGTCATAAACTGTCTCAAGCTAAACAACATAATATAATATAATGTAATGTAATTACACCTGTTCAAAAAGACCATTTATAGGGATGGTTTCTATAGAGACGGGCATACAAACCTAGTCTGTTGTCTCCTTCATCTGATGAGTCAGGAGTCTGTAAACCAAAATAATAATTCTCATTAATAGATAGAAAAGGGTAAAAAAAAGAATTCTTCTTTCTTTTTTTCGGTTGTCATCTCCTGACTAGAGAAACTATACATGTATATTAACTTAAATTATCTAAGATTATCCTCGAAACCCTGTTGCAACTGCCATTTTCACTGTCTGTATGATAAACTTTCTCCCTATCTGATAATAACTCTCCTTAATATATAGAAAAAGAGTTATGTATATCAACTGAAATTATTAAGATTATTCTCGAAAACCCTGTTGGAACTGCCATTTATCTGTATAACTTTCTACTTATCTAGAAAATATGTAATAATCCTGAGCCTCTGTTCTTGAGCATGTACACTGAAAACGGGGTGGTTGTCAGATAAAGAAAATGCTTGCTTTAAATGGCCCACTACATTGCATGAGTATCGCCTGATAATATAAGAATTAACTGTGCATTAATTAAATTAAGCAAATTATTCTGATGCAGGTACATGCAGTTAAAATACTTAATCACTTCATAACATTACTTTAACCCCTTCCATGCCACCAGTTACTTTAGCAATTGTCAAAAATCAACTTTCAAGAGTTGAATATGAACTTTCAATGAGTTTTTTTTTTCTTGAGCAAACTGGGCAAAGATTTATTGCACAGGACTAAACATTAAGTTGGAGGCACAGGTTTCTGTATGAGGAAGAATTTTCAAGCCATTCTGAGCCTAAACAAAATGTTCAACACTCATATTTTGGGGCGGGATCTGCCGCCCACGGCATGGTAGGGGTTAAACAGTAAATAACAAACAAGAACTTACTGTGTCACCTTCCCTTGACGATGCAAGCATCCTGCAATAGAAAAAAAAATAAATGAATAAAATTAATCCTACATACAATTAAGTAGATCGTAACATACAACACTTTCTGAACAGTAAAACTGATTTTGGCCAAGGTGATAGTAAAATATATTTATTTATTAAATATATCATACAGAAATGTGAGAAAATTACAATGCCCCGACCGGGATTCGAACCCGGGACCCTGGATTACATGACCAGTGCTCTACCAACTGAGCTATCCGGGCTCCCGTCGAAGCAAAGTAACAATCTCACATATAGCCCCCCTCTTTCCATCGAGCGTAGGGGGTACATCCATACCAATTCCATGCGTACGCTATAATGGCCTACCAATGAGACAGGTCTTCCCTCTAAAGTCGGGCAAATCCATGCCAACGAATTTCTATAGAGGACAATTTGAATTCGTAATTAAATATCATAATTGATAGGATTGAAGTAAATTGAATATATCATAAAGAAATGTGAGAAAATTACAATGCCCCGACCGGGATTCGAACCCGGGACCCTGGATTACATGACCAGTGCTCTACCAACTGAGCTATCCGAAGCAAAGTAACAATCTCACATATAGCCCCTCTCTTTCCATCGAGCGTAGGGGGTACATCCATACCA
Organism: Heliocidaris erythrogramma; assembly: GCA_025617745.1. Taxonomy (NCBI): domain Eukaryota; kingdom Metazoa; phylum Echinodermata; class Echinoidea; order Camarodonta; family Echinometridae; genus Heliocidaris; species Heliocidaris erythrogramma. The sequence continues at coordinate 65,371,312 of CM046854.1, forward strand.
ATTCCATGCGCACGCTATAATGGCCTACCAATGAGATTGTTACTTTGCTTCGACGGGAGCCCGGATAGCTCAGTTGGTAGAGCACTGGTCATGTAATCCAGGGTCCTGGGTTCGAATCCTGGTCGGGGCATTGTAATTTTCTTACATTTCTTTATGATATATTCAATTTACTTCAATCCTATCAATTATGATATTTAATTAATATTTATTTATCTATTTATTTATTTATATCTGATATCTAGAACAGGTGGCTCATTATCACCAATAGTGATGGTCTTCCATGAGGCCCTGATAGCATTAATAAGTAACAATAATAGTCAACAACATCATGAAAATGGACTCGTAACAAAAAATAAATAAGAACATACATAAAGATACATACACAAAGTATCATGTATCTTGGTTATATTGACCTGGGGGGTGTTTCACAAAGAGTTAAGTGTGACTTAAAGTCATGCGTAAGTGACAATGCGCATACGGTATTAAGCGTGTAATTTCATTGGTAGATTACCCAATGGCGCGCGTCCCCTGAGCATGATCTGACCAATGCAGTGATGTGTCATATACTGCACGCAACTAGGAACTTAAGTGCGACTTTAAGTAAAATTTAATTTTTTGTGAAACACCCCCCCCCCCCCCAATCTGTAAACAATTATTCAGTTTGAAGACCAACATGCAGAATCATTCTTCCAAACTTCGGAATGGTTTAGAGGTGATGTAACAGGAGAGCAGAATAGAGTCTTAGCAGTTAGTTGAAATTAGTAGTTTATAAGAGAAGGAATAAATGATTTCATCCAACCTACTTTCTGTATTTCTTATCCACCACCGCATCCACTGCTTTATCATTTCTGTACAGTCTTCTCTTCACAGGTACAGCAGCAGATGGTGAGGTAAAGATAGCTGCTTCTAATAACTCCTACATGACAAACAGATAAAAAAAATAATATATCACATCATCGTCTAGTAAAAAATATTCATAGAGGCATTGTGAAACTACGAGAAATAGCTCTATCATTTCTGTACTCTTCACTGGTACAGCAGTAGATGGGGAGGTAAAGATAGCTGCTTCTAACAAATCCTTCATGACAGAAAGAGAGAAAAAAATAACAATATATCACATTTATATAGCATCATTATCTAGTAAAAACTATTCAGAGAGGCAATTTGAAGAGTTTACGGCTTGATCATTTTTGTACTCTTCATTGGTACAGCATCTATGGTGAGGTAAAAATAGATGCTTCTAATAACTCCTACATGAAAAAGGGAAAGAGAAAATAGTAACAATAACAATAATATATTACATCATTATATAGTTAACACTATCCAGAAGAGCATTGTGAGAGAAAAAATAGAAAATAATAACAGCAGCAATATGGAACTGCTTAAAAATCCCATTTAATATGCCTCTACATAGGAATACAATTTCGTATTTTTTATGGATATTTTGAAAAGAGGCTTGGAAAGAAGGATAAATAAAATAATCATACGGTTGTTGATGGTTGGTAGAATATCAATGTATGGACTATTCTCTTTGGAGAATTCTGTCATCTCCTTGAAATAGATAATTTTACTTTTCATAATCATCTGCCTTTGAATAAAATAACATTTATAGAATATTAAAATGTTTATTCAAGAGTTGACTGCTGCCTAATAGATGCACAGGAGCTTCACCTCATTGATATCATACATGCAGAACAATCACAAATTAAATCTTTTTCATTCTCATGTACAGTATGTCAACAAAACTTCTCTTACAATCACCACAGGAGTGTCAATTCTGTCAAACTTGGCACACTATAAATATGGACAATATTGAATATTATAATAGGTTCCCTTAACCCTAAAGGGGCCGGGCTATTTTGAAACTTTCTCAGCCGGGTGGCAGGAATCCCCCCCCATCCCGGAATCTCGGCCGCGGAGTGATTAAAATTTCTGCAACTTGGCACACAGATAGAGTATCTTATAAAGAATAACCTTGTAAAGTTTCATATATCTATATCTCAAACAGTTTTTAATCATCGCTAATTGATTATTTACATATTCGTTAATTGAAAATTCTGCAAATTGTGTACAATACACATGAAGAAATTATCATTTTGACCACAATGTACCCGTTGGTCAAATTTTATGAATTTGGTATCAAAGGATGCGTAAGACTACAGGCAATACAGTTATCCTCAAACATATCGCGGCAAATGTCCGGGATGGATTCTATCCCCCCCCCCCTCCCCTGGCCCTTTTATGATTAAAAAAATAGTGAGTACCGGTACGTAGAAATAATGAATAACAGTTTGTCAGAAGGGTAAGAGTAAAAGTGTGGATGGACTCCTCACCTGTCTTGAAATAAGAACTTCTTTGAGCAACCTGTGAAGTCTTCTCTGCTCACTGAATTTATAATCCCTGTAAGTAGCTCTACGTAACCCCCGCTCGACATCCACGATCTCTGGATTCATGAAGCCCGCCCTCAACCTCTCCTCAAAGACAGTCAGTGGGTTGCCAAACTTGAAGTTGTCCCGGTCAAAGAGACATCTGAAATGTGAATGATATGTGAATATGTTTGGTTTAACTCTTTCAGTGCCGATGGCACGTATATGTGACAGATAGACTTGTCAATTTCATTCACCAATTGCTCGACCACAGGAAAGGTATATGGTGGTCGGTGTAAATCAAATTTTGAGCATAAATCAAGATTTCGAAATATATGATTATGATTAATATGCTACCATAGATATTTTCAGAGAAAATCACAGATTTTTAAAAAGATATTCTATTTCAGCATTAAACAATAGTAAACAAATGAGAAACCCCAAAATAATGCATAGAGTTGGGTAAAGTAATAATCATACGAAATGGTAATAAATTTTCAACAAGTTTTGTACACAATATTTTGTGAAATTAGATGGTTAAGAAAGTACAGACATTTGAAAAGCAAGCAATGATCACATTTTGGTAAAATTAAGGGTAAATAAGCGTATACTGCACGTGAGGAGATACGCAAACTAGGCTTCTGGAGGTTTACACCATGGTTTTAAAACAACCTCTTTTGTGAATTTGGGCCTATGAGTTTCCAGCTCTATTGCCAACTCCATGAATCACTGTCTACCTGAAGCTATTGCCTATTGGCAACTGGAACAACTTATTATTCACCTACTTGTGTTTGTATGTATACACGTATGTAAGCAGCTCATTTCTAGTTACAGTATTTTTTTATCCTTTTGGAATAGTCATTGGAAGCATTCACTAGTTTTTGTTGGGTTTTTGAAAAAAAATTTATTGGTGATACCCTTATTTCAACACTTTTCATTTTCATCTCTGTGAGTGATACTCAAACAAAAATTTGTGCATTATAGATTTTTTTCATTGAGAGGACTGACCAAATTTACACGGACCTAGTAACCAGGATTGATGGTTTAAGGATGTTCTTTAGGTTTAACCTTTTCACGAACACAATCCACATTTTGTGGTTTGGCTCAATAACTTTTGAGAAACGTCAAAAATTTCTGCAAGCACCATCTCCATTTCTGTTGCATGACCATATTGCGTTTGATGACAGGAATTTAAGAAAAGAATAAGCTTCAAAAATCCTTAAATTGGCAACACATTGAGAGGTTCAAAATTGTTTTTTTAATCAAATCAACAACGTTTCTAACCATCTACATTTTATTAGAACCATGTATATGTACAGTAGCACTAAAAGAAAAATATTATTGTTGCCAATTTAAAGAACAGAATGAGATCAAAATAAAAACAACAAAGAAAACACAGCATTTTCAGGAATGGTACAGAATGTGATCAATTTAGCCCTTAAATAATTCCTGTCATGAAAGTGGTAAACCACTTTTTGTGAATTAGGGCTAAATAGTCTATCCTAAACACAAACCTCAATGTCTCTTGTTTTTCCTGTTCATCGTCTTCAGGGAATTCTGGCATCAGTTTCATGAGTCTTTCTCTCTCCTCATCAGTAAGAGAGGAATCCCATGTGTCTTTACTCATAACAGATTCAAATATAGAAGGCTGTAAGAGGAGGGTGGCAAAAATTGTTGAAAAAAAATATTGGTTAAAGGTGAGTGATAAAATACACTGGAACATGACTTGATGGACACTTTAATTTTGTTCCAAAGCAATGAAAACAGATATTTGCATTCTGTCCAGAGTTTTTGTAGCTTTCGAGTGAATAAATGCTTGTCTGAACCTTATAATTGGTCATTTGGAATATATATTTCTAAGTCTAAGTCTGACTCCTGATTATATTGCTAAACATTGCTCTATGTACAGAGACAAGCACTCAATACTACCAGCAAAATACAGAGAAGCAAACCTCTACAAAGTACATACACTTTACATGTAAATTTGAATAAGAGTAAAATCCCAAAGTGGAACAAATTTGCAATCACATATGTGAAATCAGGATTGAAAAAATTGAATTCAAAATGTTTCTTTCATGTGAACCCAAACTATGGGCCTTTATCTTTATAATATATTTCAAAGATGCTTATGATAGAATCGATAGAAATAAATTTACTAACTCTTACTTTTTAAAAGCAAAAATATCTGGGCCTACCCCAATCAGTAATAAAATATAGCTATAATCATAGGGTAGGACTAGGACTTAATTCAGTTAAATTAAATACAATATCTACATGTCTACACAGGCCCAAACAAATGTTGAACATTCACTCAAGCACTAGGGAACACCCAAGAATTAAAGTGACAGTAAACTGAAGCTCCTAATGGTGCCATCTTTCAACAGGATTTGATAAGTGTCTGTGCCTCTAATTTTCCCATCATGCACCATTCTAGTTTGTAGATGCTTAGAATGTATCTGTAGGCAATTTTCCACATGTGCAACATCAAAAAAAATAGTTTGAAATATAAAATGTACCTATTTACCAAACAGCTGTCTGTCGAAATTCAAAATAAAATGTAATTAATTTTCAAATTATAATCTCAATTTAGCAGTTACTGTAAAGTGGCGCTGTTCAGGTTTTGCCAGTTTAATGCCATTTTAATGTAAGCAGAATCAGTTACTTACATTTGCTAGATTATAGTGCTGGGACTAAAAACCGGGTACCCGGGTCCCGCCCGAGAGCATCGGGTCCCGATCCAAAATATTACATGCCCGTTTCCCGAAAAATAAGTATTTAATGATTACTCATGTATGTAACATGACAAGGCGGTAGATAACGTCGACCAGCCATTCAATATCTACATGTAAATATCCATGTAGCGCCCCACTGCAGTGATGCGCTTTCAAGTTTTTCCCAGTGTTAATAGCTTCTTAAGGGTAAATATAAGCTTGTAATTTGTGTTATATGATTTTCGGGTAACCGGGAACCCGCCCGAAAAATCGTCGGGTTCCCGAATTGAAAAAATACCCGAAACTCCCACCCCTACTAGATTACCTAATTCAGGGACTCTTCCACTGTACTCTGGACAAATTTGGCGTTTCCACGATCAAAATCATGTATTTAAATAATCATTATCCCCTGCCACATGTGTGATCCATCCTGCACCACTGTACAACCAGAAACATTCATGACATGAAACTTTTGAGAACTGTAAACAACAGCCATTTTTATATCACAGCAAGAAACTTCAGCAATTTGAAACAAAAATTAGTGTTATATGTCAATAGACCTGTTTACTAAGTGATTCAAATTTTATGCATACTTTTGAAACAAAGGTTGTTCTTGACAACCTGAAACTTGCCAGAGGCTTGCCAGACATAGCAACAAGTAATGTATACATGCAGACTGGATTATTGTAGTTCATTCATTAATAACAGGTTAATGGAATACCTCGTTACTAGGTCCCCAGGAAAGAAACATCCATAAATTTTTATCACTTAGTATTAACAGGTCTATTATGATTCAATGATTTCACAGCATAAAACTGTCACGAATCTGAACTGCACGCAAAATTCGGTAGCATTAAATGTGCGTGAAAGTTTCTAGTGTCACAGCTAATGCGCACAAACCTTATTGTATGAATTCAGACAGGAACAGCTATGCAGGAATACAAGGTTATCTCTACTTACGTCTTCTATGAGATCAACAGGTAGCCACACTTTTGCCTTGCCAAGGATACAAGGTTCAAAGGTCAAATCAGAGTCTTTCATGCTAGACTCCTTGCCAGCTGTTTTCTTGCTCAAATGTGTCATCTTCTTCTTTCTGTGAACGATAAAAATAAGTGACATGCTACAATTTTGAGTTTTTTCCACGATGTATTAGCACAAACTTTTGTCATATGTATTATTTGCTGAAAATAGATCAACATTGCTGATAAATTGGCAATGTATTGCTGCAACCTACTGTGAAAATGACAACATAGTATTACAAAGCAAGTCATGATTTCTTTTGTTTGTTCTTCTTCCTGCACTCACACATATGTGAGGTTAGCGTAGATTACCTCGCACTTTGTACCTTCGTACCGCGATGAATTACCTCCCATACCAAGTGTGTGATATTTTGCACCGTATGTGTGCCGGAAAGGAGCAAGATCGGCAGACAAAAACAGCCTGAAAATTTCACTTGATCAAGATGATGCAGATCATATTGAAGAATATGGCATGAAATTAGATATTCTATCATCCTAAAATGTAGAAGGAAGTATTTCTCAGAATCTTCCTGATTATATTGGTGTTTTTACCTCTTCAACTCAGTCTAAGAGGTAGTGACTAGCCAGGACTAGCTTCGTGAGTGTAAAAAAAAAAAATTTAAAAATGGCTATAAGAACTTACGCCTTTTACATCAGGAAGCCAGGCGTTTTTCCCCAGCAATCTAATTGCGCACGGGTTAGCAGGACATGAAAAATGCCCTGAAATAACACTTTCCTGATAACTCCCGCGACCGACAGGTCCTTCACCACAGCGTTTCCTCCTAGGGAAACTTCTTTGAATTAGTATGTCTTTTTGATCGTACGTATTTTTACAAAAAAATACAAAAAAAGAGCATAAGATTAAATTTCCGAGAACTCACCAGTGTTTGTGTATCCATGCCTCCTCTTGTCATGCAGATGTAAAATGGCGGATGCGTGCGACGACATGCGATACATTTTAAATCTGCATGACAAGAGGAGGCATGGATACACAAACACTGGTGAGTTCTCTGCAATTTCTTATGCTCTTTTTTTTGTATTTTTTAAGCCTGAGTCGAATCGATTGGTTAGCCGGTGTTCGATCGAAGACATCGACTCCCGAATACGTTTTGGCAAATTCGGTGCATCGATTTGTAGTCCGCCAGATTTTTGACTACCGTAGCCGCCATGAAAAAATCAAATAAAAAAAGAAACTCCGTAACGTACAGCATATATACTAGCAGAGAACGTGAAGGCGACTTCAAAGTTCAAACTGTTGGCTAACTTTCGCTAATTCGCTCGCGGAGGACGTCGCGCTTTACCTGTGCTTTCTCTATGGAAAAATTGTTTTGTCGTTACGAACTGAAGTTTACGATAATTTTCTTGCACTCTCTCTGCATTGTCAATTTGACAATTGTATAATTGAACATGATAAATACGGGCATGAGTACGAGTGTTCCTACTTAATTCGCAATAACTAATATCACACTCTCATCAAATTGGCAATTACTTCTGAATGATCTCTGAAGCTGAATGAAGTCGAGTCTATATTGAGCGACGAAAAGTTTATTTCGTATTGTTTGTTTTTTTTTGGCATCGAACAAACGTGTTCCATTCAGCTCTCCAAAGACAAAGTAAGATTATTAATTCTTTGAATTTGAATCATTGTCGGGTGTGTCGACAATGAGCATCGCTTCGTGCGACACTAGTGACATTTTAGGTAGCCATACGGACTAGAAACTTAAGATTTTGGCTCGTCCGCTGTGATTTTTACTAGCCATTGGCTAGCGGGCTATCGTTAATTTCGAGCAGCGAGAGCCCATGCCCGCGATGCCAGCGGACCGGTCACCGGTGCATGGTGCATACACTGCGTGCAACTGTGTGCAACTCTGTTTTCACCGCACATCATTTATCGATTAACCGGTATTCGATCGAATCAAAGCCGTCGAATCCCGGTTTATGAAATATTCGATATGACTCAGGCTTAGTATTTTTTGGTAAATATACTTAAATCATAAACAAATAATCATTCCAAAGGTTTCCCTAGGAGGAGATGCTGTGGTGAAGAACCAATGACTGTTGTGCATGTTGAAAAGGAGAAGAACAAGAAGAAGAAGAAGAAGAAAGAGAAGAAAGAAGAAGAAGAAAGAAAAAGATAAACATCCTAATCATAAAACTTTTTAAAAGTTAAAACAAGGAGGACATGGAGGAGGAAGAGTAAGAAGAGAAAAGACAGATAATGAACATTAATCTGGGGATTTTCTTTTGATATTTTTTTTGCACGCATCAAGAACTTAATATAGATCTCGTTCGTTTTACGAAGAAACCATTTGACATTTCAAACAAGTTTGTAACAAAGTGACATAGGACAATACCACACAATATCGAGTTTAATAGTGGGGCAATGCGGCGCAACTAGCAAACGTGAATTTTCAATTTCCTCACCAAATCGTATCGTTTCATACTTTGACAACATGCAGCAAGTAAAAATGAATAAATGAAGTTTTCATTTTACATGTTAAAATGAATTTGAAATACAGAAAAACGTGTAAACTTACGGTTTTGATGCGATTTTCACTCAAATTAGGATTAGCTACATTGTCGGTGCAAATTCCGCATTTCAGGTGATCTATGATATGGACGAGCTCAATTGACCGTGTAGGCCTACCTGATATTTAATGAAGAGAAAATCTTAGGGTGATAACTTCTGACGTGAGCGTTATAATAACAGTGGGGGAGGGGGGGGGGGGTGATTTGATTTCACTCATTAATGACAATTTTCGAGCCTTTTTTCCGAGGTTTTTTTTTTGAACGTTTCTACTCAGAAAAGTGGGGGGGGGGGGGGCGGGGCGGGGCTACAGCCCCCCCCCCCCCCAAAAAAAAAAGAGAGAGAGATGAATGTCATTCAAACTCTGCTTTTATTTCACTGTTCTACTTCAGCCTTCTGCACTGCTATACTTGTAGGCTGTACGACTACTTTCATTTGGATAACGTGTGAAAAAAAGGCTTTTATTCTTTTTCTTTCTGGGTTTTCTTCCTCCTCCTCCTCCTCATCCTCCCCCTTCTTCTTCTTCTTCTTCTTAATTCCTTTTTTTCTACTCTCTCATTTCTCACGTATTTATTTCATTCACTTTCTCTCCCATTTTCTACTTTTAATCCTGTACCCCCTCCCCTCCCCTCTCTCTCTCTCTCTCTCTCTCTTTATATATCTCTCTCTTAACAAGCTGCGTACAAGTCTGATTGTATCCTGTTTTGTGAGTTAAGCAGACAAAAAAATATTTGAGGTTGTGACGTCGATTGAGAATCAATGTGACAGGTGGTAAATAATTTCGAGGTGAGTTGTTATGAGGGCACGTCCAGGAGGGTAACAGAGAACCTGCTGGTGTCACTTCACATTCGTGTACGCAATGCAGTGGCGGATCCAGGAATCTGAAATGGGCAGGGGAAGGGGGGGGGGGTAGCGGCGAAGGAGCGGAGGGTGTGGGAGGGGCACAAAACAGAAGAATTAAAGGGGATGCGCGCCCTTGGCGCCCCTGCCTGATCGGCCACTGCAATGGGTGTAAGAAAGCTGATTTGAGTTTATGTGGGGGATATTACGAGTCTTAAATTATTCCAGAGAGTCTGCTTAAAAAATTACTGCCTCTGATCGAGACTGAGACATTGATAATGTTGATGAGAGAAAGAGAGAAAGAGAGAGAGAGGGGGGTGGGGGTCCACCCTTCCTTTCAGACTCTTGGGAAAAATTCAAAACCCATAACATATTATAACCTCAAATTTCAGAATAAAAATTGTTTTTTTAAGAATTTAGTAGAGCTAAACCTTTCAAACAAAACTCAAATATTGATTCATTGATTGAATTTATTAACAACACATCACATAAATGACAGTATATTATGAACAATTACACAATGTACTAAAGAGTAATAATTGTACATGAATACATATACATAAACAGTAAAAGTAATATATATATATATAGATAGAAATGGATTTACAATGATATGTAGTCATAGATCTACATGAAGTTGAACGTACAATATAGATGTACTAATACTGAGGTGAAGTTGTTAATTGGAACTAGAAGTTAGCACAAGTGCTAGTCGAGCCCACAGTGGTCGAGCCTAGTCCCATTCTTTTGGCAAGATGTTTTGTTTTGTTAATTTTATTTCCTATGTAAAAATATATACATATATATTTTTTAAAGTTTTACATTTCTTACAGAGAAAACAAGAGCAAAAATGAATACATGCAGTTGTTTTTGTTTTTTAAAACAATAATTACGATAATTTATACAAGAGAGAGAGAGAAAAAAATCTTTAAACAACTGAAATCACTGTTGTGTGCATATATACGTCAACAAGTCACATTTCTAAATCTATTATTCCTGAATATGAAGATAATTTTGTTCACTAAGTATATTATACACATGTATGTAAATAATCTCCCGTATATTTGGAAGGATGCCCAATTTCTTGTGCAGATAAATTCACAGCGTAGTTAATCTGGTTTATCAGATTGGAACTTGGCCTTATATGAACAGCTTGTTCTAGAAAACTAGGCTTAGAAATATTGAGAGATGATGTCTCGCATACTGGTTCAACTTTTTCTTGCTACGATCCTGTCTGTAGCAAGCCATGCTGCTCCACAACTGGGTATGTAGAAGATTTTTTAACATTACTCTCTAAAAATTCAGTGGAAACAGGGGCCTGGGAACGATTTTGTTACTGGGGGTGATCAGGGGATCCTCAGCATTTCAGTGTCTCTTTTTAAGAGTCAAAAAATCTCTGACAAGAAAAAAAAACTTCAGCATTTCAGTGTCTCTTTTTAAGTCCAAAAATCTCTGACAAGCAAAAAAAAAAAAAAAAAAAAAAAAAAAAGGTCCTCAGCGTTTTTGCAGGGGGTGCTGCACCCCCGGCTCCCATGCCCATGAGTGGAAATCTACATTATGAGGTGGGGAAGGCAAAGTGGAAATCCACTGTTGAAGGAGTCAAACTTTGTTTATAGTGGAATATACGTTCATAATGGTGGCAAATGAGTTGTTCAATCAGTACTCGATCTGGAGTGGATTCCAATATAATTTCGAGTGGATTCAACTCCAAACTATATTAAAGTCCCTATAAATTTGACGCATTTAAAACTAATAAATCTCCACTCTTCTTCTTTAAAATATAGCTACTTATACTCAAAAGTACTATATTGAGTAAGATGTTAGCAAAAAAGAGGGCTTAAAACCTTTGTTTTATTTGAAAGGCAAATAATAACTTGGTGTTTGTGTGTGTAATAATTTTATTTCAGATTAGGTGTGAAGATTTCTTGTTCGCGTTCTTTGTTATTTTTATCATTACTTCAACTACCAATATCGTAATACATAGCGAATTATACTGGTGTAAGTAACTTTATATATACACACATATATATATGTAAGAAATTAATTGAATTGATTGAGAGAAATCATTTGCGTAGCTAAACTCATTGTTCCTCCTTACTGACTTCCTGTCTGTATTTTTGTTCAATACTCCCCTATCCCTCAAAGAAAAGGAATAAATTAACTGCGAAGGGGTTGCAGGGGCTGCCTGTCGGTGTTTGTGCCTGGTGTAGCCGAAAACCAGTAAACCCGCCTCCGTGGGCTAGTGGTTAAGGCGTTTGGCGTACACCCCCAAAGACCCGGGTTCGACTCCCGGCGGAGACAGTTTTTGCAAACCCTGCAGTTATTTCCACGGAAAGGAAGTCTAACCCCTAATTTGACACTTTATCAGAAAATCATTGTGTCTTGAGAGAAGCCTAATTCAGCTGCCTTCTGGTCGTGTCAGGAACAGCTACAGTACATGGCCTATGGTAGTCTTACAGTGCAGACTCTCTTTTACGACTGACCAGGGTTTGGGACTGCAAACTAGGGGGAGAAGGGGGAGAAGGGGGAGAAGGGGGAGAAGGGGGGGGGAGAAGGGGGAGAAGGGGGGGGGAGAAGGGGGGGGAGAAGGGGGGGGGGGGAGAAGGGGGGGGGAGAAGGGGGGGGGAGAAGGGGGGGGGAGAAGGGGGGGGGGAGAAGGGGGGGGGGGGGAGAAGGGGGGGGGGGGGAGAAGGGGGGGGGAGAAGGGGAGAAGGGGGGGGGGGAGAAGGGGGGGAGAAGGGGGGGGGGGAGAAGGGGGGGGAGGGGGGGGGGGAGGGGGGGGGAGGGGGGGGGAGGGGGGGGGGGAGAAGGGGGGGGGGGAGAAGGGGGGGGGGAGAAAGGGGGGGGGAGAAGGGGGGGGGGAGAAGGGGGGGGGGAGAAGGGGGGGGGGGGAGAAGGGGGGGGGGGGGGAGAAGGGGGGGGGGGAGAAGGGGGGGGGGGGGAGAAGGGGGGGGGGGGGAGAAGGGGGGGGGGGGGAGAAGGGGGGGGGGGGCAAGTGGAAGAGTTTGGATGGTTTGGCTCATCTTCTTCCTCCTCCCCCCCCCCCCCTCTCTCTCTCTCTCATCCCCCATTTTCCCAACTTCCTCACACCCCGCTGCTCCCTATACATGTATACTCTTATCTTGTGTTGTTTAAACAATTAAACAAAGGGGTGAGATTAGCAAGTGGGAAATATGACAGGTGGAATAGCAATTTGATAACTGTGCAAATAATTATTTGGCTTGATCGATAAAAACCCTTGAAATAAAATGGAAAATAATTGCGTATAATTCGGTATTATCCGTTAGCCATTTGAAAATCATCAGACATCGTAAAAGCTTTCTAGTTTCCATGGTTACTAAGCAAATTTCATGTCAGTGACGTAAGTCATTTTCCCCTTTTCCCGCTTCCTTCTTTTTTGTTGTGGTGGTGGTGGTGGGGGGGGGGGGGGCCTTCATTTCAGCTCTTTTTACAAATCTGTTTACATATCATATTTTATGAATTAAGTTTAATTGTGTTTGTACCATGGGCTTTCAATACGGTGAACTTTATTATTATTATGAAGGATACGTCATAAAATAAACACCTTTATTCCTGCTATGTATTTGTGCTAAAAAGAGAAAAGGTAATATTATTCAACGTTCCCGAATGGAGGTACATTCCCTCTGGCACATACTAGTAGTCAGGGTTAGAAATCGATCATATCCCCATATTTCTAAATACTCTATTAATTGTTAGTTTATCGGAAGATCAGATTTGTATATTTATATACATGTAGTTAAAGGGGAAATGCACCTTGATATCAAGTTGGTTTAAGAAGAAGCAGAAAAAGTTAATAAAAAATAAAGAAACGGATTAATGAAAGTTTGAGCAAAATCCGACAAGAAATAAGAAAGTTATGAATTTTTTGAAGTAAGTGTTGTAATCAATCGAACCCAAATTGGCAATTCCGTAACGTCTTCTTGCGAGGTCTCTCCCATTTTCCTGCATGCACTAAAAAACAACAACTAAATTTCCATTTTCTCGAAAGAAAATATGTAATCATACATGCACCCTAGATATAATCATTGCAAGAAAAAAAAAACCCTATATGAAACAATTCTATTCCTTTATCAATAACTGAGAAGATGAAAATCTATGACATTTTCTGTATATATAGCCTACAGATCAAAACTAATGGGAAAGGAGCTCGCAAGATACGTCACGGAGTGCCAATTTGTGTTTGATTGATTACAACTTCAAAAATTCATAACTTTCCTATTTCTTAACGGATTTTGCTCAACTTTCACTAATCTGTTTCTCTCTCCTAAATATTTCTAAACTCGATTGCAGTTTCATATTGTATAACACAAGTATAACACTTCTCATTGAATAGAGCACTATGGCGCAGATGGGAACAAAGTTTCCGTGAGTGGGATCTCTGCTGGTGGATTCATGGCCGTACAGGTGCACGTTACTTACTCCGCCTCCATCATGGGTGTGGGAGTGGTCGCTGGAGGTAAGCTCCTATTATGGGTGTGGTCGCGGGGGGGGGGGGGGGGGGTAAGTCTCTGCTTTTGGTGTGGTCGTTGGGAAGTTACCTTTTATGATGAATGTGGTCAGGGGCAGCGCACCGGGGGGGGGGGGGGACAGTGCCCCACTTTTTCAAGTACCCCAAAAGTACCCATTTTACTACTGAAAGTGCCCTTTTTCTTTTAACAAGTGTCCTTTCCCCTTCTGATAAGTGCCTCTTTTGCAATCTGATAACAGCATTCCTATCTCTCTAATACGTGCCCTTTTTTCCTTCTGATAAGTGCAGTTTCACTTCGGATAGATGCCCCTTTTTCTTTCTAATAAACGCCCTATTCCCCTTCTAATAAGTGCCCCTTTTCAAATCTAATAATTGCCACATTTTTCTCTCTAATATGTGCCATTTTCTCCTTTGATAAGTGCATGTATACTTCTGATAGGTGCCTCAATCTCTTCTAATAAGCGCCCATTTCCCCCTTCTGATAAGTGCCTCTTTTTAAATGTGATAAGTGCCCTTTTACTATCTAATACGTGCCCTATTACTCTTCTCATACATATAAGTGCCCATTTTCACCTCTTACCTTTACCTATATTTTCCATGCAGCAGAGCTGGAGGCAAGAGGGGCACAATGTCAATCCCCCCCCCCCCCCCATCTAAGGATTCCTCATTCCGCTAGCTCGAATGTGCCCATAATTTACATCAAGGGAAATATTTTCTGAAAATTTCCCCGAAACTCGCTTGCTACGCTCGCTCGCTCTTATAGTAGGCCTAAATAATGAAATCAAGCAGATCGCATAATAATGTTGATATCGATATATTCCTAAAGAAAAATGACGGGGTTAATGTACGAATTAAAAGATCATTCAACATTTCCCCCAAATGAATTTGCTGTTGTCATTTTCATTATATCGCTGTAAATAATGCACAACCCAAGGAAAGCATTAGAAAGAGTTTGAAAAATTTTGCTCGCTAGCTTCGCTCACTCGTAGATGAATCATTAGACCATTACACACGACTGCTCATTGGGGAAGCTGAAGCAGAACCGCCATAAAAATGAAGAAGATGATGCTTGATAATATATTAGTTAGACTGTAAAGGGTAATACCAGTGTCACAAAATTGGCAGTTATCGCTTTATGCTCACCCTTGTAGGTGCCCGTTCCCCCCCCCCCCCCCCCACTTTGAAAGACGCTCCGCCGCCCCTGAATGTGGTAGCCGATAGTAAGCCTCTATTATGGGTGTGGTCGCTGGTGATAATATTGGTGTCTCCACTTAACGTATGCCCATAATATTAGTGTAGTCATATAGTGGCAGGAATAGTGGTGTAGTCATATATTGGGTATAGGGTGTGGTCACTGATGGTAACTGTCTATTATTCTTTAACGTTGTAATAGTTCTGGCAGCTTAATTGATTATGGATGTGAATGCTGTTTCTTAAGTAAAGAATTTGGCGAAAAGGACAGAAAAGAAGAGGGGGAGAAGGAGGAAAAAGGAGAGGGGGAGAAGGAGGAAAAAGGAGAGGAGGAGAATGAAGAAGGAGAGAAGAAGTAGAAGAACAAGAAAAAAAAACAACAATAACAACAATAACAATAACAGCAACTGAAGAAAAGAAGAAGAAAGAGCAAGAGGAAGATAACGAAGGAGAATGAAGTGATATTTCTGGTACTCCTTGTTTTTTGTTTTTGTATTTTGTTTTGTTTTGTTGTTTTGTTTTTCAGTGCTCTCTTATGAATCTTCTAAGGGCAGTACTCCTGCCCCTCTCTTTTTGTTTATCTTTTTTCTTTTAACCCTTCTAAAACAGGTCCATACTGGTGTGCTAGGGGCAATCTGTTCTACGCTCTTGGTCAATGCATGGAGACCGGTGATATCGATGTGGATTATCTTGCTGGTTTTGCTACGTCATATGCTCTGACATTCAACTCCATTGATGACCCTGGATATATGGCGAATGACAAGGTCTATGTCTTCGGTGGAGCGAAGGATACCGTCGTCGTGCAAGGTAGGCATATGTAGCACACTTTACAGCACGACTACGATCGCACCCTTTCGGGGTCGAAGAAACTAGGGAAGTACAGTCATGGAATTCAACGGAATTATCTATTTATATTCTGGAGCAAGCGCCATGAGCGCCTGAGTAGGCGGATACCGGCGCTGTAGAAGACTTCATCATCATTATTATTATTATTATTATTATTACAGTCGGTCGTGCGATTGGTATGAATTCACCGCAATAATCATACAGGGACCGCGGAACCGGTTACTGAAAAAAGTGGGGGGGGGGGGGGGGGGGGCTGCAGTCCCCCCCCCCCCACTTTTTCAGTAAACACGTGCAAACGTATGGCAGTGCAAAAATGTGGCATACACGCAGCTCCCCCCCCCCCGCCCCCATTAAGCCCCTCCACTTTCCAAGACTTTCCGCGGCGCCTGTCATAGGCGTACGAGGCGGGCCGGGCGGGGTTGCAGCCCCCCCCCCCCCCCAGGATTTTCAAAGTGCTAATACTCGGGCAACCACCACCTCATATTCGGGCAGTGAAGTGCCCGTATATCCTCATATAATAATAATGATGATGATAATAATAATAATAATTATAATAATAATAATAATAATAATAATATAATAATAATAGTAATAATAGTAAACAGTTCTTGTATAGGGCATATCACATTTAACGTCCATATGCGCTTCCAATGGGTTTGGATATTATTACCCTGGCTTTAGCATATTTAGACAGTGATGTGCCGAATGTTTAATTCCTGGACATTTTCACTGCAAAGAAGTATCACAAATTTTGCGAGCAAAAATTTTGAACTGGAATGTTGATATTCAGTCAAAAGACATGATCAACCCCCCCCCCTCCCTCTCCCCCTTGCAGAAATGTGCCTTGCGCCTATTGCGATAATCTGGTATTTCTCTGACTGCCGGGAAGGCCTTTTCAATATTGCAATTAATTAAACAGATCGGAAGCTCAGTTGGGAAGAATTTCTATTCTTGAAATTCCATCATGTCGAATCCCACTTTCACAATCATAATAGTTAGGTCGTAAGGTGTTCGATTGCCTTTAAACCGTGTATATATTATCTCACTACCAAGTATATTTAATTTTTGACCATCTGGTTGAAAATAAGCCTTTTTATTTGAACTTGATTGGACATTTTCTTTCCTAAAATATTTCTACATTTTGTCACACTACCAGGTAGATCGCAATAACTGCATTTTTTTAACATTTAATTTAAAATCACAGACCTTTGTTTTGAACGTGATTTGATATGATTCAGTTTTTATTTTCTCTATTCATATTCTAAATGTAAATAGCTTCAATACATTGAAGTAAAGTGCTTACGTAAAAAGGTCGTCAAAAATAAAAGGTTGAATCAATCATGATTATGCATATGAAGTAGCTGCTCCGACCCTTTGGAATTCGCTTCCTCTGCACAACCGCTATGCTCCAACACGACAGACATTCCAGACCCTTCTTAAAACTTACTTGATTTGTTGATAAACCTCTATCTCTGTAATTAGTTATGTGCCCCTACAAGTACTGATATTTTTGTAATTGCCTTCTATAAATGATTTTCATTAGTACACCTAATAATAATAAAGGTGTAATGTTGGTGTCTTTCGGTTACAAATCTTTCATTTTAGTGTAATATTTGTAAATTTTCTCGTAATAGTAATTATAAGAAATTATCTGATTTTATTTTTAGATGTTGTTATGCTGTTATCATCAAAATGGAAAACCATGAGTTGTCATTTATGTCATTTGTTGTTTTAACATTGTAATTGAACCATAAATTGTAATTTTGTCATATGTTGTATTTACATTGTAGAGCGCATATAGAGTGACTGCATAATTGATGATGCTCTGTATAAATCTATCTTTATTACTATTATATATTATTATTGTACAGCTTAAAACATTGAACAATGAGCTATAATAGGGAAAAATCACTTCTCAAATACATCAGGGCCCCATTTCATAAAACTTGTTATCAGTAACAACTTCCACATTTCTATATGACAAATTTGCTCACAACCAATCAAATGCAACGATTTCAGTAGTTTATCAGTTATTGTAACTTGTTATTGGTATCGAGTTTTATGAAACAGGGCCCAGAAATATCCTACCTCTTCACTATCAATTTACCGACACAAATGTGTCTGTAGGACTGATTTACCGAAGTCTAAATTCAATCTGATCCAATTATGGCCGTAAGAGTCGAGCCTATACCAGTTACACCGCCAAACCAACTCTATAAAGCCCGCGGATATGGAATTCCTTATACAAAATGATAGTGATCCTATGGTGAAAGTTCATCTGTATTGGTCATAAGATGTTGAAGAGTCAAACTTTGAATCTCAATACAAAATATGTATCCATAATATGAACGGGCTGGAAATTTCGGAGGTAAATATATTTGTATTGAGATAAAAAGTTGAAATCGTCAACATGATAATGATCCCTTCTCGTTTAAAATAATAGAAGTAAACATCAGTAATTAATATTTTTTATTAACAGAAGTGGCCAAAGCAGCAGAGGAATACTATCGCCATTTCATACCGGATAACGACAACTATCTCACAGAATATAGCATTCCTGCTGAACATTCTATGGTATGTCAAGTTTGCAAACATGACCCCTCCCCCAGCAAATTCACGGGTTTAATTTATTTCTGATGCCGTTCATATAATCCGTTATCTTAGCCAATACATTTAGGAGCTACTCATCTTTGAATCAGAAAAATCTACAGTTTCCATCATGGGTTTTCCGTTTACGTTATACATTTGCTGCATTTCGTGATATTAATTTGATTTACGTTTTATATTATTTTACGCGTGGGTGGAATAAAACACAAATGCAATTCCAATGTTAGGGGTAAACAGGGTCTTATCTATAGCTCATAGGAAAATTCGTTGCCAATTTGGTCAAAATAATATTTAATTTAATTATTTATTTAAGTAATTTATTTATTATTATTATTATTATTATTATTATTTTTTTTTTTATTATTATTATTATTATTATTATTATTATTATTATTATTATCATGAGATGTGTTGCTGTTGTTATTATTGTTGTTATCATTATTAAAATGTCTATTGCTTACAGGTAAATGACGTGCATGGTAATGCTTGTGGTCATAAAGGCAGTCCATACATCAACAACTGTGGATACAACGCCGCTTATGAGATGCTGAATCATTTCTATGGCCCAGGACTTGAGGTACGTTATGACATGGCTCGGAACATATCATTAAACTTGTCCTAATCGTACAACACCTTCGTCGTAAAACATCTTCGTGAACGAAACAGGTCCTAATCGTTCACGACAGGGGCGGATCCAGGATTGAGTAAAGAGGGGGCACAAAAATGAAAGTTTGTCAAAAGGTAGACCCGTATTATTTTGGTCTCGTCAGGCTCTCGAAAAGTCGCTGGGGGGGGGGGGGATTTTCGCCAAACCTTCAAAATTCGCTCAGTAGGGGGTAACGGGGTCCAGTTTCCCTCCATAATTCCCCCCTTCATTCTAAAAGGGGGGGGGGCACAATCAAAGAAAATGGCGGATCGTCTATGGTCAAAATGCATATTATTCTTCCAAAGGGGGGGGGGGGGCACGGGCTGGAAGTGCCCCCCTGGATCCGCCAATGGTTCACGAAGGTGATGTAAAGAGGAAGTCAACACCAAATATTCAGTTGGAAAATGAAAAAAACAATAGTTCTGTAAAAGTTTTTAAAAAATACTAAACGATATTCATTTTGAAAGTCTAAGAAACATACAAACATAATTTATATATTTATTCATATAATTTAAAAAAACACATTCCAAAAGTCATAATATTGCAAATAAATTGGGATATATTATAGTGGGGGCGGGATCATAAAAAGGATAAAAAGACTTGATGTAAATGATCCCTTAACAACATATATATAATCTCGAAAGAAATGATCACTATGAGACGGTCGTAGCTTTTATTGTCCTCCTTTATTTGCCAAGCTTTCGATCAAAGATTTTCATCAGGACTGCATAAAAAACACCAAATGATGGCTTACATTTACATCGGAATATACATTTCAATTTCTTACGATTGTTAAAGGACAAGTAACCCCACGTGATATTCTAGATGCACCTATTGTCTGCTACGTCTTTCCATGGAGGCTGCCATTTTGTGCATGACACGGATCATTAGGTACCATATGCATTGATAATAGCCTACCTTTACAACAGATACGTCGCTTTGTTCTGATTGTATTACGATTGTTATTGGCCATGGGCCTAGATAATTGACGACCCATGAGTTCTAATAGCCATCCTGTAAAGCAGATTCCTCGCTTTGTTTTGGTATTGTTACGATTGTCTCCGTCCTTGACGTCAATTCTCCGTCCTTGACGTATATTTTTTATGAAGTATATTTTTTATGAACAAATTAAGACCTTTTAAAAAATATATAAAACTAAACTTACATTTCAGAATATGTGACTTTATCTAATATATATTTGTCCTCTAAAAATCAATTACAAGTTAACGATGAAGGAAATTTTACTTGGGATGAAAAATATGTTCGTGTACACATAAAGTAATGGCAGCCCCCTTATTATTGCTAGCAGACGATAACTTGGCTGGAAAATAGTGATTTATATCTATATCCTGTGTTTTTACATGAAATTGCATGTATCAAATAAGAGGCATATACTACACCATTCAAAATAAGCTAATTCATACGCTGAGGTTAATTTCCCTTTAATATAGGCTCAACGGGATCTCGTCGAGGGTTCATATCAGGATGTAAGGTCCCTGAGAGCCTATAGAAACAACTGGGCCTCGCATATTGAAGCAGTCAATATATCTTTGAATTTGATATAGGCCTACAGAACAAAGCCAGGTAAGATCAGTCAAAGAATACATGTGCGACTTACCAATCATGGGGTCCTCACATTTAAAAATCATCCTCAAACTGTTAATAAACTTTAAAAATCGGAGATAAATCGAGATAGATCGCCGGTCTTCTGCGCAAGTAAAAATAAATTATGCAACCAAATCGCAACCAAATCGCGCGCGCTCGCACAAAGTAACTTTTACACGTAAACCAATGGGGATCGCAGCAAAATTTAACTATGCCCGTAGGCATAGTTCATTTTTGCGGGCATGGTAAAAAACACGACTTCACTTTCAACTAATCAGTCAGATGACAGGATTAGGAAAGATTCTTAAAGTAAAGGTATATAATATTAATTATCATAATTATTATAATGATGATTATTATTTTTGTCAGCCATCATTTCATGTTGTTTTTTATGCAGTCGTGATGAAAATCTTTGATCGAAAGCTTGACAAATATAATAGGACAATAAAAGCTACGACCGTCTCGTAGTAACATTTCTTTCGATATACTAAAACAACTGAGTGACCACCAGCGTTGTGTTCAACATTTCTTACAATATTTAAATATATAATAGATAATAATTATGATGATGAGGATGAAGATGATACTAATAATAACGAAATAATATCTCAATATATTATCTACAACACATCCACTACTACAATGCAATGAACGAGGATGCGCTTTCATTCTAATGCTAACATATGCTGACATAATGTGCTGATTTACCCATCACCTGACATGAGGTTCATTGACCTGACTGTACTTTCTTTGTTCTAATGTTCTACAGAGACCAACAGCAAGTACCGATCAAAGTGGAGATGTAAGTACATGTCTATCTTAAACCAGTTGTGGGTGTGTGCGATTTAACAAGCCTCCCTCTTGGTTTTCCAGTACATGCCCAATTTCCATTCATTTTTTAAAATAAGTTATCATATTTTCATTTCTGGCAAGACCAAAACAAAATACGGGTCTGCCTTTTCCCAAAGTTGACACATTTGTGTGCCCCCACCCCCTTATGCTAAATCCTGACCATAGGTCATATTACTCAAACTTGCTCATCGGATTTGAAAGGACGATTTCGAGTATCAATATGTCTCTTGCTGGGCTTTTAAATATGATAATGAAGTAAATGGAGGAAAAGGGCGTTGAAAGAAAACGTAAAAGAACATAATATCATACTAATGTGTCATGGAATATGAAAAGAGAAAAGGAGAGAGAATTTAAAAAAAATAGAAAGAAAGAAAGAAAGAGGGAGTGGAGGAAGGTAGACGGGGGTATATGGTCTCGATGAAAGTTTCTCAAATTATACTCTTTCGAACGTTCATAAACATGATAAAGGAGAGTAGAAAAGAAACAGTAACAGAGCTGTGTTGGTTAATGAATCGAGAAACAGACAAAATTATATTTTTAGAGAAAGAAACACGATATATTGTCCTCTCTTTTTATTCAGCTTCTTGAATTCGACCAAACAGTGTTCTTTGATGGCGGAAACGCAGGCAGAGAAAGTGTTGCAGACAGCGGCTATGTGTACGTGCCTAGTGGATGCAGCAATGATGCGTCTCGTAAGTGTCTACCATGTAGGCTAATGTTAATGTTACTTGTAAAGTATAGGTGTTGTGGTCTAGTGGATAAGTCACCAGAAAGTGGCAAGGTACAAGGTTCGAGTCCCTGTCACTTCATTACGTCCTTTGCCAAAACATTACTGTACATTTGCAACACCCGAACCGGGTGTAGTAAGTGGTATAACTGATATATAGGATTATTCATTGTGCCCTGTGCCCTGGTAGCCGGTTCTAAAGCTGGGGTAAAAAATTCGAAGGCTCGTAGAAAGTGCAAACATAGAGACATTATATCATACAATTTATCCAAGAAGGAAATACAAGTGTTATATTCAGTTTTGTCGATAACAGGTAGGTCTAACCATTGATCGGATTCCATGGACCTGATAGAAACCAATTATCAAGATTACAAGTGGTGCATAGTGAAAATAACACATCATTAGATAATCTTGAAAAGCAACATTAATTAGCACGCAATATATACACTCAACCAAAAAAGTAAGTTCCCCCTAGCATTTTTTGATATATCTCAAAAAGTATTTCACCGATTTTCGTAATTCAAACGGGAATGGATAGGGAATTTTATAACTCATAACATGAATGGCATATCATTGCCACCAGATATCATTATTGGTGTGAAAAAATGCATTTTATGTCAAAATGCATGGAAAAAAAAGTTGCACTTTAGTGATTTGCATTGACTTTTACACAAATAATCAAACAATCACTCATGATTTCTGAACTTTTAAGCATGGTTTATTGCATATTTATCTATCTCTTTCTTTTCATGAGCATACAGTTTAATAGGGAAGCATATTGTACCTGAAGAAATTCCTGAGAATTACATAACAATTAAAAAGGTCATTTGCTAACTTGCATAGGAAATGTACACAATATGCTTCATATAACCTTAAGTGCAACTTTTTCCCATGCATTTTGACATAAAATGCATTTTTTTACACCAATAATGATATCTGGTGGCAATGATATGCCATTCATGTTATGGGTAATAACATTTCATATCCATTCCCGTTTGAATTATGAAAATCGGTAAAATACTTTTTGAGATATATCCAAAAATGCTAGGGGGGAACTTACTTTTTTGGTTGAGTGTATATATATATCTTGAAATAAACCTGTATATACAGTCATGTAAGTTGAACACCTTTCTTTCAACTTTGGTGCTTTGTGATGTATAGGCAACACACACATTCACACGCGCACACACGCACACACACACACACACACATATATATATATATATTTAGAGAGAGGGGGGGGGGGGGGGTAAGAAAAGTGGTGACAGGAGAGAGAGAGAAATAGAAGGAAAGTTGTTATCATGGTGATACAAGAGGATGGATGAGACAGGAGACAGTGACGCCGTCGAAATGTCTAAGTTATGTATTGCATATATTATATTTATGCAAAGATTACCCAACTTCTATTATTCTTTCTTTTCTTATTAAGATGATTACTGCGCAAATCATTCATGACAAGGTGATTGGATAGAAACTCTCCATGGTGAGGGTATGTCGGTTTTGGTGAAAAAACTGAAAAAAATAAATCACAATCTCTCACCCGGGATGGGCATAAACGTCAGTCGGGCATATAACTGCTCTTGTGTTATTATACTCGTCTATTATAACAGCGCCTTTTAATTATTGTATTTCTGTTCAGACTGTCCGGTACACATTGCTCTGCATGGGTGTCTTCAGCAATTGTAAGTAACAAAGTCAGTCGTGGGTGACAAGGTTAACAAGTCAGTTTAGGTTAATTTTCTAGGTAGTTAGACATGCGTAAACACCAACGTCATTTATATTCTATTATTATGATCCGTCATACTATTAATGTTATGTTATATGTTTCATTTGAAATGTAAAGCATCAATAAAGCAAGAATTACCCCCCCCCCCAAAAAAAAAAAAAAGAAAAAAAAAAAGAAAAAAGAAAAAGAAAAAAGAAGTAACGAATATAATGTAATCCTGGGGAGCGTTTCATCAAGCATTTTGTCAGTGATTTTTACCGACAACTGTAAGTTATAAGCTACTGAAATCCTTGCATTTGATTCGCTGAGAGCAAATTTGTCAGTAAAAATCACTGACAAAACGCTTGATGAAACGCTCCCTAGCAAAGTTGATCTTGATTTCATGAGGACAGTTGTGATTTTACATACAAATAAGTTAAAACCCTGAACATAAATGAGAATTGCTACTGGTACTGCTGTGAGTGCTTCTCCCTATAGGCCCTTTATTCTGAAGTTGAATATTACATGTAACTTTAAACTAGAGTTATGTATGTATCAAATTCATCAGTACTTAAAGCAAAAAAATATATTTGGAATTCTTATTTTATTAATGAACATAATTATTGCAATATAAACCAGTCAGGAGATCGAAGATCTGTACGTCAGGTATTCTGGCTACAACGAGGTGGCAGAACTGAATGACATCATCGTTATATACCCACAAACCATCGCAAAACCGATGGCCGGAAATCCAAATGGATGCTGGGATTGGTAAGCTTTCTTGAAATGAGATGAGAAATATTTTGAATTCCCAATTAGATTAATATTTCCATTTTCATCTATGTTCTGTTTCATAAAATCTCAGAAAAATGTTGGCATTAACCTTCTGATCTCTCGAAATATCGCTCATGACCTCCATTTTGTAAGCCAATTATGTTCGAGTCTTATACACACCCACACATACCTCTCTCGTTCGCTACCCCCCCCCCCCCCCGGCTTTCTGCCCTCCCCCTTTCAACCTATGTTTTCACATTTATATATACATGTGTGTGTATGTATATATTATATATATATATAATATATATATATATATATATATATATATATATTTCTTCTGTGTTTTTTTGTACACAGGTGGGGTTATGCGTCAATCTCATACGGTAAGATCAAGAACGAAAGTGAAATGACACAATGACATCAAACTTCTGTTTTGATTAGTTATATACATGTACAGATTCGTTTATTAATGATCTACTTTAACATTGTAGTTATACGATGTCCACACTGAAAAGAAATCATTTCATAGTCATTTTTAGTCTTAAGATATTTTTCATGAACACATGTATACACTAAATCTACATATTTTGTGCGGGTACCTATAACATCCACACCCCATTGTTATCGAAAACAATGTAATTGGGAAAACTTATTCCACGGTTATCTGATAGGACAATGCTCCCCTGAAAACGGAGATGTTCGCATTTTGTCATAACGGGCTTCAACTGCCTTTATTTTGTTTGTCCTCCGTTAACACGATAAAAAGTACTTTCGAAAAATAAAAGCCCTGTCTGTCACCTTTAATGTGCGAAAATTATAATCGCGTATTACATAATCCGAACCTGATTTCTATGGGCACTACAAGTTTTTATCGTGTTCATTATTAAACTTGACGACTAACTGAAGATGTTGGTCTATTACCGTTCCATTTTTATACTTTTGCCCATTTCCCCTTATTTAGTATGTATAAAATTTCCCACGTAGTCTATTATGAAACAGAAAAATATCTGTAAAATATTAATGTAATCGCAGACCTTTTATATGTCTCTTACAGCATGCGACCTGGCCCCGCAGATGGACTTCATGAAGCAGATCATCGATCGCATCACCGCCTAATTTATTGTTAAACCTGACAATGCTCTTTTGAGCCTGTATATTCTCGGGTTCAACTATTGGACGAATGGACAGCAAAATATTAAAAATGGTTATATCTGAATAAATTCAATAATAATATAGCCCCGCCCCTAACACAAAATAAGCAGTCAGAAATTAATGATATTCATTTTTTCCTTAAATGAAAATCCCCAACCTTAATGGCAAGTAGTTCTGGCAAATAGGGGAAAGTCAGAGAAGCAGATTGGTGAAAGTTTGAATTAAATCATACAAGGAATAAGAAAGTTATGATTTTTGTAATGCTGTTACGTATATCACTATACATATGGGAATTTCAAATTTGCCGAATCGGTAGTGATAGTGTGATGTAGTGGGGGACAACTTCCCCATTTGCTACAACGCATGAAATGACTAAAATGTCATTTTTTCAAACTCTATTACTCAGTAGGATCCTTTTCCTTTATATGAAGACCTGTAACAATATGCTATTTTAGTATAGTGCCCAAGGGGAAAAGGCGCTAAGGAGAAAACCGTAACTTAATGATATTTTAGTGTACGGCAAACGGGAGAGTTGACCACCAATATAAATTAGGAGACATTCAAGTTGATCGATTAGGTCATGTCACCGAATGAGAAGGAGACGGAAATTAAAATCCCGAGCTAGCACGCCTATGATCAAAGGACTGTAGCCCTATGTTCTAAATATTCCTTTTCATATATGATTATACTTAAAGTACCTACATTTACCATTTTCAATTTTTAATAGTCCTGATTATAGTATTTCTTCGTTGTACTTCGGATGGGAAACGTAGTGTGCTGCAACACTGCTACGACATCGCAAGGTAATGCTCGGTCACATTATCCTAGAAAACAGAAAAGGTTTTGATAATAAATATGACATCAAATATCTCAGTCAATTTTCATGATCAAGGATAAATTATTAAGATCTTTAGGCCGTTTTGGGTTAGTTTTTTTTGGTTTGTTTTGCCCAGTACAAGCGCAAAATATTTTACTGATTATTTGGAGTAGTAGTGCCTAGGTAGAGAAGTCTTGCTGAAAGATTTATCTACAAACCTGGAGACACATTTATTTCAGGCAAAATGCCCCCCCCCCCCCTGCTCAAATCTAAATCTAATTTATTTCTATTTCTCCTTTATATTTTACTAAAATGACTTCAACAGGTCATTTAACATGATTGTATTGACAATGATTAATTAAAATTGATACACCAACGTTTATCGCATGGATCGGCTTGATTTTGGGTGGAATCATTCCGTAATTATACTTTATTCCTGAGCATCTCTTTTTACTCTGGCATAATTATGGCTACTATATATATACAAAATATTCACCTGGGGGTATTTCACAAAGAGTTAAGTTTGACTTAAGTGTCAATGCGCATACCGTATTATCGCGTTATCCCCTGAGCATGATCTGCATGACCAATGCGGTGATGCGTCATATACCGCGCTTATAACTCTTTGTGAAACACCCCCAGAACGTTTATCAATACAATACAATCATATGTTCTTGCATCAGTCATTGTCCTAAGTTTATTCTACGTGTACACTATCATGTTCAATAATGATATAAACAAAAATTGATAATGACAAAAAATGAAATTGCTTATTATAATTTAAGCTTCTACCATCCTTGAATCATTGCTATTCAGAATTGGTACAAATGGGATACGAAAACACTAAGGCCCGGGGAGCGTTTCATCAAGCGTTTTGTCAGTGATTTTTACAACTGAAATCCTTGTATCTGATTGGCTGAGAGCAAAGTTGTCGGTAAAAATCACTGACAAAACAAAAAAACAAAAAACAAAGGAGGTTTGGTTTAAACCATTGTTTAAACCCCCTCTTGGGGTTTTTTAAGCGTACTTGCGCAAGGAATCCGATCCATTCATATTTTCGTTGAACGCGCGCATGGGCAATATACACTAATTTATGCTTATTTTAGTACGCTTATAGAGATTTAAACCATAATTACCCATGGTTTAAACCTCCTTTGTGAATTCGGGCCTAAGTGTAGAAATTTCCTTTTTCTATTCATATTAAATTACCTTTTAAATTGCGTATAATCCTGGCTCTTATACGTCATAATTGAGATTAATCGGCTCACTCGATATGGCGTTAGACATTAAGCCTGATGCGTCACGGATGCTACGTCGTCTTCTCTGTATCTGGGGAGTGATGCTGTTACAACCTTGTTGACACCCGTTACCATTGGTAACGCACATGGTTACAGCACAGTGGACATGAACCTGCACAACGAACAGAAAAAAAATGTTTTGACATGTATTTTACTACTCTCTTTAAAAAAAAAATCGAGCGATCACTGACGTCACTCCCCGGGGGAATAAAAATAGAGTGAAACTCCACTCTTTTCGTTTTAGAGAGCACTCGATAGACACTCGATATTCCCTCCTACACAAGTGACCACTAACGTGGGGAGTGAAAACATAGTGAAAATTCACTCTTTTTTTAGAGGCTTTTATATCTTCCAATTGCAAGCTTGAAGGCATCGTATTCTTTTTCTTTTTTTCGGAAAATGTCTACTAATAGGAACCTTTATAATCTACATTTTCTTTTCTTTCTTTAGTAAATATGTTTCGAAGGAAATTCTGAAACTTAAAGGGAGTGGCAAGTCGTAATCCATGGGCCTCACCAGTTGGCCTGACTCGGGGAAATTCGGATACAATCAGGTCCAATCGTGCGCTACCGAAGGAATGTTTAATTGCCGAATTCCTTGTGTGATCGTTAACTCGAATCCCTACATACGTAACCGACCAATGAGATTCAAATACTGGAATAAAGAACGGGCGATCTTGTTTACTCAAATTTGGGTCAATGTGCGAACTTTTATTAGCTGCGCGCGATAAATTGAGGTCGCTTTGAACTTTGATCCAGAGAAAGGACCTGCCAACTGTAAAACCGCCCATAAGTTGCGACTTGTCGCTCCCTTTAATAAGCTGCAAAAAGGGCTTATTTGACCAAGTGCAAGCTACTTGCACTCCTCTAAGTTAACAGAAAATGTGACATTCACAATACATGACTAATTTCTCCATTATTCAAAACTTCAATACTGCCGTATACGTAACCCGTTGTATTCGCTTTTGACATAATTATCTTTGTGAATCCGCACCTGCCACTTTGTAAGACTGCTTTACACTTTGACACGAACTCACCTGAGGATAACCACCGATAAATGCAAACGCCTGGAAAGAGAATCCTTGCTTCAGGGACCCAAGATTCGTGAAGATATTCAAGGAACTGTCGGCGGGGCAACTAAATTGAAATAGATTTTAATTCCTGAGAGGTATAGCGGGTTAATTGCATTGAGGAAAATATTCATGATCAAATATCCCTTTTGATATTATTTGTTAACCATATACAGTGGAATGTTTATGGTGATATGTCAGCGTTTAACACGGAACACTGGATACGAGAGAGGCTTGAACAGCCATAAGAATACAGATAACCTATTAAATAGTATACGCAATACATAGATAGTACATTAGTGGGGGCATGTGCCCTGAGAATTACATGGCGAAAATGGGGAAGAGAGGGAGAGAAAAAAGTAAAGGGAGAGGGGCACGATAAAATAAAAAAAAAAACATTTTCCTAAGTTGATGGTCTTGTTCACGCGAGCTAGTATTTTATCATCTAGTAAGACCAGTAACAGGGGCGTCGCTAGAACATTTTGAAGGGGGGGGGGGGGGGTGACACCCAATTTGCCTACAAAAATGCTGCACCCTAATCTCTCTCTTCCCTCTCCCATTTCCCCCTCCTTTTGTTTATTTTCCGACAGAGGTGGCGCATTTGCCAACAGAAATTTTGATTGGGGGGGGGGGGGGGGGAGGTGTGACATCCCCCACACCCCCCCCTCTAGCGACACCCCTGACCAGTAACCTCCCCCTCTTCATGAAATTATTGCCCCCGAAATTATTACCCCCCCCCCCCCCCCCCCAAGCCCCAGACTCACGCTCCGCCTCTCTAAACTCAAGGCTGTACTCACCCGCCATAATCAGATCATATCGCAGAGTATCATTGGCGTCTTCGCTAGGTGTGGCCCAACACGCATCTATTAATACGGTTAGATTAGCCGTCGAATCAAGGGATACGCCATAGAACAACTCATCTCGAACACGAACGTTTCCAGAGGATGGCAGAGCAGTGAAACTTTCATTGCTGTATCGCTCCAACGTCAACTCAAACTGAGCATAGCCTATCAAATATATAGATATCAAACAAACTCAGAAGAGAACTTTAACTCAAAAAGAGCAAATTCATTCTATGAAAATGAGGAGAAAAAAATATTACATGTCTACCCGTGTGAGTCCAAAAAGTCTACACTTAGAATGTTAAATGAAAAATTATTACATAATGTTTTGAAAAAGTATTTTGTCCTGCGTCAGTTGGTACCATTTTTATGTTGTATTATGTTCACGTTTGGATGAACAGGGGAGCGTTTCATGAAAGGAAGTTGTCGGATATTTTATCCGACAACTGTTATAAGCTACTGAAATCGTTGCATCTGATTGGCTGAGAGCAAATTTGTGGGATAAAATATCTGACAAGTCCTTTCATGAAACGCCCCCAGGAGTCATTATTTCAATGAGTGTCAAAATGGACTTGCGCCAGAGTAGGCCCTATTAACAGAGGGGATGAAACGAATGTATCAAAGGAGGTGCATTGCAGGTGACTTCCCAGAAGCAAAGACAACACACACACACACACTCACACGCACACACACATACATGAGGAACGCTTTACGCATGTTATTTTCAAGATTGACTTTTGGATGTTGAGAAACAATAACATCATCATCATATCACGATTGTTAAACACTTTGAAGCAGCAAGTAAAACAGCCTCTAATCGAGGCGATGTGCTGCTCTGTTGATCCCCTTTTCGATCCTGGAAACCCGCGGAATCATCCTCCGATAATTGTCCGAGTCTTGTTCAGCACATAATTATAGCCTCTTCGCACCCGTCGACGTTACTTGTTGTTTTCTTATGTTTAACTTTGAAATATTATGTCAATTTTCTACGAAAAATCTTTCATGAATAATTCTGTTCCTGGTAGAGAAAATGAACCAATCAATAGCTTCTGTGCGTATCCGGACACCTACCCCCTGGACAACCACCCCCGGATAACCACCCCTAGGATAACCACCCTCTAGGACAACTACCCCCTAGGACAACTACCCCCTAGGGCAACCACCCTCTAGGACGACTACCCCCCTAGGACAAGTACCCCCGGATAACTACCCCAGACAACTCCCCCCCCCACAACCACCCTGTAGGACAACTACCCCCGGATAACTACCCCCGGACAACTACCCCCGGACAACTACCCCCTGGACAACTACCCCCGGACAACTACCCCCTGGACAACTACCCCCGGACAACTACCCCCCGGACAACTACCCCCAGGGACAACTACCCCCGTAGTTGTCCTAGGGGGTGGTTGTCCGGGGGTAGTTGTCGGGAGGTAGTTGTCGGGGGGTAGTTGTCCGGGGGGTAGTTGTCCGGGGTTAGTTGTCCTAGAGGGTGGTTGTCCTAGGGGGTAGTTGTCTGGGAGGTAGTTATCCGGGGGGTATTTGTCCTAGGGGGGTAGTCGTCCTAGAGGGTGGTTGCCCTAGGGGGTAGTTGTCCTGGGGGGTAGTTGTCCTAGAGGGTGGTTATCCTAGGGGTGGTTATCCGGGGGGTGGTTGTCCAGGGGGTAGGAGTCCTAGAACCGCTTCTGTGACGTGGCGTGAAGAGACCGCTCAGCTGATTCCAAACATGGGGCAAGTAAAAATTTGTTATCGCAAATAGGACATGATAATTTCCACTTTTCATGATATTTCCACTTTTCTTATTATATTATATAAAGAAAAGTATTTTCCTTTTGAAAAAAAAAACAAACATGAAGGGGAGGGGAGGAGAAATTGATAGTCGAGAAAGAAACAAGAACATCGACTATCAATTTCTCTTTTTCTCCCCTTCTCTCATCTTTTTCTACCCTCATTCCAATATCCCAACAGTCCTTATCATGACTAACACATGGTGAACCGTAAACCTCCTCCACGTTATCTACACCACCATGCAAACCTTCAAAGATCATCTGGTATAATACTTGTTCAGCATTATAGGCGCATAACGCATTAAGGGCAGGGGCCTGGGAACGATTTTGTTACTGGGGGTGCTGTGTCTCTTTTTACAGTTTTAAGTCCAAAAATCTCTAACAAGCATGGGGTGCTGCGCACCCCCTGATTTTTTTACAGGGCTTGTTGCAGCACCCCCGCACCCCCGGCTCCCAGGACCATGGTTAAGGGTATCAAAAATAACAAACATCAAGAAAAAGGATATCAAATTCAGAGGTGATAAGAAGAAGATCCGCGGAAAAGGGTATACAAATTAGAGATGTTAGACGGGTTTCCCTATTTTGGGTATCAAAACTATACTCCTTCTGCCATCCCAGTTTAGGGTGCTTTTCAGAAAGTGATTTACGCGGATGATGTGGTCTCAATGAGACATGTCTCGAGGACCGGCGCGCCGCGGCTACTGGCCATTACTGCCACTGGGTTTAGTACTTATTATACCATACCTTTAATTGCTGTAGGATGTTCACGTGTGATTCCATACGATGAACCATCCACGATTTCTTTCTTTCCCAGAATGCATTGGACAGGAACGTGCAGGTAGTTATGGGTGGTAATTATCTGCTTGGTGTAAAGTAACGTATTGGTGAAGATAATGGTTTCACCGGATTCCTTTGGGTGGGGGTAAATGAAAAGACAAAAGAAACAATAACTAAACCAATTAAGCATTAGTCATCGAAAGTTATTGAAGAAGAAAATCATCAGATATAAAACTGACACAGGTGTGTACAATTATGAAAAGATGATTTGTGCAAAACTTCACTACACTTATTGAGTGTATAATGCACTCTTTTAAAGAAAAATCGAGTGATCACTGACGTGACTCCCCGGGAGAGTGAAAATCTAGTAAAAATAGACTGAAAATTCAATCTTCGTTTAAGAGTCAGAGCACTAAATCAATATTCACTCCTAGACAATAATCACTGACGTGACACCCTTGCGAGTGAACATAGAGTGAAAGTTCACTCTTTTTAGAGTACACTAAATCAATATTCACTCCAAACCTAAACAGGTAATCACTGACGTGACTGGTGGTGGAGTGAAAATAGAGTAAAAAATCACTCTTTTTAGAAAGAGAGAGAGAGAGGGAGAGAGAGAGTAGGGTATGAATGATTACCTCAACGGTAGTGCCGCATTTCCCGTATGATGTGGAAAGAATGATAGATTGCCCCTGAGCATAACCAATACAGTTCTCATCGTTGAGATGTATCGAGCTAGGAACATCCCCGGTATAGAGAAGACTAGCAGCCACTGTGATAGTCATTTCTCTGGCATTACACGATAATTTGATCTGAGAGCTAAAATCTTTAAAAGATGTATATAGAACATAATAATATTCAAATATCAGCGTTTTTTTTTACTAAATCATATAAGGGGGCCTATATACGCTTCAGACCAATTTTGAAAAACTGCCGTTATTTTCTCATACCACCGCTACCACTACTTGTCGCCCCCAAAAAGTGTGCTGATAACCTTTAGCAATCACATCACTTATGTTAGGTTAGAGATACAATTATAAAAATAAATCACAGATCACTTCGAAACAAAAGATGCAAGCACGTTAACAGTCCATAGCAGCAGGGACTCACAAAATTCATCCATTCAATTGTTGTACGCTATCTCAATCTTGTTCTAATAATGATATATTAACTTCTTAATTCCTTTTAATTTTTCAATGAGCAAATACTTGGACATAATATTATATTGATAATGTAATTTCGTCATGGAAATATATTCGATAACACGGGTGGATTTTCTTTTTTTTTCCTATTATTCTTCTGTTTATTTTTTAATTAATTAATTAATTTAATTAATTAATTAATTAATTAATTATTAATATTATTATTTTTTTTTTTTTGGGGGGGGGGCACTTCCGGCTCGTTCCCCTTTTGAAACCAAAGTGTACATTATTCCCTCCCCCATTTTTTTAAACTGATGACCTCCTTTCCTTTGGAGGGGGGGGGGGGGGAGTTGTCAGAGAATTATGGAGGAAACGGAGCCCAAAAATGAGTGATAACCCTCTTTTTCTTGCCAGAAAAATTTCTGAGATTTTTGCCCCATCTTTTACAAAATCCTGGATCCGCCCCTGCTATATAATATGTAAAATCACAAAATAAATAGATCTCATCGCTGCTTGAAAATGAAACTGATGATGGCCCAAATATTGGTAGTTATAATATTTTGTCCTGGGGCTGGAATCTCCTCCCCTCCGCCTTTAATTAACTTTCAAAACACATCTTTCTCTATAAAAAATGCGAATAAGCTCCACTTTCCTACCTTTTTTTTCATTGTCGGGAATAGAAACAGGATATGATAGGACAATTAAATCCTTGTTTTCCCTACACAGAGAAGGAAAATGATGGAGGCAATGTGACGAAATATTTTCTCATCGTAAATAATAATAAGAATAATTATAAAAAAACCATTCTGCACACCTCTTTGGCAGTTCTTTCCACCATAGTTCTTCTGGCATTGGCAAACGTATCCCAAGTTACTTGTAGGGCGAACTTGACAGGTTCCACCATTTTCACACGGATTGCTAAAACATGGATCTGAAAAGATAGAGAAAAGGCATAAATCAGATCATACGCTTACGGGGTGCAGATAAGGACAGAGTGGGTAGGGGCTGGAACGCCCCCCCCCCCCCCCCCCAACTCCTGACTACTTGAGCAGCCGTCATTTCATATTCGGGCAGCGAGATTGTATGTTTAATTACTAAATTGCATCGAAGGCGATAGTTAATTATTGCACTACACAGAAAAACATCAACAGTGGTTGTTACCTCATGTAAAATGTAGAAAATAAGAAAAAAGGTATCAGGCAAGAAAAGACTTTAACCCCCCCCCCCCCCCCCCACCTCATCTCACTCTTCAACTCAAGTATGTACGTAAGCCAGTGATATATGTTTACTGAAAGCAAGAAGGGCATTAACAAATAATATCTTACCATATAGGTAACGCCCATCTGATTCTCAATAAAGCAAGCACATCGCGTGAAGTGCAGGTATAACAAACAGTTCATAAATTTCGTATTAAACCCATACGCATAAAGCCCACCGCACACTATACGATCGACTACGATCCGATTTTTGGAAATAATCGCAATAGCATTAAATATAGGCAGTTTTAACCAGTGAAAGATAGCTGATTCAGGTTCTGAACAATAATATGAATACTCAACATAGGAATTTGGTGAGATGTCAGCCTTATATCCGGGATAAGGGCCAAATCAGTTTCAAATCGTAGACAATCGCATGACTGCTCTGACGTCACTACGATTCGGAGCCGATTTGGCCTTTCCTCCGACTAGAATGCTCGTAATAGCCTGTAATTTCGATTTTACTATCTATTCTGAACCTCAATCAAACATATCTAATGTGTTTAAGTGTTTATAATTATCTTATGCTATACATTTCCTTTCAAAATCGGAGCGTAGACCGATCGTATAGTGTGCGGTGGGCTTAAGGCCTTTGCCCGACCGGACGGGATCTATAGGTGTCCGGTCGGCTCGTTCGTGGCGGTGTCTCGTAGAATGCTCGTAATAGCCTGTAATTTCGATTTTACTATCTATTCTGAACCTCAATCAAACATATCTAATGTGTTTAAGTGTTTATAATTATCTTATGCTATACATTTCCTTTCAAAATCGGAGCGTAGACCGATCGTATAGTGTGCGGTGGGCTTAAGGCCTTTGCCCGACCGGACGGGATCTATAGGTGTCCGGTCGGCTCGTTCGTGGCGGTGTCGTCTGGGAGTCCCATGGGAGGGGGGGGGGGGGGGTGGTATTCCCTCTTTTCACCCATATTGGCATAGCTATCATAATTACATAATTAATAAAGTAGTCATGAATCCTGTATATATAATGAAAATTTTCATAGCAAGATGCTTTACACTATAAGGAACAAATGATAAGACAGGACTCAGAGGGCACGAAACAGACAAGATAATGCAAGACATATAGCCGTACGTTTAAAATAAATTATCATCATCCTCATCATCATCGTGACAGACAGAGAGAAAGAAAACGAGAGAGGGAGTGGATAAAAGAGAGAAAATGGATGTTAGGGAAGGAAGGAAGGAGGGGGAGAGCGCGAGGGAGAGAGAGAGAGAAGGGAGGAGGGAGAGAGATGGGGGGGGGGGCTGTAAAAGCGGAACATTAAGTGAAGAAATTAAAATAGCAAAAAATCAGGAGGAAATTACATTACAAAAAATGAATAACTTGTGTAAGTAGTAAACATTTTAAATTCATAAGAGAGAGAAATAAAGACCATTGAAAGGAAACGAGAAGAAAGAAGGA
This sequence comes from Heliocidaris erythrogramma, assembly GCA_025617745.1. NCBI lineage: Eukaryota > Metazoa > Echinodermata > Echinoidea > Camarodonta > Echinometridae > Heliocidaris > Heliocidaris erythrogramma. Next base: position 65,407,779 of record CM046854.1, read on the forward strand.
GGGCGAGGGGAGAAAAGAGAGAGGATCTAAAGAAACTAAAAGATAGGAGAAGGATAATGAAGCAAGGATGAACTGAAGATTAAGAGAAAGGAAGAAGAATTAATGCATGACAGGTCGAATGTAATTTCGTTGAATTTGAAGTTACAATGTTGAAAACAAATTTGACTTACCTGTTGCAATCCCAACGGTACTGTGAAATAGAATAGCAATAAAGCTGTGCACTATCAACGAGCGAAACGTGGCCATTTTGTTTTGGGAGCAATCCAAGTCATGTACTGCTTGCTTGCTGCTGCTGTTGACGTCTCACGTTCTATTCCCGAAGTCACAGTGCTTTTATTACGGTCTGCGTCACGTTATTTTGTGCTGACCCACAGGGGTTACGATAAATTGAATGAGTGGGCGGGGTTGCAAAAGTAAGCATTAAAGTAAGCATTATCGGAAACATCCCTTCTGAAAAGGGTGTGTGTGTGTGTGGGGGGGGGGGGGTTGGAGGGGTTGCAAACGCCCCCCCCCCCCCGGTTCCATGGCCCATTTTTTATTCTAGATAAATTTGAGTTCTGTTCTTGTGATTATTGTAAAAGAAAGTTCTGCCTGGAAGCAACTGAAAACGATAATTATGTAAGATTTGGTGTATACTGCAGTTTTTGGAATCACCATAATGATATATATAAAGTCACATGTCCCACATTCATGACTGTGTGCTTGTATAATATAAGACTACACACACACATATTAATGTGGCATGGCGCAGGCCCGTCGGAAGGAATTCTAAAGTGGTACGGTTTCAGTAGGGGTCCGGGATGGGGGTGCCGTCACAAAATAGAAAATCACAGATGTAGAGATCTTTGTCCCATTTTCGCAATGAGGAGACTGACGCCTTTTGCTCGAATATCAACTTTTCAATTTCTAAATTTTTTACGAGCCAGCGAAGCGAGTGAGCAAAATGTTTTTTTGAACTTTTTGTAGAGGAAATGTACAGATGTTGCATAATTATCTCGGAACCTCGCTTCCCAAATATGAATATTCTTTCTCCTCGCTGCCCGAAAATGAAGTGGTGGTAGCCCGAATATCGGAACTTTTAAATCCTCGGGGGAGGGGCTGCAGCCTATTGCCGAAGGGGGACGCCTTTCCCCGAATATTAACTTTCCAGTGTTTTGCGAGCATTTCCTTTTCTCTTTTTTCCCCTCCTTTCTCTTTCCTCCTTTTCCCTTTCCTCTTCCATTTCCCTTCCCCCGTCCTTTCTTTTTTGCCGACAGAGGTGGTGCATTTGCCAACAGCATTTTTTTTTTTTTTTTTTGGGGGGGGGGGGGGGTTATGACAACCCCCTCTAGCGACGCCCCTGTAAGTAAAGCGTTATACGATACCAAATGATGGCATTTTGCCTTGCTTGTGGTTGCGATCTGACATCGAACTTTGCGATCGCGATCTCTGGAACTCTTGGTGGATAATATTTTTCTTCTTGTACCCATTCGTAGTTTAACATTTTCTTTTCTCTTTCGCTCGTAATTATCAATATAGATAATTTTCAGTATAAATTTGAGAAACTGTGGATTCAATATTGGGTTCCTTAAACAATAGAAATGTGATCGAAGTTAGTTCACCCCATCCAGGGCTGGATCCAGGATTTCTGATGGGAGGGGGCCCAATATTCGAAAAGTTTTCTGACAAGCGAAAGAGAAAAGTAATTTATCACTTTCTTGAGGATATTATTTTAAAGATTTGCGATTGGATGAAAAAGTTTTGTGGCATATTATGCTGTTCTTCGGTTTATGTGATAATGCGTTTCATAATAATGGGAAAAAGGCAAAGTCTCTTCGATGTTCGTGTTCTTCCATTATGCTGGTGATAAGCCTACGATCAGGCCAGTGGCGGATTTGGGGGGGGGGGGGCACATCCGGCCTGTTCCCCCCTTTCGAAGAAAAGTATGCATTGTGACCCCCCCCCCCATTTTTTTATTGTGCCCCTTTCCTCTTTTAGAACTGATAACCCTTTTTTAGGCTTGTTAGAGAATTAAGGAGGGAAACTAGACCCCATAACCCCCCCCCCCCCCCACCACCACCACCACTGAGAGACTTTTTGAGGGATAACGATTTTTCTTTGTCGCCCCCCTCTCCCCCGCTCTTCATAGAAAAAAATTCCTTTAACACGCGTTATGAATAGCGGTCCTTATGAATAGATATGAATACTGGTCCTTATGAATGGAGGTCCTTATGAATAGCGAGGTAATTTATCTATGGTTTGCTCGCTATTTAGGACCGCTATTCATACAAAACCGCTATTCATTTAGTCACGCGTTATGGATAGCGGTCCTTATGACTAGCGAGGTTACCCCATTTTCAATAGGGGGTGATGCCACAGAACACGATCGTTCAGTGAAGGGAGGGCTTGTAATGTCTTGTTTTAGGCAATGGCGGATCCAGAACCCCCCCCCCCTTTTTTTGAAGGAAAGTATGCATTTCACCATAGAGCATCCGCCATTTTGTCGATTGTGCCCCCCCCCTTTTGAATGAAAACCTTTTTTTTTGCATCAACTGTGCATTAAAGAGGCGGTGATCAGTATAGCGGCGGGGATGTAATGCCCATTTATACCAATGTAAAAAAGGCATGTACATGGATGAGAGATTTTGATATATAAAATCGGAAATATCGGGGCAGTCAAATCATGCGTTTAGCATTTGAATTGCATTTTGATGAGGGATGTTCACTACTATAACATTCTTTTATATTAATTTTATCAATTTTATTAATAACTGATTGATATAGAAATTGTTTCTTCCTCAGTGAAAAGTAGGGGGTATATTTGTACAGGCCACTCCCCCCCCCCCCGATTTACGCCAGTGTGCCCCCCCCCCCCCCCTATAACGCCATATAAACTTGTGCCTGAGTAGACTGAGGAGAGAGCATGGAGGTACATAAGTGCGTGTGTAATTACTCTATGGGAGAGAGAGCTAGAGAGATGCTCTTTTTTTTTTTAACTAGAGAGTTTTTATCACATGACCTGAAAGAGCCAATGAACTTGGATAATTCATTACACATGTTCGTCTGTACATGTGCTATGTGCATGTGTGTTGTAACAGTTCATTAAAACACCCTGCAAATTTCAACGTGTGGGACTGAAGTAAAATTGTACCGTGGGACCGTCCCGAAAGAAGGCAGGGTATTTTTTGCCTATGTAGAAAGGAATTTTTGAAATTCGTACGATTTGGTTGGAAGATTGTTTAATTAAAGAAAATAAATAGCGAGTATTCATCGATAATCAGAATGGGAAACGTCTTTGCAGCTGAGAAAAATGGATCACCACCAGGTGCCGCTAGTCCGCCGATGATGGGCATGCCGATGCCTCCTGTCTCTCCGGCTGCTGCGGCAGCGCTGGCCACAGCCAACAAGGCTGCTAGTGACCTTCCAAACCCGGGCAACTTTGAAGATCTCTTCAAAAAAGTAAAAGGTAATGACTGGCGTTAAAAGTAAGTTGTGATTTTACGCAAAAGATTATGCCCCTAGGCCTGTGTTTTAATTTAGTCGCATTATTTCTTGAATTTGAAAGAGGGTGTATGTCGTGTCATCAACGTACAAACTTCAACTTCTTCAAAAGTTCAAGACTTCATCATGTTCATCGACATCACTTTTCAATCAAATTTCATTTTTCATTGATTCATGTTTATTAATTTTTAGCACATTTTTAGCTGCACATACATGTACTAGTACTGTAGAAATATTTTTTAAAGCACTGTGCATACACCACACTTACTGCGGCAGCCCGAACACGTAGTGTTCGGGCTGCGATTCGCAGTCCTTTGATCGCATGGATGTCACATAATTACAAGGTCGTTTGTCAAAATGATAGCCATGAAACATGAAATCAGTTGATTTTAGGCTATTTTAGGTACTTACAATACTTAACGATTGACTGTCGTCTTTCTTTTCAATGAGGATGATACAAAAAAGGCATATTTATCTCCAAGAGCCTGTACTAAAAACTTCCGTAAGTCGGTGTTTTGCTTGCAATGCGCATGCGCAGCAGCTCCAATATAATACAGACAAGAAGGGAGGATTATGAATATTCATTAGACGAGTGGGCTCGAGAGATCGGCGGATCACGGTGGATATATGAATATTCATTATTCCTGTGACGAAAACTATGGCGTCATTGTAATAAATATTCATAGACGCATGCGCAACTGCCTATTTTCGTTTCTGCTTCAACTACATGGCGAATGGGACTGATTTGGAAAATTGAGAGTAAAAAGTGACATTCATCGATTCTACACATTTTTTAGGAAAATCTGATTTGCGGAAGGTCTGTTTAGGTAAGTGGCATCGTATATATGATACTTGAATGAAAGAAAATAAATTATATGGCCATATTTTCAATGGTCATTTGAACATTGGTAAATTGTGAGACCCACCGAATCGTACTGGTTTCACTCAGGACGCTGCCACTTCGTGGCAGCGTCCCGGGGCTAACACCACACCAGACCCTATAGGCATTACAATACACCTGATGCGGCGATGGTGGACTGTAGGCTACATGTATTTTTTAATTAATATCAGATTCAGAGGCAGAGCCAGAGGCCAAGCTTTATCCCTCTGAATGTCTGAGGTCATACTCATAAGGCCATTTGTTTTGTATGTGGATCTCATAACAAACACTGTTCTGAAAACAAAAGTAAACAGTGATTTTTTTTCAAAGTAGAAGGTCAAAACAATGGGGAACATTTTCATGAGGAATCTGCTTGTCACATTTTCATTTTGAGCCGAGATGGTCTAATCCCTTTGCAGCAAATGTAAACAAAGGAAATTGGTTTCCTAATTATGAGACCATCTCCCAAAGAGGCTACCAAATGTTGGCAAAAGTCTCTGAAAATACAGACAGTCTCCCTCCTAAATAGGAAACAGTTTGCAGTGCACCTCTACTGCTGCCGCCTGGACACAATGGATTGAACAGTTAACTCTCTCCATTCAAACTGACACAATATTTTTCACTTATAAGATGTCAAGTCTTGACTCTTTTATTATTTTTTTAAATCTAGAAATCTTCCCGACACCTCTAGAGGGCTGCAAGCTTGTGGTCAACAAAGGTCTTAGCAATCACTTCCAGGTCAGCCATACCTTGTCATTGTCTGCCTTCAACCCATCTTCGTATCATTTTGGTTCTACCTACGTCGGCAGCAAACAGATCAGTCCAACAGAGGTATACAGTACAAGGAATAATGATATTCTTTTGTTATATAAAAAAATATAGCTCATACCACATTTTAATAAACATTTAATCTCTATGCATTTACAAGTGCCTTGCATATCATTACTGAAGCTTTAGCTCCAGCAGCTGTTGTCAGCACACAGTACATATCAAGGAAGAGATCCTGGGGTGAGAGAGAGAGAGAGAGAGAGAAAGACAACTGTAAATAAAATGCCTTATCTAATGCAAGGCTCAACACTATCGGAAAGTTTTGTTTGCCCGTTTAATAGAACAGCATATTTTGACTAATTTTGTTTTTTGGGTGGACCAGACTCCAGTCTCTGTATTCCTGATGAACAATGAAATACACACACAAAAGTGTTTTATCATTTTATATTTGTGCTTGAAAAGACTTTCATACTTAGTGTTGCACTGACACTACTCAGATATTTTCTGAAACTAGAAATTCAAAACTTTTGAATATTTAACCATTCTCTCCAGCAAAACCCACATGAATGTGCGGGCTAATATCTAATGATTCTAAAGATATGTGATACATTTAATTGATTAGTAGATCTCCTTTTAACCAGTATTATCCCGTTTTGTTAACTGAATTCTTCTACATCTGCTCAATCCTTTAATTTTTTCTGCAGGCATTTCCTGTTCTTCTTGGTGACATTGATACCTCAGGGAGTCTTAACGCTCAGATCATCCATCAAGTTGCTGACAGAATACGATCCAAATTTGTAGTACAGGTACAGAATTGTGACACTTGCTCCAGTGATAATTACTCTGTGGTCATTTTTCTACTGTAATCAGAATAGACCGGATCTGTAATGTGTATTCAAATTTATGCACCTTTCTTCTCTGAGCACCTAGTGACGAGCTATACCATTAACCTGCTTTTTATAAATGAGCCTCAATGCTTGGAATCCAGTTTGCAAACATTATTTGTTACTATGTCTGGCAAGCTTTCAGGTTGTCAAGAACAACCTTTGTTTGAAAGGTGTATAAAATTTGCATACATTACCAAAGCGGTCTGTTGATAACTTTTATTCGGGACCAAATGCTATAACCTAACCCCAAGCATTCCCCTATTTCTAACCTTAAAAACCCAATTGCAACCTTAAAGGTTGACTAAATTAGGGAGAAAATGGGTGCTCTTTCCATGTAGTTTTGCCTTCTAATCACGAATCTGCCAATCGATTGTCCAAATTATGTCTTGTTTTGGCGAAAAAGGGGGAAAAGTAGAGGTTTTTGGACCATTCCTTAAAACTCGTGAGCTGATTGGCTAACCCCCAAATGACGTATGAAAAGTAAGAGGCACAAGATCTGCAGGCTGCAGCATATAATATTGTACACAGAATGCGGTATTTGACCCCTCTGTTCAACGGACAATTTATGAAAAAAGGAAATTAATCAATATATTCTTAGGAGTGAATAATCATTAGCAATATATTTTCTACAAGATCAGAAAACGCTTTTGCCCAAATATACAGCTCTTGTTTTGTTTTTTAGCTTTTATTTTGAACAATGTTCTCATCCATCTGAGCTTGCCGAACGAAAGTTTTGCATTGGCCATAAACGCGTGCACAGCCGTTTTATGCGTCTGTACAATGTCCTACACATCTTTAGTACGGCAGTGACTATGTTCCCCTCGTACATAGCGACTGGTGAACGTTTTTGTTTTGTTTATTTCACTTGCGGCTTTTTTTTTTAATTTCGCTTTACATTGTACGTTAGTACTGACTTAGATTTTGGCTGAATTCGAGTAACTTATATAGAGAGAGGAAAAGTGCCTGCGATTCCGCGTTGGAGGACCTTTCTGAGCCATGCAGATACGAACTCAGATTTACGATTTATCAGATGATTTATCAGACCCCGAAGGCAAAGAAAAGGAAGCTCGAGTGGCAAGGGGAAATTCGACCATATGATATGTTTGAACCCCTCGCAGAATACGGTGAAGGGCCGTGGGTGAAGTAACTCCAGGGAGCTCCAACGCGCTTTAGCTCCCTGGAGTTACGGGTGAAGTAGACCCAATATTCTGTCTCTCGTTCGTTAGGTCGTCTTAGCTAACGAACGAGAGACAGAATTTTCGGTCTACGGGTGAAGCTGCTGCAGCTGCTGTCGTTGAAAAAACAGACTGGAAGACTTGACTCCAAGTCTGATCGTTGCAATAGCTGAATCTTTTAGCTAGCTTATCATTCTCTTCATGCCAAATTCGGAATACAGGACAGGATCCTCAAAATCATCTTCGGCAAAGTGATCGCTGCAGATTGTACTCCACTCACTTGGCCGGCCCTTGCCACTCTGCCCGCGTGAGCTTTACCTTTGCGACCCACAATTTCCGTAGATTTTCATCTTTAGGAAAATGATGTAGGCTTACACCATCTTTAGGGGTCTTGCTACAGCCCGCAACTATACACCGATTAGGCATTATTGATGAAACTGTGTCCCAAAATCAAAGTTATTGTGAGGAATAAAACACGAAAATACGCAATGCAAATGGTCGATGCGGTGAATATCATGCTCGGCACCGGGCTGGGCCTGCCGGGGGCCTCCGGGCGCGCACGGTATACGTTAGTGGAATATTTTCCCTTACTTTTCATGCGTCACAGATCACGTGATCACGATGTCGCTTCGATAGGTTTTTTTAGGGGCGGGGCTTATGACTGTGTAAATCAGCAAAAATGTACTTTTCAAATGATTATAAAATATGACTGAATGCATACAAAATTGTGTGATGGATATTTTTTGGCTCCTGATGACACCTTCTTTTATTTTTTTATTTTTTTCAATTATTTTTTTATTTTAGTGACCCTTTAACCCTAAATGTTATTGCCTAGAGAAAATGTCGCTGAAGCAAATGTTGGATCACCTCAATTAAAGTCTAAACCAGTCAGAAATCCATCTAGATGTATTCATTCTTAGAAATATTCTTATTAAAATCTTAAGTTTCGAACATCACCATTAAGAAGGCTCAAACTTTATTCAAAAGTACACCATGGGGAATTTTGATGTGTGTTTATTACCTACTAAAGTGCTAGGAACAGCCTGTTCACTATGACTTGATGTGCTCACTGTATGTAATCAGTTTATTAACATGCAGTTATTGATTGATATTCAGCCAGGGTGGCCATATCAGTGGTCACAACACTGTCCTATGATGTGAGGGCCCTGGGTCGTTGCTTTTCAGCAAAAAAAAAAATATATATATATATTGAGGTAAAATACAAATGTCAGTGATATATTTCTTTACATTTGTTACTTTTTTTTTTACTCTCCTCGGCCCCCCCCCCCAAAAAAAAGAAACAACACAATACTCCCTCTTGCAATTCATTTATATGAAGAGCTTATTTGAGGGGATTTATGGCTTCATGAAAGATGTGCAGATAAAGGTCATATGTACCCAGTACAATTGACCTTGATACGCTGTTATTTTGTACACACCATGATGCATTTTATTTGTTAAACAATAAGAGCTTCCACCAAAACAAATGCGTGTGTGTGTATGTGTACCAATTGGGGTCATTTAGGGTCATTCAGGGTCATTTGTACAATGTATTAATGACGACCTGGCTTATTGCTTTCTTCCTTCTCCCACAGACACAGCAAACCAAATGGGGCGTATACCAAGCCGAGTTGGAGTACAAAGGACCGTCCTACACCGGTGTACTTACCATGGCTAATGTAGATCCATTGGAAGGTACAGGGATTGCTGTAGCTCATTACATGCAGAGTATTACACAGAGATTAGCTGTAGGGGCGGAGCTTCTCTATCATTGTGGGCAGGGCCAACAAGCCGCTGTCGTCTCGCTAGCAGGCAAATATGCAAGTAAGTATTTACTCTGAGCAGTGCAGAATATTTTTTTGTGTGCACTATTTGTAAAATTTGATAAAGTTATTTTGAAATTTCATCTCAGTGCTTGTGCTCATTCAATTTTTTGTCCCTAGAGGTTTTTAATGTTTATCAGAGCTTCTTTCCCCCCCCCCCAAATTTTTTTAGCTTCCCAAAGCTAAGGGCATTGTTATATCTAAACAATAATGATAACAATAAACTAAGTGCATATACTTGTACAATGTGATGATAACAATAATGATTTAAAAAAAAAATGTTAGCCACATACCTTTTGTTGACCTTGACGTCATATTGAAGGAGTGAAATTATTTGCTCCCAGATATTATCGTTGACACCTTTCATGAGAGAATTGCTTTCCGAGCTATCCAAACAAGATGATAAAATCATTTAAGGAGGCTCATTAGCATAACTTGTTAAGGTCTCTTGTACAACGATTTCCAATTCATTTTCCACATAAACAACAGGGGAGTTGGGACTTGGGAACGACTTATCATTAGTTTTATCGCTAAATTTGACGGGATTTGCTTCCCATGGCACGGGAAGGGTGAATGGGTTTGCAATTTTTAGATCAAGTAACCAGCGATGCCACTTTTCAGACAAAAGTAGAAATTACTACTTTTTCAACATATTTTTAGCCATAGAAAACCACAGTTTATGTATACAAGGGCCCATTCTAGATGATTTTTCTAACTTTTTTTATCAATTCTAAGTGGCATCCCTGAGTAACACATGCCAAATTTTCTGGTATATTGGGCAAAGTAAAGGACTTGGTTAAAGCATTTGCTTCTGTTCCAATTTCTACGCAGCCGATAATTGGATCGCCTCCAGTACTGTAGGACCAACGGCATTCCACGCAGCATACTACCATAAAGGAAAAGAAGTGCAGATAGGGGTGGAGTTTGAGAGTAATTTAAGAGGCAGGGAGTCGTCAGTCTCACTAGGCTACCAAGTTGATTTACCTGCTGCTAATGTAGTATTCAAAGGTAAGATGCTATTAATACTATTTAAAGGGAAAGTCCTCCCTGATTACAAGTTGGCTTTTAAATTAGCAGAAAAATTAAAGAAACAGATCAGTGAAAGTTTGAGCAAAATCCGCTAAGAAATAAGAAAGTTATGAAGTTTTAAAGGTGTAATCAATCAAACACAAATTGGCAACTGCGTGACTTAACTTGCAAGCTCCTCTCCCATTTGCTCAGTACAGAAAATTCCATAAATGTCCATTTTCCTATTTTCCGATGAAGGAATAGATTTGCTTCATACAGGTTTTGTGTAAAAACATATGAGCTATGCCTATGATTATATCTAAGTTGCATGTCTTATATATTTAGTTATTTGATACTTTTTATTTGATATAAAATAAAAATCAACGTCATGGAAAGACAAGAAATTGATCGTGGGTGTGAGTTGCGTGTTGCTATGGCAACTTTCCTTCACAAGCGTGAAATAATAAATATCACTACGTGGTATTCGTATGCCGCTTGGATCCCGCAACCCTTATCAAAAAGGTTATGAAAGATCACAGAATCTTAGAATCTGAGAACCTTAAAATCAGTTTTGAATATTGGTAGCCGCAAGCATGGTTTTAGGAGAATTTATTTGTTACTCAATTCCACTGCTTGCTTTTTATTGACAGGAATAAGGACAGGAATTCAGTTAAGGATTGATTTTATTTATAGATTTTTGTGATATGGAGAGTAATGAGTAAGTAGTACACCAATAATAATTTCAGAAATACAAACAAAACACAGGCCACATGGTTTCATAACAAATCCTCGTTAAGAAGAACACTGTCATAACAAGGTAATTTTGTCAGTCCCACTTCTTTGTTTTCTATTATTGTTTAGCCCTGATATAACAAGGTTTCGATATAAAGAGGTAATTTCCTTGGTCCCAGGGAGTTTGTTATGACAAGGTTCCACAGAAGTATTATATTTAGTCCCAGATCCAGGCTTGGTAGACAATACCTGGGGGGCGTTTCATCAAGTGTCTTTTTTGGTGATTTCTATCGACAAATTTGCTCTCAGCATATCAGATGCAAGGATTTTAGTTGTTTATAACAGTTATTGCAACTTCTCATTGATGACAAGTTTGATGAAACAGGGCCCAGGACATCACTGACCCTCCATGTTCCATCTTTTATTGCAGGTATGGTAGACACAAACTGGACGGTAGCTGCAGTGTTAGAGAAGAGACTTCAACCTATGCCATTCTCCTTCATCCTGAGTGGTGTCATCAACCAATGGAAGAACCAATGTAGATTTGGTTTTGGTCTCATGATAGGTTGAATAGTAACATTACATAATAAGACCCATTCACTCCTGGCGCGGTAAACCGCCTCGAAACACCACCGCAGCAAAATACAAACCATTTTACGTATTTATGAATGGCAAGTTGGGGTGATTAAAAGTAGGGATGCGCAACAAAGCCCCCTAATACTTTGGTCACACCGCCAACGCGACTCCACAACGACTCCAAACCGACTCCAAACCAATTGAATTTGAGCAATTCAAGGGTAATGTTGTTGTTTGGCTTGTTGTTGTGACAGGAGTATAAAAGTAATTTTATTCCACATACTAAGAAACTTGCTGTTAGATTGGTCGATGGTCAAAAGGTAATCACGTGATAAAATGTAGTTTTCCCCATCAATAACCCAGAGGAAAAGTTTGTGACCTTGACGGGCATAGTACTATACTTATGTGCTTCACTGATCTCTTCAGTCCATATAGAGTCACAATGCGTTATCAGTATTTTGGGTACATGCGAATGAAAGTGCTTTACCAATAGTCGGAATGAAAATTGTGTGACTGTTACGAATAGCTCCATAAGCGTACTAAAATAAGCTTTAATAAGTACACAGTGCCAATTCGCGCACTTAAATATAATCATGTGGGCACCCAGGAGGGCGTTTATGTAATGGTTCAAACTTCTTTGGTGAATTTGGGAAGTAGACGATAATTGTCTTTCTCGTACCAGTGAAATGCTTCAGATGTGGAATAACTAATAAGCAAATTAGTAATAAACAATCACCTTTTGGTTTCAGGCAATGAGACGTACTATCACTTCCTCAGTGATCTGAATGTCTATCTAGCTACATCGAGATCGCCTCGGAAGTGATAGTTTGTCCCATCACCTTCACCAACGGTAATTTGCTTATTACTTATCTGTGTATAAGAAAATGTAGAAATTTAATGCGTACTTTGCTTACGCTTATGACATTTTATTTTGCTGTGGTGGTTTTTTGAGGAGGTTTACTTCATCCTGTGTGAACAAGGTGTTGGTATATATTTATCCCTCACTTTAGTCCCAATAGGTATGGTGATTCAGTGATTCCCCGTCATAGAAATTGATTTACGATTTGGCTTGTGGTAACAAGAAAATCAAACGTACTTCTTGTACTGGTATTTAAAGATAAAGTTGAGTTCTGGTCATGTGATTACGATGAGAAAAATGATTATGTATTACAATAGAATCGGTGCGTACTGTGAGGCTTTGAAATCTTCAAAATGATGAGAGAGTGGCTTCTTCTTGCTGAACGTCACATGCATTGCTTACATATAAGGGCATATGGGACTGCAAACATCTGGCAAGTTTGCGCCTAACATTTTAGCTATTTCTTGTCATGTTTCAAATATGGGGGCATTTGAAGAGATATTCTTGTCACAGGATGTTTCTACCATGATACTCTTCGACACTGATATCAAAAGAAATAGATTAAGCTTATAAATTATTTTTCACCTTTGCCAGAACTCAACCTTCTCTTTAATACCCCAGTTACACAGACAAATGGACTCCAGACCAATTAGAAACCTACAAAGTCCTGTTCATTCAGGTTAACTTAATTCTTTGTTTGTGCTATTGTTATTCTGGTGTCAATTTGATTGGTGTTAATGTATTACCTTTTTAAAATTAAAAATGTATTGAAAATCAGTCCAAAAGCTATTGACAAGCAATATAATATGAGTGGCAACAATGGTATATAATTTCTTTGTAATAAATCCTCTAGATGTGCTGATAATCTATGATGTGATTTACTCTGCAGGACAAACAGAATTTTGATTATCTTTAAAACGAGTGTGGACTTTCCTCCAGTCAATGTCCATCATTCTTTTTACAAGTCTCAGGACTGCTTGTACCCCCCACCTTTTAAGCCAAATTGATAAACAAAATATCATTTTCATGACCATGTCAAAATGTTCAATTAATATTTTTTAAATGGCTATTGAATAATTCTTCCACATCCAATTTATATTTCACATTTTGATATAGCTAAGCCTAACCCTAAACTTGACCAAAACCCAATGGCCCGTATTCTGAACTCCGGTTTAACCTAAACCATGTTCTAAATGTGTGGTTTAACTGTGGGCAGCCAAATGTGACACAAACCTCTAACAGTAGATATTCAATTTATAAGCATTTTGGTACTCAAACTTTTAAAATATGTCTGGGAATGATAACTACAATAGTTTTCTTGACCATTAAAGCTTGAGACCAGAATCCAGTAAACATAAGGAACATACAATGTAAACAAAGTTTTGACATTTTGGGCTACCGATAGTTAAACCACAGATTTAAACCATGCTTTAAGTTAAACCTGAGTTCAGAATACGGGCCTATGACAACCCTGACCCTAAATCTTTCATGAAATAAAGCTCTGAGTATATGTTGATATACAGACTGAGCAGGCTCACCAATACCTATAAATTTCCTGTGAATTTTATGTTCAGATGCCACTTTATTCCATTACCTGTGTTAGCCTTACTGCTTTCATTATTTGTTCTCATATTGTAGAGCATATTCGGAAGCGTTTAGGAAATAATCATTTACTGTTAACCAGAAATATTTGCAATATTAAACTTGAGTGAATTGTGACGGACATCCATTGTCACAGCAAGAAACTTTTCCAAATTCCCAAAACTCATTGTGCCAGTTGTGATTCAGTAATTTTGCGGCATGAAACTTTCGCGAATTTGAACCCCTCACAAAATTTGCGAACTTCAAAAATATGCGCTAAAGTTTCTGGTTGCCCAGTACTTCGTAACGAAATAATCGTTGATATGTCAGGCAGATCTCAGTAATCATCATTGATATGTCAGGCAGATCTCAATAAGTTGTATTATGTAGTAAGTACTCCTATGCAGAACATATCAATATATTTACTGTATTATTGTATTGTACACCTTGCAAGCAAGAACAGATAGTATTGGTCGTAACACTGGATTGGTTTCAGCAAATAGATGACAAGATAAATGGATAGTAAGAAAAATGTTGTGCTTAAATTCATGAGATAAGCTTCTACTGTGAATGGGTACTAATGCAGGTTGCATGCAGTGATCTCCAAGCCAAAGTATTATCAGCCCCCAAATAAAAGACACATTTTTCAATATGAAAAATATCAAGGTTGTCTTCACCTGTTGGAAATAGATTCATTTTCATACAGAATGTATTTCAAATGGTTGTAACGGCAAGTTATGGTCGACTCTGTCTCCAACGTGTGTAGAAGTCTATTACCTCATCGTAATGTTATTGATGTAATCAACTTGTAAGTATTCTTGGAGTGAATTTCATCATTACATTCGTGAGTGAGGTCGGAGTTGATATTTTCTAACGTCATTTATCTACAAATGATGTGTATAGTGTATAACATATCATTTCTTTATCTATTTTATATTCTGTAAATGACTCGAGTTGCTCTTGTTGAGCAGCTAGTTAAAATAAATAAGATGAACTGTTCATAAATTAGGTTACTCATTGTGTCATTTATGTGGATGTTGTCACTCTACAGGGTGAGTCAAAAAAAAGGAATCCCAGATTCACTTGTAAATATTGTTGCGATCAGTACTATTAATTTAATCAAAGATACTCACATTGCAGCCTATCATGTTTTCTTTGATCGGACACCTTGATCAATAAAATTCGACCAGGGACAGCCGAACGGTAAAATATTTCCTGATTCATGCCAAATTTGACCCAGTCCATGTTTTGAATGAAATGAATGGTCAATCTAAAATTGGTTGAATTGTCTCCATTGCAGTTGAATGCACTCAACAGATATTGGAAGTACAGTACATGTACATCCTGAACTCATTTAGCCCAAACTTGGGCAAAGACGATTTTGACATGCTTTTTAAAAATGGCCAGTACTCAGTCATCCATGATCGCATTTTGGTGAGCAGCCTATCAAATTAAAGAAGATATCGTCAGCTATCATACCATTTGACACATGCAATACATTTCAGTAATTTCATTTTGTATCCCAAGATATTTCGGCTTGAATATGGGTTTCCATTTATTGACCCGCACTGTATAGATTCTCCTCTTTTCCTTGCACTTGTCTATCTCCCCCTTAGTCCCTCAAGTCTCTCAAGTCTCTACTTCACTCTTGTTTATGGTAATTCTTCTCTTCTCTCTCATATGTCCTTACGCTTCTTGTTCCTTGCCTCACCAATTTCTAATATTACAACTTTCATTCAAGATAAAAATGTTATCAAAGATAAATTGCTCGCTATTACAAAAAAAAATACAGTTTACTTTGCATTTATAAGTCGAATCTGTTGGGACAAAAAAAAATAGTTCGACTTATGCAAAATTTGACTTGGGGAAGTGCAAATAGCACATATTTTACATAGTTTTACATAGTCAATAAAACTGATTTGACTTGGGTAAAGTTTGACTTATGACCTTGAGTTATGCAAGGTTAAATGTATATACACTGTATATACAAGTTAATCTAGCATAAGTCAACGTTGCGGAAGTCCAATCAATATTTTTGACCAAACTATGCAAAACATTTACATTTCCTACATCGAATTTTGCATAAGTCAAACTTCTTTTGTTGTCCCAACAGATTAGACTTGGGCAAAGTTAACTGTAATATAAAAAATAAAAATACTACACCCTGATACATGTAGTTTGAAATCATTTGAGAAATGAGAATCATCAATTTAAATTGGGTTTGAATTTATTATCCAGCTTTGACATTAATTTGAAATGAATCAATAAAATTACACCATAGCATCTTTTATATGTACATGTAATTACAGTGAAACCTGTCTATAAAGACCACTCAAGGGAGACAAGAAAAGCATTCTTTATGAGCAGGTGGTCTTTATGTACAGGTTCCTTTAATACAGTGAAACCTGTCTATAAAGACCACTCAAGGGAGACAAGAAAAGCGGTCTTTATGAGCAGGCGGTCTTTAAGTACAGGTTCCTTAAATACATGTTTCAATGAGAAACACTTTTCAAGGGATACAAATGTGGTCTTTATAGACAGGTGGTCTTTCTATACAGGTGGTCGCTAAAGCAGGTTTGACTGTATATCTAGCTCACAATTCACTATTTTTAGGAGGAAAACACTTTTACCTGCAAATACCTGTATATGTAATTCTTTTAATATATGAAAATATATTTAATTCAATTTCAAGATGAAAATTATGAAGATAATCAGCAACGTTGACCATTTTCAGATCAATCGCTGAATGACCATTTGTAGCCAGACTAGTTCACATTGTGTTCTTAAATTTTGTTCTGAAAATCATTGCACACACTATTTTTAAGAATACCACATGTACACAATAAACAATCCCGTCAAAAACGTAACGTCGGTGGGGTTATAAAACCTCGTAACTCAAAAAAGATTTTCAGGAGAGCAAAAGAACTTTCATGTTTAACACAGGAAGTGCAATGACGACCTTCCTTTTACAGGGGAGCATTTCATCAAGTGTCCTGTCAGTGATTTTTACGGACAAATTTCCTCTCAGCCAAGCAGATGCAAGGATTTCAGTAGCTTATAACGGTTGTCGGTAACAATCACTGACAAAACGCTTGATGAAACGCTCCCCAGATCTCTTGTGGCATTATTTGTTCAGATATGTGTTACATGGGTCATTCAAGACAATATTATGAAGAAAACAAAAATAATTCAGAAAAAAGGTTTGCGGTACAACCATGTGAGTTGGAATAACTCCACGTTCCGGTCAGAATGCTCTGGCCGTTGTCAGGAGAATGAGAAGAGCGAATAAATCAGCAGAATTTATATATAAAAATTAGCAAAAAAATGAGTTAAGAGGGTTTATCACCCTACCGTCTATATGCAGTTTGATTTGTAATAATGACTTATAATAAGCACAGCAAACCACCTTGTATTTCAGATTGCACAATACAAACGACCACATGGTGATCATCAATCTCTAGTTACTATTTTTATTTATTTATCTATTTCTTTGTTGGGGGTAGGGAGTTGAAAATTATGAGGCTGAAATGTGCATAAATCTGTAAATGGATAAATGTTCAAAATGGGTATTAGGTACATGTATATGATAGCCAGCCTTACAATCTAACTCTAACTCTTACTTGTGAATCATCTTCTTTTTTTTTTTTTTGGGGGGGGGGGGGATTTAGTGATCACTGAATTAAGAGCAGTTTTCTGTAATCATAACTGTTCACATGAAGAAATTGTGGTCTGAACTAACTTTTCAAAAATTTAGCAGGGGTTGGGAAAGGGGCTAGTTAAAGAAGTTCCACAAATTATTGTGTCTTTTGGAATTCTGGAATTGCACCTACTGCCACATACATAACATACATACATACATACATGTACTCTAGGGTTGAAATAGTGCAGTGAATCTTACCACACACTGGACAAACTTTTCTAAGACACTGCAATATAACTAGATATGATATTATTGACCTTCTGGTCAGAGAAAAGGCCCAATCAATGCTGAATCATAGTGATATCAAATCAGTGTCAACACCGTCCTTGAAGTGAAGCTGATTAGGCTTATTTTTTTAACTCCGACTGAAAATCCGAAAATACCATGTAATATTGATTTTACTATTCACATGATCACTAAGAACCCCAATCAAGAAATTTTTTAAATTTTTCAATTTTTTTAATACAGTAATAACAAATTCTTTGGGACCAATGAAATAATCTTGTTAGATCATGAAACCTTGGTGTATATCAGGGCTCCAAAAACAACAAGAATAAAAGTGGGATCAGCAAAAATTACCTTGTTATAACAACAGTTTGTTATAAGTGTTCAATATAAAATAATCTTAATTTGTAAACAAATCTTTCGGCATATTGCTCCCAGTGTTAAAGATCGTATGCTCGATCTGTAATGAAAAACACAAGTCAGAAAAAATTGGAACCAGCAGGATTCGAACCTGTCATCTACTGCTTGCCGGGCAGCGACTTAACCACCAGGCTATTCTGGTTCACGGCCAAGTCACGACGAACTAGAATCAAATACCCAAGATCCTCTTCTTTCTGACTCATTAATATTCAAACGGTCCGCCGTAGACAATGGTTAGTAAACGAAGAAGCTTGACTGGGGAGGAATTTTTAATTTGTAAACAAATCTTTCGGCATATTACTCCCAGTGTTAAAGATCGTATGCTCGATCTGTAATGAAAAACACAAGTCAGAAAAAATTGGAACCAGCGGGATTCGAACCTGTCATCTACTGCTTGCCGGGCAGCGACTTAACCACCAGGCTATTCTGGTTCACGGCCAAGTCACGACGAACTAGAATCAAATACCCAAGATCCTCTTCTTTCTGACTCATTAATATTCAAACGGTCCGCCGTAGACAATGGTTAGTAAACGAAGAAGCTTGACTGGGGAGGAATTTTAATTTGTAAACAAATCTTTCGGCATATTACTCCCAGTGTTAAAGATCGTATGCTCGATCTGTAATGAAAAACACAAGTCAGAAAAAATTGGAACCAGCGGGATTCGAACCTGTCATCTACTGCTTGCCAGGCAGCGACTTAACCACCAGGCTATTCTGGTTCACGGCCAAGTCACGACCAAACTAGAATCAAATACCCAAGATCCTCTTCTTTCTGACTCATTAATATTCAAACGGTCCGCCGTAGACAATGGTTAGTAAACGAAGAAGCTTGACTGGGGAGGAATTTTAATTTGTAAACAAATCTTTCGGCATATTACTCCCAGTGTTAAAGATCGTATGCTCGATCTGTAATGAAAAACACAAGTCAGAAAAAATTGGAACCAGCGGGATTCGAACCTGTCATCTACTGCTTGCCGGGCAGCGACTTAACCACCAGGCTATTCTGGTTCACGGCCAAGTCACGACGAACTAAAATCAAATACCCAAGATCCTCTTCTTTCTGACTCATTAATATTCAAACGGTCCGCCGTAGACAATGGTTAGTAAACGAAGAAGCTTGACTGGGGAGGAATTTTAATTTGTAAACAAATCTTTCGGCATATTACTCCCAGTGTTAAAGATCGTATGCTCGATCTGTAATGAAAAACACAAGTCAGAAAAAATTGGAACCAGCGGGATTCGAACCTGTCATCTACTGCTTGCCGGGCAGCGACTTAACCACCAGGCTATTCTGGTTCACGGCCAAGTCACGACGAACTAGAATCAAATACCCAAGATCCTCTTCTTTCTGACTCATTAATATTCAAACAGTCCGCTGTAGACAATGGTTAGTAAACGAAGAAGCTTGACTGGGGAGGAATTTTAATTTGTAAACAAATCTTTCGGCATATTACTCCCAGTGTTAAAGATCGTATGCTCGATCTGTAATGAAAAACACAAGTCAGAAAAAATTGGAACCAGCGGGATTCGAACCTGTCATCTACTGCTTGCCGGGCAGCGACTTAACCACCAGGCTATTCTGGTTCACGGCCAAGTCACGACGAACTAGAATCAAATACCCAAGATCCTCTTCTTTCTGACTCATTAATATTCAAACGGTCCGCCGTAGACAATGGTTAGTAAACGAAGAAGCTTGACTGGGGAGGAATTTTTAATTTGTAAACAAATCTTTCGGCATATTACTCCCAGTGTTAAAGATCGTATGCTCGATCTGTAATGAAAAACACTGGGAGTAATATGCCGAAAGATTTGTTTACAAATTAAAAATTCCTCCCCAGTCAAGCTTCTTCGTTTACTAACCATTGTCTACGGCGGACCGTTTGAATATTAATGAGTCAGAAAGAAGAGGATCTTGGGTATTTGATTCTAGTTCGTCGTGACTTGGCCGTGAACCAGAATAGCCTGGTGGTTAAGTCGCTGCCCGGCAAGCAGTAGATGACAGGTTCGAATCCCGCTGGTTCCAATTTTTTCTGACTTGTGTTTTTCATTACAGATCGAGCATACGATCTTTAACACTGGGAGTAATATGCCGAAAGATTTGTTTACAAATTAAAATTCCTCCCCAGTCAAGCTTCTTCGTTTACTAACCATTGTCTACGGCGGACCGTTTGAATATTAATGAGTCAGAAAGAAGAGGATCTTGGGTATTTGATTCTAGTTCGTCGTGACTTGGCCGTGAACCAGAATAGCCTGGTGGTTAAGTCGCTGCCCGGCAAGCAGTAGATGACAGGTTCGAATCCCGCTGGTTCCAATTTTTTCTGACTTGTGTTTTTCATTACAGATCGAGCATACGATCTTTAACACTGGGAGTAATATGCCGAAAGATTTGTTTACAAATTAAAATTCCTCCCCAGTCAAGCTTCTTCGTTTACTAAAATAGTCTTGACTGTATTGATTCTTATATTTATAAGACAATAAGGAACTTCAATCTGGGGAATTTTACATGTTTAAATTTTCAGTTCATTTCAGTGATAGATATTGCAATCTTTCTAATCAGATCACTTCCAGTTTGTACAGTGTCCGGTACATGTAAGTCTAAGGAACATGAACATGAAGCTTAGCTACATGTAAATGCAGCGGTGCATAAAGACGTGGGAAAGACGCAAAGAGGAAAATTACTAGTTTTGTCTGTGCTCCTAAAATTAGAATCAGATATATCTGAATAAAAGTTTTCATAATATTTTGCTTAAAAGTGTTCAAAGAGGTAAATACTAATTCTACATCCTAATATTTTGGTTCTGCCTCTATGGAATAAAATTTTGATTTTGAATCATTTTTTCAAATGCGTCTTTCCTGTGCTTTTACGCGCCACAACATTTCACTAAGCTATCTAAATTGGATGGCTATCCGTCGGTACATTGTTCACTGAGTGTTATTTGTTTTATTCCATTATCATGAGAAACCAAAGTCTGGAATGATAGACGCAACTTTCCTCCTCATCTCTTGACGACGGATCTCCTTAGCTCTCTCCTCCTTCAACATTCTTGGATACCGTCTCCAGGCTAGAAATGCAGTCTTCACGATCCGTCTGGGAAATTAACGATGATAAATATGATTTGTCACAGAAACAAATAAGAATATGTAGATTATCTACACACTTGATGGTTTGATGGTGTATTTTAATGGACTGCTAAGAATAATAATAATAATAATACATGTGATTTATAAGGCGTCAAATCCATTTAAACTTAAATGCTCAAGGCGCACAGGTGAAAAGAGGGAAAATGAAGAGACAAAACAACAAATTATGCATATACAGAATTATACAAGTATGTCTTAAGTTTGGTTTTAAATACTTCAACAGAATGTTTCGCGGATCTCTTGAGGGAGAGAGTTCCACAGTGAGGGCCCAGCATGAAAAGAAAGCATATGCATGCTTGTGAGTAAGCAACCACGGGACCGACGGCTTTAAGTCCTCACAGAGGGACTTGGTAATGAGGATTAATGCCTTACCACTAGCGCATCCACTTCGTTTCGAATCCGTCATCATACCTCCCCTAAATTGCACTTAAATGTAATTTGAAGATCTTCCAGTCTGTATCTCATTTGATAGCTCTCTCTCTACCTCTCTCGCACAATACTGCCTTATCATTCTTTATAATAATAATACCACCGTTGTTCTTGTATAGCGCATATCACATTATAATATAACGTCCCTATGCACTTCCAAAGGGTTTTGGATATTATTACCCTGGCTTTAGCTCCGGCAGCCGTAATCAGCGCTAAGTGCATTTCAAGGAATAAATCCTGCCAGGTACCCATTTACTACACCTGGGTGGAGAGTGGCAAATGTGGATTAATGTCTTTTAATGTCTTGCCAAAAGACGCTAGTGCCGGACTGAGATTCGAACCCTCAACCCTTGGATTGAGAGTCAAGTGAATGAACCACTATACCACGACACCTCCACACTTTGTTTTGATATTTCACTTTTTTTGCTTAAATTTCTCTAAGGTCTCCTACATAATTCTTCCGGATAAACGCAACTTGATTTTTCAACCAATCAGGATCGCGTATTTTGGACTTGCGTTTAATCGCAACTTTATATGCAAGATTGCCCAGATCAGTGAAGGTTTGAGAAAAATATGATAAGAAATAAGAAAGTTATGATAATTTTAAAATTTTAATCAATCAAACACAAATTGGCAACTCCGTGACATATTTTGTGAGCTCCTCTCCCATTTGCCCTGTACCCTAAAAATCATTAATTTCCATTTTCTCTGAAGAAAATATTCAAACATACATGCACCTTAGATATAATCATTGCTCATATATTCATTACACATAACCTGTATGAAACAAATCTATTTTTTAATCAGATACTAAGAAAATTAAAATTAATAACATTTTCTGTACTGAGCAAATGGGAGAGGAGCCTGTAAGATAGAATGTACATCACAGAGTCGCCAATTTGTGTTTGATTGATTACAACTTCAAGGATTCATAAACTTTATTTCTTATAGTATTTAGCTCAAACCTTCACTGATTTGTTTATTTAATATGTCTGCTTCTTTTAAAACTAACTTATAATCAGGGTGGACTTTTCCCTTTAACTTCAGCCCTGGGGAGCATTTCATCAAGCGTTTTGTCAGTGATTTGAACCGACAACTGTTATAAGCTACTGAAATCCTTGCCTCTGATTGGCTGAGAGCAAATTTGTCGGTAAAAATCACTGACAAGACACTTGATGAAACGCTCCCCCCATGGACCAAACACCATACTTACCCCTAACCCTAAACATAACCTAAAACCGACAAATTTGCTCTCAGCCAATCAGCGGCAAGGATTTCAGTAGCTTATACATGTAACAGTTGTCTGGAAGAAGTGTCAGATCATCATTCATCAACAACTCACCTTGTGTTATGTTCCTCGGCTCTCTCCTCCGCTTGCCACGCCCGTATTCTCTCATCGGTAACCCAGTCTCTCCAAGTCAACAAAGCTTTACATTGCAGCTTGCGGAGATAATGCCTTCTTGCCTTCTGTAGCTGAATGGATTGGTAATGGCCAAACTAAAGACACATGGGGAAAGAGCAAATAACATAAGGTAGTAACTACATATTAAAGGTACATGTATGCAAGGAGAAAGAGAGAGACTTATACATATCAGAGCAGATATGTGAAGAAAGAGCAGGGGTGGTATTCTGAAATTTATTATATCTTGATTTTAGTGAAAAGATTTTAATTGTTATAACAACTTTTAAATTGCAACATTTCATTGGTGTTTGCGCAGATGAATTCCACGTACACAGCCACTTCTGCGCAGTCATTAACTAATGATGTGCCATATGCACACATTTTGTTATGACAATTTATTTCATTAAAATCAAGATAAAATAAATCTCAGAATACCACCCCAGGTACTTACAAATTACAGGTACACTTGCTCTTATAATGATGAAAATAAAATCTCACAGAATAAAACAAACTCACACCATATGTTCAATACACCAAATAAATGACACTGTATCTGCAATACTATTTTGATAGAGAATATATAATGGGTTAGTAATGAGCAAAGAAAGGTAAAAAAAACACAGAAATACATTGAGCTAGTAGTCCTGGGGAGCGTTTCATCAAGCATTTTGTCAGTGATTTTTACTGACAACTGTTATAAGCTACTGAAATCCTTGCATTGATTGGCTGAGAGCAAATTTGTCAGTAAAAATCATAGACAAAACGCTTGATGGAACACTCCCCTGGTCCTGACTAATGTGAATAACACAGAGTCTTATGTGTTGTGGGATTTGGGCTTTTTAGTGAATCTGATTTCAAGCAAGTTTTCATTTATATGTTCACATTTTGCTGGTGTAAATAACCCATCTAATACATGATAAACAATACAGAATTTCTATAAGACAGTTCCCCCCCAAATGAAATTCTGTTACCAGCACTCAAACTTACATTACATAATCAGACCTTGGCCCTGTGCCATAACACTTGCAATCAATAACAAATAACAATGATTGATAAAAGCTACTGACACTATGAACATGGCAAACAAAGAAGCGGACAAAATATGCAGCTCCTCATTGTACCATCCAGTTGCTCTGGTTG
The DNA here is from genome assembly GCA_025617745.1 of Heliocidaris erythrogramma. Taxonomy (NCBI): domain Eukaryota; kingdom Metazoa; phylum Echinodermata; class Echinoidea; order Camarodonta; family Echinometridae; genus Heliocidaris; species Heliocidaris erythrogramma. The sequence continues at coordinate 65,432,005 of CM046854.1, forward strand.
AAAATAGAACATCCAGGTGTCACATGCATATTCACCTGTTTTACATATTCACATATTCACTTATTTTACATAATAGCAATGAAGGGATGTTCTTTTGTCTACCAGAGTAATTGTGGAGGGTACAATGAGGAGCTTTACATGTATATTTTGTCCGCTTTCTTTGTCATCGTGTTCATAGTGTGATATCATTACACTTGAAATGCTGTAAGAAAATCGGATATAGATCTTTGGTACTTGATTGTTTAATTAGTTGGTGGGGTGGTTTGATGGTTTATTTTACATGAATGCTAAGAAAACACGTGTATGCTTGCAACTAAGCAACAAGGGGACCTCCGACTTTATGTCCTATCTTTAGGACTTGATAATGAGGACTAATGACTTACCAAAGGGCACACTAGTCACTAGTTTTGAACCAGGGACTTACCAGTTGTGAGACCACTGCTCTACCACTGAACCATTTGGGCCTCCTTGTTATTGAAAAAAGTATTATGAAATAAGAGTCCTAAAGTTTTTTTTCTAGCGATAAAGAAATAGGCATGAGAATGTTTTCTTACCCTCTTCCAAGAGCTAAAACTTCTCCTGAGGAGAATCTCTCGAAACCTGGCATCAGCAAGGTCATTTTTACGTTGAACCACTTCCTGGGTGGTGTGATGCCATGACAACAGTACTGTGTGCAGCAGAGTATTACTGTGATGATCTATCGCAACCTGTAAGAGAGAAAAATGGATGCAGTTTACTGCTGTTGATCACCAAAGTCATTAAAGAAAACAATTTAGGTTTCAAAAGCACAGGATTAGTCGTTTATTTAAGAAAAATTAAGATGAAAAGGAAAAGCATGAAGCATCCATAAAGGATAAAACTGTCTTGAATTTATTTGCTATACATGTACTACATAAAGACTACAGCTATCAAAAATGAGGAAATTCTACATCTTTTTTTTCAAACCACACCATTAAATATGATTCGAATTTGATGTAATAACACATTTTCAACCGATCCACGGCAGGGTTATATTGGGCTTAGTATTTAACACGTTAAATGTTAAAACACATAGCTTCTCTTATATAAAGAATATGATTCAATCTTCAGTTGTGAATGATTGTCTACAGAAAGAACGTCTTTGCAAAGATCAGGCAAAATAAATACTACCACAGTGCCTATGAAATCAATGGACTGTGTGGCAATGCAGACCAGTATAGGTCTTCAGAAAGACATTCATTTGAATAAATGATTGATAGTAAACCTTTTCATAACTGTATTAACCCTGTTGATTAGTGAATTCTCTCATTCCCAAAGGCTTAAAGGGATACACAACCACAGATTGTGGAGGTTCTTATGCAGCGAGAGGACACGCATGATCGTTACCTGATCACGCCGATGCCCCGCGGCAGCAAACTTCGAACAGGCTGTTCGCCGCGCAACATGCACGCTCCGCTTGAGCTCGAACTCTTGTAAAGTAATCCTAGTAGTCCAACGGACGCGTTTGACGCACAAACTTTGTGTAGGAGTGAATGGGGCTTACACACAATCCCAACTTTCCCCATAGGCAAAGGGTTTAAAAAGAAATTTCCATCATTCTAATCTGGATTTCCTTTCAATACAACAAATGAAGACATAGAGCAAATAGAGAGAATCAACTTTTTGCTGCACCCACCTGCATATTCTGCCTTGCCATGTTGACCAGTTTACACCATGGTTTGAAAGCATAATGACGGAGCAGCGAAGTCTGATAATGAGCATCTGCTTGCGCTGTCTGCCTCTGTGCTTTCTCTATGCGCTCCAATCTCTCTTGCTCTCTCTGTTAAATGAAAGGTATCACTGAGGAATTAGATTTAAAAGTTGACACTTTGTATGTACTTTATGGAGAGAAATTTGAAATAGTCCTGGGGCGGTATTCTGAAAATTGTTGTATTTCAGTTTTCAGCAACGATTGCCTACGTGTTGTTTACAGATTATATCTGTGAAAGCTAAAGTGTCAATTGTTCCGTATGAAAAGCATGATAAACAGGAATAAATGTCAACAATTTTATGTAAGAATCTGAGATACCTGTTTGGCGAGTCTTTTCTCTTCTTTCCTCTTCTCAATCGCTGCTTTCTTCTCTGCGTCCTCCATCGCTACCTTCCTTTGTTCCTCATCCTGCATCTCTTTCTAGGAAGGAAAGGGAGAGAAGAGAAATATATCATGACTGTCATACAGAGATAGAGATATAGAGGAAGAGAGACGGACAGACAGAGAGAAGAGAAATATATCATGACTGTCATACAGAGATAGAGATATAGAGGGAGAGAGACGGACAGACAGAGAGAAGAGAAATATATCATGACTGTCATACAGAGATAGAGATATAGAGGAAGAGAGACGGACAGACAGAGAGAAAAGGAGATACTGTAATTATCAATGTGTGTTGTTTAGAGAGAGAGAGAGAGAGACAGAGAGAGACAGAGAGAGAAAGAGAGAGAAAGAGAGAGAAAGAGAGAGACAGAGAGAGAAAGAGAGAAAGAGAGACAGAGCGAGAGAGAGAGAGAGAGACAAAAAAGAGAGACTGTAATTACCAGTTTTTGTTGTTCTCTCTGTTTATGTCTCTCTTCTCTTTCCGCTTTCATCTGAGCTCTTCTGGCTGCCCTTTCCTCCATTCCTGCATTGAGAAAAACAAAGATGGCAATAAGCCAGTTCATTTATGGATGAAATATATGGATATAAATGTCATATGCCGTATGGGACACTCTGCAGCGAATCACCCTCTGGGGTTAGGGTTACCTATAATTGGGTCCAGGTTTATCCCTAAAACGACTGGGGCTGTTGACAAGATCTCGGCTGTTGATTGTCCGATTGCAACCAAATTTGGTATACACATGTTTTCTACATGAATGCATAGTCAAATTAATCTTATTATTCTTATTTTTGAAAATATGAAAATATAGTTTGAAAACAGTATCTGTAATATTCATTCCAGTCCCCATTGACTTTACACACAAACGAATGCAAAATATCGAATTTTTCTTGACATGCCTTGTGAAAACATGACGTAACTCTGTTATCGTACACGCGGGGCATGCAAATTTGGTATCAAAAGTTGCGCAAAACTCTAAAAGAAAAAAGTCATGAAACAGCAGCGCAAAATCTTTAAGCGTTACAAAATAATCAGTTTATGTCGAGGGGCCCCCCCAGTCTTTTTAGGGTTAAAGTTCGGAATCCAGCTGGTGTTAGGATAGTCTTTTCTATCTACTGGTAATATATGTCCCAGGCATGAAAAGTGCTGTTCATGAAAAACAATGAAAAACTTTCGCGAACCAAAGCAAGGGAGCGAAGCGACTGAGCGGGAAGAGGGTGTGGTAGGGAGATTTTTTAAATTTGGGGTCAGAATTGTGCAATCTAGTGCATTCTGTGGTGAGATATTTAACCTCATATTCAATGAGAATCTGTATTAAGATGATTCTATATGCCATAAGTCATACCAAAACAGGCTCTGAATACACATTTTTATCAATAGATCCACCACCAAACGTGATTTAATGTGTACATATGTGCAGAGCATTTTCATGAATAAAACTGAGCTGAATGAGCAGCAAATAATCCACTTTATTTATCCGCTTTATTTTGGGGCCACAGAATTCCATGATTTCTGCAATGTTTATGATGTGAAGTTGTTTTGACTTCATGCATTCAACTTCAAGAACATGGCCGCCGGCACGCTGGCGCCGTGAGCATCAAAATATCCCAGCCTCGATGACCACATACCTTGCAAAATGCAAGCCGTTTACTTTATCCAGATGCCGGGATAAAGTCAAACTCTAGTCTTATCTTTCATGCCTGATGTACACTATGAACATGACGGACAAAGAGAGTGGACAAAATAAAAAAAGAACCTCTCATTCTACCGTTCACAATGGGTCTGGTCGTCAAAAGAACACCCTTTCACTTCTATACTGTCAAATATGTAGAAGAGGTGTCACATGCATACTCACCTTGCAGTAAAGGAGGCTGTGACCTTGAAGTTGACCTTGTCCTATTGGTGGATGCCGAGTCTTCACTCCAGGCTGTTCTTGAAGTAGAGTCTCCAGCACTCAGCTCAGACCTACATGTAGACAGGATTTCAAGGAAAATTTAAAGGTTACCATGTTGGCTACAAAAATTCCTCCTTCCCCAAAGCTTCGTACATGACAAACAAACATCCCTTCCCATAGGCAAAATTCATCAGAGAAAGTACATGCTAGAGCAATGTTATTTGAACTAGTGAACCACTTTATAAAAGCAAGATGGTTGTGGTACCAAAAGTGTCTGATTACTGCCACTTCTATGGACTCTTCCAATAAACTTCAAAACATAAAATACATAAAGCGCATATTGTGAAACACTTTGAAACTCAGAGGAAAAGACTCTACATTTGTATATATATCAAATGCTTATGGAATGAAATCCTGTAATTCCATTAAAGGGAAATCCAACCTTAATGGTAAGTTGCTCTGAAAGAAGGAGGAAAAATCAGAGAAGCAGATTGGTGACAGTTTTAATGAAATCGGACAAGCAATAAGAAACTTTTGAATTTTTACAAGTTGTTATCACTATACATATGGGAATTTCAAATTGGCCGAATAGGTGATGTCACTGTGATGAAGTTATGGATAACTCCCCCATTTGCTCCAACACACAAATTCACTAAAATGTCATTTTTTTCAAAATGAATAATCAGTAGGATCTTTTATTTCATGAGGACTTATAAGAATATGCTATCTCCAATATATTTTGAGTACTGCCCTGAGGGTAAAGGTGCTTCGGAGAAAACCGCAAATTAATGATATTTTTGTGTACGACAAATGGGAGAGTTGTCCGCAAGTAATTTGAGATTCGCATAGATGTAGTGATCTCATTCGTCCAACATCCATAACTTTCTTATTCCTTGTCCGATATCTTTCAAACTTTCACCATCCTGTTTTTCTTATTTTGCTGCTTTCACATATCATCTTATTACCAAGATTGGAATGCCCTTTAACTACATGTACATTATATCATGCCTCTCTGATCCGTGTATAGAGAGTGAATTCTGAATACCGGTAAGGTATGTGATATAAGCACCAATCAACTGACCTTCCTGACTTTTGACCTCCATGGTTAAACATCTTATCCAATGGATGCCCATCAGGATGCTGTTCCATGTCCTGGATATACTCCCCATCTTTAATCTGCTCTAGTTGCTTCTTCATTGTATGTTGCTTCTGTCCCAACTGCAGCTCTTCTATCAATCGTCTCTGCTCCCTCAGCTGATCCTGTTGTTCAGCTAGAAGCTTCTGTTGAGCCGAGTATCTGTGTTCAAAGTTATTCACTGTGTATTGAATAGGTCTCTTGACCTGTTTAGATGGTTTGCCATCAGATGAGGGAGGTTGTCCAGCTGGAATATCTGCCATGAAGGACTCCATATTGTCTCCAATTGAAGCCATTTCTTCAGCAGTGAGATTGACATGTTTTCTTGTAACCTGCCATGCATGTTTGGGCTTCTTTGAAGACTGGTGCCTGACCCCTTTATCCTGCTTGGTCTGCGCAGTACTGAGTCTGGATGAAGGATCACTTCGGCTGGAGATGGGATCAGTGTCATCAACACCACCAAAGTTGGCCCCCTACACAAAAGCCAGACATTTCAAAATTTTCTCAGTTCATATACATTTCATTTTTTTCTTCACTGCCAATTACACTGTATTTCTTCACTTTAATAAACTTCAAACTTTATAAATTCAGGAGAGAGTGGTTTCTCAAGTTCACAAAGCCCGTATTTGTGAAATATGCATCTAAAACCAGCAATAACATAAAGCATTGTTAGTACATGACAAGGTGAACAAAACAGAAAGGCGGCAAATGAAATGACAAAATCAGGAACAACATAAAGCCTTGTTACTACATGAAAAATAGGTGAAGAAACAGCCCAAAAAAAAAAGAAAAATCTTCCCACAAGCAGAAAAATGAGTATGTCTAGGGGTCTTTACTCCATGAAGGTATAATTTGCATTTATTGAAACCCCTACTGAACATTCATTACTCGTAAAAATGATTTTCATTTTGTTGCAGCGCTTGTTATTGGCAGTCTACCTTACCGTGTTTGGATGAACGTCAAGTGTTAACTCACCATAACCCTGCCTGCAGAGACTGGCCTATCAGAGCGCTGAGTCGGTTCCTGTTCCTCACTACGATTAGTCCACAGCTTGCCTGACGCTGCAGCATCGAGGAAGGCAGCCATCTTGGATCTCCTCTGATGCTGTTGTTGACTGAGTTCTTTCTCTACGTTCTCTTTATGACAATAGACCTGCCAGGCTAGGAAGGTTTTATGAAGGAGGCGATGATGGTAATGGTTCTCTGCTGCTATCTTCCTCCTGTCAGGAAGAAAAACAGCACAATATGAATGATGTACTAAATTGAAAAATGGCGTCTTGTATGAACAGAAAGCCGAAATCAAGCAATATAACAGGAAGCTAAAGGAACAAATTGCGCAAACTATACAGATTCAGATTCAAAATGACTTAGTGATCTATATTTAGTTAAACAGAGAATTGGCCTTCACTTGCATAAAATACACAATGTAAATGAACTTGGAAGTTGCTCCAACTGGAGTGGCATATTCCTTTATACAGAAGAAGTATTAACATTAAAGTAAGTTAAGGGCATTTTTAAGACATTTCTCTTTTCATCTTAAAATATGCTTATTGCAAACCATTATATACAATTTTTCATCTTTTATTCACTTCAGTATTTTTCCCCACAGCTCATAAAGACATTGAATTTTGTGATATGCACTATGTTAGAATTTAATAATCATTCCTATGAACACAGAATTTGATGTTTTTCAACAAAATAAAAGGAAACTGAAAAAAATATGCCCTTTAAAGGATAATTTGATACTTTTCTGTGATTGGAAACAAAGGCAGAAGGGGTTAAAATTAAACTTTGGTATCTTGCATAATTTATAGTGGAATGGTACTCTTGATTAAAACCTACTTTCTGATACACACCTATGAGTGAGTTTAATATCCATCTCTGTTTGTTTCGTTTCTCTTTCAGCTCGACAAGCTCTGATGAAGGCTCTCCAAGCGTTCCAGGATTTGAGAAGACTCCGCCACTCTGAGAGCGCCCTTGCTTTGCCCATCTGAAGCCGTTGGTCCTGGACTAGGTGATACCAGGCATGGAAATGGCTCTGAAGCGTCTGCAAACAAAGATTGGAAATGATACAAAGACGGAGGTTCACACACTAAAATAGAAAGGTGGCACTGCCTTCACGACAGCATGGGTAGCTGAACATATTTCAAAGGCGGGGGTCACTACCAGCAAGAAAAACCAAAGGCCCCACGAGACAGACAGCTAAAAGAGACGGTCAGTCCATGGTTACTGGTCTGGAGAATCTTTGGAAGGCCCATGCGCGACCGACATTGTTGGTCTCATGAGATGTCTGTCTGTCTGTCTCAGGTGCTGTAGCAATAATTTATACATAATACATTTACCAAGATGGCTGAGAAGGATAGCACCAAGAAGGTCACCAAGAAGAAGGCGGCAACACACCCACCTGCTGCCGAAATGATAACATTTATACATAATGTAAAGCACAACAAATATTTTTTTTAATGTTTTACATTATTTAAAGCCCAGTCCACCCTGATATTTAGTTAATTCTAATGATAGCAGACAAATGAAAAAAAACAAAAACAGATTAGTTAGTGAAAGTTTGAGCAAAATCTGATAATAAATAGAAGAAAGTGTCTCTAAAGAAATGATATAGTCATACACGTACCCCTGCTATAATCACTGCACATATGTTTTTACACAAAACCTGTATGAAACAAATCTATTCCTTCGTTAACAAATAAGAAAATGAAAATTTATGAAATTTACATACAGGGCAAATAGTAGAGGACCGCATAAGATACATCATGAGTTGCCAATTTGTGTTTGATTAATTACAAATTTGACTAGAATATCACTGAAGGTGATTTGTGTGCCAAATTTCCTGAGCGTTGCTCCAAAAATGTATGTCGTTGCCATGGCAACGTAGTTTATCACACATTGAAACAATAATATGTCTTGCACATTTTCATCTGAAGACCAAAGTGTGTGGTGAATTTCACAAGCAATGCTCGAAAAATGAAGTAGTTCGAACCGACCGACCGATCGCCTGCCCGACCGTCTATATATCCCATCTTCTTTTGGCAGTGGTATAAAAATTCATTTATACTTTTGGATCAATGTGTAGGTATGTAGGAGAAGAGAAAGAGAGAAGGGGTTGGGGTGGGGGGGGGGGAGAAGGTGGGGAAAGATTTGTCTATACTAGCTGTGGAATAATGTAAATGCCAAAATAAAATCTAAAACTAAGTAACTTCAGCAATAAAATAACCACAAACTTAAAACTAATGGACATAGAATTAATTACACGTAACTAAGTTTATGCATGGGGCATTTTAATTTTAACCGTGTCACCCTGACTCTGTGACCTTTGACCTATTTCCCCCAAAATCTTCTGAAGTTCATATCTCAAATGGTTCTTGAGATATCACGTTAACATGAAAGATGGACGGACAACCAAAAAACATAATGCCTCCGGCACCTCCTTCAGTGGGCGGGAGAGCGGGGTGATGTGGGACATGAATCGTGATTCACACTTTTTGCTTTGTAAATTCTAAAATATTCATTGTAGCCCCTTCATTTTTATATGGTAAATAACACTAATACTAGCCAGGCTACATTACGAGGTACTTGACACCATCCGTATATATTTAGTTTTTATGCAAATAATCATTAAAAAAGAGGTACTTGAATGGGGTGAAGTGGGACACCATGGAGGTGAACTGGGACAGTAATAGGGGGGAAGTCGGACAATCAGGGACAAGTGGAACAAAACTCTTAAAAATGCTAAAATCACCATATTTTGGGGGCAATTGTCTAAACATAAGTTATAGGAATGTTAAAGTTAATATATATCATGAAAAAAACTCGCTTAACAGTAGGCCCTACATGTAACTAGTAAAGTTGATTTAAGATAAATACCCATCACAAAAAACATTGGATGGATTGACAGGATTTTTGAAATTTTAAATCTATATTTAGACAGTTTTCGCAAAAAAGGTAATTCTTCATGTCATTTATACATTTTTGTTGTTACACACAAAGTTGTCTGAAGTAGTATGATTGATATTTAAAAAGGAATTGACCTAATATCACTATGAACATGGCAAACAAAGAAGCGGACAAAATATACAGCTCCACACTGTGTACCTTCCACACTGGTTCTGGTAGACAAAAGAACATCCCTTCATTGCTATTATGTAAAAATATGTAGAACAGGTGTCACATGCATATTCACCTGTTCTACTTACATGTATTTTACATAATAGCAATGAAGGGATGATGTTCTTTTGTCTACCAGAACAATTGTGGAGGGTACAATGAGGAGCTGTATATTTTGTCCGCTCTCTTTTGTCATAGTGTATGACTTTATTGCAAATTTATTGCAAATTTGTTTATGTAAAGAAAGACATTTCCTATAATATGTATGAATTATGACTGATTAAAGCTCATTTTCCTTACATACACAAATAGTAACTGTGGTGAACTGGGACAAGGAGTCTCAGTTCAACCCCAAAAACAAGAACCAGTGCCTGCAAAATATTAGTATTATTATTCATTGCAAAAAAATATTATTGCAAAGTATCAAGCCATATATATATGACGCTGTATGCGGGGCCTTCTTATATAACATTTGCTGAAAAATGGGGAAAAAAGTGGTAAAAAAAAGAAGTGAAAATTAAACTTAGAGGCAAAATTGCATGTACATGTAGCTGTAGATGTATTTGTGAACATTGATAGTTAAGAATTATTAGGATTGAAACTAATTTATCAAAGCTGAATTACTTTTTGAGTGAGAGGTGGTGTCCCAGTTCTCCCGCCACGTCGCAGTTCACCCCGTCCTCCCCTATTATATTCTATTTTACATTTAAGGAGGAATTTTACTGTATGACCTCTAACCCCATTTTGCGAAATAGAGCCAAAACAGGTGGCAACAAATCATGTTTAGCAAGATCAATATCTCCATTAACCCTTCAGAGACAATTGACCACATTTTGTGGTTTGGCTCAGTAACTTTTGATTCAGAGCTCTAAAAAATATACCAGATGTATGAGTAAGAAAGAGCAATTTCTGCCCACATTATGTTCATTTTTGTTGCATTACCATATTGCATTTCATGCCAGGAATTTTAAAAATGAGAGTAAGCTTTCAAATCTTCAAATTGGCAACACATTGAGAGGTTCAAAATCATTTTTTTTAATCCAAATTGGCAATTTTTTGACAAAATTTCTAATCATGTGTATTGTTTTCAAAGACATTACACCTTATTAGCACTAAAAGAAAAATATTATTGTTGCCAATTTGAAGAACAAAACGTGATTAATTTAGCACTTAAATAATTCCTGTCCTGAAAGGGTTAACCCATAGCAGTTAAGCGTCTCCTTTTTTTGGACATTTTATTTTTATGTTTTGATCCAGAATGCTCTGTATTACAAATTATACATGAGCAAAAATCACAGGAAAATTTGCGTCATGCAATTCTGTTGTAGCACATTGTGCTGTTCCTGGATAAGAGCGATTTAATCAAAAATAATCATTGAAAACTAGTCTCTAAATTGGCAATGCAGAATGAAATTTATAATCACTATTTTTGTGTACAAATTGACAATTTCCATTCACACTATTTCATTTTGGAGCCAATTTGAGGAGGAAAAGCTGATTCATTTTAGACCTTTAGAAAACTCGATCTGAACTGCTAACTGCAGTTGTACAACAACAAAAAAAGTTCTTTGTTAATTTTCACTGGTCCATGCATACATGTATTATATCATATTCCTTTAATTGAATTGCTCCCCCCCCCCCACATTCATACAATGCCGATTTCTCTTTCAATATCAGAAAGACATTTCTATAGTCAGGGCCCTGGCAAGCTGAGAAGAAGGAGTGGCGCTAGTTTATTGATCAGACTCAGAGAAAAGTGTCGACCGGAGCGGGGGGTGGTGTTTATCGAAAGTGGAGTATTGACAAGTTTACCAAAAATCAATTTAAAATACTTCCACAAAAATATAATTCAAAACAGTCTACATTTAGCATTTCAGTTGGTCCGAATTCCTAGACTAATACCTCCTTGCTCCTTGTAACTAGGCCCTTCTGACCTTATCTTCAAGGATAAAAGATTACAGTGTCTTAACAAAACTTTTGGTAGTTCTCCCCTGGTAAAAAAGTACCATAGTACCAATGGTAATTTGACCAAATTAACATCAAATCATGCAAGTTACCATGATTTGATGGTAATTCGGACAAATTACTGTCAAATTACCATGGATACTATGGTACTTTTTTGCAAGGGTCACTTCACTGGGAGAGAAAGAGAGAGAAATAGAGAGAAAGAGAGAAATAGAGAGAAAGAGAGAGAGAGAGAGAGAGAGAGAGAGGAGGGATTAGAGATCAGAAAAAGAAAGAGACGCAGAAAAAGAAAGAGAGGAAGAAAAAAATAACCCTTCACTTGAGGTAGCACACACAATCACATCCATTCATAAATACATGTAGACATACTTGGAGTTGGAAACAATAAGATGTATGCAGTGCAGATTTACACACCAAAATCAGCCGTTCATTGTTCATCAAAGACCAAAAAAGTGATTTATTACTACATGAAGAGGTTATGTGGGAGCAAGAAGGCGTGGCACTATTTGTTGAAAATCAATAAGCAGTAGTGCTGAGAGAGAAAAAGTCCCAAAGGGGAGGAGCTAGATTAGTGCCACTGGTAAACTGTGCCAAGGAGGCCTATATCTAATAATATACACCTTCCACTGGTTATTTTTGACCATACCATAAGGTTAGAGTACCTTTATATAGATTTAGGTACTCTACATGTATGTGTATTAGAAGACTGCCACCTACGCTACAATTGAAATAAGCAGACAATCGTTCATGTACATGTACATGTATAGCATGCATCTAGACGGCATAAAGATACAAGTAGCAATGAATGCATTCTAATCTCCACTGCGGGCGGAACTTTTCTGAGATTGTGTGATAATTCTAGTTTACATACAGAGTATATTTACAAAGTTGAACAGTTCATTTGGCAACTCTAGCATTCGGCAGTAGGGCCTACTACTACTACTACTGAAAAAAAGGCTTGGTGATAGAATTCATCTGTAAAAAACATTGAGATGGAAATGCATTTATGTGTAGTTTTAATAGGTATTTTAAATTTGATGAACGTGTAATTTATATTATTAGTGATCTACCCATCAACTAGAGACTTTTTGCCGCGTTCACACATACAACCCCCTGTACATGATGTAATGCCAGAAGACTTTTTTGGTCCACACGAAAGATTCCACTGGGAATATATAGATTTCCACATGGATCCAGACACCAGGAAAACCAGACACCAGGAGAACCAGACACCAGGAAACCAATTACAGGTAGGCCTAGGCCTAAATGCCTTAATGAAAGCGTGACTATGCATGGAGGGGATGAAGATCTCGAGACAACTATGACACCATCATCAATAGCTTCACAGCCAGAAATCAAAGAGCAGACACAGTCACAGGTATACCCGACAGACAAGCAGGCTACATGTACATGTCCCTGTCCGGCATCAATGGCTGATGAAGATGAAGAGAAGATGGTTGATCCCTGCCTTCTGGCTCTAATACTTCTTGCCTCCTGTTTTGTTGCAGGTGGAATTGCTACATGCATTGCAACGGTAAGTACTCATATTTTTTTTCTATACTGAAGAATTAGCAGCATTAAAGTCTAGCAAATATTAAATATACACAATATTCTACGAAGACCTGGAAGGGCCAAACTGACAACGTAAAAAAAAAAAATATTACGTACGTACGTAATAATACTACGTACGTACGTGATAATTACTACGTACGTACGTGATAATATTACGTACGTACGTCCGTGATAATATTATGTACATACGTGATTATATTACGTATGTACGTGATAATATTACGTACGTACGTGATATTTACTACGTACGTACGTAATAAATCACACGTGAAAAAGGTTGAAATTACACAGCTGCCTTATTATTATCCGTCGATTCCCGTTGATTTGCCACAATATTGTGAGCCTGTGGGCTTTTGCTTGTCTAGTGTGAAGAAACCTCAACATTTGTGTGGTGTGTGACGTGTGTGTGCCGCTTCATTTTCGCAGCGGCAAGTCCGGTCCCAGACAAATCAAAACAGAATAAAGCAGTTCGACTCTGTTCGAGTAAAACCGAACAAAATGAAGTTATGAATCTTTATGACACTGAAAGCTAATGAAAACAAAGAAAATCACTAGACAAATTGGCCACTTTGTCATGAATTTGTAACGTCCTATATCCTCATCACTTGTAAGCCGTCAATGATTTTCCCAAAATATGATTTCCTCATAACTTGAATCTATGATCATAGACGATTATAGTTATATGTTTTTACATGTATCCGGGGAAAAAAGTCAGTGAGACCGCTTTCAAAATATTACATATTCCTAGTCATTGTTTATTTTTTTTTAAATTTTATCTTCATGCTATTAAAATAAAATATAATTACATTCAATTTCTGACGAAATCATAGGCCTATTCTTGGACAAAACGTAAAATGTTTTATTAATAGGCCTGTAGGAAACAGATAATTGCTTTTTCGTCAGCACTGATCTTTAAATAAGATTTTTTTAACGTATATAGAGATCACCGAGTGGTCGTGAGCTAGGGAATGATGTCAAAACTCGTGACTAAATTGTCTAGTGATTTTAATTTTTGTTCATATTTATTCATGTCTTTGAAAAAATTCACATGACCCGACTTTCGTCTATCCCTTTTTTAAACAAAATCTGCTTTCTCCACCTAATTTTTAAAGTTCTGCGCCTGTGTGTGGGGGGGGGGGGGGGAGTACCAACAAAAAAGACACCTGAGGGCACCTGCAAGGGGTGCATATATTATTATCAAGCACATTCTTATGGTGGTTCTGCTTCAGCTTCAGCTTCCACAATTAGCAGTTGTGTGCAATTGTCTAATGATGCACGTGCGAGCCAGCAAAAATCTTAAGAATTTTTCTAATGTTGTTATATATTATGCATTATTTACACCGATAGTGAAAATGACAACAAATTAATTTGGGTGAAATGTCGAATGATCTTTCATTTCTTACATTAACCCTGTGGTTTTTCTTCCGGAGATATCAACATTATTATGGTATCTGCTTGATTTCATAGGCCTGCTAACAAGCTAGTCTTAGGACATTTTCTGAAAATATTGACCTTATTAAATTGTGCCTCCAGCTCCGTTGGCTTACATTGCAGTTGTAGTAATATGGGTAGGTATACATGTTGCTACATAAAGCCGCACTGATTCTGGCTATAGATATGGCAATTTTTGTAAGAAACAAATAGAAATTATAGGGATAAGGGTACACATTTAGATGAGGAAAGTGCGCTTATGAGAGGTGAAAAGGGTCATTATCACTGGCGTAAACAGGGGGGCACAAGGGGGCCATGCCCCCCCCCCTATTCAGCCACTAAAAAAAAAGCGACAGCGAAAAAGCGGGGGAAGTGAGAGAAAAAGGCCCTTCGCTATACAAGCCGTTATCTTTCTCTAAAAATTTGCTAAAAAGTCCAAGCTTTCGCGCTTCGCGCGGGAAGGGGTAAATAAACTCTCCTCTCCCTGCACCTACTGTTACATACAGTGAAATGTTGATGCTACAAGACGTTTTATTTCTCTCAAATTTGCTAAAACGTCAGAGCTTTTGCGCTTCGCGCGGGAAGGGGAAACTCCCCCTCCCTGCACCCATCCCTGTTACAGTGCAGTATCACGTCCAAAATAACTGAAAAGCGGCCAGGGCGTCAAACTAACTTTCCGCCTAAAAAAAGTGTTACGAGCCGTTATCTCTATCACAAATTTGCTGTAAAACAGAGCTTTTGCTCTTCGCGCGGGAGGGGGGGGGGGGGGACTCCCCAGTTCCTGCATCCACCCCTGTTACATACAGTGCAATCTTGCGTCCAAGTAATTGAAAAGCAGTCAGGGCGTCGAACTATAACTTTCCGCCTAAAAGTTTATTTGCTACAAGCCGTTGTCTTTCTCTCAAAGTTGCTAAAACGTCAGAACTTTCGCGCTTCGTGCGGGAAGGGGGAAACTTCTCCCTCCCTGCACCCATCCGTTACAGTGCACTATCACGTGCAAATAACTGAAAAGCAGTCCGGACCTCGAAATAACTTTCCGCCTAAATTAAGGTGCTGAGCCGTTTCTCTCAAATTTGCTATAAAACGTCACAGATTTCGCGCTTCGCGCGGGAGGGGGAAAACTTCCCCCTCCCTGCACCCACCCCCTGGGCCCGCCCCTGGGCAGCTTTGCGTGCTCATCACAATTTTCGCACTCTTTGCGTGCTTACAACCGCCCCCCCCCCCCCTAAAATGAAAGGGGGGGGGTGGCCTGTATTATCATCCCCCCATATAATTATGATACATTAAGTTAAAACTAATAATTATCCAAACTCATTATGTTTGACCTTGAAATACCATCACATTCTTTGATTATTAGAAGTAAGGAAATAAGAAATGCCATAATTTCAATTCGAAAATACAGAAGAAAATTCGTTCGCTCGCATTGTCATTCTCAATTGAGGGGTTCCGTGCATTCCTTTTATTCATTAAAAAACATTTTGGGATGCTCTAAAATGGAAGTTTTATAGACAGATTTTTGAAAAAGACCCCAAAATCCGCAGGGCTAATGCAGGGGCCGCGGAACGTCTTGGAAAGTGGAGGGGATGAGAGGGTGAGGGGGGGGGGGGGGGGGGGGGGGGGGAGCCCCAACGATTAATTTTTTAATTGGGCCTAATGAGATTGTACTGTTTTTTTCTTACAAAATACATGTAGCAGACATGGAAATATTTACACAATTAAGTTATTTCGTACGTACGTAATAAATACTACGTACGTACGTAGTACGGTGGCGGCCGATCGAGAGGGACAGACTCGTGCGTTTGTACTTTGAAATTGGTTTTACTCAGAGGGAAATACTGTATTTAATTTCCAAGCATAGAATAGTCAAAAGCCACAGAACCCTAAAGCGTGTTTTAAAAGGCCTTGCATTATTTTCATGCATAAATATTTTCATGTCTGCTACATGTATTTTGCAAAACAAAACGGTACAATCTCCTTAGGCCCAATTCAAAAATTAATCTTTGGGGCTCCAGCGTCAAGAGGTAAAATTCAAGTTCGTTCCGAGAAACAATTTTTTAAAATCAGAAGTGGCGCACCCGGGGCAGGGGGCACAGTGCCCCCACGCTTTTTAAAATGCCCCTTTCTCTCTGATAGGTGCCCTTTTTACTACTGGACTCCCCTTTTCCCCAATAAGTGCACATTTCCCCCTTCAGATAAGTGCCTGATTTTTCCCGGATAGTCTATAATTAGATTCAAGTTATGAGGAAATCTTATTACGGGACATAAATTTAGGATATGAAAGAAAAGGATTGGGATGAGGATATCGGTCGTTACAAATTCATGACAAAGTGGCCAATTCGTCTAGTGATTTTCTTTGTTGTCAATAGTTTTCAGTGTGATTCATAAACTTTCAGACTATACAGTTGTCAGATAGTTTTTAGTGTTATAAAGATTCATAACTTCATTTTGTTCGATTTTACCCGAACAGAGTCGAACTGCTTTATTCTGTTTTGATTTGTCTGGGACCAGACTTGCCGCTGGGAAAATGAAGCGACACACACGTGCACTCACACATCCACCAACACACGTCACACACACACATCACACAAATGTTGAGAATTCTTCACACTTGACAAGCTAGAGCCCACAGGCTCACAACATTGTGGCAAATCAACGGGAATCGATGGATAAATAATAAGGAAGCTGTGTAATTTCAATCTTTTTCATGTAGGCTATTATTTATTACGTACGTACGTAGTATTTATCACGTACGTACGTAGTAATTATCACGTACGTACGTAGTAATTATCACGTACGTACGTAATATTATCACGTACATACGTAGTATTTATTACGTACGTACGTAATATTTTTTATTTTTTTACGTCGTCAGTTTGGCCCTTCCAGGTCTTCGTAATATTATGATGCAATGGAAACAAGAGAACAACTTGAGGTATAATAAAACTGTTTAGGGCATGCTCTCTTCAAAGTTCATTTTGTTAATAGTTCACAAACTAGATGGCATAGTAAGGTTAAACAAGTTGCTTTTACAGAGTGTTACTTCTTTTGTCTTATCACAATGTAGGCTTTTGTGCAGCATTTTCTAGATTTTAAAATTATATTTGCATGTTTTGAACATCCATCTGTTTCAGATCAATGGTCAAAAAGACTATAGATCTACTTTTCAATCTGTGTAACCCTATGGTAAATATATAATCCCCTGTCCCCCTTTGCTCTAGATCTATTCTATATCATTTGAAAGAGCTCTAAAACCGTCACAGGTATCATACTTATGGGGTGTTGCAAGAAAGTTGCGATTGATTGCAAGTTGCAACTGATCGGTACTGACCAATCAAAATCATTGTTGCAATTTAGCGCATCTTCTTGAATGGGCAGACCCTGAACCATTCAGAATGGTTGTTCTAATTTGCTTTACAATTTGCAATTGATTGCAACTTTCTTGCAACACCCCATTAGTTGTATGGCCAATCAGTTTTGATTTCATGATATAATTACACTGTATGTGATCGAAATTGGCCACTTTGCTTGCTAGGCATTTCATACAAACATTTTTTTGAAAGGGTGTTTCCATTATTATTCATTTTTTAATGAGAGAGTGTCTATGATTGGCTCTCTTGCTAGTGAATATTCATTAGCTATCTAATTCATTTTTCATTAGAGAGGCTTGGTCTGATTCCATTTCTGTGATTGGCTTAAATGAATATTCATTAGCTATATAATTGATATTTCGGTACAAGTTGGCAGTCACCTTTTGGTCGAATGATAATTACGATCAACTTTTAAAAAGTTCCTGAAAATGACTCTTTTCTTAGCTAGAAAATTTCAAAAATGAGTCAACTTTGTGAACTTTGAGGTGCATATTTTGATTTGGTAATATTGAAATATTGTGAAACTGATATAAATTTGTTCTCAGGTTTGAACTTTCCTTTTCAAGTTCAGCGAAGGTGCTCGCAGCTAATGTTCGCGATGTTCGACTGCTAGCCACAGCTGACCTGCCTGGGCCTATAAATCATACAAGGGTGAAAACTTTTACATGTACGAGCCTACCCATATAAAAAAATACCATGGTAATACTACATATTTCATGGTATTACCGCCATAATACCACGAAAACATGGTAAATCCGTGGTACACATCGTATTGCCACAGTATTACTACGAAAAACATTGTATATTCATAGTATTTTCATCTTGACAATGGGTAACGCGGTAAATTCATGGTACTTTCACAGTAATACCGTCCCAATTTACCGCGGGGTCTGAGCCAAAAGTAGTCAACATAAACCCTAAATTTTCAATTTAGGATTTGGGTCTGCCCTTGTATATCACATGAAAGCTGAGAATCTGTAGTTTATGAAAATATACATGTCTCTTCATGACTGCGTTCCTTTTTTAAAAAAAATAACCTTTAAAATGGAAAAGAGCGCCCTCATAGCGCGACGGGACGGAATTACTAGAAAAAGCAATTTAAAAAAAAGTGAAAGGGCATTTGAAAAATAAAGTTTGGAGTTGGAATACTATATGCAATATTATTCAATGCCCAATGCCAGTTCTGGCAATATTCTGTTATAATTGGGTTAAAATTTGAACTTTTTGGTGCAAAATTGTATTTTGGGGCACTTTGACACCCCCTTTTTAATTTTTTGTAGGATTAAGTGAGTTTATAGACTGAGGTGTTATAAAGTATCAATGAACTATTGAAATTGATTCCCTTATATTTCGAGAAGAATTGTGATGTGTTCCTTTTTTAGTGGGTATTTAAGGGATTTTAGGCGCGACGGGACGGAATTTTGCATGGAAAGTACAGTCCCATGTATATCATTTGATGTAAGTATACTTTTTTTAACCCGAGCAAGTTTTTATTCATTTAATTTGAATAAACAATAGAGATTAAAAGTGTTCTTACCCGAAGAATGTAGTTCTACCACATTGTTTTAGAGAAAAGAACTATTTAATGATATCAAAAAATTTCTTTTCAAAATCCCCATTTGTTTTGTACATGGTGCAAAAGTGTTCATCCTCTCTAGTGATTTAATCTCTTTAATTTGAATTAACAATAAAGCTTGGCACTTCCATGTGGCTTAACATTGTAGTTCTACCATAGTTTAAAAGAAAAAAGTACCGTTGGACAATATTTAAAAAAAAAAAATTAAATCCCCATTCATTTTGTACATGGTGCAAAAGTTTCCGTCCCGTCGCATTCCGTCCCGTCGCGCGACACCCATTCATCAATTTTCAAATTTAAAAAAATTGATTGGGCCAAAATCTTAGCTTCATGGTTGAATGTCATGTGCTCTATCATACTAATAAAAAATCAGGATACGTAGCTAGTCTTCAATTTTAACTTCGATAGAAAAAAAAATGTTGTTACCATGGAAACGGAATTACGATCATTCTTGTGTTTGTAGTGGAATTGTTCTTCAGTGTAAACTTATTACATAAGTAAAGGTATGCAGCAGGTAGCATTTCTTATTTTCTTTTAAGGAGAAAAAATTCTATCGAATTCTGTCCCGTCGGGTTGACAGGACTTTTGGCTCAGACCCCGCAGTATTACCATGGTATTACCATGGTATTACCATGGTACTTTTTTGTAAGGGTATCGGAGCTGTACTCCACAATTATTAGTTATTTTATCCCAAAATATGGGGGAGGGGTGATAATACAGGCCATCCCCCCCCCACCTCAAGCATTTCCAGCACAAAGATATGGGAAATGGTGCGCAGATGAGACCAATCCCCCGAAACCACCTCGCCCCCTTAAAAAAAAAGTGCTACGAGCCGTTATCTTTCTCTCAAATTTGCTATAAAACGTCAGCGCTTCCCCCTCCCATCCCCTGGGGATCACGTTTTGCGTGCTTACCACCAATTTCACACTCTTCGCGTGCTCACAACCGCACCCCCCTCCCCCTAAAATGAAATCCTGGCTATGCGGTTGGAACCTTCACGTCTGCCCCCCCCCCCCCACAGAAAAATCCTTGCTACGCCTGAGGATTTACTATGGATATACTACTATAATTATATCCATGCTCTATGTGCGAGAATCCTGCCCTGGTGTAATCCACAGGCCACAGGGCCGACGTAACATAAATAGCATCATTAAGTCATTCATAAAGACAAAACAATCGTCATTAATAGTCTTCATCAAGATGAAAATGTATTTTCTTCAGAACTCATTTATAACCCATCTTGGTAAAAAAAAATAACACTTTACCTGACTTTTCTGTTTGTTCACTTTATTATTGTGACAAATATACGGTACGGTGATTAATCATAAACACAGCTAGCGCCAGTGGTTGTCCACAAAAACCACTTTAATTTTCTTGATCCAGGGAAAATTTTTACATAGGATAGGCCTATCAAACCTTCTTCGCTGAAAATAATGGGATAACCTCGCTAGTCATAAGGACCGTTAGTCATAAGGACCTCCATTCATAAGGACCACTATTCATAATGCGTGTAAATGAATGGCGGTTTTCTATGAATAGCGGTCCTTATGAATAGCGAGCGAACCTGGAAAATAATGATTGGAATAATTACCCGACCAGAAGTGACCAAAATGAAGTAGGGTCAATAAGACATTTTTGGAATCAGCGAAAAAATTTTACCCGGGATAAGCTTTTCAAACCTACACCAGCAAAATTTCTGATTAAGCCCCTTTTCTCCAGGACTTAAAGGGATACGCCACCAGGCAGCCGTGGGGAGATTCAGGATTGCGTAAGCCTCATTCACTCGTACACAAACTTTGTGCGTCAAATGCGTCCGTCGGACTACTGGGATTATATTTCGGACTGCACTAAGCCGACCGAATCTCGCACGAGAGCTCGAGCTCGAGCTCAGGCGGAGCGTGTATGTTGCGCAGCGACTAGTCCGTCTGAACTCTGCGCCCCATTGGGCAACGGCATGATCAGGTAACGATCACGTTGCCCTCTTGCTGCATAAAACGTCCACAATCTGCGATTGAGTATCCCTTTAATGCTCTCAGGATTTGAACATGCGATTGAAACCTATGAAGTGTGTGGCTATGCAAGTCATATTCTCCAAAACACTAAAACGTCAAGAAAAGTAAAGTGGAGTCAAAAGGGGCCATTGGCTCGCTATTATTGGATAAGCAGTTTTCAGCAGCTTGTTTTCAATGAAAAGTAAAGTGATATTATTCAGAAAAGTTTTGTATGAATTAATATATTTGTTTAATCCTATAGGAAACAACAACTCTTCATCGCATCCCAAGAACAGAAGAGGAAATCATCAACCTACATCTACATGCAAGACATCTACGCAGACGTGTACGTCACAGACATGTACATGTAGAACATGTAGAACATGTAGATGTACATGAAGAACATATAGAACGTCTACATGTACATGTAGAACATGTAAAACGTCTACAAGTACATGTAGAACATGTAAAACGTCTACACGTACATGCAGAACATGTAGAACGTCTACATGTACATGCAGAACATGTAGAACGTCTACATGTAGAACATTAGTGACATTAACATGTGATACACCAATGTTTGACAAAGACTCTCTTCCTGCCTGTTTTACGTACAGTATCCTTGTAGAATCAATGAGAAAGTTCAAACCTGGATTCTCGCCTAGATCTATCTACACAATGCTGTAATTAGGATTGGAACATGCAACTGAAACCTATGGGCCCGAATTCACAAAGGAGGTTTGGTTTAAACCTCCTGGGCTTTTTAAGCGTACGTGTTAGGTGGGAGTTTCGGGTATTTTTTCAATTCGGGAACCCGACGATTTTTCGGGCGGGTTCCCGGTTACCCGAAAATCATATAACACAAATTACAAGCGTATATTTACCCTTAAGAAGCTATTAACACTGGGAAAAACTCGAAAGCGCATCACTGCAGTGGGGCGCTACATGGATATTTACATGTAGATATTGAATGGCTGGTCGACGTTATCTACCGCCTTGTCATGTTACATACATGAGTAATCATTAAATACTTATTTTCGGGCGGGACCCGGGTACCCGGTTTTTAGTCCCAGCACTAGTACGTGTGCAGGGAATCCGCTCCAATCATATTTTCTTTGAGCTTGCATGCATGGGCAATGTGCGCTTATTTACGCTTATTTCAGTACGCTTACGGAGGTTTAAACCATGGTTTAGGTTTAACCCTCCTTTGTGAGTACGGGCCTACATGTATGTGAGTCATATTCTCCAAATTCCACCACTGGTTCTTGAGATTAAAAAACACTGTCCTTGAAGAGGTGGCCAATAGGAGCAATATAATGCAGAGATCTTACAGGAAACTGTACACCATTTGCACAATGAAGCAATCTAGAGCTCTAAAAAATATACCAGATGTATGAGTAAGAAAGAGCAATTTCTGCCCACATTATGTTCATTTTTGTTGCATTACCATATTGCGTTTGATGCCAGGACTTTTAAAAATGAGAGTAAGCTTTCAAATCCTCAAATTGGCAACACATTGAGAGGTTCAAAATCATTTTTTTTAATCCAAATTGGCAATTTTTTGACAAAATTTCTAATCATGTGTATTGTTTTCAAAGACATTACACCTTATTAGCCCATATAGCACTAAAAGAAAAATATTATTGTTGCCAATTTGAAGAACAAAACGTGATTAATTTAGCACTTAAATAATTCCTGTCCTGAAAGGGTTAACCCATAGCAGTTAAGCGTCTCCTTTTTTTGGACATTTTATTTTTATGTTTTGATCCAGAATGCTCTGTATTACAAATTATACATGAGCAAAAATCACAGGAAAATTTGCGTCATGCAATTCTGTTGTAGCACATTGTGCTGTTCCTGGATAAGAGCGATTTAATCAAAAATAATCATTGAAAACTAGTCTCTAAATTGGCAATGCAGAATGAAATTTATAATCACTATTTTTGTGTACAAATTGACAATTTCCATTCACACTATTTCATTTTGGAGCCAATTTGAGGAGGAAAAGCTGATTCATTTTAGACCTTTAGAAAACTCTGAACTGCTATAAAAGTGCACTTGAACATTCAACAAAAAAGTTCTTTGTAAATGTTCACTGGTCCATGCATACATTACTCCATAATCCCTCAAAAGAATTGTCCCCCCCCCCCCAAATTCATACAAGGCAAATATCTCTTTCAATATCAGAAAAACATTTCTATAGTACACATTCCATTGCACTGTGTAATAATACGTGTATAGCACGCATCCATATATCAGAGGGCGTAAAGATACAAGTCTCGACTGCGGGAGGAACTTTACTAAGATTGTGATAATTCTAGTTTATATACAAGGGTATATTTTACAAAGTTGAACAGTTTACTTGGCAACTCTAGACTTTGACAATACTGCTACTGTAAAAAAAGGCTTGGTGATCTAGAAATCATCTTTACACAACATCATTGAGATGGAGAGAAATGTATGTGTAGTACTACATGGAGTAGGTACATATTTGATGAACATATTCTTTGCATTGTCATTGGTCCTCCCATCAATTGGCGGGGTAATTTTTAATGGACAATTTGTCAATTATCCAGACAAACAACCCCCCATCATACCCTTACATGATGTAAATCAAGAAGATTTTTTTGAAGATCTGAAAAGAGTCAAGCGGGAATGGGAAACAGATTTCTGCATGGAACCCATGCAAGCTAGCCCACCAGGAAGTCCATGGCTTTATAATGATATTGGACTTGCGACGTATTTTCAACGGGATAAAGATCTTGAGACAGAGACAAATAATGAGGCCTTGACAATGCCGATTCTAGTTCGACAGCCGTACATGATGCATATACCGGAGAAGAACCCAGGACGTTTACCTATCGATCAAGCATCAATGGCTGATCAAGATGAAGAGAAGATGGTTGATCCCTGCCTTCTGGCTCTGAAGCTCTTAGCTTACTGTTTTGTTGCAGGTGGAATTGCAGATGCATTGCACCGGTAAGTGCAGTACTCATATTTCTATGCAAAGAATTATGGTAGCAGAAAAAAAATCTACAATACAGATAAAAAGAAACTTGGTAAGAATTTGCGTGACCCGCATTTTCCCGATGGGTACTTTTTGACAAAAACATGATGCAATTTCATATAAAAATTGATAGATTGATAGATAAATGGAGCACCCCAGATAGTTAACAAAGGGAGTCAGGACTGACCATCACAGAAAGCAGACATACTCAACTCCTGCTAGACATATTTCCAAGATAATATATGTTGTATTGCTACTGATTATATATATGTATACTGTCATTGACTGTAATATGTCTCTGGCTGTAATAAACTATGTAAAACTGCACTTCAATATACCTCTCATCGTCATTGTTACTGTATGGACTAACATCACAAACACGAACCCCACAACACAATATGCTCAGAATTCCGGTGCACGTATTCTATCAAGAGGTAGAAAATTTGATCACATACATGTAACCCCTACACTTATTGCACTGCTCTGGCTTCCTGTAAAACAGAGAATTGAATACAAAATTATTTTCCTTGTTAACATGGAAGGCAATGCACGGATCTGCCCCTGTGTACATTTCAGACTTGCTGACCCCTTTAAAATTCTCGAAAATAATTTGTGATCTGCAGGTAAATATCTGTTTGAGAGTCCTCAAACAAGCTCTCTTCTAGGTGATCGATCATTTACTGTTTGTGCATCGAGACTGTGGAACGGTCTTCCATAAATTCTTTGCTCCTGTGACCAGCTATCCACTTTCAGAACTCAAGACATACCTACATGTATTTCAGAATGCTTACAACTAGTCATATTTCTCGTCTTTCCCAGTTAGAATCATGAACAGACATTTGGTATTTTTTCGGTCTCAACAGCGCCTTTGATTAGGCAACTATAGATATTGGCGCTTTACCCTGATTTGGCTTGCAACGATCACTCATGTAATTCGCAGAAACACTTCCTATTATCTACGAAGTGTTGGGTTACGTGACCTAACATTTTGTTAAAAGACAATAAACAAACCACGAATGGTCAAGTTACTTGAAGTACACGCTAAAAAAATTATTGTAAATGGTCATTGAGAAGAGACGAACGTAAAAGCAACTGCACGCTGCCGACTCGAAGCTAGCCCGGTACGTGATTATTCATGATTTACTGGCAGGTAAAATGCTAAGTGTAGACCCAACACTTCGTAGATTTGAGGACGTGTTTCTTCAAAAGTATTCAAAACGTGATGATTGCACTGTGACGTGATTACGTGAGTGAACGTTGCAAGCCCCCTGATTGGATGGATTGGAAGGTTGAGTTGTGAGAAAGGTGAAAAATAATGTGTGAGCTTTCTCATTTTATATCAGTTGGGAAGAAAATCATAATAGAAATGTCCCCTGTAAAAAGATATCTCTTCAAATACCCTCATATTCGAAATATGACGAGAAATCTAGCTGAATTGCTTGGGTCGAACAATCATTCCACGTATAAGTGTGCAGTCCCGAATACCCATTTGTGTGTGTAGTGCATGCGCATTTCAGTGAGATTGGGTCAATTATTTTTTTATCCTGATGATGATTCCCAAACCTCAGTGTTCACCAATTCTTATGTAGACATGATCAACCTTTCCTAATTATATGAGACAGTTTCTTTCACAATGTAATCGCATGACCAAAACTCAACTTTATCTTTAAGAAAAGTAAAATGGTAATATTATTCAGAAAATTTTCACATGAATTAATGTATTTGTTTAATCCTAGGTACATTGTAGACCCCCTAACAAATCCTCATCAAATTGTGCACCCGAGCATCTTCGGGCAAGAGCCTCTACAAGTGCGTCGCAGACAGGTACATGCACTATGAGCAGGTGGCCTTTGTGTACAGGTTCCTTTAACATTTTAATGAGGAACAATTTTTCCTGGGAAACAAAAATGGTGGTCTTTATAGACAGGTGATCTTTCTATACAGGTTGTTGCTAAAGCAGGTTTGACTGTACATTCAAGACATTTGTGACATAACAAGGGATAATGTTTTCTAGTCAAGGTGTTATCTTTTCTCCTGGAACCTATCAAATAAGTAATTTGAGCTCGAACATGCCCTTTTCATTTACTGCGCTCATCACAGCGATTTATAGATTTTTTTCCATCCAAATGAATTCAAGTTTTTTCAAGAGAATTTAGTAATAGATAAACCCAAGAATCAAAATGCTCATAACAAAGAGACAAATTTCGTTTGCAAAAAGTTTGTTTGACTTGCACCGTCCCAAGAATAAAATGCAAAGAGAGATGCAGATAGCCAAAGCAAACTACTACAAAAAAAAAGAGTCCATCATCTACGGAAACAGAATCCGAGAGCGTGGTATTGTTTCATCAAACTCCAAACGTCCAGTGCAACACCCAGTATCACACCTGTAGTCTGGGTGACACGCCCACAAGCGTGCTCATGAATTATGCGATCTTAGTAATTTGCATAATTCTTGAGCACTTGCGCGCAAACAAGAAACTCTTGTTTGCGCGCTCTTGCAGCGCTGTGCGCTGTGCAACACACGGTCGAGCGCTTATTTTTGCCATGGAGAAAAAATTTCGAATTTGGAGGAAAAAGTGGACGAATCGACTAAATTTGCGAAAGGTTTCACTGATAGAATGCTTATCAAAGCTTGATATAAATAAATATGTTGTGTTTCGCTTGGTTATTGGTGATATTACCACGTGATGATGATTGTCCAAAAGTTTGGAAGCTATAGCTGAATGTAAAGCACAATGTAAAGCACATTATCGTGTCAACCAAGTTTGTGCACAGCATTGCTGACAAGGTCGGAGTGGTCGTGTCAAAATCAGGGTTCATGGACTACACCAAAGCGTTTGACTTTGTCCAACACGACTTAGTCATCAAACAGTTTACATCACATGGGTGTCTGATTTCCTGGATTTCAAAATTTCTAAACAACCGCCAACAAGTAAATTGTTACAAAGTCAAACTCTCCAATCACCTGTCAGTGATCCTTACACAGTGCTGGTACTTTTAAAAACTGTCTCGGAATGATAAGTACAATAGTTTTCTTGACCATTAAAGCATGAGACCAGAATCCAGTAAACATAAGGAACATACAGTGTAAAGAAAGTTTTGACATTTTTAGCTACCCATAGTTACACCATTGATTTAAACCATGGTTTAAGTTAAACCGGAATTCAGAATACGGGCCATTGCCTACGGGAACCAGGTGGGTCCTGTATTAAGCCTATGGGAATGAGATAATTCAGTAGTCAACAGGTTAATTAAGCAATCACTGTATTGGTGCTGTTCAAGTTCTACCAGTTCAATGCCACTTTAAATGTCGGACAGTATGATACAAAACAGTGCCTTCTTTTTCTTTTTATGCTATTCAACAAAAATGGACTGTAATAATTGGTCATCTTTGTATACAACCTATTTTGTAATCATGATTTAAGCTGGTGGATTTTCAATAATTCAATCTATGTTCTGTGCAAATGTATGTTTATATATTTCTATCATTACTATTTTTGTTGTTTTTATATTACTATTTTCCATGTAACAAATTCTATTTTAGATGGAAGAATTATAAAGAATTGAATTGAATGGAATGGAATTATTTAATTGGCCACTAAAGTTTCAATCCTGATTATTGTACTATTTGATAATAACTCATTTTTCTTTTTTTAAAATGAATTCATATGGTACAGTGTACATCTTTTACCCGTAAACTGCAGTAGTAACATTTTCACCAATATGGATACTTTATAGTTGCTTGGATATTACTTTACAATGTAATTACTCTGTAACCAATAGGCAGATATTGAGTACAAATGAATGGAGGAATCTGTTCTCTTTACTGGTCTATCAATTACATGTATGTTGATTTGTTATTTTTTCATCGATGTCTTCCCTAACATGTTCATTTTAACTTCTTACAAATAAAATTAATTCATTTTGAAATACAGCAATATTTTTTATTTTCTTAATTAGAAGAGGAAGCAGGCCCATCAGAGCCGCTACAGTAGGTACGGTATCGAACGTACCACTTTTATGCCTAAAAATAAAACAGAAAAAAGAGCGATGGAGAGGGAGAAGAAATAGAAAAGGAGAGAGAGAGAGAGGGAGAAAAAAAAGAAGAGAAAAGAAGAGAGAAGGTGGGAGGGTGATAAATGTCATGATCATAGGCTGATAGTTGGCTTATCACCAGCTTAATTGAAGAACACGAACATTGAAGAGTGCATAACTTTACTTTTTTTCCCATTATTTTGAAACGGATTATCACATAAACAGAAGAAAACATATATACCACAAAACTTTTTCATCCAATCGCAAATCTTAAAAATAATATCCTCGAGTAAGTGATAAATTACGTTCGCAATAGTGAAACCTCCTATTTATAGGTTAGGCTAATATAGATTTTCCCACCCATTTTCGTCACCTCTTCATTCAATTTGTAAAAAGTTGCTTTCAATTCCAACAATAGGCCTGTAGAACACGATCATTTGGACACCATTGTTCCCGCCCTTCTCTGGTAAATTCATGGGACAACCAGAGCCTACAGCATTTTTGCAGGTTTATTTGACCCATCTATTTATTAGATGGGTCAGGGCGGATCCAGGGGGTGTCCCGAGGGGAAGAATTCAGCAAAAAACAAAAACTCTGCTATTTTTTTTTTGTTTTTCCAGAAAATTTTGAAGTAAAAAGGCACCCAAAAAATTCGGGTGACCTTTTTTTCTGTTTTTGCTGTCTGCAAATGCGCAACCGCCGTCGGCAAAAAAGAAAAGGGAGGAAAAAGGAGAGGGAAGAGGAAAGGGAAAAGGAGAAGAGAGAAAGGAGAAGAGAAAAGAAAAGTGAATGGAAAGAAAAGCAAAAAACAGAAAGAAAAAAAAGAAATGAAAAGGGAAGGAAAGAAAAAGAAGGAAAAACTTACTGAAAAGTTAATATTCGGGTAAAAGGTGTCCCCCTTTGGCAGTAGGCTGCACACACACCCCCCCCCCCCGGATTTTTAAAGTTCCTATATTCGGGCAACCACAACTTCATATTCGGGCAGCAAGGAGAAAGAATATTCCCATATTTGGGCAGCGAGGTTCCGAGATATTTATGTAACTTCTGTACATTTTCTCTACAAAAATTTCCCCAAAAAAATTGCTCGCTTGCAAAAATTTGGAAATTAAAAAGTTGATATTCGGGCAAAAGGTGTCACTTCTGTACTTTTTCTCTACAAAAAGCTAAAAAAAATTTTGCTCGCTTGCAAATAATTAGAAATTGAAAAGTTGGTATTCGGGCTAAAGGTAGCCCCCTCCCTGCGAAAATGGGCCTGTATGACCAAGATCTCAACATCTGTGATTTTCTATTTTGTGAGGGCAACCCCAGACCCCCACTGAGACTGTACCACTTTAAAATTCCTTCCAACGGGCCTGAGAGGAAGGGAAGATAAAGATATAGCAAAGGGTTACATGAACGGCATAAATCATGACAAAAACACAGCAATTAAATTATTATATTAGTTGATCTCCCTCAGGATCACTGTTTGACTGGTGGTAGTTTCCTATAAATTAACAATGGTTCCATTAATGTCTGTACTTTAAACTACAGTCAACCTCGCTTAAGTCAACATTGCATGTGTCAACTAGTCACTAAAGTCAAGAAAATAAAAATGTCCCAATTTATCCCCCAAAATCTACCAAACATTACCAACTTGAAAGTTATCGAACGGACGGCAGCATTGATATCCCCTCAGACGTCGATAATAATGAATTATCTTCTGTAAACACCTGTAATGGATGTCTTTTGGAGACTGACAATGCAGACTGGCTCCCATTAAAGCCATGTAGCAAACTCATTTTTGATGAAATATGTTCCATAAAACAATAAACAATGAATTCATTGAATTTGAAATCTCAAAGCATTTACCAATTCAGTATTTGGCATTGCACATGCGTGACAAAATTAGTGTCCGTCCGTGACAATTTTCAAATTTGTTTTTAGTATATGTACATCCCTGGAAAAAAATTATTAGACCAGCGGCATTGGGAGGCCGGCAGGTAGTGTTAAGTCCATTGTCTATGGGACTAGGAAAATGATTAATAACAGCTTATTCATTATTAATGGCTACTACTCCCCTTTACAATTAGCTTTGTGACAATTACCCCTAGGATAAGGACAAACTGCCCAGACAAATTTACCCAGAAATTACCCTCCCCCCCCCCACCATTTTCCTATGAGAAAGGGTTTTGGACCACAAAATAGACAATTAATGTCTAAGAGGATGAATTTCAAGTGTTACTTGTCTTGGTTTGAGCACTATGGCCTGCTCATGATTCTACTGAGAATATTTGAAGTGACATAAAAAGTGAAGACAATAGAAAATTGAAGTTAGCGAAAAGAAAAGATTCTAGCTACATGAATGAGCTACTGTGAAGAGAAAAAAAATGCAACCCCGTATGGACAGAATGCCACAAGGCATGGCTGCTATCATCAAATGTACATGTAGCAATTTTCCACCAAGAAATTAACAAACTGCCTCTAGAGAAGTGAACATGGCTGCTTGGTGTTACTAATTAATGTAGGCCCGGAGGATGGACTGGCAGCTGGATGTTATACCTCTCATCATCTCCCCTTCTTTCCCAAGAAGCTTTCATGATCATGATGGGTGAAAACTACAAAAAACTCTCTTTTGCAAGATGTTGAGATTCGCAATAGTTACATGCTGTATGGCTACAACCACTGCTACTACCTACCTTGAGTCTACGAGCCTCTTTGGCATCTCGTAACCGTCTCTCCTCCCTGGTTCTCCTATCTTCATCTTCTTGATGTCGTCTAGCATTCTCTATCTTCCTCATCACTAGCTCCTCCTTTCTTCTCCTCTCCTCCTCCTCTTTACGAGCTTCAGCTAGGATCGCTCTCTCCCTGAAAGTGAGATAGATAGATGCTGGATTGGTGCTGTTCATACACACTGCTTACTACTACTACTACTACTACTACTACTACAATAGTTGAACTGGATTAGGCTGTTTTAGCTGGGCAGAAGGCTACAAATGCTAATCCAATGAAATCATTGCAACATAATACAGCTGGAGTGCCCTTAAGATTTACTTTTATGCTGTGTGGCCACTGAGTAATCTCATGTACATGTATGTGATATAGAAAACTAGAAACTTTTGGCAGTTGTTAATGATGGCCATTTTCACTGCAAGAAACTCTTATAAATTGCAATCTCTCAATGCTCAATGCTCTATTTTTTTGTCAATACATGAAACTTTTGCAAATTTCAACCACTCACAAAATTCACTAAAATTTAATGCATAGGTAGGTTTCTGCTTTTACTTCTACACTATTATTTTGTCTCTACTTCTAAGAATTATTGAAATGGTGATCGACCATACTGATTAACCCTAAAAAGCCGGCTTATTTGGTTATTTGGGAGCTCTCTCAGCGGGGGGATGGATTCTACCCCAGGCCCTTTTAGGATTAAACAGTTTTTCTTTAGATACTTGTGCTCATACCTTGCTCTTGTTTCCTCTTCAGTTCTCTTCTGTTCCTGCATCTCTTTCCTAATCCTAGTCATCTCTTCTTTGATCATCTGTTCTTCTCTCTGTATCTTCAGTGATTTCTCCTTCTCTTCTTGTTGTACCATCTGTCTAGCCTGGAGCTGTGCTGACTTCTTCGCCTGTCGTGCTTCTAACTGCTGCTTCCTCTCCTGCTCCTTCTTCAGTCGATTCTCCTTCACCTGTGTAGATGTAATATTTATGATGGTACTAATCTATCTGGGTAGCGTTTCATCAAGCGTTTTGTCAGTGATTTTTACCGACAACTGTTATAAGCTACTGAAATCCTTGCATCTGATTGGCTGAATGCTATTACTACGCTAAATTCTGCTGAGCTTCCATGATAAGGTGTTTCAAGCATGGCATTCAAGACATACCATAGTGAATTTCTTAGATAGGACCCACAAGGTTTGTATGTCCCCCCCCCCCCCCCCCCCCGATAATGGAAAGTGAAAAATCAACAGTCCTGTGGATTCGCTTTACGAATGAAAGGTCTTACATAATGCTCATGCTCTCAATCAACTTCATAGAACCTAGCTCCAGGAGGGAAATTTCTTTTCCTCAGCTAAACTGAATGCTCTCAAAAATCTTGTAGGCATGTTCCAAGAAAACCTGACTGTAATGACCTCCGAACAACTGGAATAGAAGTTTATGCATCCAAGATTTGTACAAGCCTTAAATGGGATTTCCAGCAAGTCAGGAGTGAGGGGATTCGTTACATTTTTATGGGAACTTCTAAAGAGAATTTTTAATGGATGATATGTAATACAGGCAAACCTGTCTAAAGAGACCACCATATTAGTTTCCCTTTAAGATCATATCTCATTGAAACATGTATTAAAGGAACCTGCCCATAAAGACCGCTTTTCTTGTCTCCCTTGAGTGGTCTTTATATACAGGTTTCACTATAAGCCCTTCTGTTGTCTGGCAGCCATGGTAGTTCTTGGATCTGCTTTTTTCTTCTCTTCGCTCGCTATCCGAAGCTTCTTCTTCTGCTTTGGTTCTATCAATTCTTTCTCCATCATAGAACCCAGTATGCTCTGTAGAGTACTGTAGTCATCTCTCCCTTCAATGTCTGCATAGAGCTCTGCACATGAGATATACGTTTATGAATATTAGTGATGTTTTACCCTCTCAAAGTTCATTGAAATAATTTCAGTTATAGATCTTACAGATTGTATTCTTCATCCGATGTTGCTCATTTGTAATTTAATAATCTGTACATTTCAAACAATACGACTACTAAAAGAAAGAAACAAAAAAGTCATATAGGTTTATCATTGTTGAAATATCGAAAGCTTCAATGATCAGCCCACTAACGTTTACAATGATACAGTAGTCCATGAGGCTACGGAATAAAAAAGAGAAAAGATTTATATTCAGTAACACTAACCCATTGCAATCTAAATTATCTTAGTCCCATGGGCTTTATACAGGGACCACCTGGTTCCCCTAGGCAATGGGTTAGAGAGATAAACTACCCATTATCCCATGTGTATGCCTCTTTCACTATAAGGTTATCGTGTGTACTACTCTATTACAACATCTCTTCATATAATGTCTCTTCTCATCTCATAGGATTACGTAAAACTCATGATACCTTAGATGTTGTTTCAGTGTTATTTACATACCATCAGATGTAGTGTATTTGGTCTTGCTAACAAGCATCGGATCATGTCTCTCCAACATGTCATCCCATTCACTCCGCAAAGCAGATTTGACCTCCAATGATCTATCACCGGCGCCCTCGATGTCATACTCATCGTCCATGGTCACATGATCGTCCAGGTTACATTTCTCAGCCATCCACTGACTGAGCAGATCTTGAGCTAGCATACCATGTTGATTAGATTTTAAGAAAAGAAAACTTCCAAATTATACATCCATTTTATCTATCATTGTCAACGTGGCATTCAATATTGACCCTTTATACATTTTAAAGAGAGAAATGCA
The DNA here is from genome assembly GCA_025617745.1 of Heliocidaris erythrogramma. Lineage (NCBI taxonomy): Eukaryota > Metazoa > Echinodermata > Echinoidea > Camarodonta > Echinometridae > Heliocidaris > Heliocidaris erythrogramma. The sequence continues at coordinate 65,465,643 of CM046854.1, forward strand.
ACACAGCCACAGCAAGCCAATTGAATAGTTCAAGATAAATGACAAAACCTCCCCCAAATCAGCCTATACGTCATTAAAATGAGGACACCTTGTACCAGTATAGCTTCGTTTTACTTTTACCAACATATCTACGAACATATCTACCCAGCAAAAACATACCTTCATTATACGCCTCATCATGATCATGGACTGCATCAAGTGTGGCCTCCACTGTGCTGTATCCATTTGACCTTTGACCTCTACTGGGAAGGCCAAAGGTCACAGCAGCTGCCTGATTGGATGCTTCTTCCACTTTCTATTAGAGATGCAAAATTAACAGACTAGAATTATGGGTTAATGTTAACATGTTCTAATTATAAATTGTCATCGTCTCAAAGCTTTTTTTTAAGATAGTAAATTCCCTTCATCAATTTCCCTCACAGGAAGAGAGAACATTTTTCTCCCTTTTTAATAGAACATCTTGTTTTCTAAACATCAATCAACATAAGACGAAATATTGTTCTTTACATCTGTCCCTAAAGATCAAGTTGTTCCTCTCCACTGTCCCTTGTTTATTCTATCCCATAAGAGAACATCTTGTTCCTATATCACCCTCCCTAAGGAAGATGACAAACATATATCTGTGTTGTAATGTATTATGGGTCAGTCATTACTGCAACTACATGTAGTAACATCAGCAAGTGACTCAAAGAGCCCTTTCACACTCACTTCGTTAGAGCGCTCTAACTAAGAACGGTTCCTCTGGAGCGGTTCCCAGGTGAGTGTGAATGCTCAAGTGGTCCAGGAAGCGTACTTCTGGAGCGCTCCAGAAGACCACCTCGCGAGGTGGTCTTGAGGAACGGTTCCTCGTTAGAGCGCTCCAACGTGTCAGTGTGAAAGCAAAGCGATCCTAAAGCGTACTTCAACCAGAAGTGAGTGTGTGTGGCGCGGGAAATCAATGGGTGATTTGATACATTGATACGACAGACCGACCGGGCAGCGGCACAGCGCATTATGTGGTTTGAAATTCCGCGCGAAAAATTTGAGCCGCTGATCTGAGCTGCCATAGCAACAAGACCACTTTGACTCGTTGAGCGATTCGAGACATAAAAAATGCGGTGAGTGTGAAAGCAAACGAAGCGTTCTTCAAGAACCGTTCCTCTGGAGCGCTCTAACTTGGAGTGGTCCAGAAGTGAGTGTGAAAGGCCTCAAAGGTGTGTCATTGTTCACTACAGGTCAGTCATAGAACCTCTGCATATGTATAAGTCATCATAGAATTGGAAGTATGTGTCAATTTCCTGACTGATGAAATCCTATGTTCTAAATTTCTGTGAGGGTATTTATTGAACTGGATTGGACTGATACATTACCTTGATCCAATCTTGAATGTCATCAGTTGGCTTTGAGGACTTCTGTAAAAAAGAAATTGAACAAAAGACAAAGATAAAAAATATTTGTACGTTTCAATGTCAGAAGTATGAAGCGTTAACATCAATCACAACAAATTACAATATAATTATTAACCCTTTGTTGCACAAAATTGGAAGGACCGTTAGCAAAAGTTTTTATAAATCAAGATTACGCCAACAGAAGAAAACTGGAACTATGTCACAAAAGGTTCTCTGTTGTTTGTTCAGGAAGGTCACAAAATAAGAATGTTGGAGAAAGTAAAATTCATGTGACATTACGAGATCACTTTACCAAGTACATGCATGATCTTTGTCACTTATCGTTTCAAAGATTCTTGTATCACCATGAATCACTCAAGAACTTAGGTTTGACACAATGCTTCTTAATCTAATACCCATCAAACTTACAGTGCATCTTCTCATATTATTGAACCACATATGCAGAGCCAGCTCACTATCATTAGACAGAGAAGGTAAAATAAATGAAGCATCACTTCTTCAATGAAAACTGGTCTGCTAGGCCAAAAACTGCCTCCAAGACAGCAAAAATGAAAATGAATATTGACATGGCAATTCTTGATTTTCTTCTGGTAGGCCTATTTTAATTTTGGTTAAAATAGTAACAATATTGGCTTTCATCATGATTTGAGTAAAAGAAGTGAAAATATAAAAATAGGATTTTGTCTTGACTTAAGTAGCCAAAATCTCTCTCCCTTCTTACCATGGCATGCTTACTCCACCCCGGAGATTCATTTATGATTTAGCATTTTGGGCAACTTTAGTCTAGAGTCCATATCTGATATCATCAACTTCAACATATTTCACGAGGATCAAGTGGTTTTATTTAAACTTTTAAGCATGGGAAATTTTTCAGTGCGATGCAAATGTTCAAATCAATTAGCATGTATAAAGTTTGTGACTGACAGTGACAGTGACACCATTTGATTTTCTCGGAAGATGCAGAATCATTTGACTGAATGTGTTTTGCTCTTTTTTTTTTTTTTTTTGGTGACAGTCACGACAGTGGCATCATTCATACAAATCATAGTTTTCAATTTCATGGTTTTGAAATTTGACATCAAGAAATTCATGACATCGCTGTAAAGAAAAATTGGACTTGACGACGGTACAAATATTAGTCAAATAACCTCACACAGCAAACGGGCAGGCCGCAAACGACAACTTCATAAAACAACCAGTCCAGACAACCATGACAACGCTATCTCGCTCTTCAAATTCAATGAGGTATAATAACCAGCATAATTATAATCGCATGGGACAACGGTGAAAGAAGAATCCCTTATCGGGAACGGATAGTTTACCTTAGTAACCGCGGCTAGAGGCTTATTCTTTGACGTAATTCGCTTCCATCTGTAAAGATCACCTTGATTCCCTGCCATTTTGACCAATTTACGAGCTCATATTTCATACGAAGAAGATCAATCACTCTGAAACGAATTCTTAGATAAATCGTCGAAGCTTTTCTTCGCTTGTCAAGGTTGAATGCCGAGTACTTCAAACCTTGACGTAAGTGGCGCTCCACCTTTTCATTTCTCAGATCAGAGGCCATTTTCACAGAAATTTGTGTAAACAGAAGAATACATGTATATATGTAAATTGAAATCTTGAGAAGAAAGTCTAATCTGTCTTGGCTAGCCCTATTTCCACCCACTTTTTGTTTAATATGTTCTTAAGATATTTGGTAAAGAACAGTCCTCTTTCAAGGTCTCTACTATTATGTAGCCCAATTGATGCTCAGTAAAAAAAAAAAAAAAATGCTATTCAATAAAATGTGTTTCTTTTTGTTCTGCTCAACACACTCGATTTTGCCTGTTCCTGACCTCCCAAGTCCGCCTCCTCAGTCTGTCTGTTTGTCTCTCTCTCTCTCTCACTCTGTCTTTTTTTCCTCCTCTTTTCAGAATAATTGGACTCTACTCCAAAGGCCTATGGATCAGTTCAATCGATCAGATCGAATGAAATTTCATCAAATATGAACACAACAAAATTGGAATAAATAAAACAACCGTGCTGCATTGTCATTTTATTGTAAATGAAGTCATACATTTAATTTACAGTAACACAAAGAGATACAAAAATATAAGAAATTATGTGCTGTACAGTCATTATTAATGACAATGATGGGCAAATTCTCTACCCATAGACAAAATGGAGAACACGCAACAGCTGGTATATACTGTGGAAACTCAGTATAAAGAGGTTTGATATAACAAGGTAATATTCCTGGTCCCAGCTCTTTATATTCTATTGGTTTTGTCAAGTGGTGATGTTTTTAGCTGTCCAATTGTACAGTACATGGTATTGCAAATGTGTATGCCAACGTTTAAAGCATTTGATATGCAGCCAGTTGGTTGCCATGTTGCATTGTTTTCATTATTGTTAAAGTGTTAAAAGGGTTGAAGAACCATTTAAGGAAATAAACAGAATTTCTTTGACTCCGGTTTTTTTTTGGGACATACAATCAAATTGCATGTAGTTTACTCTGAACAGGCAGTTGATCAGTCTAAAGATAATCCAGTGCAAAGAGATTCATGTCGTGCCTTAAAAGGACATTATACAGTATACAGTATGTGTATATTGAACAGGACTGAAGTCAGTAAACTAGGTTCATAAGTTTTATGTCACTAGGTCTCATTATCACATTAAATTCAAGAGAAGGGCAGTCTTGTATGAATTACTAGACTTGTAAAAATAGAAGCAAACTTTGTTTCACAGGTGCATGTAGATAATTCAGTCACTAGGAGAGATGTAAATTTAAAAAACCAGAAAGGTGTAATAGAACGCCAGCTGATGTAAGGATTGTATAATTGTATTTAACGTAATACAATTAAGGGGCCGGGATGTTACTGGCATGAGATGCAAATTACGCCCTCTGCGGCAGAAAACTGAGATTGTGAAAAAAGGAATTTTGTGAACAAAGATCGATGATTTTGTGGCTTGTGGGACATCGATGTTTTACCAGTTTTCAACCTTACTTACGCACTTACTTACTCTGTCTACGAAGAAACATTTAAAGTCTATTTTGAGCTTGGATGCACTCATACTCATATCGGTGCTTGTGTGCACATGACATATGTTCATCAATTAAAGGAGTCAAAACTTTCAGCCAATAGTATTGCACATGTACTAGCCATAGCCAGGCATAGGAGGATGCATGCAGTTAAATTGTGACGAGACTGAATAATTAATGTGATGGATTGTGAAGTATTTATGATGAATTGAGAACTAGATGACCACAGTGTTATGAATTGAGATGAAGATGAATCAAAGAACAGAGAAAGCGTTCAGTGTTTGGAACGAGTGAGCATAAACAATGAATAGCATGAATAGAGACCCAAGCTACAAATTCATAATTAAATTAGGCAGCAACTTGGCAATAACAATCATCTACTCTCAAACCAGAAATTTTATGCTTTTGTCAGAGACGAAGATATTTGCGGCATTGAACTTTTGTAAATTGCAAAAAAGTAATATCATGATATACAACCAAAAAATTATTACCAAGATGAAACACTGACCAACACGGTAAATGCAGGAAAGTCTTTTTTTATAGAGCATCCCCATGCTATCCGAAATCTCCATACGATCCAAAATAAAGAAGGTTACACCGTATGAATCAAATCAATTGTTCAATTAGAATTTCTCAGGAATAAGTTTTAAACTTTGGTCACATCTTATTTTCCAACAAGAGAGCATCATAGAAGTCAGTACAGTCGGGAAGTTTGTAGACTACATGTATTTTCTTTTCTCCAATTAACATGAATTTGCTATCTACTGCACTATTCAAAGTCTGTGTACAAACGATGCATTTAAAATTACCATATACATGTACCTTACTCAAGCAAATCACCTCCTAGAAGGAATATCAGTATGCCATGTGGATGATCAATGTATCTCTTTTAATCTCAAGCAGCACCCTCTCATGACCCATAACTCTATTGTGTATCTGTCTGAAATATTCTTTCTCCAGGTCTCTCCCGACTGTCTCTCTCTCTTTCTCTCTCTCTTTGTCTCCTCCTCTCATACTCACTAACTTAGTTTATTCTAGTATGCTATCTTGACTTTTTTGATGATTGTCTATCTTTTATCTCTCTTCTCGGGGATACCAGTTGTTCTACTCAATTAGCCTGAGAAGAAAGCTCAACGTTTTAGGTCACCATACATTCCATACAATAAACCTGAAACAGAGAGGCGACAGAGCCTGATAACTGCATGCTATTCTGGTTCACTTTCTTTTTTATTTGCGCTTTCTCCTTCTTCCTGCTTTCAGTCTGCTTGAATAATCATTGTCTTGTGAGGGTCCAGCTTAGAAGCTCAGTTGGCAGGTACTACAATGTAAGGCTGGTAAGGGACCATCTTGAGCTTCTCATTGCAGGCAAACAACCATCGTGGTCTCACAAATGTAAGAGATGAGTTTTCTGACAAAGCCTGCACAAAGGGAGAGAAAAATAACAGAATGTTAAATGATGCTTCCATGAACTATTATGAAATGTAACATTTCAGATCAAAACCCGAAAAATTGTATTTGAGTTGAGAGCATGCTTCTGCCGTCTTCAGCTGTTGTTAGGTAGACAAGAAAGTGATTGTATGTTCTCATTATGCCAAAATACCCCTACATAGTTTATGAGGCAGGACATGTACATATATCTGTAACACCATATGGCTCAAGATGAAACAGTCTGAAGAGGCATCATCAATGAATCACCAACGCTTAACAATGACTGACTGTATAATGAAGTGACCTAAATCAGTTAACTTTGCATAAGTCGATTCTGATGGGACGACAAGAAATAGTTGACTTCTGCGAAATGCGACTTAGGAACTGTAAATAACGCATGGTTTGCATTGTTTGGTCATAACAATTTATTCGAATTAGGTAAAGCTTGACTTATGTGACTTCGAGTTATGCCAGGTTAACTGAATATCAATCTATAATCATGCATACTTCTCACATTTGATGTATTTCTAACAGAACGATAATCCAAACGTGCCCTAACATTGACGGTTATCATGTACGAGTGGAAAGAGAAAGAAAGTGTGTGTGAGAGAGAGAGAGGGGGGGGGGGGCAAGAGAAAGAAGGAGAAATGGGGAAAATGGGAAAAGAAGGAAATAACAAACAAGTACAGTAATAGCATCAAGGGAACAAAGAAAAAGAATAAGAAGGATAATGTGACTTCCTTGTCCTACATGTACCTCTTCAAAGTTGCTATCCCAGCTGGAGTTGGTGATGACATAGTTGACATTCTCACTCATGTAATTCTCAATAAGTCTGAAAGGGAAGATAAGTGATTTGGATGCCACTGTGTATAAGGATAGGCTTAGCTACTTGTTTATACATGAAATTCTTAACTGAAATTTATATTCTTCAACTTACTTGACTAAAAACAGAAGGCAAATGGATGTTTACAGTTGAGCAATCAGGCAACCCATGGCGTAAAGATCTATGCAAGCACTGACTGCTCCAAAGCAAGTTCACTGAGATAGTTACGTCCCCGAAAGTTGCTACTGACTGATCGGTTATTTAATGGAGCCTCAATAGTTTCCTTGTTTATTTCGTACTGTGCATTTTTCTATGGCGAAACTGTCTCATCTCCCACTTTCAGGTAACATCATTGCTTTAACCCCTACCATGCCGTGGGCGGCAAATCCCACCCAAAAATTTCAGTGTTGAACATTTCATTTAAGCTCAGAATGGCTTGAAAATTCTTCCTTCAATATAATATTCATTCCTATGCAATACATCTTTACCCAGTTTGCTCAAGAAAAAACTCTTTGAAAGTTAATATTTAACTCTTGAAAGTTCATATTTGAGCAACTGTCAAAAATCTGGTGGCATGGAAAGGGTTAAATACAATTTTTTTTCTAGATTCACCACTGATTCATAATATTGGTTATCAGTCTTGATAATAGTTGACACGGGGTAACCTCGCTAGTCCTAATGACCGCTATTCATTACGTGTAAGTTCCTACATTTATTACATGTACCTGAAGGTCCGCTATTCATAAAACGGAAAGGGGGTTACTATTCATAAAGTCATAAAGACTGCTATTCATTCATTATTAGCTGTCCTCATGACTAGCGAGCAGACCGCGTTGACACTTAAGCATTGAATGTAATGATAAACCTGTTAACTTGACATGAACTCTCAGGCCCGAATTGACAAAGGAGGTTTAAACCACGGGTAAGGTTTAAACCTCCGTAAGCGTACTAAAATAAGCGTAAATAAGCTCACATTGCCCATGCGCACGCTCAAAGAAAATATATGACTGTATTGGATTCAGTGCGCACGTACGCTTCAGAGCCCAGGAGGGGGTTTAAACCATTAAACCAAACCTCCTTTGTGAATTTGAGAGCCATAGTTTATCTTTTATTTTTTCTGGGGGGGGGCTATTTTACTTCCTCTAACAATATGATTTTAATATGATGATAGTTCACACTTACCCATTGAATGCAATGATAAACCTGTTGACCTGTCTCCTCTCCTTGCTATCAAACTTGCCAAAGAGGAAAAATCGTTTGTTGCTGAAGAAGTCTGGGAGATCAGGAATCTCTCCCAAACTCTCCAAACCTTTCTTGCCAGGGCTTCCTTTGGTCTGAGCCTGTGGCTTTGCTTGAGCTCTACAACAAATGAGAATGAAATAAACTCTGATAGGAGTATCTCAGCATTAAACATATTCCATAAATGTCAAAAGTGAACAATAATTGGGCAGCGATCTCATTTCTTTCGTCGGTTTGGAAGAACATCATAGTAGAAATGTTTCCAGAAAAAGATTGCTCTTCAAAAGCCCTCATATTTAAAATATGATGAGAAATATTGGAAGTGTTTGAGCTGAACATTCATGCCAAATGTGTGTGCAGTCCCATATACCTATTTTTGTGTGCAGTGCATGTGTTTTTCAGCGAGATTGGGCAAATTTCTGATCATTTTGATGATTTCAAAACCTCACAGTATACACCAATTTTTATCTAGATATATAATCAACCTTTTCACTTACTTTGAGATTTCTTATTTCATAATTTAATCGCATGACCAGAACTCAACTTTATCTTTAAGTATCATATAACTTCTTGAATTGGTATGCTCAATGTGGACTTTATTGTCATAAAGAAATTTGAATTTAACCATTACAACAAAAAGAAAGTGAAAAAAGAGTTATTTTCATTTATCCCTTAAATCTTCATTCAGGAAACCTTTTAACAAATTTAGTGACACAGATAATTTAGGGTTTTTTTGGGTGGCACTAGCATTTCTTAACTGATTTAACCCTTTCGAGATAATTGACCACATTTTGTGGTTTGGCTGAATAACTGTTGATTCAGAGCCCTAAAAAATATACCAGATGCATGAGAAGAAAGGAAGAAAGAGCAAAAATTTCTGAACACAACAGTGTCCATTTTGGTTCCATGACCATGTTGCATTTGATGCCAGGAACTTTATAAAGGAGAATAAGCCTTAAAATCCTTAAATTGGCAACACATTGAGAAGTTAAAAATTGTTTTTTGTCAAAATTGGCATTTTTTTCAACTTTTCGACAAAATTCTTGTATATTGCTTTCAGAGACATTATGCCTTATTGGAACCATGTCGAATGAAAAGAAAAATATTATTGTTGCAAATTTGAAGAACAAGATGTGATCAATTTAGCCCTTAAATAATTCCTGTCCTACAAGGGTTGAATGGATTGGCAAACCTAATTTCCTACATACTTTCTGATTTCATCCTCTGTATCATCACCGGATGATCCTCCTTCTGACATGGGCTCGGTGTCGTTACCTTCCTCATCAGTAGAACCTTCATACTCATCAGCAGCAGGCTTCTACCAAAATATGAGAGAGATAGAAAAAAATAATATAAAAACACTCAATGTGAGAGAAGAGAGAAAGACAGAGAGAGAGCGAGAGAAAAAGACAGAGAGAGATAGAGAAGAGAAAGACAGAGAAAGACAGAGAAAGACAGAGAAAGAGAAGAGAGAGAGAGAGAAAGACAGAGAGGGGATAGACAGTGAGCTAGAGAGAAAGAGAGAGACAGGTGGGGGGATTATCAGTCTCATAACCCTCCTTTCCATTCATTAGCTACATAATTCTACTACTATAACATTACACAAATTGATAGCATTCAGTGAGAGAGAAATATGGAGCAATAGAGAGGGGGTCGGGGAGAGAAAGTAAAAGGAAGAGAGAGAAAAAATAATGAGTCAGTGTTAGAGAAAAAGATTTAGAAAGATAACATATAATTAGGCACTAATGACATAGTAAGAGATTAGGAAGCAAAAACAAACCCTATTTGAGATAAAAATACATTTAAAGGCCACACAATCCTCCAGCAAGGAGAGACTCTATTGATTAGTAAAAAAGATAGCTACATGTAGAAGTATAGATACAAAGAGTACAAATATATGAAATGTAAAAGATGACAGGAAATGAATTACCTTTGGTGTTGGTGGCTTTGCTTTAGGACTCTTTGCTGGAGAAGGTTTGACTGGAGTGACCGTTTCCTCCTCTTCTACCTCATCCTCTGATTCACTCTCTTCACTGGAACTATCTTGTCCACTTGATAACTTGTATCTATGGCAACAAAAATATTAAGAAATTGAGAAGATGACGAAACACCTCACATAAATTAATTCTTTGCTGTAAGTGGTTTGAAAGGCCCATGTGCTGGTATTGCATCTATTATATTTTAGACAAAGAAAAGCTTTTTTTCTTGTTGAAATTTAGGAGTGGTTCATGAATTGTCAATTTCACTATCATAAAACAATATTTTGTATAAAGACGAACAATAAACAGAGCTATTTTGATAGGAAAATGCTATACTTCTGGAACAAGTTTGCAAACTTAGTGGCACCGTCAGGGCTTGCTCATATATCACCCACTAAACCATAGCGTTGTTGTGTTTTTAACATATATATGGAAGTGAATGGAAAAGTGGGGACGAAAAAAAAAGTAGCTGAGCGCAACAAAGATCCTACATGTACGCGTATTCCCTTATCTGCATGTTATGAGATACAGAAATATGAAGTCCATTACGCCTAATTTACCCCAGCTGTTTACCACGCTGGTTTACCACGGCATATCGTCTGTTTAGAGCCAGGAGGGCTTTAACTCTGTATAAAATTATACAAGTTAACGCCCTTCTGGCTCCAAACAGATACGGCCCTGGAAAAAATTATTAGACCAAGATTCTGTAATAAGGGTACTATAATATGCATACAAAATTATTAAAATTATTTGCCTTTGTATTTCATTGAATGAATAACAAATTCCAGTAATTATACCTTGCTGTTATGATATTTTATTTCCTTCTTACCACAAAAATAACACTATCAGTATCCATTCTTGGTCTAATAATTTTTTTCCATGGCTGTATGTTAATTAGGCATAAGCTTTAAAGAGCAAATCCAATAGGGTCAAATCAGAAAAAAAAGAGAAACAGGTTGGTGAACTTCTGAATAAAATTAGACAATAGATAAAAATTCATGAATGTTAACATTTCAAATCACTATTGATTCTCAAATTGGGAAATAGTCACCAGAAGAAGTTTTCCAAGATTTTTATTGATGGCTATGCTTACCGTCTCCATGGTAACTGGGTACGTTTGCGGTAGCTCTCTGTTATCCATTCCTTTTTCACAATCTTCCCTTTTCCCTTCACCTGGTTATACTTGGGCGTGTTAGCAAAAGCACAGCTAAAAGTAGAATAAAATGGGAAAAAACGATATGATTGCACTGATGTTCCACGACAAAAAGCTGACTACATGAATGGAAAATCATATGTTCTATGAATGAGTAAACAAAACTCTTGATGGTAGTGTCTAACTTGTGTTCACCTTTGTGAACATCTAGCCAACTTCCAAAATGTTGTCTTTTTCCCTATCTAGCTATTCATTCACTACAATCAAATGAATCTGACAAATAGATTTTTGGGATACTTGCAAATACATTCAAAGAATCATGCTACTCTTTGTTGTTTTGAGGAGTGTAAGATGCTCGAGATTAATCCAAGGCAAGCTGAAAAGAACACTTTCTATACAGTGTGTGTGAAATTAAGCCTAACAAACTTCAAATTGGACTATACCATGTATCCTTAGACTAAGAATACATGTAGCCATTTTTTTCTGCAACAGAAAGAGTGTTGTTAATTTTTAATTTGATTCTGGTAGAAAATATTTCAAGCCTCAATTACCAATGCAATAATGAACAGAAATGCACAAGATTAAACTCTAGTACATGAATCAATGATTGCTGCAGGTTTTAAATGGTGCAGAAAGGATTAACTTACATGAGATGTGTAGCACCAGGTCCCCAATCTCCCTGGTACTTGGCACCCATCTCCATAGCCTTCTGTCTCAGCTCACCCCTTAAAGGATTCTGGAAACCACTCAACACAAAGACCACCTTCTTCATCAGCTTCCCAAAGGCCTCTCCAGTAGCTGGCTGGGGTCGAGACTCTGTAATCATCATCAGAGCAGAATGTGACATGTTTTCATTCGTATTTCATCATAAACTTGTTAAACTGACCACTCAATAAAAAGGACCACTAATCAGCTTCCCAAAGGCCTCTCCAGTAGCTGGCTGGGGTCGAGACTCTGTAATCATCATAAGATCAGAATGTGACATGTTTTCATTCGTATTTCATCATAAACTTGTTAAACAGACCACTCAATAAAAAGGACCACTAATCAGCTTCCCAAGGCATCACCAATAGCTGGCTGGGGTTTTGACTACCTATCAGAACAAAACATGTGCTATGAATATTATCGTTATCATAGAATTGTTAACACAATGACTACTGAATTATATCTCATGCCCATAGGGGTTAACTAAAGAACCACCAAGTATGGCTGGCAATAGGTTAAAGAGAATGAAGTTGAGATGGATGGGCAATATGTTTAGAAAGGATGACTAGGAGATGAAAGTGAAGATGAAAGTGAAGATGAAAGTGAAGAAAATTACAATGGAGCTGAGTGTAATTTAACTTGGGAAAGATACATAACAACTTTCATAAAAGAATAAAAAGAGAAATAATTTTAAAATATGAAAGTCACTGAAAGGAATTTTCACACATACATGATCCAAAAAGAGATCCTGCGAACAAAAAAGAAAAGAAAAGAAAGAAGGTCCACACCATATAATGACTAAGCCTGAGTCATATCGAATATTTCATAAACCGGGATTCGACGGCTTTGATTCGATCGAATACCGGTTAATCGATAAATGATGTGCGGTGAAAACAGAGTTGCACACAGTTGCACGCAGTGCATGCACCATGCACCGGTGACCGGTCCGCTGGCATCGCGGGCATATGTATGGGCTCTCGCTGCTCGAAATTAACGATAGCCCGCTAGCCAATGGCTAGTAAAAATCACAGCGGACGAGCCAAAATCTTAAGTTTCTAGTCCGTATGGCGAGCCAAAATCTTAAGTTTCTAGTCCGTATGGCTAGCCAAAAAGTCACTAGTGTCGCACGAAGCGATGCTCATTGTCGACACACCCGACAATGATTCAAATTCAAAGAATTAATAATCTTACTTTGTCTTTGGAGAGCTGAATGGAACACGTTTGTTCGACGCCAAAAAAAAAAAACAATACGAAATAAACTTTTCGTCGCTCAATATAGACTCGACTTCATTCAGCTTCAGAGATCATTCAGAAGTAATTGCCAATTTGATGAGAGTGTGATATTAGTTATTGCGAATTAAGTAGGAACACTCGTACTCATGCCCGTATTTATCATGTTCAATTATACAATTGTCAAATTGACAATGCAGAGAGAGTGCAAGAAAATTATCGTAAACTTCAGTTCGTAACGACAAAACGATTTTTCCATAGAGAAAGCACAGGTAAAGTGCTCCGCGAGCGAATTAGCGAAAGTTAGCCAACAGTTTGAACTTTGAAGTCGCCTTCACGTTCTCTGCTAGTATATATGCTGTACGTTACGGAGTTTCTTTTTTTATTTGATTTTTTCATGGTGGCTACGGTAGTCAAAAATCTGGCGGACTACAAATCGATGCACCGAATTTGCCAAAACGTATTCGGGATTCGATGTCTTCGATCGAACACCGGCTAACCAATCGATTCGACTCGGGCTTAATAATGATAAAGCATGTTTCTTATCCCCCTCTATTCACCTTTGGTTTTCTTTGCTTCCATTCTGCGTGGTTCTTCTCTGCGTGGTTCTTCTCTCTTCTGTTCTACGGCTGGTTTCTTGTGACTACTCTCTCCTTCTCGCTTATCAGCATCAGATAGACGTCTCTTGGTTGAAGGCTGAGAAGGCTGGAAGGAAAAAAAAAGTCATATTCTACCATATTTACTGTAAAAGTGAAAATTTTCACACGATTAATTTTTCGCGCTCGGCCAAGTAAGGTGAATTTCACATGTCCTTAATTTAGCCGACGTGCTAGGCTCCCGGGCAAAAGAATGCATTTCCGCACATATTTCATGCTGCACGAAGTGCGCGAAATTTCCACTCTGCGAAATATTTCACGTTTGCACTTTTTACACTAATGTATGGATCAAGAATTTGGAGGCAATGGAAAATGAGTTTTAAATCAAAGTCATAGGTTAACCTTGAAATACCTACTGGTTTCATTCAGCCTGTCATATATCATTCAATCATTATTCTTGATTTTGGTTTTATGACATCATGATCGGATATAGTCCGGACAGTCTGTCTGGTATCATTTTAATGGTTTCAACATACATGTAGCATCACTGAGGTGATAAAACCTTGCAACACAAGTTCTGGCTAAGAATTAAAAAAAAAAAAAACATAAAAGAAAATCTTCATAATTTTGTAGCCAAAGACTGATTTGATGTTCTAGTACACCTATGAAAGGTATATCTGCAAAAATAATGCCACAAGCGACCTGTATAAGGAAGGTTGTCGATGCTCTAATAATGTTAAACACGAATGTTGCTCCAATGAATATTTTATTCTTTGGAGTTACGAGGTTTCATCACCCCACGACGATAAGCTAGAAAGAAAGCAACTCACCTGTTTGGGTGATGATGTAGACGACGATGCTTGTTGAGATGGTGTCACGCTGGATGCTGCTCGTACTGCTGCTGCTCCTAAAACAATCGATATCATGACAGAGTAAGAAAAATTTGCAATTAAAACGAACACAACTATGTCTCTCATATGCGTTCATAGTAATTTGTTAGGATTTATCTACTTTAATAAATGGGATTCACTTTAAAACCCTTGGTGATGAGGCTTCTGGAATAGAATATGCAGGGAGATCAATGGTTAGGAACAGAACAGAAAATTCCTTTTGTAATTTATCAATTACCTGTTAACTCTCAATTTATGCACCTTTCCTTTTTTTTTTAAATTAAACAGCTTAGTGCACACTAAACATTAAAAGCAATGAAAAGGAAATTGGGAGAATACATGGTACCACTTATATTATATATCCCCAAACATACAACTTGCTTGTAGGAATATACACTATGTACTTTAAGAACTTACAGATATTATAATTGAAAACAGGGAAATTTCAACTGACAATTTGGAGACACATTTGGAGACACATTTTGTGGTTTGGCTCAATATCATTTGATTCAGAGCCCTAAACACATACAAGATACATGAGTAGAAAGAGCAAAAATTTCTGCACATAGTATATCCATTTTAGCTGCACTACCTTATTGCATTTGATGTCAGGAATTTCAAAAGCGAGAATAAGCTTTAAAATCCTTATGTTGGCAACACATTGAGAGGTTCAAAATCATTGCTTTTTATCAAACTTGGCAACTGTTTCAACTTTGACAAAATTCCTGACCATGTATATTGTTTTCAAAGAGATGACACCCGATTAGAACTATGTAGTACGTACTAAAAGAAAGAAATAAGATTGTTGCCAATTTGAAGAACAAAATGTGATCTATTTAGCCCTTAAATAATTTTCTGTCTTGAAAGGGTTAAATTTAAATGATTACCTGTGACAGGTTTCTGCGTAGGTTCAGAGTCTTTGCTCTTGAAGAAACTCCCAACAGATAGCGATGATTTGTTTTCCTCCTTCAGTCGGAACTTACCCAGTGTTGTCTGAATGAGAAATTCCATTCAGATAATGGTTAAAGTGGCATTAAACTCTTAGAATTTGAACAACACCATCTTGTGGTCATTCCTAAATTAAGATTATAATTGGAGATTAGATGCATTTTATTTTCAATTTAAACTAACAACTGGCGTAGATAACAAGCACATTTTATATTTTAAACTATTACTTTCAAACGAAGAAGCTTGACTGGGGAGGAATTTTTTAATTTGTAAACAAATCTTTAGGCATTTTACTCCCAGTGTTAAAGATCGTATGCTCGATCTGTAATGAAAAACACAAGTCAGAAAAAATTGGAACCAGCGGGATTCGAACCTGTCATCTACTGCTTGCCGGGCAGCGACTTAACCACCAGGTTAAAGATTTGTTTACAAATTAAGAAATTAAAAAATTCCTCCCCAGTCAAGCTTCTTCGTTTACTAACCATTGTCTACGGCGGACCGTTAAAAATGAATATTAATGAGTCAGAAAGAAGAGGATCTTGGGTATTTGATTCTAGTTCATCGTGACTTGGCCGTGAACCAGAATAGCCTGGTGGTTAAGTCGCTGCCCGGCAAGCAGTAGATGACAGGTTCGAATCCCGCTGGTTCCAATTTTTTCTGACTTGTGTTTTTCATTACAGATCGAGCATACGATCTTTAACACTGGGAGTAAAATGCCTAAAGATTTGTTTACAAATTTAAAAATATTACTTTCAACTCGCAAATGTAGAAAATCACCTGAAGGTATATATTATAAGTTTCTATATAAAGGACGAATGGTGTATATGGGAGAGAAAGAGGTCCCACAAATTTTCCAAATCCTGTCAACAGTTGGCGCTGTTTGGGAGGTTCAGTTTTACGTAACTTTAAATTTTGACATTAACAGTCAGGGCAAAAGGTAGATAAATCCCAGTTCAGATTAACTATATGGAGCATGACATCAATTACAACCTTCAGGCAAAGGCCCGAAATCTGTCATCCCTTGCTCCAGTTTTAACATGTTGTTTCCATTGCTGAATCCACATTTTTCTAATTTCAATTTTACACGTATTGCATAATGTCATTTGGACAATACAGGCTTATTCAAACCGCAACGCCTTTTCGTTTTTTTCTTTGTGTTACAAATAAATGATAAGTGGGGTTATAAAAAAGAGTATCTGCATGAAGCACATGCCAACAAGATACAGAGAGGTGAGGTACACTAGGATTATACATTTTATTTTCCCTTGGCAGCTATTTTTAGGTGGTTTTCTATGTGATATAGGAATAAGGCTTGAGAGTGAGTCTAACCTGTCCTGTAGTGCTCTGTTGTTGATCACTGGTTTCTGGTGGTCCATGAAGCTTGATGAAAGACAGTCCGTACTTACATCGCTGTCACACACAAACAGAGACAACATATATTAAACATTTGTATTTAATACACTTGAAGCTTGAGTTCTGGGAAAGGTAAAAAATAATTTGTGAGCTTTCTCATTCTTTTTATGTTAGTTTGGAAGATTATCATAGTAGATACATGTATGTCCCCTGAAAAGGATTGCTCTTCAAATGCTCTCACATTCAAAATATGACAAGAAAGTGAAGAAACAGTTGCAATGTTCGGGCTGAACATTTGTGTGTAGTCCCATATGCACATTTCTGTGTGCAGTGCATGTCACTCTCAGCAGGATTTAATCAATTTCTTATCCTTTTAGTGATTTAGTGATTCCAAAACCTTACAGCATACACAAATTCTTATGTGGGCAATTTCATAAACACGTCAACCAGTAGGTGAAATTTTTAAAATCATCAAATTGGTCAGAATAATATATCATTCTAAAGGTAATAATATATACCATCAGGAAATCTAGGTTTCAAATAGACTGGACCAAGTTCAAGGTCACCAGACCCCTCTAAACCCGAGGAATAAATCGAAGCTAACTTATTACCACTGTGTTGCACAAACTAATCTCTTAGTTTAAAGAAAGAAAATAAGTTGACTGACATCCATTACCATGATAGATGCAAACAGTATAACAGTAAATATCCATGAAAATAATTTAGAAAATATATGACTTTTTAAATTATGCTTAATTGCTAATTGATATTACTACTATTTTGGCCATGTACGTCCAACACCAAAAAACGTCATATTTTAATGTAACAAAAAGACAAATTACCTAATGAATGGCAAGATCTCTGCGCAAAGCAAGTTTTAGACCCTCTGCATAGACAGTACATTAAATTAATCTAATTATCTCTAACTAAGAAAAAAATGTGTGGTCGGACGTACACTTTTTTTGTACGTCCGACATCAATTTTCCTGTACGTCCGACACTGCATTCAAAGTGAATTAGTTTCTGCCACATTAAAGTGCCTAAGTGCCTTGTACATGTATCACCCCTTGTCTACATCATTACAAGTGTCCACTTTCATTAATTAATTAATTAATTAAATTGATTAATTACTTAATTCCCCAAGACAAGTTCATCCAGATCTTTATTACTGTTCAGAATGATGCTAAGAAATATTTATGAGGCCGAAACATGTGAAACATTTTGGTGCCATACCACACATACCATGAAAATGTCAGTCTCATTCTCGTTGCACTGAGTAAATGCATTGATCTCACTGAAAATATTTCTGCCTTCACTGATGCCATTATCTGTGATGCTGGCTCTAAAGAGTCCATGGAGCGCCCAACGTGTCGAGAGAACATCAACCACCTCTTTGAGAGTGACATACCTGTTAAATATCAGTGGCAGACAACTGTGGGAGTCCACAAAATGGAAATATTGGCAACTGCACAAGGCCTTTGATGAGCTAAAGCGACAAATTAAAACCTTTCCTGGTACATGTACATGTGTATATAAAATGAAAGCAGGCCACTTTCATCGAGGAACTGAAGGAGAAAGTGAGTGGAGAAGAGATACTTTTGCAAGTGGATTTCTCAGAGAATGCGACCCTATATGAACAGAACGAGATCCAATCAGCTACCTGGAGCCATGGACAAGTGACCCTCTTTACAGCTCAGGCTTGGATAAGGGCAGATCCAGACACCAGGTAGAGCATAGTTGTTGTATCTTCAACATAACAAACATAACAAACTTAGTATCTACACAATGATGGAGCAAGAGTAAGCATCCTTCGATAAGTCACTATAGAGATTTGTGCGGAGTGGAAAGGGCAATGCGTCAACACCGATAGATTTCAATGAAATATCTGTCCAAAGAAATCCAACCATCGGCATCATCTTTATCTTTAAAGATGAGATTGCACAGAAACGAGAAGTTTTGGATACATACTTGGAAACCACGATCCCTGTGCCAAACACCCACAAGATACACAGTGTGGTGCCCCTTGGAAAGCAACACTTTGTTAGTCAGTGATTTGTCCGAGGCAACTGAGTACAAGCATGCCCGTATCAGAGAGGAGAAGGAGGACCTGAATGATTCCATCGACAGCATGGATGAATCTTCTCATGATGAGGGTCCTGCAAGTGATGAACTACAAATACGAGTTGGGGACCGGGGGTTAGTTGCTTATCAGGGGAAAACTTTCCCAGGTGAAGTGATACAATTTGGTGCAGATAATGCAGATCTCAAAGTCAATGTCATGCATGCAACAGGCAGATATTGGAAGTGGCCAGACACCACTGATCAAATCTTCTATTTCAGAAAAGATGTTAAAATTTAATCCACCTGTAGTTGCTGGCCCCAGGGGACAGTGGAGTTTCACTATAAGCCTTTCATCTCTTTTTGCAAGGTCCCCTGCCCTTACCTGTAAAAGGAATTATATGGGTGCACATGATAGTTGTTCCAGTGTGTTTAGATTTTTTGTTTGTGCCATTTCAAAGACATGAAAAATTACAGGTTTAATGAATAAGAACTTAACAATACATTTCTGTAATTATGTGCCGGTCTGTGGAATTATGATGAGACAATATGTAGTTATGAAATGTACCAGTATATATTTCACTTACAAAATATACTGCTAAAGAGTATACAGTTTAAACTATTATTTAAACTATTATAAATGCTATCAAGCCTCAAAGTAAGAGTTTATTGGCATCTTTATTTTTTCATTTATTTAATTTGAAGGGGAAATGGATCCCAGGTGAGCGTTTCATGAAAGGAAGTTGTCGGATATTTTATCCGAAAATTGTTATAAGCTACTGAAATCCTTGCATCTGATTGGCTGAGAGCAAATTTGTCTGATAAAATATCTGACAAGTCTATTCATGAAATGCCCCTCAGAGCTAATATCATAAGGGTAGGCCTGTTTATTACAAAGTGTCAGTCTATCTAGGTTAGTACAGTGTATTATTTTGTTAGATATCTCCTGTTTTATTGTTTTATTGTAGCAAGATATGAGAAAAGAGTTCTGGGTTTACTTGGAATGGTGTTCATACAGTGTACATACAATGTATATGAAGTTTAAAAAAAAAGTGTTCATCTTTTAGAGTGTGCTCTATTTCTACATGTAGGGTAATTCATTTGTGATGTAAGACAAGTTTAATCAGTTATCATGATAATAAACTCTTAATTACTGGCAGAATGTATGTATCTAATACACATTTATACATGTACGTCCGACATGGCAGTCCTGTACGTCCGACATTGTACGTCCGACACTGAGAAGAAGCATAAATATTTATTATTTGAAAGTGGAAACAAGACATTTTTCTTGCTATTTCTTATCATTTAACATCTAATTGAAATAGTTATGGATGAATTTTAAGAAAAAAAACACACACTTCACAGAGATTTCCAGATGAAATTAGAACGTCAAAAAAACTCACTTTTCTGCGTACGTCCGACCTGGCAATGTTTTTTAATTAGTACAAGGTCGTTATAATGATGGTGCCTCTTATATCTGTAATTGCTTTTTACCCATTAGATGTTACATATTGGTCAAATAAAAATTAATAGATTGTATTACACTTTTCCTACTGTGACTCATTCAAGTGTCTGAAATGTACGTCCGACTTTATGGAATTGCCCTCGTGCTATATAATCACCCTTTCGAAATTGCTTTGAGACAGCTTCTTTCACAATTCAATCTCATGACCAGAACTCAACTTTATCTTTGCATCTGAAGGAGGAAAGGTCTCTATTTACTAAATGCTGTAACAAAAATGACAAATAACATTCTGTCTACCGGTATCTGTGAAAAAGTACCTCAACGGGAAGTAGTTTGTATCACTTCACCATGTCTTAACAAATAACCTATTTTCTATCAGAAATCTCAGGTTACTTGTTAGGGTTTCCTTCCCATTCCTCCTCTTATCTCTGTATAAATATACAGGTACAGTGTGAGTCAACAAAAAGAAGTTACCCATATTCAAGCCCCGATATTTAAATAAACCAGCGAGGTGTTTCATAACGCTGTTCGTAAAGTCACGCATTACTTTACGAACGACTTGAATATGAAGTGCCAGGTAGGGTGCCCAAAGTTTTTCCTCATGTTTTAATAAAGTGTGACTGTATTTCCAATAACCTCAATTAAATTATGGCAAAAACTATACTTTGCATTAAGAATGTTTGTTATAATAAGAATGTTAATCTACATCTGCACAGTTCAACTGCAGTTTAAAAATGATTGAGCATCCCATTTGGCTCGTCATATTTAAGTCATTCGTAAAGTCATGCATACCTTTACGAACAGCTTTATGAAACACCCCCCAGGTGAAATCGCTGAAATGTATTATAATGGCATGATACTACGATAGTTGGTAATGTCTTCTTTAATTTGATAGGCTGCTCACACAAATGCGATCATGGATGACCGAGCACTGGCCATTTTCAATACAGGTGGTTGCTAAAGCAGGCTTGAGTGTAGTAGAATATAGTATGTACAGTCAAACCTGCTTTAGTGACCACCTGTATAGAAAGACCACCTGTCTATAAAGGCCACAATATTTGTTTCCATTGAATGTTTCTCATTGAAATGTGTATTACGGGAACCTGTCCATAATGACCACCTGCTCATAAAAACCACTTTTCTTGTCTCCCTTGAGTGGTCTTTATAGGCAGGTTTCACTGTAGTAAGCATAAAATAAATCAAGAGTACACAAGATGAAGACTGTACCTTGTTGAAAGGCTGTGTACAAACGATCTTGATACGATCAAACTTCTTGTCTGCTACGGCTTTGGAAAGGCTCTCCGGTCCAAACATCCTCACACGGTTTGCATTGGTGTTGTTCCTACTCTCCACAGGAGACATGAAGGAAGATGTTACCAAGATCACCTGTCATAGTAATGAAAAAAATCTACAGGTTAGTAAACGAAGAAGCTTAACCCTCTGACGACTGAATAATCCCATTCCATAGGCCTAATACAGGAACCACCCGGTTCCCATAGGCAAGGGATTAATGGGAGGAATTCTCATTTGGAAACAAATTTTTCTGCATTACTCCCAGTGTCAAAGAGCATATGCTTGATATGTAATGAAAAAGAAAAAAAAAAACAATGTAAAGGTTATTGCACTATTGGAGATCTACACAAATGAGCTCTCATGAAAAAAGGAATATCTGTAATGAGGGATCTACACTATTTAAGGTTTGTTGACTTGTACACATATTATACCTTGGCCCATAACACGAAGGCTTGTGATAAAATTGCAAATTTGAAACAGCGATGCTGATTGGTTGATGGTCAGTATCTTGATTGGCCATTGCCATTTTGCGATTAATCGCAGCATTTCATGCAAGAGGGCCTATAAATCATGCCCAAGAGTCTAAAGCAATAAAGTCAGCCTTAGTACTGCAATAAAAATTAGATGATAAAACAATGGAATGGAATAAATGGAATAAATCCAAGTTTCACCAATTACTTTCAGAGACTCTAAATGGGTCTTCCCTTCGTACACCCATACAAATATAGTACAACCCCATGGTTGAATTTTTCTCTCAGCCAAAACTACCCATAGGCTTTCAACTGTATTCCTGTATGCAAGAAGCAGCATGAATACATTTTATGAATTTTAATGTTTGAACACATTAAAACAAATAAAAACCTCAATGTATTATCTATTTATGATCAAATCAATATTTGCTAAACATTATTTACAATATCTACCATTCCCTTTTGATGCAACATACAATACAGAAGGAAGCATCAACATACAATACAGAACTTCAGAAGGAAAAGGCAAACACTAAAATCCAGTGAATTACATATTTGACTGTTCCAACTTCCACATACCTGAAAATCACCTGTATCAGAGCTTGAATGCCCACCAAGGATCTCAACAAAGGCGGAGGATTCATTGCCGACGTCGATGGAGTGGATAACGGAAGCTTTGTCAAGCTGGAGTATGACAGAGACTTGCTTCTCCCCCTCTGCTCCTCCTGTCCATTTCTTGTAGGAATCACCCTTCAACAGGTTGTCTGCCTTGTGCAACTATAAATCATAACAAGAACATATTAGGAGAATGTCTGCCTCATGCAAATAAAACAAAATAGCAGAGTAAGATTAATAGATCAAGGTTATTAAGATGTAATTTGCATGCTCCAGTTCCATCCAACGTACAAGGTTATATTACAACTTAATACTCAAAATCCAATACGGTCTCTAAGCCCTCTACTCTTCTACTGCTGCATACATATGCCAATCTACTTACAGAGGAACCATCACTATGTGGGGCTGTCTCAATTTCGGCAGCAGTCACGACCACCACATGTACATTGTAACTAAGTTCTAGATCAAAACACCCATATAATCAGCAAAATTTTGAGAAAATACTTCCTTCCATTTTAGGATTACATTTTAGGATGACAGAATATGTGCCAGAATATGTGCCAGATTCATGCCAGACACTGCAGTTATTAGTTCAATAGGATCTTTATCATCTTGATCAAGTAAAATTTTCAGGCTATTTTGGGCCAGAAATCTTTCTCCTTTCCAGCACATGTGCTAGAGCCTAATATAAGAGATCACACACTTGTGAAGCAAAGATACATGCAGTCTCCAATATCAGGGACTGTCTCTCAAGTGGGAGAGTGTCTCCCACAACGGCCGTGCGCCGCGCCGCTACTGCAGCTGCAGGTCATGTCATGTCATCAGTGTGTTTGTACGCACACAGTGACACACTTTGCGTGTAATTACTTTTGAGTTTTGTATGATGGGGAGCTCTTTGTCTGCGCACTTAATTATTTGACCTGAAATTCACACAAATTTCTTCAATATTCCTCTAAAGCTTAATTTTATATTATTCCTGATATTCTAAAGAGTAAGTTTGCAAAAATTCTCATCAAAATTAGTGCAAGAACAATCAATGCCATTAACACAAGAAACGGCAGCCGTGTCATTTCAACATTGAAAAAACAATGGTGCCCATGTCTGCGCACTCATTCATTTTACACGCAGTTCGGGAGTTTTGACGTGAACAACATTTTGAGGCTTGTGATTGTGAATAAAATGAATGAAATAAGAGTTAAGACCTTTTTTCAATGTTTTGACTTGTTTTTTTGCATGAATACCTATGTCCTATCGCTATGATAAAGATGAAAAGTTTGTGTTCGATCGTCATGATCGTTGCGTGTTTTGTTTTATTAGAAGTTACATGTACATGTGTGGCGTTAGCACGTGAATTTTGACGATCAATACACAAAAGTGATGAGATTTCGATGCTAAATTTCATTAATAGACAATCGTTTTTCTTCATCAAAATATTATGGCAATATACCATATTATACCATACATTTATTGTATTAACTTTTTATTTTTATATAGAGGTCTATTTTTATTTATTTATTTTTTTTTTGGGGGGGGGGGGGTTGTCACCTGGTCAGCCTGCCCCTTCCCATTATAATTTTAAGGTCATTATCAGAAATATGAAGTGTGTTAGTGAAATGCTGTTCTGTTTTTGTTGACAAATTCATGTTCTAAATTTCATAAGCTTTCCAGGGGTACCAAACCTTTCAGGATAGGATGAAAATTAAGGAAGTTAGGTAATTTTTAAGGTCGGTTGGGATGTATATTGGTCACAACATTTTTATTTGCCGTATTGAATTACTGTACGATTCCCGCGACCAAAAAACCCAGTGTTTTGCGATTTGTAAAATGCCCTAATTTCTTAAATATCCATCCAATTTGAATAATTCAAAAACTACTGCATTTCTCTTTTCTAGACCTTTCTGTTGATACCAAATTTGTCAAGAATTAATCAATTTGAAATTTTCATTTCACATACCTAATGCGAGGGGACCTATTCCATGATTAGCCAATGAAAATAAGCATGTAAGAATATAAACCAAATACCTGTTCAATTTCAAGTCAAATCTAGACTCTGTTAGGTGGCTCAGCTCTAAATTACTAACTTTTCTAACTCTAACTCTAAGGAACTCTTTGTCTAGCCGTGCCAAGATTAGACCGAAAATTCTGTCTCTCGTTCGTTAGCTCTTCACTTAGAGACAGAAACGGCCGTATCTGCTGTGCAAACCGAATACACATTGACTTACACACTTATTAACAGTTTGAATATGGCTGGGAGATTTTCAAACGGAGAAAACCTTGGACCCTGAGTTACCTGAAAAAGGAGCATTGAAAGGAATAAAACAGTCAAATTGGTAAGTTGAACATGTTCGTTTAAGTATAGAGCCTAGGCCTAATCTATTTAATTTACACAAATAATGAAATACTTTTAAAATTCGTAATATTCACATTTTAACAACTAACAAGTTAGGGTCTACATGCCTACTGTTCCTCGGCGATCATTGAGTTTGCACAGGCGAGTGTACGGAGCGTTTCTGTCTCTAAGTGAAGGGCCGACCCTATCCAAATAAGAGGCTAACGAACGAGAGTCGAGAGACAGAAAATTTCGGTCTAGGGCCTATGCCAAGACATACTGTAACTGTTACTGTGTCTCCATCATACTAGAAGTAGAATCACTAACCCGACAGCCCAGGCAGAAAACTGTCTCAAGTTACGCTGGAACTTACCGTGTCCTCGCTGCTGCAAGATACAACATGTTTCACTTGAACAATCGTCATTTTTATACAGGTTATCTCTAGCTGATATAGGTTCCTCTTGCTCTGTAAAATACTGATGACAGGAATGATGCAACTGTAACACTCGATTCGACAAAATCTATATTGTTCTCTCTTCGAATATGTCGAAAAAATTCTGCCTTTGTTTTTCCCGCAATGCTGCAACATGCACCAACCTGAACGATGACGTCATGGGGGGGGGGGGGGGGGGGGGGTGATCGGAAGAATCACTGGCTGCATGAACGTATCTCGCAGTATCTCGCGGTATCTCGCGATTGGGTAACATGTTTCCGAATATGCTACATTTTGCCTTTGAAACAATATTTACTAAGTGATTCAAATTTATGGATGTTTCTTTCCTGGGGACCTAGTAACGAGATATTCCATTAACCTGTTATTAATGAATGAACTACAATACTTGGAACCCAGTTTGCATACATTACTTGTTGCTATGTCTGACAAGCCTCTGGCAAGCTTTCAGGTTGTCAAGAACAACCTTTGTTTCAAAAGCATGCATAAAATTTGAATAACTTAGTAAACAGATCTATTTTTAAAATTTTATTTATGGAAGCCCGTGCATGCATTGGGACACATGCAGAATGGCCCCATTTAAAGAAGTTACTGTAGCCGCGTACGTACGCCTTAAATGTCCCTTTTTAACTTCTGGGTAGTGCCCTTTTCACTTCTGATAAGCCATAATTGACCCTCATCATTGGCGGATCCAGGCCGGGGGGGGGGGGGGCACTTCCGGCCCGTGCCCCCCCCCCCGGAAGAAAAGTATGCATTTGACCATAAAGGATCCGCCCTTTTGTCGATTGTGCCCCCACCCCCCTCTTTTAGAATGAAAACTTTTTTTTGCTTGTCAGAATTATGGAGGGAAACTGGACCCCCATAACAGGCGCGGATTCACAGGAGGCGCAAGGGGCGTGCGCCCCCTCCCGTTTTGTCTGAGAAAGTAGGCCCCCGGACCCCCTAGATGGCCGGTTGGCTTCGTCAAACGGAGGGTTCCTCAGTGTGCGCGCCCCCCTTTCTAAAAAGGTAGTAGAGGTAGGATGGTAAAACGGGGTAGAATGGTAGTATTGGAGAATGGTCTTGGAGGTAAGATTGAGGTAGGATGGTAGTGGAGGTAGGATGGTAGTAGAGGTAGGATGGTAGTAGGAGAAAATAGAAGAGGTAGGGTGGTAGTATAGGTATGATGGCGGTAGAGGAGGGATGGTAGTAGAGGTAGGATGGTAGGAGAGAATAGTAGAGGTAGGATGGTAGAAGAGAATGGTCATAGAGGTAAGATGGTAGTACTGGAGGTCGGATGGTAGTAGAGGTAAAATGGTAGTAGGAGAGAATAGAAGAGGTAGGATGGTAGTATAGAAGAGGTAGGATGGTAGTATATAAAGGTATGATGGTAGTAAATACAGGTAGGATGGTAATACGAGGCAGAATGGTGGTATTAGAGAATGGTCGTTGAGGTAGGACGGTAGAAGTAGGATGGTAGGAGATGGAGGATGGTAGGAGAGAATGGTAGTGGAGGTAGGACGGTAGTCGAAGTAGGATGGTGGGAGATGGAGGATGGTGGGAGATGGAGGATGGTAGGAGAGGTAGGATGATAATAGAGGTAGGATGGTAGTAGAGGAAGGATGGTTGTGGAGGTAGGACGGTAGTGGAGGTCGGATTGTAGTAGATGGATGGATTGTAGTAGATGGATGGATGGTAGTGGAGGGCGGGTGGTAGTATCGGTAGTAATGTTAGTAGGAGCGAATAGAACAGGTCGGGTGGTGGAGGTAGGATGGCAGTAGAGGTAGGATTGTAGTAGAGGTAGGATGATATTAGAGGTAGGATGGTAGTAGAGGAAGGATGGTAGTGGAGGGCGGATGGTAGTAGATGTAAGATAGTTGTAGGAGAGAATGGAAGAGGTAGGGTGGTAGTTGAGGTAGGATGATAAGGATGGTAGTAGATGGATGGATGGTAGTGGAGGGCGGGTGGTAGTATAGGTAGGATGTTAGGAGAGAATAGAAGAGGTAGAGTGGTGGTGGAGGTAGGATGATAATAGAGGTAGGATGGAGGTAAAGGTAGGATGGTAGTAGAAGTAGGATGGCAGTAGTTCTGTAGGATGATAGAAGTAGGATGGGAGAGAATAGTAGTAGAGATAGGATAGAAAGGTCATAGAGGTAGGATGGTAGAAGAGGTAGGATGGCAGTAGATTTTGGATGGCAGAAGAGGTAGGATGATAGTAGAGGTAGGAGGGTATCAGAAGTATGATGATAGGGGATGTAGTTAAAGCAGGATTTTAGATGAACTATTGAAATAAATAGATTGTAAAGGGATCCTGGGATATAGGTACGATTATATTAGATTGAGAATGATAAGTTAACAGAATTTGAATGGTAGAATGATAATGCAGGATTTAAAAAAAAAAGCACGCCCTTAAAAATAAAAAGGAAAATGGTAGTGGAGGTCGGATGGAGGTCGGATGGTAGTAGATGGATGGATGATAGTGGAGGGCGGATGGTAGTAGAAGTAGAATGGTAGTAGGATAGAACAGTAAAATCAGAAGTGATTTTATTATTTGCTAGATAAATCTATGTACCTACCTATTTGCTATTCTTCCGACTACGCAAGTCATTCGAGTAATTAAAGTCACGACAGTGCATATACCCCCCTAGGATCACGCCTTCCTCTGTGCACGTACGCATGACGCGCGCACACAATCCTCCTCTTTACGAGCAGCCTCAGACAAACTTTGACATGTTGCTAGGCAAGGAGTGGGGTAGGAGGGTGGGACATAGGTAGGTACATAGATTTATCTAGCAAATAATAAAATCACTTCTGATTTTACTGATTTACTACAATAAATCAATGTACCTACCTATTTGCTAGACCAGCACAGATTCAAATGGGGGGCATGTCCCAAGAGGAAGGTCAACAGGAACCCAAGGATGACGTTGCAGCTTGCAACGTCTTATTAGAAAAAGACTCAACAGACAGAACATCTTTTAAATAAAAAGATGTGAAGGACGTGGAGGAGCGCCAGTAGGCTGCCCTCATAATGTCCAAGAGGCACTGATGCCCCTGGTATCGTGAACACGGGGCTTCCCATCACTTAATAGGGCCTCCGGCCCAGCTGCCTGGATCGCTTCGACTATCCATCTAGAAATGGATTCTCTGGAAGCGGGGGAAAAGGGCTCTCGAGTGATGACAAAAAGCTGATCACTCTTACGAAGAGTCTTAGTCTTATCTAAATACCATTTCAAGGCCCTCACCGGACACCAGACCTTATCCTCCTGCACCGAGGAATGGTCCGACAGCGGTCTAAGAAAAATCTCAACTGGTCCAGAGGAAGCAGTCTGATTTTTGGCAATAAAGGAGGGCTTGGGTATAAGTCGCACACCATGGTTCTCCCAACGGATGTGACCCGGTGTGATACACAGAGCATGAAGAGTACTCCTCCTCTGTGCAGAAGCAATAGCAACTAAAAACAGCGTCTTGACCGTTAAATGGTGAAGGGACGCTTTACCCAAAGGTTCAAAAGGTGGCTTCGCAAGCACGTCAAGGACCTTGGGTAGACTCAGGCTACGAGTTGATGGACGCTGCAAGAAGAAGGAGCGAGTCAACCTAGCCAAATTAAAAGAGGGGAGTTGGAGACTCCCGAACCATCAGCAAAACCAACGTGGACGGCGGCAATAGCCGAACGATAGCCACGTATGGTTGAAATCGATCTACCCTTATCGAAAAGGGAGATCAAAAAATCGGCAATAACACCAATAGGGGCTTCACGTGGCGAGACACCCTGATTCTCGCACCAAGAAAAGAAGGCCCCTAGACGAGAGTTGTAGAGATCTCTAGTGGAGTCTCTACGGCTTCTCATTACAAACTGGGAGGCCCTCTCGGAGAGCCCCGAGTTTCTGGCGTCTTCCCCAATAACGGCCAGGCAGTCAAGTGGAGGACCGCTGGGCGTTGATGAACAATCCCCGAGAGGGGTTGAATTATCAAATCCTCCCTGAGAGGAAAGGGAAACGGCTGGCCGGCCAGGAGACTCAGCAGGTCTGGAAACCAATGTCTCGCTGGCCAATGTGGGGCTATCAACAAGAGCCAAGCGATCTCCAGAGGACCCCACACCTCTTGGAGAAGAGCAAACACCTCCGGATGAAGAGTCCACTCTGACGGGAGGCATTTGCCCCGAGACAGAAAATCCGCGATCAGATTGTCCTGACCGGGAATGTAGGAGGCTACCGGAATAATGTTCATAGACCGGCACCACCTCCACAACTGGGCAGCTAAGGTGTTCAGAGAGGAAGACCGAGTGCCGCCTTGGCGATTGATGTAGGCAGCTACTGTGACATTGTCCGTAAGAACGAGTACAGTGCGACCAACAAGACCGGGCCTGAAATGATGAAGAGACAGGCTGACCGCCATCATTTCCAAGACGTCGACTAGACTGGCCAGATAGCCCAGGAATTGAAGCCATTGTCTGGCTCTGACCCTGCGGGCCACTCGCAGTGACCGTGATAGTCCGAATTATGTCCCGACTGGGGCGGGCAAGCTGATTCGGGATAACTATCTCCGCACCTAAGTACACCGGGGTACGTGTGGGAGATAATTCCGATTTTTCCCAGTTTATCAGAAAGCCTAAGTCTTGCGTTAGCCGCAGTAAAAGGCATAACTGATCCAACAGGAGGGACTCTGAGTTTGCAACTAGGAGCCAATCGTCTAGATAGACAAATAATCGGAGGCCGCGATTCCGTAGAAACGCGGCCAGGGCCGACACTATTCGGGTAAAGACTCGAGGGGCCGGCCTCAGCCCGAAGGGCAGGGCACGAAATCGAAACGTTTCGCCCTGGAACGCGAATCCCAGCAAATTTCTCGACAGAGAGTGAATGGGAATGTGAAAGTACGCGTCTTTGAGATCGAGGGAGATCGCTAGGTCGTCCCGCTTGATCAAGGGCAGAATAGATGCCAAGGTCTCCATGCGAAAATGCACTGGAGGTATAAACCTGTTGATTCTTTTCATGTCTAGAATCATACGTAAACTTCCCGAGCGCTTGGGAATGACAAAAATTGGGGAGAGACAGAGATGAGGATGATCTCTCACCCTTTCTACAGCGCCCTTTCCCAGCAGCGTGGCGATCTCTGAGGAGATGTGCTGCTGGAAAAGGGCGGACACTGGAGGCGGGCGGATTCTGATGACGCCGTTTGGAATCGGCTTTATCAGTGTCACACTGAAAATGCATTTATTTTATGTTATCTGTTTTTCCCAGGAAAGCTTGCCAAATTTCGTCTAATTTTCACTCCACAGCCAGGTTGCTAAGAGACAAGGAGTTAATTTATGTAGCAATGCGAAGTGTGTGAGGAGAAGAGTGTGAGAGATTCCTTTTACCATCGATGACTGACTTGATTTAATTTACATTTCTATTGTATAAGTTGTGTGTAGGGTAGTAAACCTGAATAGGTCTTTTATTTGAGCTCAGTGAGCCTATGCTTTTGAACAGCTGCTTGGAATACTTTTAGGGAAGAGTTATTGTGGGAGTAGATCTTGGTACTTTTCCAGTAGTTTTTTTAGGCAGAACATCTTTTCGACTTTGTGGAACACACATGTGCAGTTTGAGGCAGCCGCCATTTTGATTTGAATTTCAACTATATATTTTCATCAAAAAGCAGCCTTATTTTACCGATTTGGCTGAAGCTTTTTAACCTGTATGAGGCCAGATTAATCAGAATTTATACTGATGTTTTTAGGCCTGAATTAAAGAAGTCATCGGTAAGTTAAACTGATTTCTTCTATTTTATCTTAATGTGTAAAAGAAAAAGAATACATAACTTCATGGTCTAAAATTTCCATGTAAATATAAACTTTTTGAAATGTACTTTTGAAAGAGAATGAAAGTATTCTAAAACATGGTATTTCGCAAGTTTATGTGATATTAAAATTCATGCTTTGTAATTGATAGTTTGATAATAGAAAATTCAAGCAAACTTTAATCAATTTAAAATAATTTACATTTGTTATCGCTAGGATATATCGTAGAAAGATTCTTGGTTCTGTTTTTAATTATAGATGGTTCCAAGATCGGGACATTTTCCAAGATTGGGTCGTTCTGGGATATCTCGTTTCTACAAGGATCGGTGAAGTGTTTTTGGGGGGCTGACGAGCTACAGCGCCGTCTTTGGTGGCGGTTTTCGGCCAACGATTAAAAGACCTGGTTACGGAGATAAGTTTTGTTATAAAGAACAGAGAGAGAGAGAGAGCACGCAGAATAACAGTTTTTTTTTCTAAGGAAATCTTGCAGATTGACTTTGAGACAAAGCAGACTCTCAGAAGATGAGTGAACAATGGATAGTGAGGAGGGTTATTTTGAATTTTGATAAATGTAAGATTTAATGATTTAAGATGATAAAGAGTTTTTGAGTTAAGAGTTATGAATATAGAGACTTATAGAGATAGAAGTTGACAGTTGAAGAAAAGGTCAAGTTGAGGTAATGTTTGAAGCTTTATTATAAATGTGATCAGTAAATGCAGTATACAGTGTAGTTACGAGAAATTAGTTGAAGTTTTGTGATTAGGTCAGTGCAGGATCTATTCATGCATGTTTAAAGTTATTTTTTTTTTGGTATAGAGACAAGGTCAGAGTGGAAAGATATTGAATAGTGGATTGGATCAACGCAGGATCCTTTGCCTTTGTGTGAGGTTGAATTTCGTGTTTGTGAAAACGGAGTAATCATTTGAAGTACTATACTTTGTCGTTTTCGATGTGGTAAAACATTTTTTCCTTTCATCCGATTTCGTGTTTGAATACTGAATTTCACAGAGAGATATGTGTTATCAGATTTTTAAAAAAAATATATACTGAAATAAATTATATGTCTTGACTGGCACAAGTTGAGTATCTGGAAATTTATTTGAGTCCGCCCATGTGACAATCAGATCTATGTAAAAGCCGTCGCGCACGACGGATAGCACAAAGGCGTCGCCGGAGATTGCCTCCCAAACTGGGAGGAATCTCCGGAGCCTACACTGTCCACAAGCACTCGGGGTAAGGCATCAAAAGGCCGACTTGGGCAAGACCGGGCCCTTGGCGGCGGTCTTACGCCCACTCTTCTTCTCGCCGAGCCTCTACCACGGTTGTCCAGGGTAGGGGTCTCAACCCGAGGGATAGCCACAATCACTCGACGATTTGAGCGGTTAGCGCCTGTCGAGACCGACTTAGACTTCGGAAAGGACCGAGCAGGCTGAGTGGGCAAGAATTGTCTGGCCATCTCTTTTGCCTGTTTGCGACCCTCTATCTCTTTGAGGAAGACCTCGTTAAACTGGCCCCCAAAGAGTTTGGGATGAGAGGAAGGGATACCCCGCAAAAGAGGCGGGATGTCTTTCTCTAGCACTCCCAGTGTGGAGAGCGCCAACTTGCGGCGTTGATGCGTAATGTCAATCGCCGCTGATGAGAGCTGAGACCACTGAAGTCCAGCTAACAAAAGCAGGAGTTCATCCAACAAATTGGAGTCCCCCTCGGTCACATTCAGTTCAACTGATCTGGCCCGAAGGCGTAACAGTGAACCCAGGTACGCCGAAAGCCTTAAGCCCGACCTGACTTTGGTTTCAAAGTTCACTAGGGGCTTCTCGGCGGATCTATAGGACTGAGACTTGAAATTGATATTCAAACGTTGTCCCATACCCATAAATTCCTGGGATAATCCCTTGGCTGAAAAGAAGCCCTGGGTATCATCCCGATAGAAAGAGAAGGCACTACCAAAGGGACGTCGGGTAGCCCGACCCGCATCGGCAAGTGCCTCCCTATCCCCATACTCCTGTTTGAAGTCCTCTGTAAGAGGAATACCAGGAGACGGGCCATGCTGTCTGAATAACAGCGATGGCTGATCACTGTCCGACTGGACTTGGGGAAAAATTTCTGGCATATACTTCTCTAACAGGGCCTTGGCATCTGCCGCCATAGCCTGACAAGGCTGGGGGTCGTAGCCGGCCTGAGATTCTGAAACAGACGGGGTAGAAACCTGCGAGACAGAATCAAATTCGGGAGAAGTAGTCCGGTGGGGAAAATCCCATGGGGGTGGATATGCCCTCGGACCAGAGACAGAATCCTCCCCCGGCGGGGCTCCGAGAGCCGCAGGCACGGGAGGAGTAGGTCGAAATACCGCATTCGGACAAAATTGTCCCAGGTTCTCATGAATATCGGAGACCGGGAACACACCAGGGTCCGACTCGGGAACATCCTCCATCACAGTGACAACTGACTGGGGAGAACCCGTCTCAGTAGCCGGCAGCGTCGGGGGATTAGTATCCCAACCATGCTGCTCAGCAAAGAGTCTCATTAATCTGAGCAACTCGGATTGAGAGTCGGGGGGAAGAGAGGGCTGAGCCTTCTTACCCGACTTGGGTTTATCCTTGGATTTACCCTTCTTGGCTTTAAGCTTCTTAGCGGGGGTGTGAGCCACCGTAATAGAAGGCCGTTTAGAAGCACGGGAAGTGTTAGGCTGCAGTATAGAAGCCTCACTACCCAAATTGTCCGGGCCGGGCTCCCCAGTGGGGAGAAGCAATTCGGCCGCAACTCTAGGGACTGTGCTTCCCCGACCAGAGCCCCGATTCGCATTGACTGCCGGGGGTGGACGGGCTGCTGCATTGCAGCACTGCTGGAAATAGCACCCGGAGCACTGACGTTGGTCAGTGGCTGGCGGGAACCAGCAGTCTTCCGCTGCGAGAACCTGCTCGAGGAGGAGGTCTCCTTAGCGGGATGCGGATTTGCGTTACCGGCTGTAATTCCCCCAGACACACCGACGGTGGTCGGATGTCGGGGGAAGCCAGTAACACTGGGTGAAATCTCGCTAGGCACCCCGACGATGGTCGGGGGTCGGCAAGACCAAGTAACATCATTAGCTGACCGCTTAGCGGTCTTACCAGTTAATGCCCCCTCCAGGCTCCCGACGGTGGTCGGGGGTCGGCAAGACCAAGTAACATCATTAGCTGACCGCTTAGCGGTCTTACCAGTTAATGCCCCCTCCAGGCTCCCGACGGTGGTCGGGGGTCGAGAGGACCCGGTAATACTAGCTACCGCCCCCCCCCCCAAACTGCAGACGCGGTGGTTGTGAGTTGGAGGGAGCTAGAATTGCTAATGACGGGTGTTCGGTCCGAAGACTTATGAACACCTAACTTACCTATAAAGCCTGTCCTGCTCGACGCTCCCGGTACAAAAATACCAGAGCGAGCCGACAGACTGACGCCCTTACCTTCCCTGACCATCGTGTTTGACTCGCTGGTAGGCGAGCGAAACACAGAGGTCTCCAACACACTCACTGGGCTGACGCCCTTATAAGTGAGAGTAGTGGAAGGGAGGGGAAGAACAATTGGAAGAGCACGGAGGCAACCAAGACCTCGATTGCTCTTCCTCCGAAGAACTCATTATCACCTGTAAGGAGATAATATAAAAGAGTCAAACAAACAATTGTAAAGAAAAGAGCGTACAAAGCGAGAGTGAAACGAAATGGAATTTTCCAGCGCAGTGTGTGGAAAATTCCATTCACGCACTACGAACAAAAGAACACTCTCGTAAGGGTATATGCACACAACAGCCACACACACGAAACACCAACGAAACGTTACAGGGCTGAGCGCCCGGCAAAACGCCAAAGCGAATGCCCTGGGCTACTATACGAAAGAGGTGAAAAGTGAGGTATGAATTTAAGCTCAAATATCACCAAAATAAATACGTGACAGACATAAACCGACACTAAACAAATATTAAAACAAGTCTAGGACGGAAATATTGGCAAAAGTCACCAGAAAACGCGCTAAAAGAGTAGCAAATTCTGAATTTTTGCGCAAGATAGTGACTTAGCAACTCTTTAGGCTGCGAGAAGGAAAGAGGAGGATTGTGTGCGCGCGTTATGCGTACGTGCACAGAGGAAGGCGTGATCCTTGGGGGGGGGGGGGGGGGGGGGGGATATATGCACTGTCGTGACTTTAATTACTCGAATGGCTTGCGTAGTCGGAAGACTAGCAAATAGGTAGGTACATTGATTTATTGTAGTAAATTAGAAGAGGTAGGGTGGTGGTGGTGGAGGTAGGGGGGTGGTGGTGGAGGTAGGAGGGTGGTGGTGGAGGTAGGGGGTGGTGGTGGAGGTAAGGTGGTAGTAGAGGTAGATGGGAGGAGAGAATAGTAGAGGTAGGATGATAGGAGAGGTAAGATGGTTGGAGAGAATGGTAGTAGAGGTAGGGTGGTAGTATAGCTATGATCAAGGCCGTACGCAGCAGGGGGGCAGGGGGGCAGTTGCCCCCCAGAAATTTCAAAATCATACTTTTTTTAAATTGGGTTTTAGACTTCAAGTTATGGGTTCCTTTGAAAGTGATCATCTTGCCCCCCCCCCCCCCCCCCCAGGAAAAAATTTCTGCGTACGGCCTTGGGTATGATGGTGGTAGAGGAAGGATGGTAGTGTAGGTCGGATGGTAGTGGAGGTTGCATGGTAGTAGATGGATGGATTGGAGTGGATGGCGGATGGTATTAGAGGTTGGATGGTAGAATGGTAGTAGAGGTAGGATGGTAGTAGAGGTCGGATGGTAGTAGAGGTAGGATGTTAGGAGAGAATGGTCATAGAGGTAGGATGACAGTGGAAGTCGGATGGTAGTAGATGGATGGATGGTAGTAGAGAATGGTAGGAGAGAACAGAATTAAGAGGTAGGATGGCAGTAGGGGTAGGTGGTAGAAGAGGTATGATGGTAGCAGAGGCAGGATGGTAGCAGAGGTAGGATGGTAGTAGAGGTAGGATGGTAGCAGAGGTAGGATGGTAGCAGAGGCAGGATGGTAGTACAGGCAGGATGGTAGTACAGGTAGGATGGTGATAGAGGCAGGATGGTAGCAGAGGCAGGATGGTAGTACAGGTAGGATGGTGATAGAGGTAGGATGGTAGTAGAGGTCGGATTGTAATAGATGGATGGATGGTAGTGGAGGGCGGGTGGTATAGGTAGGATGTTAGGAGAGAATAGAAGAGGTAGGGTGGTGGTGGAGGCAGGATGGTAATAGAGGTAGGATGGCGGTAGAGGTAGGATGGAGGTAGAGGTAGGATGGCAGTAGAGGTAGGACGGCAGTAGAAGTGGGATGATAGTGGAAGTCGGATGGTAGTAGATGGATGGACGGTAGTAGGAAAGAACAGAATTAAGAGGTAGGATGGTAGTAGAGATAGGATAGAAAGGTCATTGAGGTAGGATGGTAGTATATGTAGGATGATAGTAGAGGTAGGATGGTATCAGAAGTATAATGATAGGGGATGTAGTTAAAGCAGGATTTTAGATGAACTATTGAAATAAACAGATTGTAAAGAGATCCTGGGCTAGAGGTACGATTGTATTAGATTGAGTATGATAAGTTAACAGAATTTGAATGGTAGAATGATAATGCAGGATCTTAAAAATAAAAAGGAAAATACTCCGGATTTCGTTGGAGAAGCTCATTTTATTGAAGATATATTGAAGATACTGACATTTCACAATTCGTTATCCAAGCTCATTTAGCAATATTTTAACACAAGTACAGCACAATGGGTAGTATAACAAAGTAGGCAATTGTCATCAAGAATTATGAATTTACATTTGTATTCGTTGATTTTTTATATTCTATTTCTTATAGTTATATCAATTACCTAATAACGGAACTGTACAACCTTTATTAGAATTATTACAATGAGTAACATTTAACATGCTTGATTTTCATCATACTTATAGATTTCATTTGTTTACATTTTCACTTGATTTTAAAGCATCGTTTAAAAACATAGCAAATATGAGTGTATAGCAGAGTGCATCATTGGGTTAAATTGCAATTATTGATATTCCACTTTGATATGAACAGTGCTATCCTACATCCAGGGGCGCCGATCCTTTCAAATTAACTGTATCATCTGGAGCTAAATATTAAGATAAATTTGTTAGCCCCCGTATTGAAGATGGATCGACGCCCCCACCCACATTGACATAACTGCAAATGTCATAAAGACATTTGCTACAAGGTTTCATTTTGTCCTCAAACAAGTGCATGTCACGTGGGTGATGCACAGCGTAATGTGCCGTAACCATGGTTACAGGTGGCAAGTGTAGTATACCTGGATAAAGTACTGCACTATTCCACAATAGTACAGACCATGGATGACTTTCGGACAGGATGAATATCACCCTTACGCCCAATAAAAACCATCCTTTAAAAATATCGTAACTCTTAATGCCTTTGACAAGATGTGAGACTACGAGAGAGGATAATTTGTTTATTTTTAACGTTAATAAAATCTCGAATTGGGTAGTTGAGAAATATTACCCCCTCCCTATTCAGTTGAAGCCGATTTTAAAAAATGGGATGAGGTACTTTATTGCCCGTCCCCATTCATGCCATTAGCACACTTTTGACA
The DNA here is from genome assembly GCA_025617745.1 of Heliocidaris erythrogramma. NCBI lineage: Eukaryota > Metazoa > Echinodermata > Echinoidea > Camarodonta > Echinometridae > Heliocidaris > Heliocidaris erythrogramma. The sequence continues at coordinate 65,503,446 of CM046854.1, forward strand.
ATGGGAGGAGCAATACTGCGTGTATGACATGAGCCTCGTGGCTCCTCCCTCAGTTGTGTTACGTACTTGAATGGGTATACGAGAGAGGGGCCCAATATTGAAGTACTGTCGTGCCTCCTCCCCTTTCAGATTACAATAGATAACGGGAGGAGCAATTGATTGTTACTCCTCTCTATCTCTCGTGCATGAGTAGTGATACAGGGGAGGGGTGCAGTTTGATGCATGTCGGCATTGAAGATCAACTCTCCTGGCTTGGATCAGGGTGGGGTATTCCCTATCCCTGTCCTCCTCTAATCCCTTGTGTCGAGCTTAACTGGGAGGGGCCTGTGTCTTCCCTTTTAGCGTGTCTCCGCCCTACCCCCTTCAATGTATTTTGGTGGAAAAGTAAAGAAAAGGGACAAATTTTGTGAAATATATGTTTGTCCTTCATTCTCCCCTGCTCACATCTATCAATGTCATTACATGAGTAAAACAAAAAACATTGCAAATGCAAATTGACACTTGGAAGTTTCTGAGAAAAAAGACCAAGCGCCATAACCCTGTGGGTTAAGACACTTGAGTTCCAAAAACAAATGCCAGTGTATCTAACTTGCCACCTGTAGTAAAAAAAAAAAAAAATACATAAAGAGCAGGTATTCCAATGCTAAACCATCCACTGTATGAACATTATTAATCGCAAACCACTGCTTTGTGGGAAACGTACAGAGGAACAAACTATATGTAACCCGCCTGCACCAAGCTGGTATAATAAACAAAAAGTATTCTTCATAATTATCATGCGCAAATCGGACTTGTCAAGTTTAAAAGGGAGAGGGGATGCAATAACATGATATAAACAGATACGACTAAGAGGAAAACACTGGTTTTGAATTCCTCCTTTCCCCTCTCACACATACATGACATATACATGATATATGTTATGTTAAGTCTTAAATACAACCTAACATGTTGTAAAGAAGAACAAATATCCACTAATACAACCGTGTTGTAATGTGAGGAAAATGTCTACAAAAACTTAATATACAGTGGATGGCACTATACCAGTCATTCATTCTTTTAACCATTGCATGTAACAAATATGTGTAAGGGTTTCCCCTCTATGTAAAAAAATACTTGTGAAAAGCATGTCATTTGATTGGCCAATATATGACACGGCCATTAGAGCACTTGGTGTAAAATTCATTTAAAAATAAACATGATGAAGGCTTGACTAATGCCATTGATGCCATTTACATGACAAATATCAATTAAGTGTTTAATAAAATACAATACATGGACAAGCTAAATGCATCTTGCCTATTATTTAAAGAGTGAGAGAAGCAGACTGATATGCTTTTCTAATGTTCTCACTGCAAACGAAAAGTGTATATTGTATGGTTAAAAGAATGAAGGCAATTTTACGGTATAGCTACACTTGTGACAGTTCCTAACTCACCAGTACGGTACAAGCTTATTTATGTGCACACACGTATATGGTATATACATCCAAACAAGCTACCAAACAAACTTCGAGAGGCCTATGAAAAGCCTTTATCCTCATCTTAGTGAGGTCCCAGGATATGTTAACAGAAAAATGTTGGGGCTCTAAATAGAAAATATATATCAAAGTATGAGCTTAACCAACAAATAATCTATTCATACTTATATTGCAAATCATAACTTGAAACATTCTATATTGACTCATTAGACTCATTAGTGCTCTTGTTACAAATAAAGGTAACGGGCAATCATCCCTTTAAATATAATTGATGCAATCACTGCATATTTAACCAATAGTAATAACAATATTTCACGATTTATAAAGAATTCATCCATTTAAATATTTTTATTTTTACATTTCTTATCATGTCAATCTATGATTTATAATAAAAGCATAAATAAAAAAAAAAGAATTCATCCATTTGATATCAACTTCAAATTATAAGTACAGTATGATAACAAAATATAATATTATGATAACATAATATTAATACACTATCAATACAATATCAATGGATTTAAGCCAATCATTGTGTGGTAATTTTGGTACAAAAAATCCATTCACGACATATAAAGTGAAATTTAATAAATGATTTCTTTTGCCAACATTGACTTTTTGTTTAACAGACTAGCACTTCTTTAGCTTGGAATATCCCACTTGCAATATTCATTAGAGAGTTATTTCATCTTTAATATTTAGCAGTACAAGGAATTGAAGCATGGCATAATGCTTTTGATTTAATTTTCTTTTTAGATTTGAGCAACTAGATTAAACACTTCCACGTCTGGAAATGAAACCATAAGTTACTGATGCAAAAGGGTTTACTCTCCCACGTCTGGGTTCATAGACCCTATTTGCATGCCCACCATAAGTTTCCATATGCACGTCTGCATATGGAAACTTATTTGCTAAAACAAAAGGCACTTATATGTCGTGCACAATTCCTTATTCTTATGTAGATGCTAATGAGCCAAAAATAAATTCTATCTTGGATCAAGAGACGGAAGGTAATCTCAGACTGGCCAATATTGCAATGATCAATCTGGAATATATGTTACTAAACATTGCAAGTGCGATGCAAGACATACGTAACAAACTGTTAAGTGCGCTTCATAGTTTGCCTTCACATTTAAGTCAAATATAATTATTTGTTTTTCAAAATGAAAGTATAAATTGTATTTATTGCCCTAAGGCTGATTTACAGTCAGATTTAGAATGTAAAAGTCATGTAAAATACTCATAGCAAGTTAAAAGAAAATAACATCAATAATTCATTATAGTACCGAGGTCAATTTAATGAAGGGGGAGTGACTGACATGACATAAGACTACAAATTTTCTGTCCAAGGTAAACATGTACATTATATTAGGTAAAGTTCACATCAACAACTGGAATATTTCTTAAAATTACCACAAATGGTAATATGTCATTATAGGTGTATTAATCAAAATATTTCTTTGAAACACATATTCTGACAGAAATTGTCCTTTCATATTTTTCATGATTGATAAATTCAACATAATCAAAGTGTACTCTGATGACAAAATATAACACAACTAGGAATGTGATGACTGATAGCATACAGCTTTGAATATCAAAAGTGCAACGAGCTTCAAATGTTTTTCAGATTGGATTTACATAATACTGAACTTTTATACATCCGCAGTAATATTAACTTTAAATGCAAAAATAAAACTAAATTAAGCTAATTCTCGAGAAAAAAAATGAACAGGAGATGTACTAAGAAAGTGCATGAAATTTAATCATAAAGTTGTTGACCTTTCTATGTATTTTAATTTGGTGGCCCCTTTTTATAAGCTCTGCTTTCTCCGGAGTCACCAAACCATCATTTTATTTTGTAAAAAAATCGATGTAAACCCATTTTGTTTGTATATTTTGATGGTTAAATAAATAAATGAATTGAAAAAAAGTTATGAGCTACTTTAATACATAAATAACAATAAGGAGCAATTCAGACATATGGAGAAGGTTCTTCCTGTGAACATGATATACGGTATATAAATTAGAGGGCAAGTCCAAGTATCATGAAATTGTCTAATTTAGAACACAAGTCACATAAAAATGAGATTTTATTATTTCTGATCCAAGCTGTAGGAAGGCTATCAGCTTGACAGTGATCAGATATAGTGGACTATTAAATGTGATCGGTAACATATGGGAAAAATTAGCTTGGACTTGCCCAGGAAAATCTAGCAATGAACAATTAAATTTATTGGGGAAAGTGAATAGCTCGATCTTGCTGTGAATCTGATCGAAAGTATTCAAAACAAATCTAGATTTGAAAGTCTTGATGAGAAGAGAGGGGGAGGGATGAAAAGAAAAAAAAATGGGAATTATTTCAATAATTTCATAAATAATTTCATAACGATAGAGAGGGATACTTCTTGATTTGAATCTCATATATATTGTAAAAAAATCATAATAGAAAACAGGGAAAATAATCATGGGGATAATTCTTTGAAGATATTGATAATAAAAATAATATACAAGATTCATAAGGCACCGAATCCACTTGATGATCAAATGCTCAAGGCGCAATTTGTGCAAAAGATAAAATACATCACAAATAAGCAAAAGTGCAATAGGAGAGGTACGGACATGAAAGGTAATGGTAATCCATTATAGGTTAAATTAAACAGATTTTAAGATTAAGATTAAAAGGGCAAATCCGGGTTCGGAAAGTCACAATGGTTATAAAGAGTGAAGAAATATTGGAATGGTAATTTCCTTTGTGCACCTGATGTACAGTATTCAAACTACGAATCTGAAAAAGATGATTTCACAGGGGCGTATCCAGGATTTCCCAATAGGGGAGGGCGGCGCCAGGCATTATTGATCGCCGTCCTGGGGGAGGGATCTAAGGGGAGGGGGTGCCCCCTCCCCTTTGGAAATTTTTTGCTTCTGAAGAAGGGCTGAGATGCAAAATAATCCTATATGTGACCAATTTTGAAGCCTATTTAATGAACTTTTTTTTTTTTTTTTTTGGGGGGGGGGGGGGCTATTTTTGTTTTTAACGACCGCCAATGGGGGGGGGGGCGCCTGTTGCGCCACCCCCTGGATACACCACCGTTTCAAATTACCATAAAGAGCTACATAGAGAGATCATTTTTATTGTAATATACAGTATTTAAAAAGGAAATCTAAATTGAATAAAGAGAAAAGGAGAAAGAATGAGAATGTTTTGAATGGATACACATTATTCAAACAAAAACGATCTGAATTAGATAAGTGATAATTACAGACAGATGATAATTCTTGTGGAATCTGTCATACATGATTCAAGCGGGCAACTCTAAATGCAAGAAGTCATAATAATCAAAAGTGACAATGATTGGAACAAACTCTTGTTTTAAATACACAGTATTTAAACAAGCAAACCTATATCGAGAATAACTGGGGGAGGGCGACTAAAGAGAATTCTTGTTTTGCATCTGATGAGCCGTAATGAAACGAGCACATCTTAATATGGAACAATTAGTCATTTAGAGAAAGAGAAATTGGGGAAACTATTGCTTTCAATCTGATATACAGTATTCAAGAAGGAAGATATCTATATTTAAACATTTATATGAATGAGGAAATACGAATCGCTACAAATGAATTTATATGCAGTCTTAATCAAGAAAATCTATAAATCTTATGACTAAAAGGGAAAGAATCAAATACCAAAATATAGAAAATATATAGAGAGGATATAGAAAGTGAATTCCTGTGAAGAGGTGTATATCTAATAAGTAGTAATTAAGAGAAGGGATGCAGGAGAGGTCTGAAGAAGAGCCAAAGTTCAGCATCCTTGCCAAGTGAGTTAGATCCAGCATTTTGCTTCTAGTAGGAGAGCGTGATCGGTTAAGAGTGAGCACTTTTGTCGGTCCATGACACAAATATATTTTATCATCAAATTAATTGAAACACTATCACTACCATGAAATACATCGAACGTTACTGGAAATTTGGTTCTTCAAAGGGTTCTAAGGTGCCAGAGTTTTTGGACCAAACTATTTAAAAGCAGGGGTGTTGCCAAAAAATGACACTTTTAGCAAAATTTCCATGTGCGACGTACATTTTCACATCTCTTATAAAGTTTTGATTTGCAATTCCAAATGTCTGATAGGGAAGCCAATTTATCTGACCAACAATTGCAAGTGAAAGTATTAGACAAGATCATTTTGTTCTGATAATAGAAAAAGATTAATGAGAAGTCAACAAAATTTCTACTTTCCACTAATAAATCGAGCATTTTATCGATTCTCATTTAAATAAGTAATCATGGCAACCAAATTTTATCATTTTTCGGTACACCTAGTGATACACCCCACAGTAAATGATAAAGCAATCTATAACATCTATTAATTTATTTTTACAAGCCTCCCAAGTTGGAAAATTTTGAAATGTCCGTTCCTGACGCGAACTGATCACACTATCCTTATTTTTCCAAAGAGGGGTAAAATCTACCCCATATAAGTTAAGATTAAAAAAATAATGAACAAATAACGGTATTGTATAGTATCCTATGTAAACAATAAAATAAATTACATGCACACGAATACACCTTCACAATGGTGACACTTTTTGCCGACGGGTCTGAAAGTAGTGACAGAAATCTTGGTTAAAAGCATGAAGATGAATGTTAAAACCCCCCAAAAAACACTAGATGAAGAAGCATAGAGCAGAGGATGAAGAAGCATAGAGCAGAGGATAAACATACATAAGTACCAGTAGAGCATGTTGTTTACTCGATTTGTATGCTATGAACTTCCAAGTAGGATATGATTAATATCCATCCACGTGATGAAAATTTACTCTGCAACAATGCTAGCCTAATTTGTATGCTGAAAAAGCAACCCGAGATTCTACAGAGAACGTTATTAGTATGAAAACAGCCATTGGATACGTCCATCGAGATTGTTGTGTTAATGAAGGGTTACATTATGTTTGCCAGTTTTAAATCCCTCATTTTCACTACAGATGTTTTTGAACAAATACCAGCTTTTATTCCTATAATTAGGCGATAATTACTCTAACCATTGCAATATACAAAATATCTGCCATAGAACAAACATGTCAGATATGCGATTGGAAGAATGGACCAAGTCCAGCTCGTATTAAGCCCTTTACTGTTGCCATGGAAACACATATCATTCTATATGTATGAAACAATGTATGTTCATGTATTAAAGGGCGATTTCGTGCTATGTGTCCCGTATAAGACACATATGCCCCCCACACATATTTAATGTAAAAATGAAGAATCTCGTGGTAAGACCATCGAATATTGTTTGTCTGGTATAACTTAAAAGTAGTTAAGGTCCTATCAAGAGATTTTTCATTTATGGATGAAAAATATATGGATGAAAAATATATAGATAAACGTTATCGTTTAACGTTAACGTATGTCGTACGGGAAACATTGCACGGAATAGCCCTAAAGGTTCCCTGAAAAGAAAAACATTCGGTCTCTAGTTATAAATGAAACTGGACCCTTCTTTCATAAATTCAAATTTTTTTTATTGCTGTGAACCTGGGCCCCGTTGTATAAAACTTACCATTAACGTAACTTTGCCATCAATGGGAACTCCCATTTTGATTGGCTGTTGAGTGATGTTACCATGGTAGTTAACATTGATAACAGAATTACTCTTTATAATGGTAAGTTTCATGCAACGGGGCCCTGATGTTCAGTACTCAAGCAAACAAAAAACACATTGTTGTGGCGAATGCCATACGCAGTGATTCAGAGCATTTTCATTAATGCATCCATGATGAAGAAATGAAAAGGGTCTGCATCGTTCATGGTTGAAAAATTAACAAAAAACCGTTATTGTCTATATAACCACAAATTTATGGTACAGTTTAGATCTGACAAGTCATAAATCGTAAAACTTAACAGAGAGACAGACAGGGAATCAATTACTCTTGTTGGAATTTAATATACAGCAAAATCTAAAAAGCATGAATAGGAACAAAAGTTAGAAGTTTGAAATCCCGGAACAATGCAGACTCTTTTCATTTCCCTATTTTGTTTTCTATTTAATATCTTGAATAAAAGAAATGAAAAGTGACTGCATCATTCCTGGATGAAATCTTATGTCAAGATAGAAGTGTTTTTGTTCCTATTCACCCAAATTGGTTTTATTCACCTAGTTTTAAGGTGTGCAAATCTAGATTTTATAAGTACATAAAGTCACAAAGAGAGAAGAGGGTGTTTTAGTGTTTTTAATCTGATATACAGTATTCAAACGGAGCAAATCTATCATTACAACTAGAAACAGAAGGGAAATCAAAATCGGCGTGAAGCTATACCATAAAAGGGAGTAAAAAGACCAAAAAATGGAACATCGTTCCATAGAAGAAAAAAAATCCCATTGTTAGTGCAGAATCTTCCTATAGATTTTTATTGATGAAAAAATTAAAAGTCTGCATCATTCATGTGTTTAAAAAAGGTTTCTTTTAACATATTTCCACCGTTTTACGATACAATATTCAAACAAGCAAGTTATAAGCCATACTTGATTAGTATAATGTCTTCTTTTGAATATGATATACGGTACACAGATATCTTAATTATACAATGAACAAAAGAAGTCACTAATTCTGTGGACCTAGTGGACCCTAATTAAAACGGGATCCAGTACGGAAACTCGTGAACATTTCTATGGTGTACAGTATGGACTCTAAAAATCAAGTATCCATAATTATATAAAAAAAAAACATTTCCCGTGTCATCGTGTCATGGAATCACTGGAACCTATTTAAAGCTCTACAAAAAAAAAAAAACCCTACACCCGACTGGGCGTGCCGTTCACCCACAGTTTAAGGGACAAGGCCCCGTGGGTACATCATTCACAGGTCACCATCTCCCAGCCGGGCAGCAACTACACTACACTCAACGCCATGAACACCAGAAAATGAAGTTATTTAAATAACACTTCAAGTAACTGATCCAAAAGAAACTGATTTACTGCTGTTGAAGAAACCCCAAATTTCAAAATTCCTGGAAATCTGAAGCTGGGGCTGAATTCGATAGCCAGTTTCTGGAGATGAAGTTCGGTTCTTGATCTAGGAATTTGCACACAGTGTGGGTGATCACCGGAAGTAGAATTGTTCGTTGTAACACAAAGGCTATCAGCCAGCTTGGTAAAGGACGAAAGGAAGAAATGATGGAAAATACACAAAGTGATGTGACATTCCTCCATTGACTCGTGGGAACATTATCTTTTATCTTAATTTTTAATTAGGTGCTTTGATGTGTCACCTATCCAACTTCAAGGATGTAGTCCCAGCGTCATACCAGACCGGTAAATGTATGCTCCACGAGAGGCAGGGTAATTGCCTTGTAGATTATGAGATGGGAGGCTTCTTGATGAGATCAGAAGATGCTTTGCTGTCTCTTTAGCAATACTGAGGTGTGCTGAGACCGGGACGGTGATGATGACAGCGAACCTGATCACATGATACTCTCCCCCTGACTGAATATTATACACAGTATATTCGAACTTCATCTATATTTGGTATGCAGTAAGTCAAAATTATTCATTATTAAGAGTAATACAAATTAGGAAAGAATTGCTGCAGTGAATCTCATATGCAAAATTTAACAAGCAAGCCTATATTAGCATAATTTGCAATAACACCCCCCCCCCCCCAAAAAAAAACGTAATACAAAAATAATAAAATGACAAATAAAAAATAAATAAAATAAACTTTAAAAAAAAAATAATTCGAGGAATATTCAGTGGAGACTTATTTTTGCGTTCAAGATGAATGATATGAAAGATTCTGCATCATTCATAGGTGAAGAATTAGGCTTTAAAAAATATTGCGATTTGATGTTCCTACCCCATTCAGTATTGAAACAAGCAAATCTAAATAAGTAAAACTTACAAATAGAAACAGAAAAGAGAAAAATAAAATCGTAGTGACTTTGATATATCTATAAACGGGGTGCAGAAAAAAAATATTGGATCGTTTTTTGTTTCTTTAGTTAAAAAAAATACCAGGATTAATGAAGAGCCTTATCAGTTTTGCATTCATGATGACCAGAATAAAATGAAAAAGATCTACGTCATCTAGATCATTCCTAGGTGAAAAATTGTCCCCCAAAACCCTTTTCTGTATTTAGTTCCTATTTACCCTGACCTTTCAACCATTAAACTATGTATGAAGAATTTATAGAAGCTAATACAAGATTTGATCGGTCATTAAAAAAAAAACAGAACAGAGGGCAGAAATATTTGTTTTGAAGTGAATTCAGAGTTTTAAAAAGGGCTAAATCTATATGTACGAAATACTAATAAAACTAGGAAAATTTCATAAAAGTTTCATAAAACTAATAAGGTGAATACGTACATAAACTGAACAGCATTAAACATGAAGAAAAAAATCCCGGATTATTCGAGATACCTCTTATATTTGCAATGGTAATGAACAAAGAAATGAAAATATTAATTCCCAGATTAAAAAAAAAACAGAGCAGCTTTTCTGGATTTTATTCCTAATATTCCCCAATCTTCCCCAATATTCCCCAATCGTTCTTATATATTCGCCTGAATAGAATTCTTTTCTTTTTTGAAAGTGATATATACGCGTAAATCTTTGTAATATAAAGATTACTTATTATTTACAAGTAATACTTGCAAATAGAAATACAAAAGGGGAAATAATTTCATTAATGTAAATCTGATTTACCGTAAAACGGGGTAGCAATGGACAAAAATGGAACATCGTTCCCAACCCCGACACCCCCCCCCCCCCAAAAAAAAATGAATATGTATAAGAAATCAGTCCCTTTCCATTTTTGTAATTGATAATCACTAAAACAAATGGAAAGGGTCTGCTTGATTCCCGTCTGCAAAAGAATTACGAATTTTGTTCCATTTATCCCGGTCATTCATGCTGACCGTCCTATAGTATACTATTAATACAAGCAAATCTAGATTTGAAATATGAAACGGGGAAAATATTCTGGTTCGAATCATTCATAAAGTATTGTAATGACTAAATTTTAAAAATACTGTAATCATGAATGGAAAAACGAAAAGGGGCCCAGAGCAAAAGTTCAGACTATTTCAAGAAATAAACTATTAATCTTGAAATGCAAATACCAACAGCTTTAAAATCATACAATGTATACATGTTTAAAATAAAACATGATATCTTTGGTGGTCATGAAATCCCGATAAAAACCTATGCTACTTAAAAAAATAAATAAAAAATCCCTACACCTGACTGGGCGTGCCGTTCACCCACAGTTTAAGGGACAAGGCCCCGTAGGCTCATCATTCACAGGTCACCGTCTCCCAGCCAGGCAGCACATGTATACACTACACCCAATGCCATGGCCACCAACAAATTATCCATTATAGACTGAACATAGCTGATAAAAAAATGTAACACAATCACTATTGCCTTATTAACAAAATAAACATATCCTTTCCATACACACACAAAATTACAACAAAAAATATCGTGCATCTGATTTATCCTAAACAAGGTGAATAGGAACATCAGAATGAATAGGAACAAAAATTGGGACATCTTATTTTAGAAAGTAAATCCCGGAAATAATGCAGACCTTGTCATTTGTTCTTTATTCAAAATAAATACAACAAAGTAGAAGGATCTACATCATTTCTGGGTAAAAAAAAATGTCCCTGTGCACCCCTAAATCTAAATTTGATTACGTCACAATGAGAAAAATTATTAGTGATAAGAGGGAGGAGGGAGATGGAATATTATTTGTTTTGAATCCGATATACAGTTATTCAAACAAGCAAATCTGTATATAATTAATTATAATATTACTAAATAGAAAAAAGGGGAATTAATATTGTTGCTAATATGATATAGCTTAAAAGTGTGAATAGGAACATCGGGGTGGATCGAAACCAAAATGCGGTAACCTCGCTAGTCGTAAGGACCGCTATTCATAAGGACCACTTATTCACAAGGACCGCTAGCCATAACGCGTGACTAAATGAATAGTGGTTTTGTATGAATAGCGGTCCTTTTAAATAGCGAGCAAACCATTGATAAATTACTTCGCTATTCATAAGGACCTCCATTCATAAGGACCGCTATTCATACGCGTGTTAAATGAATAGCGGTTTTCTATGAATAGCGGTCCTTATGAATAGCGAGCGGTCCTTATGAATAGCGAGCGGACCCCACCAAAATTGGGACATCGTTTGTAACCCCCCCCCCCAAAAAAAAAAAATAAAATATATATATAATATATATATATATGTATATACATGTATATAAAATCTTTTTTCTTTAATTTCTGTACTGACGGGTAGAAAGTTATGTCACATACAAAACTTTCCAATTTTTTCCTATTCACTGTAATTGTTTCTATTCAACCTATTTTACGATACTGCTTTTAAACAAGGCAATCTAGATTTGAAATATTATGAATATTAAGAAAATGAGGGAATATTTCCTGCTTTGAATATGGCATACACTATCAAAGTTTACAAAATATACACAAAATGTTTGCTGTGAATCTGATGTACCATATTCGAAAAGGCAAATCTAATTTCAAATGTCTTATTTGTAAGATGTAATGAAATCAGACTTGCATAATTATTTGAAAATGGTACATCAGAGAGAGAGAGAGATAGCAAAATTTAAAAATCATGTTTTGCATCTTATACAGCATCTAAGCAATTAAATATACCGAACATAAAAAAAAAAAATCTTTTTTTAAGCTTAAAGTAAAAAGAAAATTCCCGGGAATAATGCAGACACTTTCCATTTTGAATTGATGCCAAATAAAAAGAATGAAAATGGTCTTCATCATTCCTGGGTGAGATATTATCCAAATATTGTTCCTATTGACGCTATTTCACTATACAATATAAAAAAGCACATATAGATTGAATACCATACATGGGGGGAAAAAGTAGGGAATAATATATCCTGCTTTGAATCTGATATACAGTATTCAAACCAGGATATCTTATTCCGATAAATCTTAGATGATACAGAATAACACAAATTTGTAAAATCAGCACATGATTCCCTTATTTACTATATAAATCTATATACCTACCTATGACCCTCCCTCCTTCCCCTCACCTTGCAAGCAACATGTTTCTACTTGGGATTGCTCGCAAAAGAGGAAGATGGCCGTAGCGTGTTGACGCGCGTGAGTGGCGAAGGGGACAATAGGATTACGGGGGGTGCGCACAATATTGTGACTCATTTGTGTTAAATTCTCGAAGGGGTCCCGTAGTCAAGACTACAGGCATAATAGGTAGGTATATAGATTTATATAGTAAATAAGAAAATCAGTGCTGATTTTACAAATTTACTGCAATAAATCATATATACCTACCTATTATGCCAGACCAGCGCCAACTCAAAGACCGGGAGGCATGTTTCAAGCAGAAGGGAATAGGATTACAGCAAAGAATACAAAGACACAGCGGCCTTCAAGGTGGCTGACGCAAACATAGCCTCACCTGCGGGAACATCCCTAAGGTAGCAAGAAATGAAGGAATTGGGCGAACGCCAATAAGCAGCCTTCAAAATATCATCAAGCGCCACACCTTGAAACAGAGCCCAAGAAGTGCTGACACTACGAGTGTCATGAGCACGAGGCTTACTGTCGGAAAAAAGAGCCCCTGTGCCAGCAGCCCTAAAAGCCTCGACAATCCATCTAGAAATGGAATCAAGAGAAGCAGGAGAAAAAGGCTCTCTAGTGATCAGGAACAACTGATCATCCTTACGATAAGACTTAGTCTTATTAAAATATCAATTGAGAGCCACTTTGTCCTCGCGCAATGACGAAAACCCAGAAAGCAGACAAAGAAAAATCTCAACAGGGCCAGAGGCAGCTGTCTGATTCTCGGCAATAAAAGAAGCCTTAGGAATCAATCTAACGCCTTTTCTCTCCCAGCGAACATGACCAGGAGTAAGGCAGAGAGCATGAAGAGTACTGCGCCTCTGCCCAGAGGCAAAAGCTACCAAAAAGAGCGTCTTAACCGTAAGATGATGAAGCGAGCTTCACCTAACGGTTCGAAAAGAGGTTTCGCCAAGGCCTCCAGGACCTTAGGCAGACTCCAAGACGGCACTAACCTAGAACAAGGAGGTCGCTTCAAAAAGAACGACCGAATCACACCACTTAACAGCGGGGAATTGGAAATCCCGAACCATCTGAGAAACCCGAATGAATGGCCCCGATCGTTCCGAACGGTAGCCTCGGATAGCAGAGATGGATCTCCCTTTGTCAAATAGCGAGATTAGAAAATCCGCAATTGAACCAATAGGAGCCGATAAGGGGTTTGACTTCGCTCTTTACGCCAAAGGAAAAAGACCGAAAGACGGGAATTATAAATCTCCCTAGTAGAAACTCTACGACTGGACAATAAAAATTCCGCGGCTCTATCACAGAGACCCGACTGTCTTGCAGATTCCCCGACAAGGGCCAAGCAGTCAAATGAAGGGACTCTGGATTGTGGTGAAGAATCCCCGAGAGGGGCTGCAACACCAGATCCACTCTTAACGGAAGAAGGAAGTAGGTGGTTTAGAATCGACGCAAAAAGATCCACTTCCAGTGGATCCAGGTAACTGCAAATGCGGCGAAAGACCTCTGGATGGAGCATCCATTCCGATGGAAGACACCTGCCCCGAGACAGAAAATCCGCAATGAGGTTTTCCAGACCGGGGATGAAAGAGGCCACGGGTGTGATCGCCATGCGACAACACCACCTCCACAGCTGTGCTGCTAGGGCATTCAGGATAGCAGAACGAGTGCTTCCCTGCAGATTGACATAAGCCGCCACAGTGACATTGTCCGTGAGGATCAGAACTGAACGACTGAAAAGTCGACTTCTGAAATGAAGCAGGGTTAAAAGAACTGCCATAAACTCCAGGACATTAAATATGGGGAAGAGTCCCAAGATGAGACCAATCCCCGCGACCGCGCTGCCATTGCAATGTCCTCCCCACCCCAACCGAGAGGCGTCCGTCGAAACCGAGATCAACGGAAGGGGGGGGGGGGGGGTACGAAAGGACTTGCCTCGCGCAAGAACCTTTCTGGCCAGCATGAGTTTGCGAGCTGCCGAGACAATGGTGAGAAACCTGTCTCGACTGGGCCGAGCCAACTGATTCCAAATGTCCAACACAGCCCCCAGAAAAACTGGGCTGCAAGTAGGAACTAACTCTGACTATTCCCAAAATATTAGGAAACCCAAGTCTTGAGTAAGATTGACGAGCAAACGAGTCTCGTTCAACAAACAATCGCGCGACTCCGCCAGGAGAAGCCAATCGTCCAGGTAGCAAAAATAGCCGAAGGCCGCGTCGCCTCAGAGAGGCTGCCAGCACGGCTACGACCTGAGTAAGAACCCGAGGGACTGGGCGCAGCCCGAAGGGAAGAGTGCGAAAGCGATAAGTCTCTGAGAGGAAGGAAAACCCCAGAAGATCGCGCGAAGCGCGATGAATGGAAAGTGGAAATACGCATCTTCGAAAACTATCAAGACCGCGTAGTCCTTCCTCTTGATCAACAGGAGAATGGAGGCGAGAGTCTCCATCCGAAAATGTACTGAAGTTTTCCCGAGCGCTTGGGAATAACAAAAGTCGGAGAAAGGGAAAAAGACAGCCAGTCTCTTACCCTTTCTATAGCCCACTTCTTCAACAGAGATTCAATCTCTGATGAGGCACGAGAACGAGCTAGGGCCTGTGAGGTGACCGAGTTCCTATAGCCCCTCCGGGGAGCGGGGCGGACAGATCTTTGAAGAATCCGTCTCGTCCGTCAAACAAAAGCGTCCCCGGAGATGGCCTCCCAAGTGGGGAGAAAGGAACGAAGACAGCCACCAACCAAGACGCGGACAGAGGCTCGCATCGACTTAGGATGAGCATGTAAACAAGACAGAGACCTGTTATATCGCGCATCGCCAAAAAGCAAAGGGCCCGAGACGGAACATCCGAGAAGCAGTGCGATGTCCGACTCCTTAACCCAAAGGGCGTAAGAAACAAGACTCTGCGACGGTACATGACCGAGGCAGCTGCAGTGGAAAACTATGACCACTGCAAACCAAACATGACGCTTAAAAGAAGCGCCGCTTCAATGCGTCAATAATCCAGCTTGAAATCCTCCGCAAGAGAAATACCCTCAGAGGGATCCCGCTGCCTGAACCCAAGCAAAGTCGAACCCTGCGCGCGGGCTGACTGAAAGTCAGGGAGAGTTTAGAACAAAGTAATCGCTTCTACCCCACAAAGGGAGAGCGACTAAGGCTCTGCCTGCCCCAGCGATTCGGAAACCGAAGCTTGAGAGGCCGCTTCCAAACTTGGTTCCGCCTGAAATGATCGTGACAAAGATCACGAACAAAGGCCGAAACAGTCGGATTCACACATGAACCGCCATAAGCCTCCTCACCCGACGGAGCCCCGAGGCTGCGAGAATAGGAGGCGCATGTGATCCCGTCACAGACAAAGAAGAATAAACCATAAAAGGCTAATTAGTCTCGATGTCCGACTCAAAAAAGGAACAAAAGCAGGGGATGTGATGCCTGGTACAAGGGACCAACCCTGAGTCTGGGCAAAGCCCATCTCACACCGAACATCTCAGCTTGAGAGACCGGAGGGTTAGCTAAACCCGATGGGCAAGAGGCAGGCAAAGCCTTGCCTCTTTTAGCCCCTTCCCTAGGCTTCTGATTGGCCCTAAAAAGAGCCTAAGTCGAAACCCGCTTTTCAGAGCGTTTATTCGGTTTCGTTCGGATCCCCGAAGCCCTTCGGGAACACGAACCGAACCCTCCGCTGAGGGACGCTCACCTCCCTTCATGGGAGAAGTGCGCTGAGGGTATTGAACCCAAAGACGCGCACCAATTACCCATATCGGCTGAGCAAGAAGATGCAACAGCCATGGGCGGGCGCCAAGGCGCCCAGTGCAAGGGCGGACCGGGATGACCCGGCAAAGGAACGCCAACAAAGGACTCAGCAGGAATCCTGCTGCTTAAACGAACGTGAAGTCGAACCCTGCGCGCGGGTTGACTGAAATTCAGGGAGATATCTGGACAACAAAGCAATCGCTTCCACCCCACAGAGGGTGAGCGATTGAGACTCCGCCTGCCCAAGCGATTCAGAAACCGAAGCTTGAGAGGCCACCTCCAAATCTGGTTCCACCCGAGTGGAATGAGACAAAGGAACGCTAACAAAGGCCTCAGCAGGCAGAGCCCCGCATGGTTCAACAAAAGTCTCCTCGCCCGGCGGCGCCCCAAGGGCCACGGGAATAGGAGGCACATGCGAATCGACTCAGACAAAGACGAATCAATCACAAAAGGCTGATTAGACTCAAAGCGAGACCCCTGAATAGGGACAGAAGTCAGGGTTGAAGTAGCCGGTACAAAGGACCAACCCTGATTCTGAGCAAAAGCCCGCATCATGCTGAACATGTCAGCTTGAGAGGAGCTAGCTGGGTTAGCCAGGCCAGACGGGCAAGAGGCCGGCAAAGCCTTGCCACTTTTTGCCTTCTTCTTGGCTGGCTCGACAAGAGTCGTAGCCGAAACCCTTTTCTTAGAACGCTTAATCGGATTCGTTCGGATCTCCGAAGCCGCTTCGGAAACACGAACCGATCCCTCCGCGGAGGGACGTTCACTTCCCATAAAGGGATTGGAGCGCTCATGGCGTAAGCCTAGAGAATCGCCCAAATCACCCATATTGGCTAAGCAAGAAGATGCAGTAGCCATGGGTTGGGAGCTAAAAGCTCCCAGTGCGGGGGCAGACCGAGATGACTCGGTATGTGCCCGATGACTACTAAAGGCGTGTGAACCCGCTATTGGACCGCTAGAAAGCGGCAATAGGGGAGCACTAGTAGTCACGCACTCAGGTGAAAACACCTGTTGCTCCGAAGAGCGTCCATAATTGTTAGCTCGAGCATTCCCATTAGCTGGCAATGTAGACAGCCCAGGAAGTACTCGTTCCCCCATATGGCGTTTGCCGGGGGCTAGGGTTTGAGAACCCAGACCAACATGGACTAAGCCCGTGGGTTGCCCTGCAGTAGTGGGGCGCGTCCCCCCTAACGGATCAGAGCGAGTGAACGCTACCGTACGGGAAACAACCGCCCCCCCCCCCCCCTCTGGTCTCAGCGACCGGGGGATTGGATTCGAGATATCCAAACCACTAGAATCTGACGCCACCCACCCCGAAACCACGGGCTTCGGAGTTGACAATCCCGACTCAGTTAACGCCACCCGTCCCGAAGCCGCAAGCTCCGAGACTGGCAAACTCTGCAAGGAAACACCACTAGGCAACTTACCCTTAACCCTCCTCCCTCCCCCATGTACCGAAGTACTCGGGAGAGTTCTGGAAGGCCGAGTCGTCTTGCTAGATGACTCTTCGGAAGAAGCAGGTCTCCTTGACCTAGCTGCTTCTTCTTCCGAATCCATACCACTGCAATAAAACAGACAATAAAGTATACTTTTCAAAATAAGAAATACTTCAACTGAATGCAGTAAAATAAGGGTAAATATTATTTGGGAGATACGCACAAAAGAATTTTCACAGCCAAAAAACCGTAAGAACAAACCCGAACCCAAAGGCTCGGTGACAAACGGAAACACCCGCAAACACACAGAAATATCTACGTGGGGCTGACCGTGAAAGGGAAAAATAAATGCCAAGAAAGGATATCAAAAATCCCTTGCAATCGGCAAAAGTGACTACAAAAACACACAGTACTATAATCTAAGCGAATATAGGTACCTAAAAGTGCTTTAAAATGTGCGAAAAAGCGCACCTAAAAGATACTATACGACCTGATTTCAGGAGCGCTGTGACTATACGTCCTATCTCGTCGGGGCGAGCAAGAAGAGGAAGATGGCCGTAGCGTGTTGACGCGCGTGAGTGGCGAAGGGGACAATAGGATTACGGGGGTGCGCACAATATTGTGACTCATTTGTGTTAAATTCTCGAAGGGGTCCCGTAGTCAAGACTACAGGCATAATAGGTAGGTATATATGATTATTGCAGTAAATAAGGGGAATCCTCTACTCAATACATAACTGGAAGAAAAACTTGATAAGAAACCGAATGTTTTCCTTTTCAGGGAACCTTTAGTACATGACCAGAATTTGTTTATAATACATGTGGAATGATGTTATGTGTTACAATGGCAGTAGCAAATGATTTAATACGAGCTGGACTTATGTCCTTCTTCCAATCACAACCGGACATACTCGTTTCGTAGGCAGATATTTTATATATTGCAATGGTTAGAGGAATTAATCTCATAAACATAGGAGTACAAGCTTGTATTGGTTCAAAGAAAAAACCCATTTGTAGTTGAAATAAGAGATTTAATGTGGGCACATACAATGTAACCCTGTATAACAACAATCTGAACGGATGCATCTAATAGTGGCAGTTTCAAACCAATAACGTTTTCTAATCTCAGATTCCCTATTTCAGCACACAATTACAGTTGGTTAATCAAACTTAATCACCTGTATGGCTATTAATAATCAAACATGTAACTTTATAACAATCCAATCCAATATACAGCACCTCCACTGGTACTTATGTATTCTTTACCCTCATCTTGCTGATCAATTTCCCCCCATTCTCCTTCATGAATGAATTCCTACCATAAATTTCATCCCCATTTTCAGACCCGTATTATGGAGTGTATGCATCTGCATGTAACCTTTTATACTGTGCAATTTACACGAGATACAGGCCCGTAGCCAGGGTTTCTAAAGGGGTGGGTCGTTTTTGGCAAAAGTGGACCTTTTTGTCATAATCAATACGGACCTGCCTGCGGCAGGTCCTTTCTAGGGGAGTCCGGGAGGAGCAAATGCTTTCTGCTGCAATTTAAGGAGTCCCGAGGGGAAATTTAGGGGTTGTGAATGATGATTTTGAACACACATTTTGAAGTCGCAGAAACAAAATAGAAACACCTCTTTTTAAAATCTACTTATTACTTTTTCCAAAATGTTGGCAACACTGCAACTCACTACACCAGCTTTGATGCTGTACAACTGACAGCGCGTGGGTAAGTCTGGTAACAAAGATTAAAGGTGTGTGTGTGTGCGTTTTTTTCATGAAAAAGCGAACCTCAGCCCAGATGGGGGGGGGGGGGGTCGTCCGACCCCTCCGACCCCCCTCTGGCTACGGGCCTGAGATATTATACAATATTTGTGAAACAAAGGCAAAAGTCCCTGAAGTATATTATAGGGCCTTTCTTCCACACAGGCATTTTGTTCACTTGGAAAGACTACAGTGGGTGTCTTTTGAGCCCCTCTATCAAAAATAAGAATGATCAAGTAAATCTAGAATTGACAAGTCCTAATCATAAAGAATACCAAAAAAAATATAAGTCAGAGGGAAAACATTAGTTCGATCATGTTCAATCTGTTATACAGTACAAACAAGTAAATTTTGATAGGTCAAAATGGGGCTGAGCCGGAGATGTAGTGGAGACGATAGAAAAGAGAAAGAGAAAGAGAAAGGAGGAGAAAGAGAAAGATGAGAGATAAATAGAAAGATTTAGAAAAAGACAGTTACACGATAGTGGAAAGTATGATTACTAGGCCTACATGTTATGATTATAAGTATAAACTATGTAATTTAAGAGCGCTTTAATATGGCGGTAGATATAATTCATTAGTGAAGATGTGATACACCACTGAGAGTATAAAAACCAAGTCAGGATTTCATATTCTTAATTAGGAAGATGACACTAGCTAGTTATGATTCTGCGAACATCCCTGCTGCAATGGATAGAAGGGTACTTCAGTGAGTGCACTGGAATATATGCTTGATACGTGGCAATACCAAAAAGGAGTGGAATAAATAGTAAAGGAGAGAGAGATGGTAATATAACCTTCCTGGAAATCTGATGCACATTACTCAAATACAAAGAGAAGGGGTAGTAAATCTTGTGTGTTCTGATCAGTAGTGGATCCAGAAGACAGATATATATATATATATACTTGAATACCATAATACTACTCGGGGACATAACCCCCACCCGATTCCTTGTTCTAATTCTTACAGTATTAAAAGTCTCGATTTCATATCTTCTACAAAAGATGGAAGGGGATACAAGGGAAAGGGGCCACTATATCTCGTTTTTAGTATGATATTCAGTATTTCAATATGCAAGTCGGGATTCGATAGATTACAGAGAAAGTAAAAAGGGTGGGGACGGGCTTTGGGGGTAATCTTGCCGAGTGTTTCATGTTTACTATGCAAACAGGAACAGTTCTGTTTTATTGATCATTTGGTATCATTTGAAATACAAATTTCCAAGTGAGTGGAGAAGAAAATTCAGAAAACGAAGATGTTTAACAGAGATCTAGTTTTAGTTATCCAATTAGAAAACAGGAGTGGTTTTCTGAAGAAAAGATCAGGAATAACAATTAACACAAAAGGAATTATGCATGAATGGGACGATATAAACACATAATGAGAATCACAGATTTACATCTGAAGTCATCTAAGTATGGAATAATTTAGGGGCAATTCCTTATAAGCATGATGGGTGGTAACGGAACGGAACAGCTAGTTTCTATCTTAATATCTTATTCTTTTTGCTATACTTTTACATGTCTTTGATTCAGTGTTTTGTTTAAAATACTGACCATTTTAGATTCAGGTAATACATTTGCTATATCATACAAAAACTGAAAATCAAAATTTCTTGTACATGGACTTTTTAGACATGAAAATACTGTCAGTAGCAGACTAGCTCATATACTTTTTTGTAATGAAACTTGCAAAACATTCTTTCAATTTTTAGTATTTCTCAATTTTTAACATTTCACCTGAGGAAGTTATCTATATTATTGTTACGTTCTGCTCTTCATGATGGAATTTATTTTACTTTTTAATATTTTGTACGAATTATGTTCCTGTAAGCAAATAAAGAGATACCTGGAGAGACTGCGATCTCAATTTACTTTATTTCAAGGAAGAGGCGTAAATTGGTTGGCTAGTTTTAAGCTATTTTACTTTCACAAGGAATGTGGAAATAATGCTTAGCGTTTATAAGGAAAAGAGAGGGCTCCCCCTTTTTTTTAATACATGACTTTGATCTGGAAGCAGTACCTGTTTTCAAATTTTAATATTACACATATTACACTTACTTTCTTTAGCTTTTGCCATAAGGAATTTACCTCTTATTGCATTTTTCATAATAATTTTCCTGTATTACAAATCAGTCATTTTCACATTTCCTGATATTTACATGAAGGTATATTTTGTCACGTGTTTTGTACACATCATGTAATAGGCCAGTTCGTAATTGGCGTCTGCTCATGGGCATACATAAGTCATTTCTATATCTCTGACAATACTGGATACATGCTCATGTATGTTATGTACCCCATTCATTCCATTATTTATGCACCAGAATTACATTCCACGGTACGCACGAGGAATTTACTTACAAAGTAGACAAAATTATTCATGAAGCACCTCCATCTCTTTGGGGTGGTAGTTCTCTAATGCATAAGATATGACCCGTTCACGTTTGGACATTCTTTGAAAAATTGGTCATTAGTGACATAGGCCCATTACGAACTGGCTTTATTGGACAATTCCTGCCAAATCTAGCCCTTTTGAAAATATGCACAACGCAAAATCAATAAAACTACCATTATGATAGGGATGATTGCAATTTCTATATCTCTGACAATTCTACATAGCTAAAATTGTCTAAGATGACAACTTCTTAACCAGCTTGTAACTATCGAACATACTTACTGAGAAGGTATCAAACCAAGTATTCGTCAGTTCTTGGTTTAAATATAACTAACAGGTCAAACCTTCAAAGGTATAGCATACTTCCATATTCTTAACACAGGTAGAAATAAACAGATCTGGTGAGTATAGGAACATATAGTCACAAGGTAGACATTGAAATACCTGCATACTTACCATCCTTGTGTGTGTGCGAGTCCCACGGTGAGTCCTGATCTGTGAAATGAAGAGGCAAAAAGAATTGAGGTTTATTCGGCGTCCAATGTAGAAATACAATTTATATGATCAAATCATTTCAGATTTAGAATATGAATTTACGGTAATGCATTACTAAATGGGAAGAGTTCCAATGTGTAAACTTGCAATCAGATAGCATGGTTAGTTTAACACCTTGCAGCCCTATATATCATTCTTTCATGATTAATTTTCACAACATGCAAACGATGCAAGTGTTGTCTATACCCGAACAACTGGGTTAGGTATAAATAATTTCAAATTGGAAAAGGCCGATTGTTCATATCACTATGCAATATTCAAAGGTGCTTAATTTAGGCCCTACTCATTCCTTGCACACAATTATACGAAATTCATCATCAGAAATGAAATACGATTATATGGAGTATCGCAATGAACAGTACTGTGCATATTGCATTGGCGGATCCAGGGGGGAGCACAGCCGGCCCGTGCCTCCCCCTTTTGAAGAGAAGTATGAATTTTTACCATAGACGATCCGCCATTTTCTCGATTGTGCCCCTGCCCCCCCCCCCCCCCTTTAGAGTGAAGACTTTTTTTTTTTTTTTTTGCTTGTCAGGGAATTATGGAGGGAAACTGGACCCCAAACCCCTTACTAAGCGATTTTTGAAGGTTTGGCGAAATTTTTTTTTTGTCCCTACCCCCCCCCCCCCAAAAAAAATACGGATCTACCTTTTCACAAACTTTCATTTTTGTGCCCCCTCTTTTACTAAATCTGGAACGCCCCTGCATATTGCACAATGTTTACCTTCTTGGAAATGTTTGACAGGCAGTCAAAGAAAGGGAATGACCTCCGGCGTCTGGCTCCACTGACCACACCCAGTCTTTCTTGACCACGATAATGCAGCGGGCCTGGATTGAGTGACCATGCAATACCCGCCTCGGCTTCCTCCCCACTACTCCTGTAGCAAGGCGTTTACGTTCCGAGAGCATCAGCAGTGTTCGACCAAGTATCCCCCCTCGGTCTCCCCCCTGCTGCTTCTGCAGATTAGTCTGTAATTAGAACATAAATAATTGATTATTTACATTGTAAGTATCAACTTGCAAAAAATGCTGCACTAAACATGACTTTTATAAGTCCAAACAGGACTTCAAAAAGTATAAGCAAGAACAGCTCGTATAAGCCTAGTATAAAGCCTTTTGATTATAAAAGATATGCATCATAGTTCTATTAGAATTATTAAAATCGTATCTTTCAGACTAATAGTCGCACCATTTTGTAAATAATTATGTGCAACATAAGAATTTAGTGGATGTGCAATCGTGTTTTTGTGGGAGCAATCCTTTATGGATTGATAAAAGTGAAATTCTACAATTCCCATTTGCCAATACTTTTGAAAATGGGTGCTAACAATTCAAATCTTAAATTAAGCAATAGCTCGACAGTCGGTATTAGTGTAAAATTGGACAAGCATTGTGAAAAGTTATATGTAGGTCACCAGCGAAATTTCAATGTCAATTATCCCAGCAATATAATTTTGATCACCACGCACAAAGTAAGGTCAGTATTTGCAGAATTACAATATCTTTAAAAAGGGTCAGTAGCAGGATTCTCTGGCTCAGTTGTAAGAGTCTGAATAGTTTCTGACCAAATATGGGTCAGGGTTCTATTTTTCTTTCAATGATTTATTCATTTATTTGTTTTGAGTTTGACTGCGTTTGCTGGGTGGGGGAAACATGCAAGAATTTATTATCGATTAGTTAATTTACTCACTCCAGGCTACGATCACACACCGCCTCGCCTAGCGGCAATCCGGGCCGACCTCCGCAGGTTCTGGTTTGCCCGGTTGGCTGCACGACGCTGTTCTCTACCTGCCTCGAGCTGAGCGGCGGCTGCAGCAGCGATCTCCCGCGCTACAAGACGGGGTGACCTCCGTCTCGGGTGAAGTCGCTCACGCTCCTCCTCCCGTCTCCGCCTCTCCTCCTGCTGCCGACGGTAAGCAGGGACGACCTCCGCACGACCGTGCTCGCGGTGCAACTTGTTGACTGTAATAAAATCAAAATAATTTGATTATTCTTCATATTTGATACATTGCCATCACATGTACCTGTTTTAAGATTGGCTGGTGAATGAGTAAACGGGGCTTATTCAGGATGGTCAGAAATGGAGAGGATTTCCCGGTGATTTATTTGTCTCTGATACGATTTCGGGAAGTCCATCAGCCCTCTCCCAGACGCCCTTAGCTTAAGATCACATTACAAGAAAATCACAAATATGGCAATTAATGTATGACTAGAAACTGGGAAGCTTACAGATGGCAATCGTATAAGTTTTATGTCAACTGCGCATCTGATGATTATAAAAACATAAATAAAAGCTCTTCTAAGCATCTGGAATATCCAAGGATTCGCCAGAAATATAGCGATGTTTTGATGTCGTCACACTAGGGATCGATCCTGCTTAAGCAGATGACGTCCTATAATGAACGAACGTAAGTGCAATGCAATTATTTATCAAAATAAAGAGTTTGGTATATTTAAACATGACCTTATTTCACACCATTCTAAAAGGGAAAGTAAAACTGATTCTGATAACTAAAACCGTTTGATTGTAAATACGCAGGAGAAGGGTCAATGATCAATGAAATAAACCCCATTTTCAAATTGAAAAGCCCCTCCGAATAATAGCACTGATGGTATTCGTTCCCTCTTGAAACGCCGAACATGCCCCGGTGCAAGCAGCTGAAAATACAATGGCGTCTTATTTTGTTTACAAGTGACTGATTCCTTTATTTTTTAACGCTGCATTTTTCATCAAAATAATACCATACACGAAGTTAAGAGTGAGGCAACAGACTAACATTAAGACTGACGCTAGTCAAGTAAGAGAAATAAGTGAAGAGGAGATGACAAAACAGGCACTGAAAAATGTGTAAGATGTTATGGGACATCGTCTGCTTAGACAGGACTGGCCCCTAGTGTGTCGTCACACATCTCAGCAGCGTTCGAGGAGCTCTTCAGCTGCTATATCGGGGGCTGTATTTTACCGTTTTATAATTGATAATAATCATTACTTCAAATGTTTCCAAGCGTTGAATTTGGATAACCTTGTTTAATTTATGCCATATATGCAATAAAAAGTATTAAGCCAATATTTACTTTGATGGAATTTTCTTGTACTGTGATCTTTAAAAAAGGGATATAAAAATATGAATATCCCCTCCCCCGGAATATCAATTTGTAGACATGTTTTTCCCTCAAAAGGGGGAGGGGTGGTGACCCCCCCCCCCCCCCCCCCCTCCCCGGAACTCTGAATCGACATTAATGTAGAGATAAGTCGTATATCAGGTAGGCATATGCTTCATAATTATTTCCAGTAATAAATACTAAATTATACCAAATTACAACTGAATTTTGGACTTTGCCCATTTGCCATGTTGATCTGAAGTGAATAGAATGTGGCCTACAATTTCTATTTTACACAAGAGAAAGAAATCTATGCATGGTTAGGATATAATTCTGTTCGGGAAAGTATAATCTTATGGGGCATTCATGTACATACCGTGTTGCGTGCAGTAGAGCTCGTCGCCGGCGTCTCCTTCGAGCGTATGAAGGCCGCGCCGGGTACAGCGTCTGCGATGTCTAGGGTGTTCAACCTGCGCACAGCATCGAACTCCCGCTGGCTGGCTGTAAACAAAGATCGATCATAATTATGACGAGTTAGCTGTACAGGATCATAGAAAGCGGAAAGGTTTTTATTTATGTACATTCTGACATTTCATTAATAGTAAAAACGTGATTTCGTCAACGATAATACAGCTAGGTGAAATATTCAATTTGCAAGGAAACCACCTCGATGCGGGTTTTTAAAAGTATATTGCCTTCACCATGTCACCAGTGGCGTATCTAGCTATTTTGGCGCCCGGGGCAAACTATCAAATATGCGCCCCCCCCCCTTCCCATGCCCAAACTCAGAATAATGAGCGCCTTAAATTTAGAAATGATGGCACTACGTGAAAATTGGTTTTGATGCACATAAACAGTGGTTGTTAGCCAAGATTTGATGAATTATTGAATAAGCGACTAAGCGAGGGAGCAACTAGCGTCAATGAATGATTAGCGTCAATGAATGATAAGCACTTTAAAAACGCCATTTGGGGCGTGAAACAGCTAGATCCTGAACAAGATTATGGAGGGAGCAAAGCTTCCGAGTCTTATAAAATTTTCACATTTCAAACCCTATAAACACAATTTCTTACACTCCATGACTGGGGCGCAAATAACTCAAAGACCATTTTTTTTAATTTTTTTTTTATTCATCTTTATTTTTATTTTATAATACATGCTATTTCTAAAGCGCCATTATCCATTTTAGTTAAATGCTCAAGGCGCTTCAGAGCAATGAATTGAAAAGAAGTTGACGAGACAAAAAGTGAGATGTCTGTTCAATAAGCACCATTGAATAAATATGTCTTTAGATTTTTTGAAGAGCGTTCCTATTCATTTATTTACTGGTTTGTTTTTGCGCCCCCTTCAGTGCCGCCCAGGACACGTGCCACGTGACACGTACCACCATTTCTCACATAATGTGAGCCATGCAAATGGCAGGTGTGATATTTTTACCTTGCACGTGTAACTTGTGTATATGGGACTAACCCATGCAAGGTAAGATTTGTGTCGTCCCATATAAAGTTACACATGCCAGGTAAAAAAAACCTGGGGTGGTATTCTGGGGTTTTATTCTGAGCATCATTTCATCGATAATTTTTTTTATTTTATCTTTTTGTATTCCGAGACCACATATCTCGGATTTTATCTCATATTCTATCTCAGTCCCCTACTCTTGCGTGCCTATTCATGTTGCACGCATGATACGCACATCTTTAAACGCTTACGCCAATCATATTTGTGGGAAAGATAAAATAAAACTTAAAATATGATAGGGGCTATTTTATCTCTAGGATGCACGGTGAGTGCGATATTTTTGGACAAGTATGGTGCTAGTAGTGCGATCATATTAAGCAAAAATATACCGAGTACTGACTATATTTCTCAAGCAACATTCTCATGATTATCGAATTCTATTACAAGATTTTTGCCAACTAATATCACACTTGCAATAATGCTTGTGATGGTCTTCTAAATCATCGGAAAGTGCCTTCGTCATTTTCATGAAATCCTAGCAAAAAGGGCGTTTACGCTTTGATGCACGCGTATTGAAAATTGTAAAAATAGCGCATTCGCGCTCTCTTGCCCCAGAGACTGGCAGAGAGCAATTCTATTGGCTGAGCATGATGAAAGTGAAATCCAACGACGACATTTCTTATTGGTTAAAGCATCATAAATGGGCGAGTCTTAGATGAGATAAAATCTCGCTGAAATGGTTCTCAGAATACCTATTTAAAAATATTTTAAGGGTATTTTATTTCACTGACTTAAAATCTCAGATTTATCCGAGATAAAATGAATCTCACAATACCGCCCCAGATCACACCTGCCGATTTTTTTTTTTTTTTTTATTCATTCAATTTTTACAATCTTAGTCCCGAGTGTAACCCCTTTAGCAAACACCGAGGGTGGTTTGCATGGCTCACATTATTGGAGAAATGGTGATATTTCGATCTATTTTATTTTTTTAATATCTGCCTCCTCACACAGTATATGGATCCCATGTACAGCTCCGTAGGCCAGTACCAGATTGATAAGACAAGGAGCTCGTACAGCTAGGCCCACATGCCGAGTTTGAACGATTTCCCCCTTTTTCTTAAAAATGTCCACAAAACGTTCATAAAATGTCCATATTACTTGTTTTAACTTGGGGAAGGGAATGTGATTCAAATACTCTTCCGTTGTAGGTATGCATGAGATGAACGACGGTTATATATAAAGTGACTTCCAAAAGGCTTTAGAATTTACATGTTGTAAACTGCTTAGGTGGTTAAATGGGGGAAAGTGAAGCTCAAAATGTGTACAATTTATCAGGTGTTTACATACTTGTATCAATCAGACATGTCAGATACGATTACTTACATCAAGGACCAACATTTAAAGTCACTCATTTTCGAACCTGGGCAGCGTTTCATCAAACGGTCATAAGTACAAGTTCGCCGACATCCCATTGTCAACGCGTGTATTAAAATTAATCCTGGTTTCAATGGGATGTCGGCGAACTTGTACTTATGACGGTTTGATGAAACGATGCCCTGGGTCCGATCAGATTCAATCTGTAGGCTAAGACATGAGCTGACAGCGGACATTACCGCCAGATCAACTCACATCTCACAAAAGCTTCTTGGCTGGATTTGGGGTTTTTTACAGCGCTTTTCATTCAAAATTCAAAATTTTTAATTTTGTGACAAAAGCGTTAGCTTTTTATATAGAGGGCCTTCCAGGCTAAATAAATTATAAAAGTACTTGTTCACTTACCGTTTGTGTTGCCAGCACTCGAATGCATACAAGGCTGGGGGTGCCTTCCGCTTGCACCGGGAACCCTCGCGGGTGTACTCGGCGCAGTTCAGTCCATACTGGTTAGCCATCATTCAACAGGTGAAGTTAGAACTAACAGAAGCAACGAAGAAAGTCCACGAAACGAAGCAAAAGCTAAGTAACCTCCAAAACGACGTGTCTAAGACAATGTCTAGCAGAGTGAGTGGAAAGATTTACGGTTTGCAATCTTGCACGTAACTTTGCCCCGATATCCTTGACAGGTTTCGTTGAATGGCCAATTAAAAACGCATCACGTGGCTCGAGCAGATGAACCAATCAAATTCGATCTTTTTCAGAGCGTACCACGGTACATCTAAATTCCTTTACGCATTTAAGTCAGGAACGCATTTGGGCAGTACAAATAATGTGTTCGAGATTCCTAGCTTTGTTATGTTAAATTCTCGTACCTTTCAAATCGGTTTAAAGTAGTTTGAACGAGGTCAGCTTGAAAGCCATATACATGGTACAATAAGAATGCTGATCAATTCACTATTTCTTATTATTGGATGCTTCAGCTCTGCTGACATAATGCCGAGATATAGTTCATTCATTCCCCCTGAAAATTATTAGAGTTTGTTTTTCAAATATCTGTTTTGAATTTTGAAAGGGGAATTAACCTCAAAAAATAAAGACGATAGTGTTCAAAGGTGTTATTTATTCCTACCTGTTAGACTTTGACGCGACGCGTCAAAATATACGAGATCGATACGAATCAACATTTTCTGAGCAAAATTTATCATCTGCTAGCAATATGTATCGTCTGCTAGCAGTACATGGGGGCTGCCATTTTTTTATGTGTACATGAAGATTTTCTTAATCCAAATGCCCAATTGCCTTTTTCAAGATTAAAATCCATTTGAGATTAAAAATATAGAATAGATATGTCAATTTATCTTAAAACTGAAGATTTCCTTATATATTTCTGTTGAAAATCGATATTCGCTTAATAGAAATCTATTTTCTCGATACTGTGACGTATGGGACGGAGCAAATTAATTCAAATTTTATGGATGCTTCTTCCTAAGCATCTATAGCGGCAAACTATGCATTCACCTGCTTTCGGATAATGGACTTGAAAAGTCAGAATGCATGCTGCATATATTATGTTCTGCTGTGTTTGGCAAACCCAAGAAAAAAAAATTGTTATAACAAAACCAGACAATTTAATTTATTTAAAAATATTATAAAGATTTAATTTTTATAATACATGTAAACACCCACTTTATATTTTTCGTCACATATGGGATTTTAAGTAATGAAGAAAAGCAATTTAGGTCTTGGATTCAAAATATCTTCTTGACTGGAACATTTCTCAATGGTTCATGTACAACTCCAAATCAGCAAGAAAATGGCAGCCCCCATGTAAATGAGTAGGAGACGATACCGGGTGTTGGAATATCTTTTATACCCTTTTCTGATATCTTATTAGAAAATGATTTAGGACAATATGTAGGAATATATTACACCTTCCAATATAAGTAAATTTGTAATTAGGGGTTAATTCTCCTTTAATGGAGTATAAAGATAAGGCACACCACTTTCTCTTTTTACACGACACAATTTAAATCGCATTAATATATCAAGTGGCTTATCTAGGGATTGTGGTGCCCAGGGCAAACAATACAATTGCGCATCCTCACCTAAACTCATGAGCTTAAAAGTGCAAACCATAATATTTTCACATATTTCTTCCTTTAAATTAAGAAATAACAGGAAAAAGGGGGAGATTTCTTGTGCTCTTAAACCGATATTGGTAGCCAAAGTTTTATTAAAAGCAAGTGATCGAGCAAAGCGATCGAGCGATAGAAATCTTTGCATTTTTACCTCTCGAAAACGCAATTTTTTCATGCATTTCACATTTGAACAAAGTCGCAAGAGAGCACAGCAACCGAGCGTCGGAGTTTCAAATACTGAACACTGGGAAATGCTATTCCATTAATTTCTACTTCTATTCGGAGCTTATTAAAATCAACCCCAAAAAGGAAAGACATTCGAGAAATTTAGCAAGGTAAACGAAAGTTGGGATTTTTTTTCAAACTTTGAAAATGCTACCTCGTGCACTCTATTCTATATTTGGGCACAGTATTTTACAGACCCTGATGAAACTTACCGTATATGCTTTCGAGAAAAAAAAGGAGTTAGAAAACTTCGAATTTTGAACCCTTAAAAATTTTTTTGTAGACCTATGTGTTATTGGCTCCCCCTTACCCACGCCGATAAAATCGGCAGGGTTATGTAAAGGGCTCCGTATGTTTGTTTGTGTACAAGATAACTAGAGAACGGATTTGCACCAAATTTTCAGGGAATGTTCGGATAGTGAGAGGAAAGAATCGATTAGATTGGTGATGATCGGTTGACCCCTGCAAATTCTGTGTGACCTTGAAGTTTTGACCCAAACTTCAGTTCGGATAGTGACAGGAAAGAATCGATTAGGAAAAGAATCGATTAGACTTTTGGTGACGTATCGGTTATAGAAACTTCCTCTCGGATATTTTTTTTTTTCAAGAATATTTTATTATTTCCTTTTTAAAAATAACATTTTTCACAATAATCAAGGTAAAATACACAAATATATTCACATGCAGTATCATTGTGCCAAATTACATAATAATAAGTAAACATAATATTTTACATGCATGTATTAAATAGTAGATAAATAAAATAAAATATAAAATATAGTGACAGGAAAGAATCGATTAGGGAAAGAATGCAACTACTCGATCTGTAGCGCCGCTAAGGCGCGGGTCTGCCGTCTTTGACGGCCTTTCTAGTTTTATTCATGGGATTGATTGTCCCCTCTTTACAGGTTCTTTGCAACCAACTCGGAAGCAAGTAATCGCACCTGGAATAACATTCAATTCTGTATTTGTGGGCAGTCTATTGTCAAGTTTGTGGTGCCTGTAAAATTGATATTAATGTCGTGCTCTGGTGCAATACAAAGAGGGACAGACGGGTCATCTGGATATTTGGAAAAATGGCCCGAAAGCGTTTCTGAGGGGTGACCATACATTAATTCTCGACCCTGAGCCACAACGTTCTCCTCTCTGTGGTTGGAAAATTTGAACAAAGTGTCTTTAGGAAATGTCCGTGGAATGTATCACCTTAGAAATGTCCGTCTATCTTATTAGGCATTTGACGCCGATTAGCCGCGTAGATATCAAAGGGGTGGGTGTCATATGAGGGCCGGCCACAATTTTCCGATAACGGTAAAGATAACTAGATTTATCATTAAAGGGTCACTAAAATAAAAATATAAAATTGCCCATTTTTCGTAAGAAGGTGTCATCAGGAGCCAAAAAATATCCATCACACAATTTTGTATGCATTCAGTCATATTTACAGTCATAAGCCCCGCCCTAAAAAAAACCCATCGAAGCGACATCGTGATCACGTGATCTGTGACGCATGAAAAGTAAGGGAAAATATTCCACTAACCTATACCGTGCGCGCCCGGAGGCCCCCGGCAGGCCCAGCCCGGTGCCGAGCATGATATTCACCGCATCGACCATTTGCATTGCGTATTTTCGTGTGTTTTATTCCTCACAATAACTTTGATTTTGGGACAGTTTCATCAATAATGACTAATCGGTGTATAGTTGCGGGCTGTAGCAAGACCCCTAAAGATGGTGTAAGCCTACATCATTTTCCTAAAGATGAAAATCTACGGAAATTGTGGGTCGCAAAGGTAAACTCACGCGGGCAGAGTGGCCGGTACAATAGCAGCACCCTTTAGGGTACAATCTGCAGCGATCACTTTGCCGAAGATGATTTTGAGGATCCTGTCCTGTATTCCGAATTTGGCATGAAGAGAAGGATAAGCTAGCTAAAAGATTCAGCCATTCCAACGATCAGACTTTGAGTCAAGTCCTGAAGTCCTTATACGTACAAACACGCTTTCATACCATCATATTAATGGGATAATAGCCTTGCCCAACGACTAGAAAAGAACGGGAGCAGAAGCCGAGAGGAATGAACATTAAATTGTGTGCACTTATGAATTTTGTTCCAGATGTTCTCAATTTGACACAAAATGATAAAAACGATAATCAACTTAAATACAAATTATGTACATTTACTTGTATATACAACAAAATATTTCTATGTCTTTGAGTGAAATAAGGGCGTATCTATCTCTTTTATCTTGTATATTTTCCTTTTTAAAATAAATCCACAGAAAAAATTCTTTATTTACTACAACTTCTTCTCTCGTATGTCATCCACATCAGTCAAAATTGGCAGTTACTGAGGTAGGTGACCAGGTCTGGGTTGTCTACCTCTGTGAGTGGGCATAGGGGTCTCATCACAGGACACTCATTGATAACATGTACATGGGTTTGTACTTGTCCACATGGGCAGAGGTCAGAGTCTGTGATTCCCCATCTTTTCATGGTTGCTGCATATCGGCCAAAACCAGACCGCAATCTGTTCAGTTGTACCCAGGGCTTTCTTGGTAGATTGCAACCTGGGGGGGGGGGGGGGGGTGAGATGTCCAGGCATCAAAGTAAGGCTGGAGCCGCTCTGGTATTTCTGAAGTTGGAGGTTCTGCTTATATATATTTTAACTAACTTGTTTCGTTTCTAGTTTCA
The DNA here is from genome assembly GCA_025617745.1 of Heliocidaris erythrogramma. NCBI lineage: Eukaryota > Metazoa > Echinodermata > Echinoidea > Camarodonta > Echinometridae > Heliocidaris > Heliocidaris erythrogramma. Next base: position 65,536,911 of record CM046854.1, read on the forward strand.
AACTGTGCAAAATTATGCTGAACATGCTCATCGCGCACTTCATAATCCTGTTATAATGAATTACATTGGCCATGAGAAAAGAAAACTGATATGTCTAGCTCATATAGCACTCCCCTCTTACCAGGATTCTACTATTCTGTATATTTTCTTTATTCATTAATAATGTTTTATTACTAATGTCATCTATAATCTGTTCATTCATACATTTTAAAAAATATATATATGATGGTGATGGCTTCTTCTATAGCGCCGGTATCCGCCTCAATTGGGCGCTCATGGCGCTTGCTCAGGATGTCTCACAAATTTCAATGTTTTCAGAGCGTGGTTGAAATTCTGTTTTCCAAAAATTGTCTTGATAGTCATACATTTAACATTTTTCAGTGTGTTTGTGTATTACAAAATATCATACAGAATTACATTATACACAAAATAAAATATTTTGGGTTTGCCAGTATAATATTTATTTTTGTGTAGAAACGAATGAACTTCTGTAGCTTGTACACGCATGTCGACCTTCGAAGGTTCCTCAAAAACTTCAATGATTATGTGAACGAAGCTATCGTCTATAAAATGATCTTCTGCCTCTTCATTTATCCACCTACCGTGCCTGTTACATAACTGGCACAGATGGTAGCGGTTTTAGCACCGCCAGCTGGAAGGGAACCGAGGTACAATGTTGTAGCTGACCATATACGTCACACAAACGCGCTACAATCTTTTACTGGGCCCCGGTATGATTAAAATTGCTTCCTTTTCTTAAAAAACCCCTTTCACTTATCACAGTAAATATGTTAAAAACAAAAAACGATCAGATCCCAATCTTTAACCCGTCTTCTCAATGTAAACTCTAAAAACTCTAATAGAACAATTACTTTAATACCTTGGCTTCTCAAAAACAGTATTATATTTCCGGTATTAATCAGATTTACAGAGATAAATGATACCTGAAAATTTTTATCAAAAACTTTGAACGACTGAAAAGATTGTCAATTGAAGAATCATGTGAAACTAAAAAAAATGATGTAACCAAAGCATTTCACGACCAAAATATCTGAAGAAGTCTACAGTATCTATCACATAATTAAACTTGAATCCCCTGGTAACACTTTACCACCCTCAACTAATCAGTCATTCTCATGTTTAAAATGCTGCCAAATACTTTATCCATTCTGACTCCAATGAAATTGCTGTGCTAAGTCAGACGTCAGTCATATCAAAGAGCTTGTCAGATCGGACTCCTGTGACTTGTGGTATACCTCCGCCAAGCATTTTGATGATTATGAATGCTGCAAAAAAAAAAAACCCTCTTATCCTCACTAATCTGACTCGGGGTTTCCGTGCTATGACGAAATCCCGTCAGACCCTGCAAGATGTAGTGTCGTTTACTGCACTTTGCTTATCCTCCAATGTTGTCACATCAGCCTGAAAATAACAAAAATAGGTGTGCATTTTGTAGCAAATGGATTGAATTCTAAAATCCACAAGGGCACAATAAGGAACAGATCAGATCATTGATTGCATTTAAACCGTATATGATCTTTAATGAGGTTCGCATCACTAAAGAACCCGACTTTCAAACCGATAAGCATGATATAACCTGAATTAAAGCCAACACAAATCCAACCTTGCCTCTATCGTTTGTAAAATATTAATTGAATTCTTTAATTAAATCATGAAACTTTGCTTTCCAAAATTTTCAGCCCACTTAAGGAAAAATTTCTACATCAATTCTAAATGTGAAACCGGGTTTAATTTTATGCTTTTCTTTCTTTCTTTTAAGTAATTTTAGACTTTCCGAACTTGATGCTGTGATAGATTTACTATCTGTCTTAGACACCACCATTTACATTTTAATTATTAATTTACTCGCATTATATTCACTATTAAATTATCTCAGATTCGTATTAATTTATGCTTAGTTTTGAGACATTTTCTTAAGATGTCAAACCCGGCCAGCACTCCAATCACTCCATTCTCTCAACGATATCAAGTTATGTTCCGATAAAAATGTCAAAATATTACATGGGAGTTACAATGCTTTGGCCTGGATTATTCAGTGAACACTACGAAGCGGTGTTTTAGTAATACATGTATAATATTTCGATCCTGACTTGCCAATAAGCAGTTCGTCTGAAATCGTGAAAAATATCCATTTGTAAATGTACAAACTTTTCCATGCAGAATAATATTTCTGCAAATATATAGCTTCCCCAACCTTCAGAAATGGACAAATTTTAATCTTGTTCAGTAAAATATAATAGATTTGCACAATCTATTTATATCTTTGATTGACATAAAATAATATCTTCTGAATTTATGAACACGTATATCCTGCTGTAAGTCCACAAACTTTTCTGCAGTCTACCTTCTCCAGCCTTTTACAATGAATTCAATGATTTCTGACTTTGTTCGGTAAAATTGCACTTGCACTAATCACCAATATCCCTTTCGTAAAGATTTCGCAGTCCAATTGGGGTTTATAATATTCTGGGGGGTTTTTTTTTACCTTTATATTTCAACGTATCCTGACGCATGCACTCATGTGCTCATTAAATGTTTTCTCTCCAATAGGTCATTGGATATTCCAATGTTGAATTGCAGTAGCGTTACAAAATCCTTTTCCACAAATTTCAAAGCTTCTGATCACCACAGCTCTCTCTAACAGTTTTCTCAATTCTTTTAGTGTACGTAATGAGCCCGTCGTTCCAGGCGGTATAATCTTGCCATTCACAAGGCCTCGAGCTCTCGCCACATAGAGCTTAAATGAATCATTTTATATCCCAGTGATTTCTGTAATTTTCTTTCCAAAGAAAGCTCCGTCACCATGGTCACAACAAAATCAATCAATACAGATTTATTACCACACCCTGTATACTTTCAGTTTTCTCAATATCTTTATCGTTAGTGTACCTGCGTACACCTCGCCATTCCAGGCGGTACTCGAGCCATTCACAAGGCTTCTAGCTCTCTCCACCATAGAGCCTAACTGAATCCTCTTTATTTTCGGAACAAAATCCGAAGATTCTTTCAATTTTCTTCCCCTAAACAAAGCTCCACTACAGCAAGAGCTGCATTATGAGATCACAGTCTCGCATTAACATTCTGAATCATGTACGTGGATTCCCTTGTCACCAATTTACTATTCCAATATGCATTAAAACAACCCTTCCTACATGTATATTCTCTTTAAACGTTTGCCAGTCGATAAACGGTAATGTGAAAACAATATCATCCAACTATGCCAATGATTTATTTCGTCGATTACGAAGTTGGATCTCATTTTCAGAAAAGACATACTTTAAGATATTTATACAAAATCATAATGCATTAAAACTTCTTCCTTCACCATTAAAAACTTGCCAATCGATATGTATTGTGAAAACAGTATTATCAAATCATGGCAATGATTTATCTCGTCGATTACGATGTTGGATCTCATTTTCAGAAAAGACAACTTTGTATTATACAAAATCATAATTTTCCACTTATTTTACACTTTCAAGTCTTGTAAGTGGATTCCTTGTCGCCAATTTACCATTTCGATGCTCATTAAAGCAATTCTTCCTATTCCCATGTGAAAAACAGTTTCATCCAACCATGCCAATGATTTATTTCGTCGAATACAACTTCTGGTATCATTTTCAGGAAAAACCTACTTTGTATTACACAAATTCATAATTTTTTCGTTTATTTTCCACATTCATAGAATGCCTTTTGTACAATTTTATATTCAAATCACTGCATAGATAGTCGTAAACTTTCCTGTTCCCCCAAACATATCAGTGATAAATATCTTTCAACCTTCCGACTGCACCGAAGATTAAATCTTACGAGGATACAGCATGCACCTACGCAATACGATCACAGACCTAATTTAATTTCTCAGACATGCACTTCGAAATTAATATAGTATAAACATTAAAAACGTTTCACTTAGCTCAGATTACAGCTATCACCACATGCCTCTCTGGATGCGGCTTCAGTTTTTCGTGTTAAATCAGGTTCAGCGGGCGGCTCCGTGCTGTCGTGATGAAAGAGCAAGCTAGAATGACTCCTCAAACATCTTCTACCACACCCTAATGCTCCACCTGCGGAAAACATTCTTGCATAATGACTTCTTACTCTTGGACAACTATCCTTACCAAGCATAAGTATGCATACATTAACGAGACAAACAACATTTACCTGCTATACAAACGTAACGCAGGCAAATAATATATAGTACGGTGTACCTTGAAAATCTCGTTATCGGTATCATTATCGGACAAATGTGACCGGCACTGAAGTGAATAGACTGCCCGCAAAATAAAATTGAATGTTATTCCAGGTGCGGATACTTGCTTCTGACTTGATTGCATAGAACCTGAAAAGATGGGACGGTCAACCCATGAATAAAATTTAAGAAAACAAGGGGGCAATAACAAATACAACCCCCCCCCCCAACCCCAATAAAACAACAAGCAACAAACGAACGAATAAAAAATAACTATTAGATGAATCAGAAAAATAAAACAAAATCGGTGAGATGACTTCCACTTATCACCTTATTAAGCAATCATAATACCTCCTCTCTATCACCCAATTCAATCTTATCACCTCTTTATACTTTTCCTCTCTTCCTTCCTTTCTTTCATATTCTTTTTAATTTGCCCTTTATATTGTCCCATCGTCCTTTGTTGGCTTCTGCCATTTCTCACTGTCTCTGTCTTTCTGTCTCTCCCCCCCCCTCTCTCTCTCTCTCCACTCTCTATATATCTCTGATGGTGAGAGGGGGTAGGCTGTCTCCTAAATTCCTTTTCATGTTTGTTGGTTGTTTAGGTACCCTTTTCCATTTTTCCGAAATATATGAACCATATATTACCATTCTCGGAATGATGAACCCTTTCTTATTTTCGGAAATACGAACCCTATTTCACTTTCGGAATTACGAAAGTAGAGGAAGAGAAAGCAGACGTGTAAATTATAATCATTGGAGAGAATAGAAAGAGAGAGAGAGAGGGGGGGGGGGGGGGATGGGGGAGCGACAAGTATAGGGACAAAAAGAATTACACTCGGGCCTCCATCAAATTTGTGAGAATTGCTTTTATTATTTTCATAATATGAACCTGATTATCAAAAATACCATGCATGGCAGCCCGTATGCTGACTCTCTGGCACCCAATATTAGAGACACAATTACAATGTTTGATACATTAAATGAGAGAGAGAGAAGGAGTAGGGGCAATGAATATATCTATTGTTAAATATGATGGTCAGTGCCCCACCCACTCTAGTGATGCCATTGCCATCTCATCGCATATAGCTGGCCGGACCCACGCTATATGCCATCACAGTGCAGCGCATGGTACTGCGTTCGGTTAAAAATCTAAAAATCTAAAAACCTGACATCGACTTAATTGCATTACAAGATAGTTCAAAGTTCTTCATCTTTGTTAAGCTTTATCTGAAAGTTATTCTTCAATGTTATTAGAGTTATTTAATTGAAACTGTTTCGTCATAGATATTTGTTGACTGAATAATTGAGGTCTATTGTATCATAAATACATGAACTAATGGTAATCCACGAAGAAAAGGTATTTTTTAGATTTCCATCGACCCCCCCCCCCAAAAAAAAAAAAAAAAAACCAAACAAACAAACAACAAACAAACAAACAAACAAACAAAATAAAAAAAGAAAAAAGAAAAAAGAAAGTAGAAACCCAATTCAGAAGGGATTAATTTATTTTACTGCATTCACATGAAACTCATCTTCCACCATATCTCTGTTTACACAAATAAACAATCGTCCCTATATATGCAATCGTCAAAAGTAATTTTCTTTCTTGATCACAACTCCGCTGTGTGCACTTCGTATATATGTTATATACAAATTGAACACACCTTTTATTGAAAGGTGACTGCAGAATGATTTTAAAACTGTCTATCATCTGTCATTGCTAAAAACGAGTAATAACCAATCAAAGCATTGGCGGATCCAGGGGGGGGGGGCACAGCCGGCCCGTGCCCCCCCCCCCCCGCTTTTGGAAGAGAAGTATGAATTTTTACCATAGACGATCTGCCATTTTCTCGATTGTGCCCCCCCCCCTTTTAGAGTGAAGACCTTTTTTTTTTTTTTTTTTTTGCTTGTGAGGGAATTATGGAGGGAAACTGGATCCCATAACCCCTTACTAAGCGATTTTTGAAGGTTTGGCGAAATTTTTTTTGTCCCCCCCCCCCCCTCCACTGAGCGACTTTTCGAGAAGCTGGCGAGACCAAAAAAATACGGGTCTACCTTTTCACAAACTTCCATTTTTGTGCCCCCTCTTTTACTAAATCCTGGATCCGCCCCTGAATCAAAGTGTGGGTAAGATCATTCTTTATGAATGATAAACTGTATGAAATGTTTCTCGAGATATATTAAAAATTGTCAGGGGAACTTTGGGTTGAGTAATTTTCCAACTTTTCTACGGAGTTTCTTCGTATAATTGTCTGTGATTATGGATTGCAATAAACTTGGAGCAAATGTACACTGGTCCATCTTTTCATATGCAATCATGTAATACAATCATGTATATTTAGTTGTGTTAATGATTACAAAATTCTGTGGAGCACATTTATCATTATGTTCTACATTTTAACTTTATTATTATTATATTAGACGTAAGTCAATTACTACCTTAAGTTAAAGTTACAGGAGCTGGTGAAAGGAACTTTGAATACTTATGCTCTTTGGGGAGAAAAAAAACGAACACTACGTGAACTTTCTTCTATTTATTAAAACATGAGTCCATTCGTTTGGTCAAAACCATGAGGTTGTGCAAGCCCCCTGAGGCCAACTATTCAGCGGGGGCGTGTCCATTACTGTGTTTTTTCTTTGTTGATGTGTTGCCACGAGGGCAATGCGACATAGCCATCGTCATCTGGTCTCTGCTCCGACCATTCGTCAGCCTTCTCACTGCGCCGTTCATTTCCCTGCTCCATCTGGTTCTTGGAGGACAAGGTTTCATGATCAGTGCTCATTAAATCGTACACAGGATTGTAATACGAGGTGGGTTTAGCTTCCATAGACACCCTGGTGTGAACTGGTTTATCCGATAAGCCCTGATCGAGGAGGGAAGTGTCCCTCTTAGTGTCATCTCTGACATATTCCCTGTGAGAGTCTGTGTTTTCCTGAAAATTCTCTTCAGCGATGTATCCATTTTCCTGGCCTGTCAGGAAATTAATAATAGGAATAATCTATTTGTGGAAGATCATCACATTTTTCGTAATAAATGATTTTGGCAACATTGTCATCAACAACATGAAATCTTCACTCATGATTAACTTGTGCATCAACATCAAACAGGGGGAAAGGTGGAGGGGAAAGGGGGGGGGGTGTGAAAAACAATGAAGAGCGAATTCAAAATAATTATCAGTAACAAAAGGACCAGCCGAGGGGTGGGGGGGGGGGGGGGGGAGGGTGGTGGTGCGAACTTCCTGGAACAACTGACCGGGGAAGGATCAGAGGGCACCCCCCCCCCCCCGAATACGAGGATCTTGTATTTTGTCGTATAAAAACTTTGACTTCTAGCGACGCCCTTGATAAATTTCAGTTTGCCATGACCATTTGGGTAACATTATGTTTGTAATTCGCATTCTTTAGCTCTTGTAAAACACCGAATTTATTTTCTTTCAATAGTGAAACTTTGTGTTTTATAGCACTTTAGAACCTAAACGATATGCTGTAGACTTTGCTCATTACATATATATTCTTTTAACTCTTTCAACATTTTCGGAGTGTAGGACATGCAAATCCCACTCCCGATCGTCCTCCCCGGTGCTGTTTATTAGGTAATTTCACATGAACGCCTGGAACACAATATACATGTACAATGGATCACTAGCTCAATACCTTTCTCAAAATAAATATCTGCGAGTTTCACCAAGTTAGCCTTCACCAGCGCCCTCTTTAGTTTGACCCGTTCATCTTCCCTGGACACACTTTTTCTCCATTCTTGCAGCATGTGATGCGTGCCATCACTAGTGATTCGATGGAATCTCATGTTGGTCTGAATGGCTCGATCTATGTCACCTTCTCTTACTCCTAGCAGATTACCCAAGCTCTGGATCTTGTCATTATCAGAAAGATCGTCAGCGATTTGGTTCAAAATAGTTTCAAATGAGTCGTGGGGTAGTTCCTTTCTGATATTAAAGAGATCGTTTTAAAATAGAAGAACACCAACAAAAATACAATTAGGGAAATGCAAGCAAAAATACTCAAATGTGTAGTGATCACAACTTTTCAAAAATAGATTATTTCATTACCGTTTGTACAAAATAATTCTTTCAGAGTGTCACCAGTCTGTATCTGATTTTTCTGCTTCCTTTTTTTTAAAAGTAAAGCAAGTTGTTTTGTAAGCTCATTCATCAACGTTTTTGTTATTCTATGTTACGCGCATAGATACTTTTTATAAGTATTATGCGGTATATAAGAAACCATTATTATTATTATTATTTGCTTTTAAAGTTGGATTTCTTTTGAAAGAGAAAAAAAAAAACTGGAAAAACTGAGAAGGAAAAAAGAAGGATGAGAAGGAGTAGAAGTAGTAGAAGAAGATGAAGAACAACAGGAAGAATAACAAGAAGAAGAAGAAGAAGAAGAAAAAGAAGAAGAAAGAAGAAGAAAGAAACAAAAAATCTCACATTGTTTTCAAAGCATGCTGCATGTCACGTCTCGTCTTTCCTTCCTCCTGTCCGATCCGCATTGGTTGAACAACAGACACCGTACTACCCAAAGTGTCAGTGCGCTGCTTCTTTGATGCTTTGTGAATCTCTCCAGTGAGTCTTCCTTTCTCAGTCATCGCTGTTTCACTTTCGACATCCACTTGGCTCAATCTCTCGGGACTTCTAGGACACTCACCAAGCCTCACCTGTAGCTCAATAATTTTCTCTTGAAGTATCTTCATTCCATCTTCATGCTTTCTATGTTCTACCTCATTCCTTTGTCTTAATATTTCAGTGACTTCAAGTGCCTGTTGATATATCTGCTTGTATTGCGTGTTCTCACACATTTCCCTAAGTGTTCTATTGAATCGTACAGGATACTGCTCATCTCCGTGAAGGAGACATTTGTGAAGCATCTCCAGAAGACCCAATTCCTCTTCGTTTGAGATGTAGGTGCCAACGTAGCGGTAAGGGTTCGGTATTTCATAAATATCAGCAAACCCCACGCTGATCAAGAACTCTTTCATCCTCTCGATATCCTTTCTCACTGAATCACAAACAATAGCGCAGATAGGAGGGCGTCCTATATTGTATGAAAAAATAATGGTATAGTTATTACGTCACTTTGGGTAGTAAATGAATATGTTTAAATAAAACATATGTACCTATGAACAATAATTATATTAATACGTGTATTCCGTTCTTGTATTTTGCCCATATATCACATTATGATATAAAGTCTCTATAATGCGCTTAAAAAGGACTTTGGATATAACCAGGAATAAATCCTACCAGGTTCCACATACCATGCTTACTACACCTCGATTGTGACAAATGTAGATAAATGTTTTGCCCAAGGACGTTCATGCTGCGACAGGGATTCGAACACCGAATCTTGTGGTTGACAGTCTGGAGACATATCCACTATAGACGATAACACCTCTACATTAAGTTTTTTTAAATATTTATTTATGTTGTTTTGAAACAATGGATAACATATGTACCAAAAATAAATATGAGCATAATAAAAGAAAAAAAAAAAAAACAAAACAAAAAACAAATAAGAGATACAGTCACTGAACAAAGTTCATGTACATGTATAGGCCTTATATCACAATACTACAGTATATCCTGACCCGCGGGAATCGCCCCCAGATTGCAACAGTCTATTAAGTGCATGTAGCATGAATAATGCTTTTGCTGTATAAATGGTATACTGGGTATACATTGTAAAAATAGGATTATAAGATACTCAGGTCATGGCTTACACGAAAATTACGTAAAGGTGCCTAGATCTAGTGGCTGAAAAACTAGACTACGGAACTATAGCCTAATCATGACAATACGGGAGCTCATTCCCAGCCACGTTATTAACGTCCACTGTCAAGGGATTAATCTACATTTGCCACTCTCCACCCAGGTGTGGTAGCGTACACTGCAAAAAACTGGGGTGTTAAAACTGACACCAGTTGGTGTTAATAAAGGACCACACCCTATAGGGTGTTAAAATTACACCCAGAGTTTCAACATAACACCAAAGAGTGTTAACTAACAACCAAAGGTGTTGTAATAACACACAGATTTAACACCGGTGTAAAATGACTGGTGTGGTCATCTATGTACACCAGTTAACACCACAGTTTTTGCTGTGTATCCAGCGTATCCAGGGATTACGGCGCCCTAGGAAAACAATATTTCACCCAACCAGTGCCTAAACTTGTAACAAAGTAAGGGTTCAATCGAGGAATCAAGGTCACAGAGCGGTCGATTTTTGATATTTTTTTAAATAAAAAAAAGGATATATTGTTTTATTTTGTTTTCTTTTTAAATTTGGATTTATTTATTATTTTAATTTTTATTTTTTATTGTTATTATTATTATTATTATTATTATTTACTTATTTTTTATTTTTTTATTTGTTTATTTATTTATTTCTTGGTGGGGGGGGGGGGGGGGGGCAATCGCTTGTAACCCTCAAGGTAGTTTTAAATTGTAAACATTGATTACCCAGCAGAATGGGAACGCAAATAATCCTTAAAGGCCATTATAGTTCTTCCCCCTTCTATCTATTCTCCCTCTCTCTCTTTTATCTTCCTTTATGCCGCCAGGGGCACGTGCCCTTCCCCCGATACTGATACTGATACCGACACTGCCCAGGGGTAATAATTGTGAAGGAGGAAATTCATTGAAAGACTGAGCATTTAATCACCCCCCCCCCCCCCCCCCCCCACTCATTTCTACGGCTATAGAGCTAGGGTAATAATATTTTAAGCTCTTGGTATCCTCAGGTGGAAAAAAAACGCTTCATAATCCAGTAACTGTTATATGTAGCCTATATCTCTCTCTAAAAAAATGAGTGATCACTGACGTCGCACTCCGGGGGAATGAAAAGAGTGAAAATAGAGCGAAACTCCACTCTTTCCCTTTTAGAGAGCACTCGATAGTCACTCGATATTCACTCCTAAACAAGTGATCACTGACGTGATTCCCGGGGAAGTGAAAACATAGTGAAATTTCACTCTTTTTAAAAAGTTTTAATGAGTGAGAAAGTAAACTCACCGGTAATCTCCTTAATCATGGCAATCCAAGCAGATGCACAATGTGATAAGAAATCATCCGATGCACTGCAGTAAGACAAGAGGATAAAGATGGTGATGATGATAATGACAATATCAGATATTGATCATGAAACTAATTCGGAGACTGATGATGACGATAAGCGTTATATGAATGATGGTAATAATAAGATGATGATGAAGAAAGCACAACTACGTGTACTACTACAAAGTTAAATAATAATGTATACAACCAAGTCGTTAAGCCGATGGAACAGATGGATACACGGTATACAATGCATTAAGATTTCTAAGGTAGGTCTATAGCTCATAATTATCATTTTTTTTAGATGTTTTCAAAATGTTCTTATCATTTCATTGTTTTAATGATCAATGATCATACTTCTGTAGCGTGAAATATTGTATACATGTACATGTATAACTGCAATTATCAACAACCCGCGATGGAGGAGGAAGAGAGAGAGAGAGAGAGAGAGAAAGAAAAGATGTATGAGTGTATGGGGGTAGATATGTGTGCGGGTGTGTGTGTGTGTGTGTGTGTGTGTGTGAAAGGGGAGGGCCAGTTCCACACTTATTAGATAATAATCCAATTAATGAAGGAAATACTCACTGCTCTACCAAGACGAAACATCGTATCTTCTCAGCCAGTTTATCCATACTTGTCAGGTCCTGTTTGTGCAATGAAAACACAAACAGCACAACTTTAACGGCCGATATCATCACAGGAAACACAAAACAAACACAAACTTTCGACATATCGGCTTTATAGAAGAGGGGTAATTAAGGATATTCCGGTATAAGAGAAATGAAGATTTGGCTCGCGTAGCATGTGACTGGTCACATTAAAAAAGAAAACTAAAAAACAAAACTGGCATGGTCTGTGATGTAGTGTCTTTTTTTGCTTTTAGTTTCGATATTCATTTCCTCACCCATCTCCTCATACGAACAACAAAGAGCACGCTCAATTTATTACATAACAAATACCTTTGTCTATCATTTGTATCCGCTGTGTATAAACCTACAATAAATGATAACCAATCAAAATGTTAAAGGGTCGTTCGTCAAGTAATGTGAGTTAACTCAAGTGAACGTGGTGGGGGCATTTACTAGGTGTGACATGTGAAGAAGCAAGGTAGATGATTGGCGGTGGGCATGAGAGTAGAGGATGATAATCCCCCCCCCCCCCTCTCCCTTCTCCGCTCTCCTTTTCAGGGCTGTCAACTTTGGGGAACTGCTTGGAGGGAGAGATAGAGAGAGAGTGAGTGAAAAGGTCACCAGCGTTTTCAGCTGTCTTTTGACTCCAAAATTCTGTGACCAAAAAAAAAAGGGTAATCAGCTTTTTCGGTTGGCGGGAGGTTTTTTCATAAAGCGGGAGAGCGGGAGGAAGGGCGATGTCGAGTCTCGTGCCACAGCGCTAGTGGGACGGCGGGAGAAAATGCGGTAGGGTTGACAGCCCTGCTTTTTTTCTTTCTGACCTATTCGTTTCTACTGAATCGTATTCTGAAAACTCTGTTATCTTTTATGTTAAGAAAAACGATGTTAATTGTCATAACAAACTGACATTGTGCGGAATAAACCCTCACGTGTCATAAGTGGTGTTTGCGCAGTGTCTGTCTTATTTGCGGACGCCGCCAGCTTTGCGCAGACATATAACCAATGACTATTCTAAGATTTAATTGTTGTGACAATTGACATTGTTTCACTATCATAAAATATAACATTTTTTTTCATAATACATTTGTTTCTGATGGGGTTGGGGCACATGCTAAATATTCTTATTAAATCTTTCAGTGCCGATATCACGTATATGAGACAGATAGACTTGTCATTTCATCCACCAATTGCTTGACCACAGGAAAGGTATATAGTGGCCAATGTATATCAAAATCTTGAGCATAAATCAAGCATTCTAAATATATGATTATAATTATATGTTACCACAGAAATTTTCAGAGAAAATGCAGATTTTTAAAAAGATATTAACTTATTTCAATATTAAAACAATAGTAAACAAATAAGAAACCAAAAAATAATGGACAAAAAAGAAATTCAAATGTAATTTTCAATATTTCTTATGCATAAAGACGGGTAAAGTAATATTGTTTGGTGTCATACGAAATGGTAATAAATTTCCTACAAGTTTTGTACACAATATTTTGTGAAATGACAGATGGTTAATAAAATACAGACATTTGAAAAGTAAGCATTGATCACATTTTGGTAAAATTTTTGAAGAGAACAAAACCCCTTGGCGCAGTAAGAGTTAATGGCTTCTAATGTAATCGTTTTAAATTTTTATCAATAAATACCTGCCAATATATTTCCTTGTTTTTTTCTTCTTATTATCATTATTTTATTCGGCAAATCAAAGTAGGCCTACATACATGATGCAGAATTTTTAAAAAGAACAGAATACAATACAGGAAGGTTTAAAATCGTATAACTGATCCCTCAAGTGCACTGACAAGTTGCCAGGAATGGGGCAGGCATTCCGACATCAGGAAGTCCATTATTTTCATTAGTGACTCTGACTTTGTATTGCGTTCTAAAATTTTGGGGAAATGTATTGAATTTGTTCACACTTACTTGTGTTATTATTTTATTTGCAAAATATGGCAAAATATATGGCAAAATTGTCATTAATGAGTGAAATCAAATCAAGCCCCCCCCCCCCCCCCCCCCCCCCCCCCATTTAAAAAAACGCTCTGCTGCCCCGGATCCTGGTGAAAATACTAGTACATTGTAATAAACAAACTGATAAAATATAAAAAAACAAATCATAATGTAGGCTTAAAGATAATGATTTATATTTCCATTAGTATCATTGTTGTAATTTCTAATTGTCTTGATTTTGTACTCACCTGCCAGTGTTATTTCCTTTGGTACGATTGAGATAAAATCTGTGATCGGTATCTCCTGGTCCTGGTACGCTGCCCCATCGGGTTGATGGTCCATGAAATCACCATCCACATGTAATGCGCGTCTGAGGGCAGGGACTATGAAAGGCAGATACAAGTCTGTACCGAACAGACCAATAACAAGTTTGTTTGGAAACAACACTTGTTCATCAACGCATGGCACCTCATTGCCTGGTTTGTAGGACAGGATGTCATGACGTATTTCATTTATCTTTACTTGAATCTCAGCGGAAGAGTTAGCCATTTTGATATTATGAACCCCGTTTTTTGAATTGAGTATTCTTTTCAATGCAACCGTAGAATGACTCATCGGTTCCAGGAACTCGTGATTGTGCATGTAGGGGTTTCTCCACGGCCGATATAGGTTTCGCACGAGTAGCGAGCACAGAACTCCTAAAGACGTCTTTAGGAGTTCTGTGGTAGCGAGCCTGTCTAATCACAAGAGAGGGCAACAAACAAGACTGTTGATGTCCTTTGATTTTTTTTAAAATTATTTTTTATAATTAACGTTTCTTTCACCAAGGATGCCCGCGTTATGTTAATTTCTTACAATAAAACTGTCAGTATCTGAACATTATTTATCTTTTTGTTTTATATGAGATTTCAAATGTAGTGTTGTTAATGTTGTTAACTAGGTCAATCATTATTTATTTACGTTGGGACCGACCTTTAACGTCACCATCCGAAAGACGATTCGAACCTGGGTCCAATCAGAGTCAGTTTTAAAGCGAATGCAGAGAGCTGACAAACTCCTATAGTCCCAGGCCATAATCTATCACGTTCTAGTAGTGCACCACTTATCTCTACGTAGATCACTACTCTCTCTAAAAAAAGAGTGAATTTTCACTCTATTTTCACTCCCCAGGGAGTCACGTCAGTGATCACTTGTTTAGGAGGGACTATTGAGTGAATATCGAGTGCTCTCTAAAAAGAAAAGAGTGCTTTTCACTCTATTTTCAGTCCATTTTCACTCGCCCGGGGAGTGACGTCAGTGATCGATTTTTTTTTTTAGAGAGTACACTACACATCACAGAGACTGCACTGTACTGCATCAGCAACTGCACCAGCTACGACGAATCTGAAGAAGCTTGCCGCACAGTAAAGAAAATCCACTCCCAAACAGGATTTTAAAAAACAAAAACAAATTGTGGCTAAATAACAATTTTCTCAACATTGAATGAGCAAATCCGATGAACCTCTTCAGGGAAAGTAAACCAACTCACTTCGTCACATCGATGAAGAAAAATGATGGACTCACAGATATTATGGTTTATGAAACAATGCATGCAAGAAACGAAAAGACGTGTCGTTGTCGAGTGGGTTAATCACTTGAGATGGAAATGTAAGGGATCGTGGGTTCGATCCCCGGCACGACACTAAGTCCACGACCAAGGTACTTGATCTACATTGCTCTTTTATCGTACATGTAAATAAATGATGTTTGGCATATTTGATTACCATCACGTGATTGTGATTTTAAAAAAACAGCAACCAAACATAAAGCAGAACCCGAACCCCCCCCCCTCCAACCACCCCCCCCCCCAAAAAAAAAAAAAACGTGTCGTCCTGACAAGGATAATAATTATTAGGCCTATCCACAATCGAAGGCTGTCGATGACACAATATATAGCCTCTGTGGAAAGGTTGTTGATAATTGTTGTCCTTCAAAGTACTCCCTTATGGGGCGTTTTGAGGAATTTAGAAAAAGTAAAGAAAAGAAAAAAAAGAAACAAGGAAAGATATGATGATGGAATAATCAAGCACTTACAAAAGCCTCTTTTGGGTTTATGCTTTCGGTGTTTATACACCTAACAGTGAAGTGAGATGGAAAGAGTAAATTAAATGAAAAGAGAGAGTGATCGAGATCCGGAAAGAAAGGAAAATATAATACATTTTGCTTGTAATACGGAGTTTTATATGATTTTGGTAATAAAATGCAAGAACAGCGCTTGCAGATATCAACCAAAACGAGACGATAACCTCGTTGTGTGAATATCATTAGCATAGATCGTAAGAAACATGCTTAGGGACCTTCCGTGGAAACACCCAACTAAAATATATCTGTTATCATGGCTCATGTATGTTCTCTTAAGGACCCTGTGACAGAGTAAGACAAGCGTGATGTGCATTGATAAATGATATGACTCCGAATGAGCTAATTACGAACAGACTTCTCCAAGCGTACTATACGTCTTAATAAAAAGAAACGAATCGACTCTTCCGGGAAAATCTCTTTGCATGCCCGCCCATTGGTCTTACCAATAACTCCAACCCACGTACCCATGAGATTTGCAGCATCTTTCGTTTGAAATGTCATAAACACTTAGCCGATTTGAAGAGAAGACAACAAGCGGATTTCTGATGTATTTTTAGTACCATGATATTGCATAAACCAATCCTGTAAATCAATGGTGTGATATCCGTTTTGAAAGAGCATCGACAGGATAATCAACACAATAAAATTGTTTAATAAAAATTCACACAGGTAATCTAACAGCCAGGCATGTTGTTATTGTTATTTTTTTTCATTTAATCCAATCCAAATACTCACATAGGGAGATATATGGCATGCACCTTTGCTTTCCCAAGATGCTTTTACACTTTTGTGTTTTTTTAAATTCCCGAAAGGTATACAGGGGATCCAACGAAATTCACACAAACATAAGGCAAAAGCACGTCATCCTTTTATATGATCATATATTTTAGTCTCCGAAATTTGGAGAGGGTATTCACACTTCATTTTAGCGAGGCCGCTGGTACATTGAAAGGGATAGCTGATTGTTTCATTTTTTGTCAGTCGTTTCTATATCTCTCGAAATTGTCTACCTATTTACCATACTTGTCTTTAGTTATTTACCCGTACGTTTTTCAAATTGACACCAATTTTTTCTTCTTCTTTGCTTTCCCAAGATGCTTTTACACTTTTGTGTTTTTTTTTAATTCCCAAAAGGTATACAGGGGATCCAACGAAATTCACACAAACATAAGGCAAAAGCACGTCATCCTTTTATGTGATCATATATTTTAGTCTCCGAAATTTGGAGAGGGTATTCACACTTCATTTTAGCGAGGCCGCTGGTACATTGAAAGGGATAGCTGATTGTATCATTTTTTGCCAGTCGTTTCTATATCTTTCGAAATTTTCTACCTATTTACCATACTTGTCTTTAGTTATTTACCCGTACGTTTTTCAAATTGACACCAATTTTTTTCTTCTACTTATGCTTGTAAAATCTAAATTGTTTTGATGTAAAAGCGGAACAAATACACTTCAAACTTCAAACTTCAATAGAATAATACTGTTGTTATTATATCTCCTACTCCCGTAATTTATTATTATTATTATTATTATTTATTCGACCATTCATAAAAATAAGCACAGGTACAATACAACATGGCAAAACAAGTACATAATAAGAATACAGAAGATCATGTAAAGGCACATGTAAAAGGATTGGGAACAACAAGTGGGTCATGGTGCACAAAAGTGAAATACAACACTGTTGCCCGGAGGCATCCGCCCCCCCCCCCCCCCCCCCGGAGGCATGCGCCCCCTATAATTTATCTTCCAGACTCTAGTCAGGTTTAAGAACAATGATAAAACAGACATAATTATAGTAAGTCTATACTGCAGACACTCATTTTTTACTCCATCATAATGATTTGAACCTTTGGAGACAAGTCATATGATACAGAGCCATCTATACACAGAGTTGGCTCAACTTAATTTCAGTTGTTAACAGTATGGAGCATGTTGCTTTGTTGGGCAAGCATATAGAGTACCGAAGTGTGACGTCATACCGGCCAAGTTGTCAAGGTTGCTGGTTCTAAACAATTTTGTATTAAACGAGCGAATATGACGTCAGCACTTCGGTACTCTATATATATATAGAGAGAGAGAGAGAGTACATCAACATACATCATCCATACACAGTATGGATGGCTCTGGGTCGGTATAGATTACCTACATAAAGAGAGTAGCGACAACTCATGATTTGAACGCCATTTTGTTTCCTCTGCTATGCAACATTTCTATTCAATTCCGATGAGCACCTGGGTGTTCTCAATAGAAAGAATTCAAACGCCATTTTGTTTCCCGAAAAGTCAGATATCTATGTCGCTACTCTCTACATAAAGGTACCCTAAGCCGGTATATGTTATAGCGCCATCTAACGGTACACCTTCCTACAAAGAAAGTCTGAGTGAAAACAAATCTATCAAATTACTCAAAGGTTTTAATTCGTTTTGAGCTGAAAAAATAAATTAATAATTAATTATACAAGGTTGAACCATGGGTAAGTTGAAAAACTGTCCAGCTCAAAAGTTCAAGAACATAAAAAAAGATATATCAGTAGAGTACAAAGGAACACACTTCTCGGGATCATCCTTGAAAAATTGGAAAATACCGTTTGGATGATTTCCACACTGGTTGGTACGTAGAAATGATTAAGTAAAACAAATTTTTAAAAAAGAAAGAAAGAAAGAAAAAAAAAAAAGGAAAAAAGAAGAAGAAATAAAATTGATCAAGAAACGAATACGCCAACACCCCAAATACCCTCTACCATTATTGTCTTTTCTTATGCGCATCCATTCCAAGTTAGTTTGTCATTTATACCAACGGAGCTCGAAAAAGAACCTTTGCATTTAGGTGAGTCCGTTGTTGCCTCACTTTCTAAACAATGCTCCATTCATAATTATTACGCGTACAAAACACGTGCTTTATGTGTTGTTTCATATCCCTGTATCAGTTTGATACGTGTATGTTAGTGTAATTTATTATTTTTATAACAAAAACCTTCGATACATATATATCAATATTCTGTTCGTGAACGCATGAATTTACAAGGTTGCACTTTAGAAATGTATGAAATCTTCCCCACAAATACCAAAATCATGACCAAGTATTTTTGTTGTTGTTGTAGTTGTTTTATGATTTAAGATAGTCACCCCGCCTACGCAAAACAAAAACAACAAAAATCCAAACGGGAACATGTTTCAGCGGGGACCATGAGGCATAGAGTAGTTGGGTCAAAATTTCTGAATGCACGAAAAACAAAAACAAAAACAAAAGCAAATCCGCTGCATGCGCGCGCCCTGTCTTCCGCTTTTTCTTCTCGCTAGATCGCGTGCGCTCGCGACAAATTCCTCTTACTAAAGATCCCACCCCGGAGAGAGGAAGCTTAATCACGAATTAGCAAAGCTCCCATCGACGACTCTCATTGGACTTTACTTCTTGGAATTCCCTCCATACAGCTAAGATACTTCGACCACAAAGTCAACATCCAGCAAAAATATATATTTGAGGGAGTCAACTGGTATTGCTTCAAAGGGTGCGATAATTTCTATTTGCGGTATAGTTCGAGCTGAGTGAAAGAAAAACTTACAGACCATCAAAATGGGTTGCTGGGTAAACATGTCGGTTGTTGCTCTACTCCTTGCCTTGGTGCTCCTCGCTGAAGCAAGATATTCAAAGAATGATGTCGAGGTAAGCTATCTCTCTCTATCAAATCATTTGAAAACAAATTCTGCAAACCATATCATATCTATATTTTAAAATTTCAGGTTAAATTATGCTTTAACGAATTGATATAAAGGTCCCCCTCCCCCTGTAATTGGCAATCGTACACGCATTTGGCCTATTACATTATATCTTGCCTAATCCTGCTTAAGTACATGTATTTTTAGTCTGTAAATGTAAATAATTATTAGAACAACAATTAAAAGATATCCCTACGATAAAAATTATATACTCAAATCAAAAGTTTGTGTTTCTCACATAAAACCCCCAATATTTGAATGAAGAATTGTATCGTCTAATTCACCACAGTATTATTGGGCAATATAATGTCCGTGACCAACGTTTGCATTTTCTTAACTTTTTTAATTCAAATTTATTTATTTGTTTGATTGATTGATTGAATCTTAAACATTTTTATTCATTTCATTATTTGGGGGAATTATTATTATTATTATTATTATTATTATTATAATTATTATTATTATATTCATCATCATTATTATTACCATTAATATTTTTTTAGGGGGTGGGGGTTTAAGGGTGTTTAAGGATTTCAGTAGATAGCGATAATTTCTTTTGGGGGCTGTGAGAAAATAATAATAAAAGAAAAATTACTACATCTTTCACAAATAAAAAAAAAAAATCATCTCACATGAACATATGAACAGTAATTTCGTCAATATTTTCAGTATTCCCCACATATGCAGCGAACTCCCTAAACGATTGAAAACACTAATCAATTTAAAGGGAGAAACGGCCAATCCGATTAAATACTTATATAGGCCTATTGTGAGGATTTCAAGATATTAGTTTAGGGACTTCTCATTCCGACCTCTTTTATGCTCCTTTGATTAAATCTCCTTTATATGTTTATATTCTCTGCCCCCTCCTCTCTCTCTCTCTCTCTCTCTTTTCTCTCCTCTCCTCTCCTTCCTCCCCCTCTCTCCCTCTCTCCATATCTATCTCTGTCTGTCTGTCTGTCCCTGTCTCTGCATATCTCTTTATCTTCATGTCGATATTGTCAGCATCTCGCAGCTAGTGTCTTCGTGTCTATTTCCATCTCTCGATGTCTTCTTATATTTTCATGAAGTCTGACTTTTGTGCGTATCTCCGGGATGATCACTGTCTTGGGCTGTATGTTCCAGTCCATGCGCTGTCATAACCCGATCTTGCTCTCTCTCTCTCTCTCGCTCACTAGTTAATTCTCTCCCCGATTCTGTACTACTTCTACGCTTATCAATTTTGCAATTTATTCATATCACGGCTACCTTTTTTAATATCTATGTTTGTTGCAATGATGGGGGTGTTGTATTGACAAAGTAATTTGTGGCGAAATGGCTGAATTTTGGAAAGAGGATTAAGATAAATGAGTAAACCAAACAACATTGCTGAATTTAGAGGTAGAAACCTGTAGTACATCAGCTTTTGATGAAATATCACATGCTTTACCGTTTTAATGAATTACAGAGGGGGGAGGGGGTGGAACAAAGGCACATTTTGCAACAAGAGATAAGCAGACACACAGGGAGACAAAAATTTAGAAGTAAAGGCAGAAGTAAGGGGAAACAAACAAAATTGAAAATGCAAAGAGATACCTCAGTATATGTTTGTCAATAGCAAACGTTTTGCTATTGACAAACATGCTATTTGATTATATTGACACAAACTGCTATAATTCTTAAAAATAATACAAACTTACCTCCTGTGAAGCATTTCGTGGAATCGTTTTATATCAAAGTACGCTTACTCGAGATCTTTATGGTGGCAAAGCCCCAACTATTACTGGAATTAAAGGGAAATCCTACCTTAATAGCAAGTTGCTTTGAAAGAAAGAGGAAAAATCAGAGAAGCAGATTGGTGAAAGTTTGAACGAAATCGGACCAGCAATAAAAAAAATTATGGATTTTTGAAATTTGTAATCACTATACATATGGGAATTTCATTGGTCGATTAGGTAATGTCACTGTGATGTAGCTGTGGACAACTCTCCCATTCGCTCCAATACACAAAATGACTAAAATGTTACTTTTTTCAAAATGTATTACTCAGTAGAATCTTTTTCTATCATGAGGACCTATAACAATGTGCTATCTCCAATATATTTTGAGTACTGCCCCAATGATAAAAGCGCCTCAAAGAAAACCGCAAGTTAATGATATTTTTGTGTACGACAAACGGGAGAGTTGTCCACTCAAATGTCACAATCGACTAACCAAACTGCCAATTTGGGATTCGCATAGATGTAGTGATCTCATTTTTCAAACATCCATAACTTTCTTAGTCCTTGTCCGATTTCTTTCAACTTTCACCATCCTGTTTTTCTTATTTTTCTGCTTTCATACAAATCATTATATTACCAAGGTTGGATTGCCCAATGTCAATATACTCTATCGACTATATTTTATTGCCAATTATATGATTTTGGGGGATTAGATATCATATGCACGTAGTAAACTAGTGAGAGGAAAGAGCGAGTGAAAGAGAGAGAGAGAGAGAGAGAATGATGAAGAGGAAATGGGATGTTATATATATATATATATATATATATATATATATATTTATGATAATTCTGTTCTGTTGTCTTGAGTTTTGCTTTGGCGGGTAACATCTTTTCAATATATATATATAGCGAGAGAGGTGTGGATGTGTGTATCGTTCGGTTGAACCATTTTAAATTGAGATATGTGAACAGATAATGATGGAACGGAATGAAGCAGGTCACTCGGTTAATTTACAAGCTTTCGGCTCCTGGCCTTCTTCAAGTTTATTTGCTAAATCAAACAGAATGAAACAAATAATAATAATAAGCAACTTAACAAAACTAAACACAACAGAACAGAATTATCATAAAGTTGGCCTAATAAATCAAAAGGAGTAAGTGATATTGAAAAGATATTGAAAAGCTTTATGATAATTCTGTTCTGTTGTTTTGAGTTTTGCTTTGGCGAGTAACATCTTTTCAATATTTTTTATAATATGGGTGTTTTGTCTTGTTTTGTTTCAGCCAGATCCTTATATATATGTATATATATATCTAATTTTGTGGTATTTCACTTTTATTGGATCTATTAAATAAAAAAAGGTAATTGATTAAAGTTTATTATAGTTCATACCTTGCAAACAAACTTGATGTGATTCTGTGAAGCACGTCATAAGACTAGTCGTTTGTGGCTGTTATGTGTATTCTTAGTAGGAACTTAATCCCGCGTGGTCCATAGGTCACGTGGCATGCACTCGCCAATCGTGAGAGACCATACGCAGTGGACAGGTGAAAGATAATAATTGTTGTTCCAATTCCCTTCTTCACACTTAACAAACTTTAGCGGCGGAAATGTTTTTTGATATTGCGCTACAAAATTAATGCAAGACGTAAAACAAATTATCAAGCTATTAGTGCATGGAAGTGCTCTCTCTCTCTCTCTCTCTATGTCTGTCTCCGTCTCCCTCTCTCTAATTTTAAATCTATTTTTGTCTATTTTCTAACTCTGAATATACTTCCACCTGTAAGCTGATCTATTAATTGCCTGTTTTTATACTAGGATGTCGTATATTCTGATAATGGGGTGCATCCTGATAGACTGATCACTGAAGTCCTAAGGGTGTGTTGGCCTGTCAAGTTTAATTCTCGATCATCATTCCCTCCCTATACGATGTTCATTAACATGGGGATATGGGGGGGGGGGGGGGGGGGGGTGTTGGTGGATCCCAGAACCCCTTTATGTGCTTGTAGAAAAAAAGAAGTATAAATTGGACCTCCTTTCTTAAAAAATGCTTTCCCCACAAGAATTCGGTTGTAATGGCGGATGGCGTACCTTGTATGTCATGTTTGCTGTGCATGTTTATCCACATTCTTGCGTTATTTAACAATGTTTCTACTGGCAATTTCATTTATTCATCATTATGTGGATCATGCGAATTTTGCAAAAGGAATTATGCTGGAAGGTAACGTTGCTTGGAAGTAAAGTTAACGTTGAACTCAAATGTGAATACTGTAGTTCGGCTATCAGGGATAGCCCCATGTGTGGATTTTAATGTGTTGGACTTATCATTTTATATGTTGGACATAATCGAAATATATCCATGAAGAAGAAACACAAGATTTTCATCAATCTACTATACCATTAGTGTCTACACAAACTGCTTAAAGTAGTCACCCGAAGAAAATTACTGACAAATTATATATGGATTGAAATATTACAACTTGCAAATCACAAATGATGTGCAGAAAAGTCATATAAATTATCCTGGGAAAGCTTAAAATATAATTTTGAAAGACCCCCTCAGACCCCAAAACCATATTTATTGTCGCTCTTTCACGTTTAATTATTCGATATCATTCGACATAATTATCACTCAGGAGTGTGTCATCTTGAAACGTTCTAGAATATATCTACGTGATTATTTCAACCTTTATGAAGCAATAATCGGCTATAAGTATAAACCAATTTCGCGAGTTTGACAACTTCAGCTTAGTAGTATCGGCTATCGCGACTTGTGCAGTTGAGTTCAGGGCCTGCATGGCCGGGGATTCGGAGCTGATGTTGCATGTTCGTTGCCTACTAGCACACGGTCTTGTGACTGATTTCTTCGCTTTCGTAATTATGGATAATATAATAATCAGACTCACTCAGACTGTCAGGCAGCCGCAGGGATTGTTAAAAAAGTTGTCATCACATTTTCTATTTCAGATTTAGACTTTCAGTACCAAATCCAAATGTTACAAAATTAAATAAATTTACATGTTCATGAAGGCCTATCGTAAACATACTGTGGCCATGGGTGACAAAAGCTAATTATGATCTGCATGTAGGACTGACATCCATTCATCGAAAAATTATTCCTTATTTGCAGCAGGAGTCACAAGGCACTTTCAAAATAATTCCACCCCTGGTGTACAGCTGACAAGTTTGCGAAGGGTTACATATATACATACAGGGTGCACGAGTACGGCAGGTCTCGTACCGGTACTACTACTAGCCTACGTATATACTCCTTCTTCTCCTTCAATCTCTCCTACCTCTCCATCATCATCATCACTGTTGCTATAAACTGAATCACTTTCTTCATCAATCCCTATGTCCTTATTGAGCTCAATTTCCTCGTCAACAACCGACATTTTGATCTCTATAAGTCTCGAAAAATCAATGAGTAAATTGCGTCACTTGCGTGTGTTTTCAATGCATGCGGCGCGCCTAGCCAGCAGCTCCCATTATGTTGCCAAGCTTGTGACGTCACGCATCGCGACACTCCACGGAGGACTGCTGAATGCAGAAAATCTTGATCTCAAAAATACCATTTTTGAAAGATGATTACCGCGGGCCCCCAAACATATCTTGACCAGGGAAGTTGTTATACCTAATCAGTAAAGCTTTCCCTTCGTAGTGATATGAATATTGCAGCAATTCAAGGAATAAATTTCTACCAGGTACCCATTTACAACACCTGGGTGGAGAGTGGCAAATGTAGATTAATATCTTGCCAAAGGACATTAATTCCGCGGCGGGACTTTTGACTCTTCGGGTGACTACTTTAAAGAAGTGTTTTTAAACATGTGCATTATCATATCCGTTACGTTGAACTTATGCATCAGTCTGTTTATCATCTAGTTGCTCTCACCATACTATTTTGATTATTCAAACTTATACTCATCATGCCTGCGCAACAGAGGAGAAAACCATGATATCAATCGTTGACGAGGCCATTCAGAAAAGTCTTCAGAGTGAAAAGTTCTACACTACCGTGAGAATCGCCGTGCGTGAAGCAACTGAAAAGGAGATGACTATAAGATTATAGAGAGAATGGAGAGAGCCGAAGCTAGAATAATTGACTTAGAAACAACAATGGAATCAGGAGATTGGCCAGCTTAACAAGCTAATCGATCGTCAACAGAGCACTATTAATCCCTCAATGCGACGGTCAATGAGCTAGAACAATACTCCGGGAGGAACTGCCTCCGTTTTGGGGTATCGCCGAAACGGAAGGAGAAGTCACAGACGAGATAGCCTGTGACATAGTCAGGAGTAAACTCGACATAAATAAGATCGATATTGACCGTTCTCATCGAGTGGGACCGAATCAGGACAAGGGAGGGCGTGTTACCAGACAGTCGAAACCAAAGGAACCCAAACCGAGGGCCATTATAGTGAAGTTTGTGTCATATGAAAAGCGGAGGGAGGTGATGAAAAATTGCCGAAGATTAAAGGGCACCAAAGTCGCCATCCAGGAGGACCTCGCGAAAATTAACGCCAAACTGTTACGAGCTACAAAAAAATGCAAAAAGGTCCTTGAGGCTTGACCATCTGATAGTAAAATTATTGCGCTCCTTCCAGCGACTGGGAGCAAGACTATTAAACGAGTCATACGAAAGGAATATGACTATAAACTCGAATGAGTTACGGAACAATCAACCGATTTCATGACACTTTCTGAATCAATTAGTTAATCTTTAGACTGCTGCATATCTTTTTGATCCTACCCGTCTGATACTTTTGAATATTTACCTTTTTTTTCTGCGTGGATATTTGGCTTTGGATTTTTTTTTTCATGTTGTAACACACCACTACTGATTTATTTTTCATTTTCCCTTTCCCTTTTTTATCCTTAAATAACTTTTCCATATCATTGAACGTTCGTTGTATGGACTTATGTAATAATGTCTTATCTTTCAGATCGTTTGACAAATGATGATGAGTCCCCTATTTTCCTTTTCGTGATATCAATGACGACGATTTTGTACGGATAAACGTATTTAAAGAAAACACAAGAAATTCATGTGTAAACTTAAACAACAAATTTAGTTTTGACTTAGACAATGATGGCATGGACTTTAAACCTACCCCTGTTGAGTATATATATATATGACTATGAATTAAAAAACAAAATAGATACTACAACTGAACATTTAAGTTTATTGCACATTAATGCCAGAAGCTCACCATGTAATTTTTTTTGCTTACTCTTGAATTTTCATTTTCTGTTATTGGAATCTCAGAAGCTTGGCTTTCCCCTGATAAACTATCTACGCTTCATATTAATGGATAGAATTTTGTTCATTCTGACCGACGAAAAGGAAGAGGAGGAGGTGTTGGTTTCTTTGTACGAGATGATTTGAATTTTAAAATACTTGAGCATGTCCACTTATGTGAAGACGTTGATAGTCTTTGTATAGATTCACTTAAACGTAGTATCATTGAAATTACATATAGACAACCGAAATGTGATATGAAGAATTTCCTAAATTATTTTGAATTTATTATTAATCAGTCATATATTCGGAATAAGTCCTTTTATATCATGGGAGACTATAATATTAATATTTGAAATACTTATAAATGTACTCATACAGATACGTTTCTAAATTTGATACTTTCTTCAGGATTATATCCATTGATTGATAAACCAACTCGTGTGACAAGAGACTCTGCAACCTTAATAGATAATATCATGACCAATGTTTTAGATAATACAATCAATTCTGGAATATGTGTTAATGATATAAGCGACCATTTCCCAATATACAGCATAACGTATTTTCCCTTTGTTAAAAATAGTACTGATAATGAAGAGACATACACATTTCGTGAGATAAAGTATGTTAATATTGTAAACTTTTGAAATGCTCTGCAAATAATTGATTGGTCTAGTGTATATTCGCAGAGTGATGCAGAAAAGGCATATGATTTGTTTTTACATTTGTTTTGTGAAAAGTACATTGAATATTTTCCAAAGGTTGTTAAATCATTACAAGGAGGACAGGTATAAGAAAACAATGGGGTACTCAAAATTTATTGAAGTTGATAAAGAAAAAGAATGAATTGTCTAAGAAGTATAAGAATAATCATACAGATATAAATGAGAAAAGGTATTAAAAAAAAAGTGTCGGAATGACTTAAACTCGCAGTTGCGACGTGCCAGGAGAGAGTATTATTTGAAATTTCAATCTTTAAAAGGTAACTCTAAGAAAACCATTTCATTAATTAGTACTATTTTATGTAGAAACAGAAGTTTTTGTAATTCTTTTATCATCGGTGATCAAATGTAGGTAGAATTCGGGATAAGGGAAAGTGGTCTGGATATTTTGGAGTGGAGACCAACGAATATGAATGGTCGAGATATGCACAAGCACACTCATGAAGAGAGAGAGAAGGGGGGCATACATGTCCGCTTCACCCATTATCCCATCTACCCAACAAAGTCCTACCCTTTCTCACCTCCCCAGGGCCTGCACCATGTACTATCACCCCATCCTGACTCCCATGAACACACCACTGAGAACCAGGGAAAGTTACAATGCTACAATAATAAATGCAATTCCTGTTCATTTATGCATAAAATGTTAATCCCATAAACCACAAATTTCACTCAGCAAACCCAAACTCATCACAATTGATCATAAATTTGTCGTATCATCCTCAATTCCCTAAGCTCCAAGGGACTTTCCACTCACAAATTGGAAGGCCCAATCCTGCGCAACCTAATTTCCA
Source organism: Heliocidaris erythrogramma (assembly GCA_025617745.1). Classification (NCBI taxonomy): domain Eukaryota; kingdom Metazoa; phylum Echinodermata; class Echinoidea; order Camarodonta; family Echinometridae; genus Heliocidaris; species Heliocidaris erythrogramma. Next base: position 65,565,088 of record CM046854.1, read on the forward strand.
TACCCTTTACAAAAGTGAGCAGTGCTCACCCAAGTATATGAAAGTTGAGTCCATGAGCTTTCCATACATATAAACCTTTCCCCAAAGAACCATATATTTTTTATTTGGCAGCCATTTCAAAAGTGTAAAGCTTTTTTTTAGACGCACGGTACTGCGACTACTACTTCTACTACTACTTCTACTACTACTACTACTACTGCTACTACTACTACTAATACTACTACTACTTCTTCTACTACTACTACTACTACTACTACTACTACCTACTAAAAGTTTATTTTCTTGTGAACCCTGCATAACCAAATGTCGATTAGAGAATTTTGTATAATTTCCCTTTTAGGTGAATGAATTTCATCCTGTATTTCTTGAGTCATACTAAAAAGTTTCAGGGGGAATTTATAGTTTTTCGTAGAGCATATTAATTTAATATGAATATGCATAAACACGGGTTCTCCCATTAAACACCGAGCAGGTTAACGGTATTTCTCTGATTTCACGGATCAACTTTACCCTGATAAAATCACCAGGCATACTGAGAACTGTAACCTAAGTACATGAGTCTACTCAAACAGATGTCAATTTACTATCAGGGGAGCGTTTCATCAAGTGTTTTGTCAGTGATTTTTACCGACAACTGTTACAAGCTACTGAAATCCTTGCATCTGATTGGCTGAGAGCAAATTTGTCAGTAAATATTACTGACAAAATGCTTGATGAAACGCTCCCCAGGAATGAAGATAAATACCAGAAAAAGACTCATGTACCGCATGATCTACAGTATTAGGCAAAAGTGAGGAAAACTTTTACGAATAAAAAAGAAATGAATCTAACTTTTTAACAAAGATCTTTTAAAACACATGCCTAAGGTATTGATAAAGTAGACATTCTGTGATACGTACAAATTTACTACAGATTATAAACTATATCTTTGCTTTAACGATTGTGTTTTTATTAATCTTTGTAGAATGGTTATATTGAAATTTTTAAGTTTTTGATAAGGGTGTCCTCACTTTTTATACTCTACGTGGTTTTTTAGCTACTATGTCAGTGATGCTCAATAATGAACAGAAAAATTATGGTGCTATATTTGGTCCTAAATATTTAATTTATATGCAGAACAATGAATAGATGTAACATGCTCTTATGCATACGTAATGCAAGCTTGTAACCCCAGGGAAGGATGAAAATTATTCATTATAAATTGCATTGCAGCACTAGTACAATTTCATAATATTATTATTGGATCGTCCCTTTGAATGAAGGTATATCGGGTTAGGACAAGAGGGGAAAATGTCGGGAAAACACCTTATCAAGTGATGCAAGCACAACACAAAGGAATAAATGGAATATGCTCATACAAAACGCCATAACGACATAAAAAGAGAGAATAAGATTATTCATTTGAAATTGCTTTTCAGCACGAGCAATTTCCATATTGGATATACACTTTGAATGAAGGCACAGCGAGCTCTATTCAGGGTGCTGTCAATTCACTATTTACATCCAATCTCCATACCCAAGCACATTAATCTTCATATCAAACTACTTTCTAAAGTAGATATGAACTTATCATAGAAGGTCAATTTTGACAGAATACTTTCAATAAAACATCATTCATATTTCTCTGGTATAGAAATCTCAATTACATGCATACACTTAAATGCCTATACAAGTGAGCGTTTGTTGAATGGTTGCTAAATGGTTTATGTTTGCGTCAGCTTTGGATTTAAAGGTAATCCAGAATTCTACTATAATATGGGTTGGACAAATCGGCTGGAGGAGAAAAATAAAGAGAGAGAGAGAGAAAGAAGATATTTGAATGCATATAATAATGTTTTTATATTTCTATTCATTCATTTTATTGTTAAATGGCCCCATTGTAAATAAGCCAATAAGCTTTCGGCTTTTAAATGTTTAAAGTGTTTGAATAAATCAAACCAATCAAGTCAAAGAGAGAGAGATGGGAGAGAGAGGAGGAAGAGGAGAGAGAGAGATGGAGAGAGAAAAAGGAAGAGGGAGAAAGAAGGGTATGTGTGAAGGGAAGACATGTCAAAATAGATAGGGAGACAGTGAGAGAGAGAGAGAGAGACAAAGAAAGGATGTATAGGAGAGTGGGTAGAGAGGAGACGGAGTCTGAAAGAGAGAGAGAAAGAGAGATAGAGAGAGAGGTGGGGTGAGCTGGGGAGGGGGGGGGGGGGTGACAATGGCACTGAGACAGAAATGAGGCGCAAAAACTATTACGAGAGTAGAGTTGAACCAAGGAGGTGAACCATGTACGTATACCTGCACTGCTATGCATGGTCCTCGGTGACCAAACTGCGTAAGGCTCACCTGTTTAATAAGTCAGTACCTGGTGTATAATAAACAACAGACTGGTATCAGTTAACCCATGAGGGACCACGGCACTGAGCTTTAAACATGTTGATTTTGTCTCAATGTACGGTGTTTAAGAGCTCTTGAAACAGACAACTATCACCTCTATCTAGGTCAAATTGAGCAGGTCGTTAAACACACTCGGGATCAAATTTACGTTAGGTCTTTGACGTCATGAATACGACGAAAACAGGAGTTCAAGAGTCAAGGCCCTTTCTCTTAATAATTACAGCGTCTCTTCATTCATTTCGCCTTTTCAAAACCACATCCAAAATTATGATAACATTCTGCTCTTGTATAAGTGCATAATAATGAGCGCTTCCCAGGCACTTTGGATATTGTTACCATGGCTTTAGCTCCGGCTACCGTCTCGCTCAGTGCATTCAAGGACTATATTCTACCAGGTACCCACTTACTACTTACTACAAGTGTGGCAAATGTAGATTAACTTGCCAAATGTAGATAAATACCTTGCCAAAGGCTGATAGTGATATGGCAGGGATTTGAACCCCGTACTGTAATGTCGGCTAGCAGACCTTTAGCTAAATCTGATGCAGGTACGTTGTTCATCTCTCTTGACAGTTTGAGAAAACTGCAGGTCTGTTTTTGGCTGGAATTCCTCTTGTAATTCTATTTCTACCATGTTGCTTTTTAAATGGTAACTATTCTGACATATTTTGTTTCGACGAATTGACTTCATGTTTCGTCCATTGAATGATATGATTATACTTGTCTCAGAGATCTCGAACGCATTTTCTCTTCTCACTTTAACCTTATGAGCAATCGTAGGAGGTTCACCATGACTGAATTAATTCTTTCACTTCAAGGGCTTTTAACAGGAATCACCCAATTCCCGTATAAAATTGGTTAAATTAATTAAAAGCAAAGATTATAGGTGTGGTTAGGTGTGTGTCCGAGGTTCAGTGTTGACATCAGTTTTGAAGTGCCGAAGCAGCGATTTCATGAAGGTCGTGATACCAGCGTTGTTTAGGTGAAGACCGTCGTTGCTGAGCTCCCCCCCCCCCCCCCAAAAAAAAGAAAAAAAAAGAAAAGAGAATTTTTAACTTTATTTTCACTCGTCAGTGATAATATTTTTTTAAGGAGTCAATATCAATTTATATCAAGTGCTTTCTAAAAAGAAAAGAGTGATTTTCCCCCATTCTATTTTCACTGTTTCTTTCACCCCATGGAGTTTCACGTGAGTAATTATTCGATTTTAGATGTACTCTCCAATCAATATTATCATGCCTTACAAGCTGATGATAACATTATTTGTCTTCCTTTTCAAATTATTCTTAATCATTCGGGAATACTATAGAATATTAGCTAAATTCATGTATAAATTATTTTATCAAGCAAATTTGTGACTATGATATGCATTGTCATTCACCTTATTTGTCCAGGAATAAGAGAGACGAAAATCTTAAAAGACCTTGCAGTCATATTAATATCAGTAAAGTGTGGAGATTGGAGGAAATACGTAATATATCATATGGGTGTATTAAAGGGGTCACCCGGTCCGAATTTCCCTTTGTTTTTGTTTTATTTTTTGTCTGTTTCTTTTTTTGTTGTTGATTGAAGTAGCTTTTTTAGTATTTTAATTAGCACAGAAAAACCATATGACCCCTTATTTATGTTTTGCTTCCTTGTCAAAAAAGTTGCCCCCCTCCCTTTTTATTTTTTTTTAAAATCTGATCAACCCCCTGTATGTAATTACAGCGCCTTTTGCAAGGGATCCATGAGTCGTGTGTATGTAATTGCAATATAGCCTCTCCAGAACTTAAAAAAACCCCACATAATTAAATTTGAGCTGAGATGAGTTGTCGTAAATGATAAATGAATGTTATGATGATCAACATGTTATATCTCCGCTGGGTGCATTTTCACTCATCAATACTAACTTGACTAAGTTCATAGAATCAAACAGAAATGCAGCAAAGTAAGTGGAATAATCATTATGATTACAGAAAACATGGAAACTAGGACGGAAACGGTTATCTAATAACAACCACTGATATCGATTTTATCAGACTAACGTACAGAAAAATACTACTCTAATTCACGCTAACAAATAAAGCAAAAGACAATACATATATACCCCGGTATGTATATATGTATATATATATATATATATATATATATGAACAATTAGATGATGGAACGGAATGAAGCAGGTCACTCGGTTAATTTACAAGCTTTCGGCTCCTGGCCTTCTTCAAGTTTATTTGCTAAATCAAACAAAATGAAACAAATAATAATAATAGTAAACAACTTAACAAAACTAAAGACAACAGAACAGAATTGTCATAAAGTTGGCAACATAAATAAAAAGGAGTAAGTGATATTGAAAAGATGTTACTCGCCAAACCAAAACTAAAGACAACAGAACAGAATTATCATAAAAATGGCAACATAAGTAAGTGAAATTGAAGAGATGTTTCTCGGCAGGAGTAAGTGGAATAACGAAAATGGAACTCAATAGAAATAGAAACAAAACTTACTTATGTTGATTTATGTTCCCATTTTTATGATAATTCTGTTCTGTTGTCTTTAGTTTTGTTAAGTGGCTTATTATTATTATTATTTGTTTCATTCTGTTTGATTTAGCAAATAAACTTGAAGAAGGCCAGAAGCCGAAAGCTTGTAAATTAACCGAGTGACCTGCTTCATTCCGTTCCATCATTTATCTGTTCATATATCTAAATTTAACATGGTTCAACCGAACGGTACACACATCCACACCTCTCTCTCTCTCGCTATTATATAAGAAAAATTAAGATAGAGCGATGAGTGAGAGTCGGCATAAGAATCCTAATGACTTTGATCTTATTTCATGCTGCTTTTCTCATCCTTTCTGACCAAAATTAAAATGGCCTGTGTCCAAGAGCGTATCATTCTTAAGTATAATTTTATATCAATATTCTAAAAAATAACATTACCTTTGCGATCTGAAACAAACCTCCAGGCTTCCAAATTATGAAAGAAGTGACTTATCATGAAGCATTGGTTTTGCTATGCATGCATTAAAAAAAGTTTAAAATATGCAGCAGATACAATGATTTCCTGGGCATATTTAGCTCTTTAAAGCTCATATTTAGGATCAGAACACGGGTACGACGGTTATAGTTTGTATACATTATCATGTATCAAAATTTATATATATATATATATATATATATATATATATATATATATATATATATATATATATATATATATATTTGTTATTGATATTCTGCATGTCCATAAGCTTCTATCATATTTGTTGTATTTTACTGCAAATATGACAATTTTAGCCTTTGGAGTTTTGTCATGTACTTTTTACAATAAGACCGAAATTGAATTGAATTGAATCAAAGAGTACAGCGCCATGCCTTCAGATTTCTGTATCGTGTAAACGCAATAAACCTTAAATCTTGAATCTTGAAAATAGGCTATACTTCGATGCAAAAGTCATATGTGTCAACAACTCGAGAGTGTTCGAAAGAATTTGTTTTATTAATCGCAAGAAACAAAGGTGAGATGTTTGGGGGTTTGGGCGTTCATAAGTATTATCACTCGATCTTTGTATTTGACGACCTTCTTTATAGTTACAGCTATGTGAAGTGGGTAATAAAGGTGCTTTTCTTAAGGCTTACATCTTTATTTGAATACACTTCTTACCTCTTGGCGACAGTGTCAGTCATGAGCGAGTATGAACAATGATCGCATCTATGATAATTGTAAAAATGATGATGATGATGATGATTATTATGATGACGACTATGATGATGATGATGATGATGAAGGCGAATTATGGTGATGCTATGGTGATGATGATGATGATTAAGATGATAATGATGACGATGATGATAATGATGATGATGAAGATGATGATGGTGATGATGATGATGGTGATGATGAAGAAAATGATGATTTTCCTAGACATATCAATTGAACATCGGTAATAATGCCCTCATAGTGGTAGTGATATATGTTTTTAAAAAAGGAGAGAATGAAGAAGAAGAAGAAGAAGAAGAAGAAGGAGAATGAGAAGGAGAAGAAGAAGAAGAAAAAGAAGAAGAATAAGTAGTAGTAGAAGAAGAACAAAAAGAAGAAGTAGAAGAAAAAAAAAGAACAAGAAGTCGATGAAGAAGAAGGGAGTGATATATGGCGTTTTCTGGCGTTCATCATTATCGCTGGACCACTTCACTTGACGACCTTCTTTATAACTGTGAATTGTGCAATAAAGGGTCTGTTCTTTGGTTTACATCTTTATTTGTGTATACTTCTTACCTCTGGGCGACCCTGAATGTCAGCCCAATTTTCATAAGCAAGTATTAACAGTATGTCCTCGATACTGCAATATTGCTGTAACATTTTATGAATACGTTGAAGACCATTGAGAGAACAAATAACCCGCCGGGAATCCAAGACGAAGTACGGATATTGGCCGGGACTCGAATATAAAGTAAGAATAAGTC